>BSBM01001081.1:0-1200000 GCA_027924585.1 Larix kaempferi | reverse complement strand
ATGTAAACATTGTTATTTAGTCATGGTGAGGAGCTCAAGGCCAAGGCCCCGCCATTGATTTATCGTTCTATGTATCGATAATTAGAATAGATGCATATGGTTCTTGTGCTAGCCGTGCACAATGTAAATTCGGACATCATGTAAATATGCAATTTTAATGAAAAACCCACAACCAACTATGCAATGCAACAAAGAGATGGGGCATGATCTTACAAGGAATAGGGAGGGAAATTATTCAAACCCTTGAGCCAATGGTGTTAATCCATGTGTCAATGAGAAAACCCATAAACCACCAACTACCCATTTTGGGTTATGCACCCAATCATTTAATTCTTCCAGAAATTGGTTGAGGCAGTTAATGCCTTGGGAATGAAGAGGTATGACAGCCAATTTCGGGTATGGGCAAGCCATCAATCTGGGAATTTGATTTTTTTGCTTGCAAGGCAAGAAATCACCCACGTTTTGCCTTCCCAAGCCATTCTGAACCACGGTCTTTCCTCTCTCACGCAACCAGGGGCGAACTGGGGTTTTTCCTTCACGTTTTCACCATTTCTCTGCATTCTTCCATGCCTGGGAACTCATTTTTGGTTAGCACAGTGGCTGGGAGAAGAGAACCACGATTTTCTGGGGTTATAGAGGCCGTTTATGCCCATGAAATGCCCATGGACGTTTTTCTGAAAACGATTATGCTCCTGGGGTTGTTTTCCCATTTTCCAGTTTTCATTTTGGGATTTCCCACGTTTTTTATGAACTGGTTGAAATCCCATCGTTGGGCATCCTACTGCAAAAACGCCCAGCACTTGCATTTCTGGATGTTATGTCCCTCCCTGTTTAGTTTGAACCTGTGAGCAGGAGATTCAGGAGTGGAAGAGGACAGATTTGGCTTGATGAGCCCAATGAAGTATTGTTGGGGCCAAGGTCGCAGCTATAGTAAAAGCTGCGAATTTTGGGAAAAAGCACGAGTATGGAAGGAAAGTGCTAATTTTGGGACAAGCACTAAGTTTTGGGTAAGAAGGAGACGGTGCGCAGTACGGTGCCAGATGGATGATCTCAGCGCAGATCACGGACCGGAAATTGCGGAGCTCGCGCGCACGTCATCGAAGAATGAAGGTGGCTCAGCTACCATAATAAATAAGGCGATGGAGTAGAGGGCTCAGCTACCCTCATTTAAAGGCTCAGTACAGAAGTTATGGTTGCTCGGATCAAGGAGGAGCAACGGACCAGAGCATTGAAGGCGAAGGACGATCGCCCATACCCACAATCTGCGCCGGAATTCATGGAGCCTGCAGGAAGCGGCGACGTGACTGCAAGCGGCGCCTACAGTACACCTAGCCATGTGCGTGGTTAGGGTTTTTGGGAATCATTGTTGGGAAAGGCCCACAGTTTTGTAAAGGTGTGACCGTCATGGCCACCTATATATATGAATAATTGTAATGGGTAGACGGTTAGAGAGTTAGAGAGAGTTAGAGAGAGTTAGAGAGAGTTAGATGTTAGACTGTGAGATAGCCAGTCTAAAGGATAGATCATGTGTTGATTATCCTTCACTGTATTTTCTACCCAGTGTGTAGACTTAGAGAGGAAATCGGATAGCCGAGGAGCTAATCCCTGAGTTGCCAGACAGTCTGAGTCGACGTCTGTGCCTTTGTAATCTCCATAGAGAGGAGACTAGATTGAGAGAAGGGCTCCCAGCTGTGTGCGTGGAGTTTCCTGGAAAGATCTAAGGCTGCAGCTGTGTGCGCAGCATATTGTATAACTCTATCATTTTCTGGTTAATATAACACTCCCGTGGACGTGGTTTTCCTCGAGGAGATGAGCTTCACATATATCTTCTTGTTATAATGTTTGCGTGAATGATAACTGTTTAGGATCATTACCTGTGTGTACATCTTTTGCATCATCTTTGCGACTGTTTGAGTGAGTGTAGGAAGATCCTTTATTGTTATAATCGCCGAGTATAGAAGTAGTGGTGGAACGCTGTCGCTGCAGCAACCGAGCTTCGCGTGACTGCGCAGTAGGTCTGCAGGAAGGAAGGCACCCGCGCAGTTGTGTCGCGAGGCCTGTGGGAAAGTCCGACCGCCGATATTTGAGGGAGAAGGAGATATATAGAACAATCTCAGAATCACCACGGTTAAGGAAAGCTGATTCCTTAACCCCCCATAGCCACTTCGGGTGAGACCTCGAGCTGCCGCGCAGCTCGTTGCCGAGAGGGCCAGTGCGCCAAGGGGTTTTGTTGCTGCGCTTCATTAAAACCCGGGTCTGCCCAGAAAAGCAGCCAACAAATGGTTCCGTTGCCGCGTGAGCGAGACTTCTTATTCCAGTGATGTGCGAGATTGACGCGCAACCTAGAGAAAGAAAGCAACCAACAAATGGTTCCGTTGCCTTATGACTTTTTGATCACATTACTTCCATGGCTTTGAACCCTGTTGATTGAGCCAACAAATGATTCCTTTGCCTTGCGACTTGTTGCTGTAAGACTTACTAGTTACGCGACATCTGAGATTGTTGCTGAAGACAACATAAGGTTCTGTTACACTGAGACTTGCTCAGTTAACAAATGTGTTACTGGAATCCTACAGCTAAAGAAATTGGAGATTGGTTTGATTTAAAGGCTAAAGAGTTCGCTGAACAAGAAAATAGAAGCCTTACGTTTCAAACAGAAGACTGGTTACAGAAGTATATTTATGCTGACCTTTACGAAATTTTCTTTGTTACGTTTGCATTGGAGTTACACGCTTGGATAGCCAAGTTAGCAGATTCTAGACCTACGCTGCATGTTGATCGACCCGTCACGTGGACGCCTGAGCTAGTCAGTATTGTGAAGCGGATTGACAATTCTGTTTCCCGCACAGTAGACTTTTGGTTGAATAGTCTACTGGAAGGTTTCATTACCGAATTTGCAGTTGATACAAGAAAGAGTTTCAGTGAAGCTGAGAGGAGTTTCTTCCAAGTACACAGAGGTAAGTTCTTAAATTCTCTGAACTTATGGATTAAAATGCTTCTGTATGAAAAAGGAAAGCTATGTATTGCTTCTGATGAATAGCATAGACAAGTAATGTCCGTAGATTCTGATAGTGATCCTGAAGTTATTGGTTGCACTCGTAGTGGAAAACGATATAAAGTAGGCCTTGACCAATATTCTTTTGAATCTAGCCCAGACGATAGCCAAGTCCCTAGAGCAAGCTATATAGAAAGACAAGGGAGTGCTCATATCCCTTATTACCCCTTTACACCGCAAAAACCAGACGGAGCTCAGTATAATCCTACAGTAACACCTTCTAGTAGCCCACACGGTACTTCTAGCACCTCTGTACCACCTTTGTTTAACCATCCCGGGGGCACTGCTACAGTACCTCCACCTCAAACCCGCGCAAGAAGGATGGGTGATGACATGAAGCTACCAACTTTTAGAGGAACAGGGATAGAAGACCCTGAGCAGCACTGGTTCTTATGTGAAGCCATTTGGACAATTAAGCAAATTAATGACGATGCTGTTAAACTGGTTCAGTTAGCAACCACACTAAGAGAAAGAGCCTTGACTTGGTTCATGAAATACTCAGCAGCACAGAATAGGACGCTTGCTGAGGTAAGAAATGCTATGATTCGGGAATTTAAGAAACCTAAATCAGAATCACAGTGTATAACAGAGCTCAAAGACATCAAACAGTTACCTACAGAATCAGTATGGGACTTTGACCAGAAGTTCAAAGCCTTGATAGATCAAGTAAGCTTCGAGTTTGCACCACAGCAACATAAAGAATGGTTCATTGCTGCGCTGCTCCCATACATTAGACTTCCTCTTATGCAACAGAATCTCAATACTCAGGAACAAGCTCTAGAGATGGCTATGAAACTAGAAGCTTCGCCAATTGCAGGAACAAGCAACGATGTTGCGCATTTACAGAACCAATTAGCAAACTTAACCTTGCAAGTGCATGATATTAAGAAAGGCAAGGAGATTAAGGAAGAAATTTGGTGTACAAAATGTAAATCCCAAGGTCATTCAAAGGACCATTGTCCCGTTTTCATAGACTATATTGCAACTGGAGCACCTAATCCTTTACCACAGGCACAAGGGCCTTGGTGTGAAATCTGTAGAACTAGAGGTCATAGACCACAAGAATGCCACTTACTCCAGAAATATGTGCAAACCCCAAAGAATCTATATTGTAATTTCTGTAAATCAGTAGGTCATGATGAGAACAATTGTAGAGCATATGATCTTATGATAGAAAGAAAGCATGATGTTTATAGGGTACAAGCAGAGACACAAGGACCCACAGCAGGTCCACCTTATGACCAAACTCGGGACGCCCGAGCAGCAAATTACAGAGGACGCGGACGCACAACAAATTTTGGTCGCGGAAGAGGACAGATCACTTGTTATAATTGCGGAACACAAGGTCATTTTGCTAGGGATTGCCAAAATCTTACAACCCTCTGCAGGTATTGTAAATCTTCCGACCATATCATTGAAGAATGCCCTCAGTTACAGGCTAAGATGCAAGCAAAGACACCACAGGTCAATCAGAATATTCAGTTGATTGGAGCAGAAAAAAGAGAACCAGACCCTACAGTTAATATAGTGACACGCAGTGGAGCAACCACTGGTGCGCAAGAGATGGGAACGGGAAAGCAAGCGACGCAATGGGTGCGCCGCGCTAACATTAAACCAGCCCCACTTAACCTGCAGAAGCAAAAAGAAGCATTTAAGCAAGCTCAAGAGTATTTCTCAGATCCGAGAGCTTCAAGTTCTGCCGCAATTCCGCAGAACATTAGTAGATCGCAAGTGCTAAGACAAGACAACCTGGTACAAGAACAAGCCACTACAGCTGGAAGGCCTGATGATGATGAGGAGCATGCACTAGGCAGTGTTCAAGCATTCCTGCGACAATGTTTAAAACTGTTGCGCAATGAAAAAGCAACTCTAGAACTCCAACACCTGTTGGATCAGTGCCAACACTCTGCTTCGACGAACACACCGCAGCGTGCTGTTCACCAGATCAGGAGTCACATTAGAACTGGAAAAGAGATGAGGCTCACAGCGCAGATTGGGGCATTTGAAATGGATGAAGTCATGTTAGATTTGGGCTCCGAAGCCAATGTTCTCACTATGCAGACATGGGAACAGATGGGAAGCCCTCAGCTTACAAGATCCCCTATCCAGCTAAGACTCGCAAATCAGCAACGAGTCTCTCCATTGGGCAGATTACCCAATGTACCTATTGATATTGAAGGAGTAAGAAGCTCTGTAGATTTTGAAGTAATCAAAATTATGGATGATAGTAGACCATACCCAGCGCTGTTAGGAATAGACTGGGCATTTGACAATTTGGCTGTCATTAACCTGAAGAAAAGACAGATGACCTTTGAGGATGACCAGATCAGGGTCCTCGCACCTCTTGATCCTATTCAAGGACCAAGATATATAGAACCCATTCGCGCAGAAGAGGAAGCGCGCCACATGGAAAGCTTGTATCAGATGACCACTAACCACAGTGACTATGTCAACCCCACCGCAGACGGCCATATCAGCTGGCGATGTGATAGCTCGTGCACATCAGACTCAGATGCAGGATTGGAAAACTGGCAGAATCGTCTACATGAGGTTTCTGCAAGACGTTGCGCCATGATGACTAAATCCATTCGATGGATTGGCACAGAATTAACTGACACTCCAACTTTTGATGGTCTAACCGAAGTAACTAAATTCATACAGGAATATGAACAAAAGCTTCCAGAACCGCAGCGCATACAGGCACTGGATGTAGCATTGCGCGCTACACCCGCAAGATGGTGGATTGCGCATAAGGAGAATATTCATACATGGAAAGACTGTCGCAGATTTCAGGACACCACAGCCGAAGCGCTACGCAAATATGAAGGACAGAGTGACCCCAGGTCACACATTGAAGCGTGTATTCAGCAATGGTCAGATATCCCGGAAGATGAATGGGTTCACCAATTCATCCACACATTGGATACAATTCCAAGGAATTGGTATACCGAAACAGAATTGCGCAAAGGCACTCTTACTTGGGCTCTTATGATAGAAAGCTTTCAACTTACCTTCAGCTTTGAGTCAGAACATCCAAGCATTGATCAGGCTTTGAAGTGTATTAGAAAGAAGGTATTTGAACACTATCCAGTAACAGAATATTCCCAACCAGATTGGGCTGTCCAGATAGAACATGCCCTGGAATGTTATAACTTCACCGCTGAAGATGAGGAGGACGATCCTCGCAACATCAATATCCCAGAATCAGAAGGGACGCGCAATATTGAAGGTCCTGAGCTTGATATTCCTGCCATCACAGAACACGTCAAGCTCAAGAAAGTTAACATTGGCACAGAAGCTGACCCAAAGTTTGCTTCTATAGGAGATTATTGGGATGATGAAACTGTTGCGCATGTTTCAGATTTATTACGTGACTACCAGGATATCTTTCCTACCAAGTTCACAGAAATGAAAGGCATCCTAGGAGACTTAGGAGTGATGCGCATACCTCTGAAACCAGATGCCAAGCCAGTAAAGCAGCGCCCATACAGGTTGAACCCGCGCTACAAAGAAAAAGTCAAAGAAGAAATTGATAAGATGCTTGCAGCAGGAATTATTGAACCAGTAGAGGAAAGCGATTGGATTAGTCCTATGGTGGTCCAAGAAAAGAAAACGAAAGGTGAAATAAGAATTTGTGTCGACTTGCGCAAACTCAATGATGCATCAGCGCACGATCCATTTCCCACTCCTTTCACAGATGAAGTACTTGATAATGTTGGAGGACAAGAGGCTTACTCTTTCACTGATGGATTTTCGGGATATCATCAGATCAGAATCCATCCGGACGACCGCCACAAGACTACTTTTGCAACTGAATGGGGCTCATTCCAGTATACGGTAATGCCCTTTGGTCTTAAAAACGCACCTGCTATCTTCTCTAGAGTTGTTGTTGTTGTTTTTAAAGAATTTATCCACAAGTTTTTAGAAGTCTATTTTGATGACTGGACTGTATTTGGTTTACTAAAGAACCATATTGCGAATCTGCGCATGATGCTAGAAAAATGTAGACAGCATCAGATTTCCCTTAACTTGAAAAAATGTATATTTTGTGCGCCCTTTGGTATTTTGTTGGGACATATTGTATGCAGACAAGGAATTCTGATGGATCCTGCGAAGGTTGCCATCATTGCTAATTTACCGGCGCCCAACTCAGTTAAGCAATTGCGCACTACACTGGGACATACAGGATACTACAGAAAATTCATCAAAGGATATGCAAGGATCACAGCGCCTATGGAAAGATTGCTGAAGAAGGATTCGAAGTTCCACTGGACAGAAGAATGCCAACAGAGCTTGGACACACTTAAAGAAAAGATGATCACAGCGCCTATTCTAGTTTTCCCGGACTGGAGAAAACCCTTTCACGTTCATGTTGATGCTTCTTCAATAGCATTAGGAATCGTGCTTACACAGTCTGGAGAAGGAAGTATTGACCACCCAATTGCTTACTCCAGCAGAAAGCTATCTACAGCTGAGAAGAATTACACCACTACCGAAAGGGAAGGACTAGCCATGGTGTATGCCCTACAGCAATTCAGACACTACCTGTTAGGAGCTCACTTTAAAATGTATACTGACCATTCTGCTCTGAAATATTTGGTCAATAAACCAGTTTTAGGAGGAAGAATTTGCAGATGGCTACTGCTCTTTCAAGAGTATGATTTTGAGGTTATTGTAAAGCCAGGCAGATTGAATGCAGGGCCTGACCATCTATCCAGAATAGAGTCAGGAGAGGAACCTACGAGTCTGGAGGACAATCTGCCTGAAGCACAGTTGTTTTCTATCCAAGCAGCAGACGAATATTATTCTGATATTCTTGAGTTTCTCACTACCGGACAAGCGCCGGCTGAGTTTACAATCCAGCAAAAGAAGCAACTTGTTGTCAGAGCCGCAGACTTCACTTTGATAGAAGGCCAGCTTTATAAGTTGGGCCCTGACGAAATTTTGCGCAGATGTATCTTACCACATGAAAAGAGCTCTATCATCGCAGAAGCGCATTCAGGTACCGCAGGAGGCCATTTCGCAGGAAAGCCGACTGCGCAAAAGATATTAGCCGCAGGTCTTTGGTGGCCGACATTGCACAAGGATACTAAGGAATTCTGTAAATGTTGCGATGTGTGCCAGCGCACAGGAAAACCCTCAAGGAGAGATGAAATGCCGCTAAGACCCCAGATCACACTGCGTGCTTTTGATAAATGGGCCATTGACTTTGTAGGACCTATTAACCCACCAGGAAAAAGAACTGGCGCAAGATATATCATTACAGCTACTGAATACCTCACCAGATGGGCTGAGGCGAAGCCAGTTAAGAACTGCGACGCTGCTACTGCCGCGCAGTTCATTTTTGAGAACATTATCACTAGGTTTGGATGCCCAGTGATCCTCATGAGTGATCAAGGTACACATTTCCTCAATGAGACTATAGAGGCCCTTACTGAAGAATTTCAAATTAATCACCATAAGAGTACACCCTACCATCCTCAAGCTAATGGTACGGTGGAAGCATTCAATAAGATTCTTGAGAATGCCCTGACGAAGATCTGTAATCAACAAAGAGATGATTGGGACCTTAGAGTCACAGCTGTATTATGGGCTTACAGAACCACTTGCAAGAAACTAACAGGTCACACACCTTTCAGCTTGGTGTATGGACAAGAAGCAGTTATGCCCATGGAATACATTGTTCCCAGTCTCCGAATTGCGCAAATTACAGAAATGGCAGATCCTGATACTATGAATGAAAGACTTTCGCAACTGCTTGCCTTAGAAGAAGACAGACTTTTGGCCGGATTTCATCAACAGGTACAGAAGGCAAGACAGAAAGCTTGGCATGACAGGCACATTAAGCATAAGCACTTTGAAGAAGGAGACTTGGTACTCCTTTATGATAGTAAATTCATCAAGTTTCCAGGCAAGTTTTGCGTGCATTGGTTAGGCCCTTTTCAGGTGATAAAAGTAACAGACGGAGGCGCAGTTCAGCTTGCGAAGCTGGATGGAGAATTACTACCTACAATGATAAACGGGAGTCGGCTTAAGCTTTATTGCGACGGCCACTCCGCCCTGTCGACATAATATATTGCTCACGAGTGCAGATGTCCGGTGTAGTTGAAAGAGACATCGCATTCAGTCTACACGGAAGCTGCGACACACCCTCAGTTTCCAGCTTCCTGCGCAGTTCCTTGAAATATCCGCGCATCCTGAATAAAAATTGCTTGAAGAGAGCTTATCGGTGCGCTCTGGCGAAGTTTTGTTTTTGGACCGTTGAACTATCGCTCTTGCGGAGTCCCCTTTGATAATTTGCCACTTGAAAGTTTTGTTGTGGACCCATAGAGGCACAGTTTCCTAAGTTGAAATGACCCGCCGAAAATTTTGAATTCAAGCAGTTATGTAGCCGCGTTTGAATAAATGAAGGATAAGGCCGCTATTTAAGTCTAGCCGTTCTGACGGATTCGGCTTAATCTCCGAAAGATTTGCATTTAACTCAGGCGCCGAAAGCATTAGCTTCTCCCGGAAGGCTGTCAGAACCCGTCAATCACACTAAATGCACCCCTACGGCAAGGAGGATAGCGTGTTGTCAACTCATCTGTAGCCGCCTATAGCTACGTTACCCCACTTGGTCGCATTTACTATCCCCGCTGGCTATAAATACCTCACACTTGTATCATTTTCGGGTTACTGTCTCGAGTTGCATAGTTGTGTTTGAAGATCCAAATTATTGTTTTCAAGAACCGAGTGTGCAGAGTATTTCCCCTTATTTTCAGCGTCCAGACCCTACGCAGGTCCGCCATTTGCTGTCCAGCGTTTTGTTATCTACATTGGTTCACCACGGAGAATTTATCGACAGAAGAAGTTGTTCGTCAATTTCTGCGCCGAGGCTTGGACTTCGGCATGGCCACTCCGGTGACGGCTTCGACCTATGTACACCCCGGTGCTACTGATCCCAGAACATCTCCAGGCACAAGAGCATTTCAGCAGCAGCCGGAGGAACCTGTTCCAGAGCCGCTAGCATCTATGGTGAACTATATTCCGCCGCGTCCAGATGATGCGCCGGATGTACAGATTCCGAAGAATGCAAAGTATCCAATTCCGCTACCGCCACTACCGGCTAGTGTGCGGGTAGAAGGCCAACTATTGGGAAACATTCCATTGGTTAAATTCTCTGATTTTAACCTTGGAGACTATAAGACATATCCTCAGTTCCAGTTGGACCGATATCTGGATATAGTGCATAATCCCACCAGAAAAGTTGACGAGTTTATCCCAAAGGGATTTGCAGCAAATCTTGAGCGCCCTGGACTCTTGAATTTGTTGAAGCTACCGCACTTTGGGCGTAGCAATGAAGTGAACGCAGTCGTTAAAACACTGCTATCCTGCGTTCATGGAGGTTACCTTTGGCTCGGGAGGCCAATTGATCTAAATGTTGATTTGATACACCGTATCACCGGTCTATCTAAGGTTGGTAAGGATCCCAATATCCATTTTGTGGGAAAGGAAAAGGACCGAAAATTGGCTGCAAAGCTGGTCCAGAAATATAACTTGACAAGAGGAGGTCGGGCTTATGACCTCACGACAGTAGAAGATGAGGCACTTCGCTTCACAGGAAGTCTGCTTGCAGGCAGGCTTCTCACAAAGTGCCGACCAAAAGAAGTTACTGGAGCTGTCGTGGAGCTCGCTATCGCAGCTGCGGAGGGAGAACAGTACAACTGGTCTCTCTTCCTGCTGAATTCTTTTTTGGCTGATTGCCTGAATGTGCAGGACAATGCAGCCCAATCATTCCATTTTTCGTGGCTTCTAATTTTATGCGCTCTCGTCGGGTGGAAGGAGCCCCCGAATACTCAGTTCCTTCCGCGCCGCGCAGGAGAGGTTGCCGGCATGCGCTACATCAACCTCTGGGATTCCCCTAATCCCGCGAAGCGCAAAATGAATCGCGCTGTCTTTTGTGAGTACTACTATCTCCTTCGAGATACCATACAAGATATGCCAAGGCTGAGCGAGGAGACAACCACATTGTATGAAGGGAAGTTGGCTTTTACTGCCGACATCCATCAACTTTATCTTCGGCCTTGCGACATTCCAGGTGACTGGGCGCTAGGTCTTTACAGGATGACCACAGAAGATGTCGAAGAAACCATTAAGTCGTGGTCGGACGAATGGAGAGCAGCAGCTGACATCGCACCTGCGATGCCACCCGCCGCTGCGCAAGAGAAGGATAAGGGCAAGGAAGCCCCTGAGCAAAGAAGCGATGAAGGCTCAACAGAACCAGCCACCAAGAAGCAGAAAGTGTCGCATTCCACAGAGGCCATTCCCTCGGAGATCGACAAATACTTGAAAGAGCAATTTCGTGAGATGAGGAACACGCATGCTCACATCCGAAGTGCTCTAGACTTACAGTTTGTAGAATTGAAAGGTCTCGCAGGAAGGATTGCGCAGACCCATGCGCCAGCATCTACTTCGCAGGCGCCACAAGAAATTCCAAGTGATGAGCGAGTTGAAGAACTCACAGAAAGGCACACTGTCGTGCATATTCCGCCTACCAGCATGACACTTCCAGATCCTCTAGCTGAACTACAGGTAAGCACATTTGGACCTGTAGAAATAAATTTGTCTTTGATTCCTATAGAAACTCTACAGCTTGTACAGGAGAAAGTCTCTCTTGAGTTGAGAGCTAGAGAGCTCTCTACTTTCCAGGCAAACCAACGACTGCAATCGCAGGAGATAGAGCTGAAAGAAAGTCATAAGAACATCTCTGCGAAGCTTGCACTCTATGAGGCGCAAGACACCGGCATCAGAAACGCAATAGAAGAGATTGCCCAGGAACTGTCGGCTTGCGAGATTCAACCAGACCTCCCTCTGGTTGCAAAAGTTCAAATTATTGGAGGAAGGGTGAAAACCCTGGAGCAAGAAATAGTTGCTATGGCAGAAGGCCATAGAACCCAGATTGCTGAGCTAGAAGCTCGCGTTGCTGCGCATCTTACGGATGATGCGCAGGTACAATTTGAAGCACTGAGCAGAGCTTCCACACGGATGAAAGATCGAGTACAGGAAGCCAAGAACCTGATGAACCAAGCTATGGAAGCTTGGACAGAGCTTGTGAACCTCCCTTTTAAAGTGGGACTGTCAGAACAGGTGCAAGCTGCAGAACAGTCTCTCACTGTTCTCAATGAAGAAGCTAAGGCCCTAACAGGCCTACCAAAAATGAAGAAAATGGGCGAAGTGCGCAAAATGCAGCAGCAACTGCACAAGCTCAGAACTGAAGATGAGAAGCTCACCAACAGCATTCAGCCATTCATGGATGAGTATGCTGAAATCGTTGGCCAGGTTGAGACAAAAATCAAAGAGATTGCCGAGTCTCAGGAGATCATTGACACACTCACTAAAGATGAAGCGACCGCAGAAACGGTGCAAACAGCTGACGAGTGTATTGAGGAATTGGACTCCGCTATTGCGAAGTGGCAGAAAACATTCACGGAGATTCAAGCAAAAGCAGATGCGCAAATCAAGCCACCACGCGCTAGTGCGAGTGGCTCGAGGGCGAGCCACAAGTGAGTGTTGGGGGCCTGTTGGGGCCAAGGTCGCAGCTATAGTAAAAGCTGCGAATTTTGGGAAAAAGCACGAGTATGGAAGGAAAGTGCTAATTTTGGGACAAGCACTAAGTTTTGGGTAAGAAGGAGACGGTGCGCAGTACGGTGCCAGATGGATGATCTCAGCGCAGATCACGGACCGGAAATTGCGGAGCTTGCGCGCACGTCATCGAAGAATGAAGGTGGCTCAGCTACCATAATAAATAAGGCGATGGAGTAGAGGGATCAGCTACCCTCATTTAAAGGCTCAGTACAGAAGTTATGGTTGCTCGGATCAAGGAGGAGCAACGGACCAGAGCATTGAAGGCGAAGGACGATCGCCCATACCCACAATCTGCGCCGGAATTCATGGAGCCTGCAGGAAGCGGCGACGTGACTGCAAGCGGCGCCTACAGTACACCTAGCCATGTGCGTGGTTAGGGTTTTTGGGAATCACTGTTGGGAAAGGCCCACAGTTTTGTAAAGGTGTGACCGTCATGGCCACCTATATATATGAATAATTGTAATGGGTAGACGGTTAGAGAGTTAGAGAGAGTTAGAGAGAGTTAGAGAGAGTTAGATGTTAGACTGTGAGATAGCCAGTCTAAAGGATAGATCATGTGTTGATTATCCTTCACTGTATTTTCTACCTAGTGTGTAGACTTAGAGAGGAAATCGGATAGCCGAGGAGCTAATCCCTGAGTTGCCAGACAGTCTGAGTCGACGTCTGTGCCTTTGTAATCTCCATAGAGAGGAGACTAGATTGAGAGAAGGGCTCCCAGCTGTGTGCGTGGAGTTTCCTGGAAAGATCTAAGGCTGCAGCTGTGTGCGCAGCATATTGTATAACTCTATCATTTTCTGGTTAATATAACACTCCCGTGGACGTGGTTTTCCTCGAGGAGATGAGCTTCACATATATCTTCTTGTTATAATGTTTGCGTGAATGATAACTGTTTAGGATCATTACCTGTGTGTACATCTTTTGCATCATCTTTGCGACTGTTTGAGTGAGTGTAGGAAGATCCTTTATTGTTATAATCGCCGAGTATAGAAGTAGTGGTGGAACGCTGTCGCTGCAGCAACCGAGCTTCGCGTGACTGCGCAGTAGGTCTGCAGGAAGGAAGGCACCCGCGCAGTTGTGTCGCGAGGCCTGTGGGAAAGTCCGACCGCCGATATTTGAGGGAGAAGGAGATATATAGAACAATCTCAGCATCACCACGGTTAAGGAAAGCTGATTCCTTAACCCCCCATAGCCACTTCGGGTGAGACCTCGAGCTGCCGCGCAGCTCGTTGCCGAGAGGGCCAGTGCGCCAAGGGGTTTTGTTGCTGCGCTTCATTAAAACCCGGGTCTGCCCAGAAAAGCAGCCAACAAGTATCCATAGCTCAATGGTTGAGCCACTAGCCTAGTAATTCACCTCTGCCCATCTCTTAGCAGCCTGAGAAACCCAACTGCTGATTGGCTTGGCTGATTCTAGTGTATCTTTGGCTATGTGAGAGCCTGCTTTCCCCTTTTCCTTGTGGAGATCATGCCCAGCTCGGGGGTGGCAGTGGTGCTGAGAGATTGAGGAGCACACTGGCCTACGGTTGGGTGGAACGTTGCAGAAGCGTAGCTGGTTGCTCAGGGACTACTTGGTTTAAGATAAGTATTCTCATTTGCTAATTTGATATTGCTTAATTGATGAATGACATGAAAATATGGAATGTATGATGGATGTGTAATGGAATGAAATTCTGTTGCGTTTTCAAATGTTTTATGCATTTGCATATCTCCATCTACAATTTATATGAATGCCTATTTGATTAAGTATGGGACTAGATGTCCAGTATTATTGTTAGTGTCCTCTCCATAGCCTTGTAGGATAGGAGGGACATTACACATGCGCATCTCTTTTCCTGTCTTCTTCCTCTACATAGAGTTTACCGCAGACTCTTTCCATCCCTTGGGCAGTCGATGTAACAGACTCTCGATCTCAGCAAGAGCATCGGGATCGCGTGCCAGCAATAAACAACTTTCAAAGAAGTTTTGTAAAGTACCATACTGTTGTGATGGTCCTTCGCCCGAAGTTGAATCAAAAGCAGGAGGCATCTCGTAGACAATTGACTTACCAGAATTTCCTCCTAGTGCATCACATGTTTTAAAGAACGTATCTTGCTCAGCATCAATATCAAACTGCACCTTCTTCTTTCCATCCAGTCGGATCAACTAATGCAGACCATCTTCTCCTGTCGTCGCACCTCCGCGAGTGATAACAACAACAACAACATCCTATGTCCTCAGTTTTGCCAAAATCGCGCGACAGTTGGTCCCTGATTCTGGTTCGGAGGTGGGTTTGCAGGTTGATTCACATTTTGATTTGCATTCTAATTCTGCCGCTGATTCTGGTTCTGCATCTGATTATGATTCTATAGCGGTTGCTAATTTTGAACCTGATTTTGATTCTAAAACCGGTTCTGGTTCTGGTATTGCAATTGCGGAACGTTTCCAGCTTGCCACCTTGCAATCAACTATGGACAGTTCTCAACAGTGTGATCAATACCAAAACAATACATGCACTCTGTTTGCAACTGTGGGCAATCTCTCTGATAGTGTCCCCATACTCCGCAAGTATAACATTGGACAGGTTCGCGACCTCGTCCGCCTCCTCGACCAAAGCCTCCACCTTGTCCCCCGCGGAATCCTCCCTACCGCAGTTGATTGAATTGTTGCTACAAGGGATTCTATTGCAGCTGAACACAATAACCTGGCTGAACATATGGCGCCAGTTGAACGTACTCACTTAGCCAGTTGCGGGGCAACTTCAAGATACAAAGATAAGTGCATTGTGGAATGAATGATGTTATTTCATGTGTTATTATTATGTTGTTTTACTTAAGTTGTTGCATGAATGTTATATGAATGGGAATAATGGTGAGACCCCGTGTAAGCCTGAGTGGAAGGTTGAGTGCGGGTTGAATGATTTATTCATTTGCATGAGTTTAATGCATTGCTAATCTTACAGGTGTTAGATGTAGGGATAGCCTTAACTTCTTTTATGATATGTATTTTGTTATGAGATGCTTAACCTTATAATGGACTTCTTAACCTCACTTAATCATGTGGTTGGTCACGTGGCCTGCGGTACTCTTAGACCGCTCCGTGAGACAGAGGAAAGATGGGTTATGGCAAGGGACAAGTAGAGACCTGTTAAAGGTTGGAAGGTATCTTAGAAGGTTTATAGACAAACTTAAGAGGATAAAATGAGGAAGTTAGGTACCTCATTTGGTCAAGGGATTTCACCAACTGATAGAGCTCTCCAAAATTTAATGGAACTTCCCTAACTACCTTCCCAAAAGTATAAAAGAGGCAAGAGGAAGCATGAGAGGGGGATAGAAGAAACAAAAAGCACCTTTATGCTGCTCTTTTGCATATTGAATCCATAAATCCTATTTTCCCAGGTCTGCAATTAAACCCCCATATCTGGAAATATGCATTTCTAGCATTCTCCATTTCTTTCTTGCCAAGAAACTATTAGATTGTTTTCTTTGGGCATGTATTTGGAGTATTGAAGAGGTGTGTATGTGTGTGGCCCATGACAGAGGAACTTAACATCTAGTTTCAGAACAATGCCGCAACCAGAGCAGGTGAAATTTATCTTGTATCTTCTTGTTGATTTTATAAAGAATTCTCTTTCCTGTCCAGTAATGTGTTAATTTATTGTTCTTCATTATTTTGTAAATTCAATGTTTATTTGCAATTGAATTATTATATTTGTAGTTGTCTACTTGTATCTTTGTTCTTATTTGTGACTGTAGATCATTAAAGATAAATTATGAGCAAAGTTGAGAAGAGGGATCTTCTACAAACATTGGACCCACGGTAGGAAATCATTCCTTATTTCTAATTTCTATCTTGAATTGTAAATTGATTTAGATTGCATTTATTGGTAGGATTGTAGAAATTGTTTATGGGCACCGCTTTGTAGTAACTTAGCCCAAAAGGTTACTAGGGATTAATTTCCCGAAACGGTTGCCTTGTTGACAAGACCCACACCTTAACCGTAACCGGGCGAGCTAGCGAAAATTGACTTAAAAAAATTACTTATTGCTATTACAAATTCTATAATATTTAATGTTCTTATCATTATTCATTTAATTTAAGTTTTTTTTTTTAATTTTTTTTATTACATCGATAGGTGTTTATATTTACACCGATAGTTGTTTACATCTTAGAATTTGGGGTGGACTAGCATCTATGCTTTTACTAGATTGTACAAGGATGAGATAAGTGTACTATCTAGATTGATTTTATGGCAGTCGTTTCAAATTCAAAATAAACAATTAAGAAAAAAAGAATATAAAAAATAATTCGTAACTAATGCATGGGTAACTGGTAGCTAATGCATGTATAACTCTTAGTTGATGCATGGATAAGAGGCAGTTTGTCGCTGACAACCCGTTTAACTAGAAAAACGCGAGAACAAATAATAAATAACTTATTCGTGGCACTTAACTTGTGGCCTATTGGTGTTCACCGACCACAAGTTAAGTGGCTGTGCTAGTTTATAATTTGGGGTAGACTAACACCTATGCTTTTCTTAGATTACATGAGGATGAGATAAGTGTACTGTTTAGATTGATTTTATGGCAGTTGTTCCAAATTCTAAATAAACAAATATAAAAAAAAAAGAATATAAAAAATAATTGGTAGCTAATGCATGGATAACTTGTATCTGATGCATGGATAACTCTTAGCTCATGCATAGATAAAGGGCAATTCGTGACAGTCATTGTGGCTCTTAACTTGTGGCCTATCGGTGCTCACTGACCACAAGTTAAGTGACTGTGCTAGTATTAAATAATTACATCGATATGTGTTTATATTTTTACACCGATAGGTGTTTATATTTTAGAATTTGGGGTGGACTACCATCTATGCTTTTCCTAGATTGAGGGAGGATGGAACAAGTGTATTGTCTATATTGATTTTATGGGTGTCGTTCAAAATTCCAAATAAACAATTATAAAAAATAAATAAAAAAATAGCTGGTAATTGATGCATAGATAATTGGTGATTACAACTAAGCATGGAGAACAAGTAACATATAACTTATTCATGGCACTTAACTTGTGACCTGTCGGTGTTCACTAGCCACAAGTTAAGTGGCTATGCTAGTAGAATTTGGGGTGGACTAGCACCTATGCCTTTCCTAGATTGCACGAGGATGAGACAAGTGTATTGTTCAGATTGATTCTATGGCAGTCGTTCCAAATTCTAAATAAATAATTATAAAAAAAAGAATATAAAAAATAACTGGTAGCTAATGCATGGATAACTTGTAGTTGATGCATGGATAACTCTTAGTTCATGCATGGATAAAGGGCAGTTCGTGATAGACATCGTGTCACTTAACTTGTGGCCTATCGGTGTTCACCGACCAC
Organism: Larix kaempferi; assembly: GCA_027924585.1. Classification (NCBI taxonomy): domain Eukaryota; kingdom Viridiplantae; phylum Streptophyta; class Pinopsida; order Pinales; family Pinaceae; genus Larix; species Larix kaempferi. The sequence continues at coordinate 1,181,967 of BSBM01001081.1, read as the reverse complement.
AAGTTAAGTGGCTGCACTAGTAGAATTTGGGGTGGACTAGCACCTATGCTTTTCCTAGATTGCAAGAGGATGATACAAGTGTATTGTTAATATTGATTCTATGGCAGTCGTTCCAAATTCTAAATAAATAATTATATAAAAATAAAAAACATCAAAAATAAGTGGTAGCTAATGCATGGATAACTTGTAGTTGATACATAGATAACTCTTAGCTCATGAATAAAAGACATTCGTGATAACTTCTTGCCTATTAATGTTCACCGACAACGAGTTAAGTGAGTGTGCTAATATTTAATAACCTGAAACTTATTTAATTTTGAAATTTATTTTTCACAATCTATAATTTATTTATTATTTAAATCTCTATATTTGCAACTTAAGTTATCTATTTCGTTTGTGAATTTCTATATTTAAGTTAAATATATTTTGTGAATTTTTATATATTTTAGAATAACTTTGAGTTTATTTTGGTTCAACTGTATTTCTATACTTTACTTTACCAGCACTAGCCAATTTGCGGCATGTTAGGAATAACTATATTCGAGGCAATCAAATTGGGTCGTGACTCGTGACTCCAATTTTCGATGATTGTCCTGCCAATCATCGCAGCTTTATAAGCGGGCATCTCTGCTGCTCTGGGCCTGTTTCAATTTTTGATTTTCTTTGGGCAATTTCAAAATCAAAGCTTCACAAGTCAGCACACAGGTGTTATTCTTCAAAACAGAATGGCAGATAACAATTATAGAAACCCTTGCCTCACAATGCATCAGCCATGGGCCTCACTGTTGGTGCACGGAATCAAGCGAATTGAAGGCCGCTCTTGGTCTGCACCAGTGCGAGGTTAGTTAATTACACAATTTTAATATCTTTTTTTTGGGTACTTCTTCTGTGGGGATTTTGTTTACTGTGTTTCCATATAATTAGAACCCTCGCGATGGTGAAACTGATTGTTATTCATGTTGTTTGGATTACACTATGAAGCATACCAATCCCTTCATTTGAATTACTTGCTAGTTAGTTTTTTTCTGTTTTCTCCCACCTTCAGTTTCCTTAATTGGAAAAAATTAGCCAGTTTGTTTCTGAAAAAATAGACCCTACTTGTTTCACTTGTATTCAACAACTAAAATCACTTGTATCCATAAGCCCATCTCTTTAGCTGATGAAGCCTGAAAGTCTCAGTTGTTGGTACCCATTTTCTTTATCAGTGAAAGTCGAACAACCGACTACGGAATCAAAGAAGAAATGTTACGATTAATGAGCCAATCCCCAGCGCAGTTGGGAAAACTTTGTTGCAAGCCAAGCCGAGTTTGCTCCAATCTCGCGCAATGAAACCTTCATGTCGACGCCGACCCATCGACCCTCTCCGCACCCTCGCACCAGAACTCTGCGCCAACAGACAGCGACACAGCGCAGACCTGCGCCAGACTGTGACAATTAGACAGACATGCCGTACCACCGAACTGAATTGTAACTGCATGTTCTTGGAAACTCCCTGTAACTGAATCTTGTAGTTCATTGTGTAAAAAGAGCTGTAAGTTCTATTGTACTGATTCGTTCTTCTTAGTTCTTTGACTTCTTTCTTCACTGATGTGCAAGAATCCATGCATTCTTCTAGTGAACAATCCTAGTCTTCTGTCAGCCTCTTTACGAGACTAGCCTTATAATCCATCACTAGGTTGGCACACAGTCTCTGGGCTAACACTTGATGTACATTGTAACGCATATGGCAATTGTAAAATTTCAGTAGGACACGGGGGCTTCTTGGTATTCTACTCGGGCTGTGTTTGTCACTGCACTGTCTGTTTTACTTCACTGAACAGATAATAGTGAATATCACTTTTCCTTTTAAGTTATAACTGTTAACTTCCTCAAATTGGTGGTTGTCCTTTGTGTTTGACATCGGAACAAATCACTTAATTACCTACAATCCACTCTGTTTTAATCTTTTGCTGTTGTAATCTTTGTTTTCATCTCCATCTTCATCACAGACAACCTATTCTTGGCCATCCAAATATTCAATGCAAGCAGTATCATTTGCCCATTTGGCAAGGTTTTTGAAATCTGATTCTGAATTTTTACTACCATCATTGCCTATTTCTATGACTTCTTTAATTGCCTCTGAAGGGGTTTGAAAAAGATGAAAGCTTTGAAAACCTTTTTTTCTTTTTTCAGAATGAAACTTAGTGTTGAGGCTATACTGCCTCTAGTATCTACATGGGACAATTTTAGATACTAGCAGTTGCACATGATTCAATGTATAATAGGCGTCAAATCAAAGATCAAATCGTCAGTCTGGTTTATATGAATAGGGCACCCTCAAGAATTTGATTCTGAATTGCACTTATAGGTTACTGAGTTTCAGGGTTTTCTCCAGAGTCAAGCCAGCAAACCAGCAAACAACAGCCTGAGCCCAGTATGTATATAATTTCCTTAAACTGTCCAACACATAATCAGAAGCTCCAAATGGAGGACAACCTAGTTGGTGAAAGTGGGATAGTGCTATAGCACTTACTGGGGTTTCAATCCTCAAAAACTTGGCCGGTGCCCTCTTGCAAGGGGGTCGTTGATAAGCAGTGGAGCCATCATGGCTGCTAAGTTGGGCTAGGTGGTCACATGCCAGAAAATGTGTAAACGGTGCTCCACCATTTGCTATGTGGTGGATATTGGATTCTTAATAGAGTCAAAAGAGGTTTCCCAAGACTGTATGAAGTTCCAAATGCCTTCAACCTGCATAGAGATATGTCACAATGTTTTTTTGTTGTAAGATATGATGCATTTGCATGCAATTATATACAACTAAATGTTGTTTCTTTTTGAATTCCTCATCAGCTTTAAGCTTGCATTTGTTGGCCATGAGCCTAGTAAAAACAATTACACATTCAAGTTAGGTATTCTCATATTTGTTGAACAAAAGGCCCAAAAATGCAATTGCAAACAAAAGATAGGCATCTATATATCTGCACTTCATAGTTCAAATACAAACTCTGAATCATCATACACATCAATTTTATATTCTTTTAAAAGTGATGTCATAGCATATTTTCAAGAAACAAAGTAATTTTTGGTTGGACAGAACATAATTAGAGCCCTTGACTGCATTTGTGATTCTGACTGGTTATGAGCCTGTAGCACAAATTAGTTTAGTTGTTCACAAACTTTTTTATCAGACATTCGTATGTGGTGGTTAGGGTATTTGACCTTATTGTGGACCTTTATCTTTTTTTTTTCTTTTTTCAGGAAAAAATTGTATTTATATTTCAAGAAAAAATGAACATTAGCGTGCATAGAAGCGCTTTGAAGCTGCTATAAATGAGCAGCAAAAACTAAAAGCATAAAAAAATTGTTTTTCTTCAGCGATAGTCCTGACTTCTGATCTATATACTACTAACAACTGCCATTTGGGCTTGCAAAACAACAAACAAATAAATCCACTTTTGGAGTTCCAGAACATTATAATAGGAAAACAGTAAAAACATTTTACTTTTTAGAAATAGCATTCCTCTGAAGTTGTTCCTTTCTGATGTAACTGGTATTGAGAAATTAATAATTATCATTTAGGGATCTGAAGACTGCTGATACTGGGATCCTGCCACTTCCTCCTCTGTATAGATTGTACCTCCATTTAGAGTTTGAGCTTATTCAGAAGCTCATCAGCCTGGACATTGAGTTCTCTATCTATATGTTAATTTTTTTTTTATGAAAAATGTCCTTTCAGTTCCTTGATATTTTCATAGTTTGGAGAGAAAATAAAATTTCGTAGATTACATTCACCATTGATCCAATCATTGACCAACTTAGAGTCTCCTAGAATCTGAATTTGTAAAGTTTTTTTTTTTTTTTCAGAGGCCAACCTCATCAGCATCCACAGAGATTTCAACTCTGCCCAGTTGTTTCCCTTCTCTCAATGCAACTTTAAAGACAATTTTGTGATATTCTTTCAAAAATAGAATTCCTCCTACTCAATTTTCAAGGATCTCTTTGACAAGCTCCATCAAAATAACCCCGTGCATAGGATTTGTCAAGGGTTGGATTTACTATTACCTTTGACTCCATAGGTAAATTTAATTTGATGAATAACTTGAATGGAAGGAATGTCCCTGTTTTGAAGCAACATTTCATTATTGGTGAGCCAAAGTGCTCAAGAGACTGTACAGGGTAATGTCCTATGACCTTTAATTACCTTGCCCTTCTACCATTTTTCCCAACAATCTACCTCAGGAATTCCTTTCCAACAACCTAGACCTCCAGTCAGCTTCCTTCCACATCTCTTTTGTATATGGACAATCTACCAACAGGTGGTCTACTAGATCATCATCTCCTTTACATAGTATGCATCTTTCTGGAATGTGCCATGCTCTTTTCTTACATACTTCCCATGTCAAAACTTTGTTAGAGGTCTAACCATAAAAAGTACGGTTTTGAAAGGATCCTTTATCTTCTTGATGGGCTTCCACCACCACATCCGTTTCTCTGGTTCTTCCTTTAAAAACATTTCCTTATAAGTTAAATATGCATTTTATCTTCCTGAAGAACTATTTTTGGACCAAATTATTTCAGTCTGCTGGTCTTGGCATGTAGTGGTTCCAATTATCTGCTTTTCCTTGAAGCCCCAAAGGTAAGTTGCATAGAAATGGATATAGGAACGAATATCTATACGGGGAGGGAAACAGATAGGGCAAAATTTCAAAAATGTCGGATACAATACGACGAGGAAACGACGTTCGTGCGCACACACACACATTCAAAAACACCATGAGACATACGCGATTCAAATTATCATTCATCAATTAGATAAGCCACCCCATGTCAACTACTTGTAAACATTGATTTCAAACCCTAAAATTACTTGAAGAATGAATCCAATTGTTAGCATCTAACAAAATAATACATTGATTGCACCTCTAGAAAAGTGTTGGAATTTGTGATTAAACACATTTTGGATGTAAATTAGTGACTCAACTAAGGTGTATATGGTTTGGTCCACTCACTGATGGGACAATCAACTAGGCGAGTGAGAGTCAATCGACTAACCGACTGCAATATTGCTCAATTAGACAAGCCACCCATGTCAAGCATTTGAACGAGAACATGTCAACTACTTGTAAACATTGATTTCAAACACTAAAATTACTTGAAGGATGAATCCAATTGTTAGCATCTAACAAAATAATACATTGATTGCACCTCTAGAAAAGTGTTGGGATTTGTGATTAAACACAATTTTGGATGTAAATTAGTGACTCAACTAGGTGTATTTGGGTTGGTCCACTCACTCATGGGACAATCAACTATGCGAGTGAGAGTCGATTGACTAACCGACTGGCCTATAAAGGGCATAAATTCACAGGATTGTCAAACTATTTGGGACCGATTTGGATGAACAAAGTTGACTATAAGACATGTTTTAAGGGGATTAGTTAAGAACTCAAGTATAACTAAGTGAGCTCAAGTGTTGAGCAATATCACAAACGGTGTGCTGACATCCAATATTGCACTCTATGCCATAAAACTATCTCTAGACACCATTGAGCTCCCTTGAATATGTTGTTTAATTTTTATGGTTTACACTGATAAAAATGCTTGAAATAAGATTAAAATATCACTTGCATGTCATTTGGAGAATTTGCTAAATGTTGCATCATCATTGCTCCACAACATAAGGAGAGGGGCATGAGTGTATTAGCAATGGAGTAAATAAGGCCATAGATCTTGAGTTCCAACTAATTCAAAAAAGGAAAAGAAGAAAACTGAAACCTATTGGAAGATTATTGGAAATAAGTGATGGTTCATGTAACCCTTTATAAATGCAGTATGCCATTTTGTAGGGTTAAAACTGCCACCATATCAACCTTGATATGAAAGTTGTTTTATCACATATGCAAGTCATTGGGGTTTATTTGCAACAAAGCTAAGGAATTGGCAAAAAAGCTGAAAAAGACAGTAAAACAGTCATTGTACTTCTACACTAGGATGTGAAACTAACACTATAGTAGACAAGCACTTGATACAGTAAAATGTCCACAGATCAGTGATTTTTTGAACTGAAAGTAAGCCTCTATCATTTTTGGAAAAATACAATGAGAAAAAAACCATGAGACATAAAAAGTTAACGGTTAGATTAATATTCACCAATTTAGGATTAGGGTTTAGCTCTTGATTTATAAGCTTTTAGGCTTTATATCTATTGATTCATCTTGGGATTGATTCTTTAACCTATGAGCATGATTCTTTAGCTTACAAACACCATATCTCTCTTGTTCATGGGTTTATTGATATTCTCTATCTCTTATGCTTGAGTGCTCCTATTGGTATGATCTATTCTTTATTAGTGCTATTATAAATCTGCAGTGTTTTACTTGGTTGGATTAGGCTTTGCTAAAGGTTTCACTGCAGGTCTACGACTTCAACAAATGGCACTATGGTCAATGAACCCAATCCTTTTGTCTTAAAAACCCTTGCAAAAGAAACCCTGGTTTGGCCTTCCTATTGACTTCCTTGTTGAGGCTTCAAAGGATGTGGAAGAACTCAAGATGCTCGAATTCACATATCATTGAGATGGATCTTCGACAAATTCTGGATAATTTTAGGTTTGTGGGAGGAGTTTGGTGGGAGAGAGATCGTAGAATCACAATTGAGTTGCAAATCACTACGCCCTTTTGAACCTCTTTGTCTCTAAGAGCATTTAGGCCTTGGAAGACTGCAGGCACTTTAGCTTCATTATTTGTAGCATATCTTGGACCCTAATCAAATTCCATTTCCTTTCGTCCATCAGGGTTGTAGACGACCTTCCCCTCCTCTCTCTGGCACGTGCTGTTCTACGCTCTTTTCTAGTTACCTTTGCTGAGTGGAAATTTAGAGAATGGTTGCTTAATGCAAATTCAGAAATTACACCTCAAACATGAGGTTCCCTTGATCTATTTCCTGTGAACTTTCAGCCTTAGGGCTGAATTTGAAATATAAATTGCAATAGTATTTTTACTTCTGTCCACCAAATACACATGGCAGCCCAGGAATTAAACACCAAACAATTGTACTTAATTAAAGCAGATTTATTAGTCATAAATCTGCCCTCTTAGCTTCTATATGTTTGTCAAATCACTTAACAAAATCATCTAGCTGTTCTTGATAAATTTGCATATCAAACAGCCCTAGAAACTATCCATTCACCCCGAGATTATAAGCTGAAAATCACATCTGCAAAGCATTGGACAGAAAAGCATGCTTCATATATACATAAGATGAAGTTGCAAGTACATACTAACATCTTATCCTAAGCTGGTACAAGATAGTCTTTCGAGCTTATCATAAGCTAAGACTCCAATGCTCTCCAAACCCTAACTAAGGCAACCACAACAAGCTAGCATCACACCAACTATCAAACCCTAGCCCCCAACTCCTCCTAGCTAGGAATCATTCCCAACCAAAGCTGGTCACTCTACCAAAGATCCAAAACGAGCTAGCATGCACATCGATTAGCAGTGTTCCATGGAGATGCGTCCCCCAGGGTCGGGGACGCGCTTCCCTCGTTTCCCATGCCCTGGGGGCTTGGGGACTCCTTGGGAAACATTTCCCCACGTCCACTTTTTCCCGAAAACTTGAGAAAACACACAAGGAACGTCTTGGAGAGGTGGGCGGTGTTTGGGCGTCCCCCTTACGGAAAGGGGGATGCCTAGATGCCCTCACACGATTTTTAATTTATTTTTTCATAACTTAAAAAGTGAAAAAAGTATGGTTTGGTTGGTGTTCTATTGGTCATTCATGAGAGTGGCTTTTACTCGGATAGTGACACTCCCATTGATGGTCCTGATGGCTTCACACAGTGGATGCATGGGGAGGAGCTGTCCATGGAACTATCTTGTTGATGCTTTCAACTTTCTTTTCGTTACTTTTATTTTCAGTGTTCATTGTCCATTGTTAATTTTTAGTTTAACGTTTGACTCTAGAAGTAGACACTGTCATTGATGACCTTAGATTGAGTCTTTGACTCATCACTCTTTTGACTCTTTAAATTTGAAGGTGTTTAAGACTTTAAGTTTATGTGACATGTCTATGATTCAGTTTTATGATTTTAATATTTTAAAATTTCATCTACTGTTTATGTTTATAATTCAAATTTTTAATGGAAGATGTGCATGTATTATAAATTTAGAAATTCAAATACTCAAAGATGAATGATTCATGAATCAATAATGAATTGACAACCGTGTTTACTATGATATTTACTATTTACTTTTAAGTTTTAGTATGTAAATGGTGATGGGATGAGGAATTTATATGTTAATATGTTGGGAGTTATATAAATTATATATGTATTATTTTTAATAATTTTAAAGACCTCCGTGGCCCCTTTTCCCATAAATTTTCCTAAAATTTGGGGTGGTCTCCGACTCTCCACACGTCCCCAATGTGAGTTTCCCTGCTCCCACACCCCACGTCCCCAATGTGAGTTTCCCTGCTCCCACACCCCACGTCCCGAAAACTTGGTGGAACACTGTCGATTAGTTCTCTTTGGCACCTACACTTGCATCACAAAAGTGTACTAGAGAAAACAAGCTAGTCTTCCACTATTTTCTCCACATTTAGTACTCCATGTAGTCCTAGGATTTCCAATGCCACAAACACTAGTCTTCTCTCACAAGAACCACATGAACAAGTATTGCTTTTGCTCCTTTAGGGTCTCTCCCAAACCATAGCTCTCCTTGTTTTCTTAGAGTAAATCCTAACCCTAATGCCTTCCTTGCATCAACACAGGGACCCAACGTACTAGACAAGATCGCAAATTACAATGAAGAAGAGCTACATATGAAATATACAAATTTGCTTGAGTTCACATCGCTAAGATATGATGATGTGAATGATTAATGTGATGAATGAAACAAAAGACTCTATCCTCCTTTTATATAGATATGTGACGGAGGCCAGCATAAATAAAGTGGACAAGGTTCACAACCAACTTATCTCAAGCAACCTAACTACTCACTAGATAGGTTCACATGTTAAGCACTTCAATTCTAAGCTGACACTTGTCAATCTCCTAGGTAAGCACGTCAACCAAGCAAGGGTCTCAAGGTGAGTGTTGAACAAGACAAGGTCAAACGCTCCTCCCCGAAAGGTCTCCAACACTCCAATGATACCTCCTAAGCCCTGCGCTACTTTAGGTCTACCATACCTCATGAACACTACTCAACACAAGTGTCCTCAAGTCAAGCAGTCAAAATGTCATTAACCTTCAACTCTGTAGGAATATAGTCAAGGGCTAAAGCACCCTCTTGTACCTTGTCTCTCAGGAAACGATAATGGATGTCAATATGCTTGGAGTGGTCACGGAACACAGAATTCTTGGAGAGCTTGATACAACTCCATATCTGCTAGCTCAGCTAACAGTTTGCGAAGCCAAACCACCTCATAATAGGCTAAACATGCTGCTATATACATTGCCTCTGCTCAACTAAGTGCAACTGCTGCCTACTTCCTGTTGAACCAGGCTATCATACCTGACCCCAAGCTGAAACAAAACCTGAAAGTGCATTCTGAGAGTCAGCCAATCCGTATTCGGCCCTCCTATTTGTTTGGTAGATGCCATATGTGGCAAGGTTTTCATTTGTTTAATGGTTCAATCTTGATGGATCATAGTTTTGAAGCCTAACTGACATAAAACATTTTCTACATAAGCCCTATCGTTGTCATAATTCCTCTTGCAAATTGGAATGTGAACCTTGTGTTTGAAGGCTGGTTTGAGTCATTGATTCATTTCTTATTTCTGTAACAAGCCTTCACTTGTCACATCTCAAGGCAAATTTGCTTTACTAAATTCGTGATCCAACAGGCTGATATTGCTAACACACTTGAAGTTTGAATGTACTCATAAATCATCTTTGGGTTACTCTTACCCACCACTGTCATTTGGATGTATACAATTTGAGATTGATATTTGCAGGTGTCATATGGTTCACTAATATTGGTTGTAATTACAAACCCTTTGTGGCTTCATTCTTGACATTTTGAGTACTTTGAATTTGACGTAAGTATTGTTGACAAAACTAAGTTTATCTTGGCAAAATCTGAATATAAAACATAAGTATTATACCATGGAATTTATATTTTTTGTCTCTCTTGTTCTGAGATCAAACACAAGTCTAACTCTGATATCTATAGTAGTAAGATACTAAGACCACTGAACGATCTTACAAACTCATTTTGACGCACTTAATTGGGTTGTTCAGTATGATCATCATATTGCTCTCCTCTTTATGAAAATTTAGAACCTCTTTATTGATGTATTTTGGTTCAGAACTTCAGAGATGTATTGCACTCATGTTATTTTGGTTATTTGCACCCATACTTGCTATTTATATTGATAAACTTTGCATATTTGTGTATTAATGGTTTGGATTCATATGTATGCACATGAATATATATGTTTTTTTACAAAATATGAATATTTTATGTATTTTGTAGTCGATCGTTTTTTTTTGGTTCCGGTCCAGTTCACATTTTGGGCTCTGCAGGTTCGATCACCAGTCTGGTTCTTATAACATTGGTAGTAGTCCATCATCTCTTGTATACCTGATATGCCACAATGAATCATGCCCTTCAAGTACTTGAGCATTTGTGCTGAAAGACAGTGGTTTTGAATCTGAAACACCTTTGCTTGCCAGGCTGATATTCTTAAGGCCTTTACTTTTCTTGTATGAGATAGTCATTAAGAACATAGTTGAGACTATAATGCTAGTTCACCATACTCTCTTCAGCTATTGTCAAAATCTTCCAAATGAGTTGATTTATTTGTTGTCCTGTCAATTAATGCCACAGAATTCTATTTTGATGATATATATTTTCATCCTTCTTTTAAAAGAGAATTTTCCAAAAAATGCCATAGAATTCAATGAGACTTAGATCATGCAATACTACAAAACTTCCTTTATTGTTGTTGTGTTCCTCGCTGTGTTTTTCAGAATGGTATAAAAATAAAAGGATTCAGGAATGGAGAACATTTTTTGGTTTCAGAAACTCTTTATTTGAAAGGAAGATTGTCTGTCAGAAACGTGGTCACTTTTGTCTTTGAAAGTTATTGCTGCTTTGGATTCCTTTATGCCTTCTTACATGAGGTGCTCATGGAACCAGGGAATTAGAAATTGCTTAGTCTTAAAAAGCTGTGAGATTAGTGGAATTTAGTTTTGAGGGAATCTTGCTTATGTGTTTGGGCTATGTGCTAATCACTATTTTGTATTTGCAGGCCGTTTGTGGATACATGCAGCTAGTAAAGTTCCAGACCCTGCCACTATTAAAGCAATGGAGGAGTTTTACAAGGAAATCTATGCAGTGGACGGAGTGACAGACATAGAATTTCCTGAACACTACCCAGTCTCTCAACTTCTAGGTAGGTACAGACTACAGTTCGGTTAAAATAATAGAGCCCTGCTTGGAAATTTGGGGGCAATTTCTCTGTCAATGTTGGATACTCCAAGCCATTAGTATTTTGAGCATATTGAATTGCCCTGAAATTTAGTTGGAAATTACCTTTAAGACCAATTAGAGACTGAAAATGGTCTTAGGAGCCATGATCTCTGTCTCTTTTCATCCATATTGCCAAGTTCCCACCCTTCAACCTTATCTGTAAGAACTTATCACGTGATTCAAAAGGAACCTTAAAAAAAATCTCATTCTGATCCATAAGGAGGTTCAGATGGTGTTTCATATGCCATTCAAAGCTAGGTTAAATAATTTTCCTTCCATTCTGTTGCTAATGTAGTTTGCCTTGCTTTTCTATTCACATTCCTAGAATTGACAAATGGATATCTGTGCATAAGCATGTCTGCTTTTATTAAGGTCCCTTGGGGTTTGGTTTGCAATTGAGATTGATGCAAATTTAGCAAGTTTTCACTTGAAATCTTCGTTTGTGGTGGTCTGACAGGTAAAGCTGTATTTATGTCATTGTATGTTATCCTCGTACTTTTTTTGTAAGGGTTATAACTTATGCCCCATTAACTATGTCACTGGATCCACCTATGGACGTTTTAGGGTCCTTGTTTCTGCAGGTCTGGATTTGGATCTGCTCGGGATATGTTTTTGGCTTTGCTGGAAATGTCAAGATGACAGATCCTCCAAAAAACCAATTTTGCTAAAACACATTAGAAAACCTAAAATAAAAACAAAAATGGCGAAGTGCGAGGGCCTAAAACCCTAAATTTTGCCTATAAAATTGCCCCACCTCCATCGTTAAACACACAAATCTAAGTTTCTCATTGCAGTCTGCATTTCTGAATTTATGAGAGTGCTTTGGAAAAAATGTGAATTTTCTATGTTTCTGGTTCATGGTTTGAACTTTTTATATTTAATTTGTTTTTTTGGTTATTGTATATCATTTCCCCATATCCGGTTCTGTATCCAAATCCAGATCCATATTCATTTCCATGCTACTTAGCCCCCTAATTCTGATTATTTAATATCTATGATACCGGACATGTCCATATAGGTCACCGTGTCATCGTGTCGGACACGTGTTTTCGGCGTGTCCTGTTTTAGGACACGTCCAAAAAACGTGTCCGACAGCATGTCAGGACGTGTCCCAAAAACAGGACACCGTCTCCTAAAAACAGGACACCGTGTCCCAAAAATAGGACACCATGTCTCTAAAACAGGACACTTCTAACCCAAAAAAACTGTAAAAAAACAATTTTACTCTCATTCGTTCGTATTTTTTAGTGAGGGTTGATCTCTAAGAGGGTTTTTTTGCAGGTGAAGAGCATTAGAAGGTTTTCCATCTTGATCTACCCCTTTTTGTATTTTCCAGTGGGATTCCGACATCTATGTAATACATTTTGATTTTGATGACTTAATAAGAAATATGATTCCAACATCTATGTAATAGAACATTTTGATTTTGATGACTTAATGAGAAATTTTATGAGTCTGTGATAACCCACTGCACCGATGGAATTATAGCCCCCATGTTTGTCATCCTTCTCTGTCTGCAGTTTGTGATGTATTTTTATTATTCTTCCACGAATCCATACACATTTACATATTACATTGTTTGGCTCTTAGTTGTGATGTATTTTTATTATTCTTCCATGTACATTTACATATTACATTGTTTGGCTCTTAGCCTCTCAAATCAATTCAGGGAGCACACCAATAAGTATTATGTGGGGGCATATTCCACAAACAACATCACAAGGGGATTCATTTCACTAGGGGAGGTTACCCCTTATTTCTATTCCTACCCATGGCATTCAATTTATGTGGCATCATCATTGTAACTGGCATAATCTAAAATTTAAAGGGTGTTTAGTAACGGGAAAAGATAATAATAGGGTGTGGACCCCATTCATGTAATCCAATCAAATAGAAATAGTCCTATTTTGGTTGGCTTTCTTATGCCTCTCGTGGGCATCCAATGTTGGGGGCAGGGGAAGCCAATCACCAGCCTTTTTCCCTTGTTTCAATAGTGGAGTGAGACATATGCATTGTGATTTGTGAATGTGTAATGTGTATTGATTGTAATTTCTATTGAATATTTGTAAATGTTCTAGTTTCTACAAAATTTTGGATCTACATGTCTATGTTTTTTACATATATATATACACATTATATATATATATATATATATATATATATATATATAATGTGTCCTCCCTGTCCTAATTCCGGGGGTCGCCGTGTCCGTGTCGGACACTCGTATTCCCGTGTCCTCGTGTCAGGTGACTTAGTTTAATATCAATATTATTTAGACTTTTATAAATAAATATAATGAATACTAATCAGGTAGCTTACAAGCCTTTCCTTCTTGGAAATGCTCTATTCTTGAAGCATGGTTGAAGTTGTTTTCCGTTAGCTAGTACCTTGATGTCATTTGAACTAGACAAACACTGGTGTTACTTTGAAGAGGCAATTCATAGCAATCCTCTGTTCAACCTTTAAGCAGCTTTCTTATTTATTATGTGCATCTTTTTACCATTAAAAAGACACTTTACACACTATACATTTCATCAGGACTTCTACAGTGAGCTGCTAATATGGCTACTGAAAGCTGTGGTGTCTGCCACTTAGATTTTGTTGTGCAATCATCATTGGTATTTGGATGTTATGGGTTTTTTACCATCCTTAGTCCTTTTGTAAAGGCCTAAGTTTTATATGTGATCTTGTAATGATATAATGGCCTAGGGTCTTAGTTACTTAACGAACTGTGTAATAATGTTATACAGGTCCTTTAATCCCATGTCTTAATGTTATGCTATATGATAAAATGTTGTTGATAATAGAGTCCTCCTATGTTTATATCCTATGACTCTTTGTCATCCATGTGGTTGGTTACAGACAATTTTAAAATATTAGTCATGGTGGGTGATAATTCTCTATAAAAGAGTGTCACCTTTTTAAACCACAGGCTCTGAGGATATCCGATCTTCCTTGTATGAAGCTTCTTCCAGCTTTTTGATTTAAGAGTATTCATGTTAATAGACCTTGTTGTTACCATTATTGCCTAATTATTTTCTTTGTTCCTTTGCCACTATTCAACTCCTTTGCCTTTCTTGATTTATACTTGACTTCTTTGTTTCCTTGATCGTCATCTTCATGTCCATGTATTCCTTTTGTTGTTGAAACCACATAAATTTGTATAAAAGTCTATTTGTTTGTTGGGCATGTCCAATGTGCTATGTTAAAGAACAATGTTGTTATAGCTTTTGTTAAAAAGTAGTCTTTGTAAATATTCTAATTGTTTTGCCGATATGTTTTTGGTGAGAAACATGCATTATTCTTGCTTATGTTAATTCTCCTTCAAAGTTGTGTTAAACAATTATTTCTTCCTCCGAAAATAGTCACGTCTTCCTTTTAAATTTGGCATGGTGGGAGAAGTGGCCTTGACTATAGATTTTGCAACAATCCTCCAAGTTTCCAATGAGATCTTCAAGCTGTCCACTCATAAGTCACAATTTAAAAAACACAATATCTTTTTTGTCCTGATAAACCTCCACACTGACCCTTGACTTCAATGTTGCTTCTTGATGGCAATCTATGTAACTTATTGATAATATTTTCCCTAACTATTTGTCATGCCCTACTATATTGAGTCTTGACATCAACATTGTCAACTGCATCTTTGACTATTCTTATTCTTATTAAAGGTCTAAATATGATTAAGTTGTAATCTAAACTTATGTCTGCCTCATCAAAAGTGTTTTGATTTCATGTTTCTGTTGAAGTGGTAGTCATGGTGCAATTGGTGAAGGCACTTTGCGTAATGAGGGCAGCAGGGCATATGGTCAAATCTCCCTGCCTTTTCATTCTTTTTTGGTTTTAAATTTCTAATTGTGCATCTTTACAAAAGTATTTATATCTACATGATCAAGTAGCAGGGTTTGTTAAATCTCCTTGTTAAGAAAAGAGAGGTGAATGGTCCAAGGTTTATGGTCATCTTTTTGCTACTTTGTAACCTTTTTCAACTTCACCAATTATGTTTCTTCTAGCCCATGGTCACACTTATTCTTCCACATGGCCTTGCCCTAGGGGTTCAAAATACTCTTATAGGGGCTGTGTCAAGATTATTTATATCTTGTCATAATTTTTTTCCACTGAGGAAATAATCTTACCCCACTCTCACACACTTGAGTGAAGAATGGGGGTGCTGGTACTAGGCTAGCCCTCAGAGCTCTCCCCCTACTTCCCTTGAATTTTCGGATGGAAGGCCAATCAACCGCCATCCTTATAGGCCTCTTATAACCCCAAAGGACTTGATGAGATTTGATCCTGAGATTTCTATGGAGTCTGGGCTAAGCACAATAGCCAATTAAGCTAATGCTTGGAGTTATCTTGACATAAAAAATTGTTAAGCAACTTTTAAATTCTAATTTTTCCCTAAGGCTTTTTAATTTTTATTAACTTCATGCCTTCTTCTACACGAGCAAGTTTGTTGGGCCTCATTTCAAGCTTGAAGATTATTAGATGCTCAAGCTCACCTTGTTTATTTTTAACTACTGTTTGCTATAAGAATATAATTTTAAGCTCTGTTGTATAGTGGTATCCTTTATTTATACCTTTTATAGTTGCTATTTAGCAGTCAAAAAGATAACCACACAAGATGAATTCACGCATAATGGCTTAAAAAACAAACCAACTATTTTCTTCAAAATCTTGTGACAAACATGATGAATATATTTCAATAGGTGATAGGTGATAGCAATGAGGAACAAATTTCAATATGTGATAAGTTAGCTATGAGGAACACCTAGAACTACTTTAACCACTCTTTCCAATTTGACACTAATCTCAACAGTTCACATATTGCTATCTGTGCAAGTGGAGATAATCCACATTTTTATGATGAGCTTTGAGCACAATGAAAATATTGTAGACTTAAAACATAAATATGGCTATGCCTTCACTGTATGCCTCTTTTGACTTGCCAATTTGGAATCCAGATTGTCTCAGAGTTGTTGCAATGCCTAATGAGGTTAACATTTCCAACACTAATGAGGTTAACATTTCCAACACCATTTTAAGGATGGGTGGCTTTTGCCTTTCCGCAATAGGTATCTCTTTCTTGCTCTTTAGGATGTCTTTGGACTTGCTCGATTTGTCTCCCACTTGTGCTCACTTGGCTATCCTTTCCTTGATTACCCACCTCCTTCCTGCCTGTTCCAGGATGAGGAATCAAACTTGACCTACACCTTCCATAGGCATGGCCAAATTGAGTTGTTTTCTCTGTGGCCCCTACCCTGTCTTTCCCAGCCTTCTCCAGAGGGGAAATCACCTCCTTGCTATTCTTCTACACCTAGGTTGAGGTCGTATTTGGAGAACAAGTTTGTTGCCAACTCACCAGTTGCTGCCTCCATCTTCAATAGACGATGAATAAATCAAAGCAAGACACAAATATTATTGCTGTACACCTGAATGATTCTCGTGTTTTGCAGCCATGCTTGGTGTTTCCTGGTCATCGTAAAGTCACACACAGTTTTGGTTCAGATCCCTTCTGATAGTCATCAATCAATATGAATTGAATGCTAGTTTTTCCCTCATGCTCCCCACAGTCTTCTTGCCTGGGGTAGTTAATGTCAGATAACAAGTCATGTTGTTGAGTGGCATTCATACAGTAGCATGGGGCTGCGTGTATACATTTTATTATCTAGTCTTGTAGCTTTGTGTTTCTGTATATGTCTTCTTGTCTTGGGATTTTGCATGTTTGTTTTGGAGCTATTTGGTTTGTTCTGTACTACATCTTTATAGTTTTTTTTATTAAACATAAAGGTTGAAGTCTGGGTTTCTGATGAAGGAGCTATATTGGCAGGTTGTGTTAATGTAGTTGGATGTGTAAAATGTGAAGAACTAGTCTGCTGGGAGGAACTTCCTAAAGGGGTAAGTATTTATTACTTTTCCTTGCAGTTTGAACTTATCATCCAGTAAATTTCATAAGATATCACTATCATATGTGGAATACAGGTACGACTAGAAGGACAAACAGACTGTTGCTGGCTTTGTGAGGATCCACAGGTATGTTTCTGTCTATGATTTTGCACACCATTTCAGTAAATGGGAAGATTGGAAAATACTCAGTTGTATTTTCATATAATTTCATCAATGCAACAAGGTCCTTTTCAGAAGATTAGGAGTATTGGAGTCGGGCTTGATCCATCTAGAGTTCAGAGAATAGCTTAAGTGCAGTTGATCCATCTAGGGATTTTGGAAACATGTTAGCACAGTTGATTCTTTTAGATTACTGGATATTAGAAACTAATCTAGGATGTTATCTGGTCAAACATATTTAGCTACACACATGATATTCTTGTGAATTGAACATTTATAAAGCAGTTTGTTATAAGGTTTTGTGATGGCTCAATATGGACTGTAACATAATATGTAAATAAGTTGAGTCCTCTAAGAATGAATAATATAAAATTGAATAATGGAGAATCACAGTATGCATGTTATCGCTACATGAATAGATCTAAATACACCAACAACATATCTTGCCAGATATAAGCAAGTGTTTCTTAACATCCATATGTTCACCCTTCTTGAGCACTAGACACCAATTGAAGATTCTACATTAAGGACATTACAGGCAAATTATGTGTGTGTGATCTCCTGGCAGCTATGCACACGTTGTTTGAATTTTGGCTGTAGTGAATGCCCACATTCAGAACTGACTTTGATACTCATTGTTTGCAACTTTGCCCCAAGCTATAATATTGAACATTCCTTTGAATGTTACAGCCTGCGTTATTATACAATATTCATTAAATTTCCATACATACTGGCTAGTCTCCATGTTTAATTTTGTCAATATGCATTTTCAGTCTCCCTCTCAGCTCTGTTTAATTTTGTCAATATGCATTTTCAGTGTCCTTCTCAGCCCCACTTTAGCTTCCATGTCTCTTTTATGTAGATAGCATAAAGGGCTTGTTTCTACCCTCAGGATGAGCAGACAGGCAGCATTCCAACCCTTTATTTATCCTTATTATTATACAATAAATAATAAAATTACTACTAAAGAAGCTGCTAATAATTATACATTATTCACCATAATTCATTAAACCTGCAGTTCTTTTATGGACCTGAGATCCTGGGATTGTGTCTGTCCTCTGAAGATTGGGCACATGTTGAGAGGCTGTGATCTATTAAGTTCCAATGTATGATTGACTGCAAATGGACAGTCTCACAGGCCATCATCCAAGCTGAGTTTGGGGCACATCCTTTATTTTTCGAGAACATTTTCAGACTTGTTTTCTTCCTTCATAGGATCTGCACTCTAGGGGACTCTGTTTCTGGATGGCAGATATATCTGTATTCTTTGCTTGTCCGAGGAGATTGCTTCCATAGATCTTTCCAGATACAGACAATTATTGATCGATTGGGCAGTTGGGGATGACATATTTGGATGTACATTTAGAGGACTTGGATCTTCCACTGGTCACTTGGCCCCAAAATGGCCTTTTATTATGAGCATGATTTAGTTGCAGGATGGACTCATTGTCTGTCTCATGTGCATTTGATGTCATTGGGTGAATGGCTTCAGGTATTGCTCGGCTAGTTGCAGGTTTGCTCCTACCCCCTATGGATCAAGCCAAACCATCACATTCCACTGTCTGAGAGGATTTTTGTTTTCAGATGTTCCATAAACTATGAGTGTTGAGATACAAGGGAGGTTCCATTAGTTGTTTCAGGACACGGGGGTTTCCCTTGTAGTTTTCTTTTGCTACATTAATCATAGATACCTGGCTTTATAATTATGTTCAAGCACTTTCTATTCTAGCAGACTGAAAACACAATCCTCAGGTGCATATATCAGTCAGGGTTTGGATCATCAAGCCTATCATTCTACTGCCAGCCTCTATTACACTGTTCATATAACTCCATTCAAGACAAAAAGCAGTCCTGTCTCCCAGTCATGTCTCCAAAACTACTTTACCTCTACAAAAAGACTTGTAACCAGGGTAACATCTATTAAACCATCACAAAAAAATCAGTTCATAAAACTGACTTCTTACATATGAAGACCATCCATTGATAATTAAAAGACATTTAAGTCCAAAGACCTAGAAGAGATCAAAAGTCCCTCAGATTTCCTCCTCGGAGACTAGATTGACTTGCATATTCAACCTTCCTTGGAGAGAGCATCTGCTATCCTGTTAAGTTCTCTGACAACATGAATAAATTTTGCCACCTGGAACAGCCTTCAGATCTCTTTCAAATGAGTCGCTAAAGGGTTAAGATCTGTATTAACAATCGGAACCTGCTCACTCTTCCAGTTGATTGCCAAAGCGGAGTCTCCAAAGACCTCTAGTTTGTATCTATTTCGCCCAAATCATCGGCCTCTGCTGCATTTGCATGTACAGGGGCACAAAAAGCACAAGAACAAGCATAAACGTGTCATTGAAAAGTCTTGAACCCTTGACTTCCTAATATATATATATATATGGTATGTTTTCTTGTCCGGCTGTGGCAAGTTTGCCATTCACCCAATCTGGGATAATGTCAATGCATGTAGCCAACCTAAAGTCCTTCCGCTGAAGGCTTCGACGGGGTATCTATTCTGCTAAATTCGCCTAGATCTTTGGCCTCCACCATATTTGCAAGTACAGGGGCACAACAAGTACAAGCACAAGTGTGTTGTTGAAGAGACTTGAACTTTGGTTGGGGCTTTAACATTGCCCTGTTTCACCGACCTGGCAAGCCACCATTGACAACTCCCCAATAATTTAGCTTGTTGAGCTGGGTAATTCCCTTACTTTGAACATAACAGCAGTTCTTTGAACTTTGGATACCTGATCTAGTTCCTTAGGTAGATCTACACATATGCACACCTAAGGTAGTAAGGTGTTTATGTTGTCTCTTAACTTTTAAGCTATCAGAGACCTGCCTTTTCCCACGAGTTCCTGTGCCAACAGGAAATGCTATTTGTGTCTCTTCCAGTCTATCTTCCAAAAAGGTTATCTCAGTTCTGATCTTTTATACTGTGGGGTGGGGCATGATCTCTGCTTTCTTTCCTGTACTTAATCAAAGTTACTGAATCAAAGTTGCTCATGGTCGAACTTTAAAACATCTATTGTGTGTGTTTGTTTATATATATGCATTGTCCAGCTGTATTTTATCCAAAGTTTGTATGAAATTAGCGTATCCTAATTTGCTCCCGTATCTGTGTCTGTACCATAGTAACTTAGGATATATGTATGTCCCATAAGAGAAAATCTTTGTCTGAGTATTGCATGTCTTATGTTTCCTGGCAATGGTCATGACTCATGCTTGCCAATTATTTTTTCAAATATGCAGAATTATAGTCTATCTCTGTTCTGCTACAATTGTAGTCACTATCAACTCGAAATTTTTAATTAAATTCATTTGCTGATTACTTTCATGAGTGTAATAATGGACGCAATGCCGGAAGAGTAACGCAGAAATTTGCATCTGTTAAGCTCTTCAATACGGACAAGTTTGGCTTTTGTGTCATCATTATATGTATACACAGGTGCACAGAGAGATTGCAAGAGATGTTTATGTGTGCATATTCTCTATGCCACTTAAATATGTCTACCCATTTCCCGGTCCACATTCTTATCTTAAAAAATGATTAAAATTATATTTAATAATTGCACCGAGTGAAACAAGGTGCTCTACAGCCCAGTATGGGGGAGATGTTGTAACGTGTATGTAGCGTTACATCTAATAAAACGTAAAAAGTAATTTTTTTAATTAAAAAATAATTAAAAAAATTCACGTCGGCTCATAAAATAAAAAATTATGGAAAGTATTTAAAAAAAATCCATGTTGGTTCATAAAATAAAATACTATGAAAAGTAATTAAAAAATAGATGTTTATTTATAAAATAAAAACTTAAAACTTAAACCCGGATCTATAAATCAAGAGATCAAATTTCTTGAGTTTAAATTTAAAAAAAGAAATACACCTCAAGAAATTGGATCCCTCTCGGTGCTTGATAGATACGGGTTTAAGATGGATCTATGCTGGTAATAAAGTCAGATGATATCAAAATAATAGTGAAAATCAATTAGTAGTGAAGTTATGTTATCGTGCAGTTAATTTGCCCCAGTGTGGGATAATGGAGAGCGAGAGAGACACTGCAATTTTTTGTTTTTATTTTTATCTTAACTAGTTATGGTACTGTATATGGACTAAAAAAATATGAAAAATACACTTTAACATTTCAAGATATAATGGAATTGGAAAATATACTAACTATTTTAATGTTGTCTCTGTATTGCAAGATTAGGAACGCTTTTTAGAGTAAAGTTGAACAATCCAATGCAAAATGCCCAATAATTATTTTGTGATTTTCTCTTGTTTAGTGTTTCGTTTTCCTCATGTTAACTATTTGACTAGCCTGTATGCCACTTTGTTTTCCTGGTGAATATGCGACTAATCAAATGCTTATACATTTGGTAACATTATGTCGTCTGTTATATTGTCCCCTATATTTTCAATAGTCCCTATTTGAATACCATATCCTGAGGAATTTATTATTGATATGAACGTTTTTCTTTCCTAGACTTCATTTGTGTGCTATACCCTAGCAGGATAAGTTTTGGAAGGAAGTTGGAATTATTCTTAAAAATATTTTCCAAGGTTCTGAGAGTTGTATACCTGTTTCTATGTGGCAGAAATTACTGGTTCCTTTTGAAATGCGGGGATATCAGGGTGTATATAACCTAGAGAAAAGGGTAACATTCTGTCCTTTTCAAGTTGTGGGTTGTAGATTGTTTGTTTCCCATGTGAAAACAGGAGATATGCAATTGCAGAATATATGTATATGTATTTTTTTGAGTTAAAGATCAACATCCTTTTCTATAAGAAATTATTTAATTGCTAATGTTCCATTGATACACAGTATGATTGTATATTGCAACCTTAACTTGCCTGGCAAGTAGATAGTTTGCATCTTGAAATTGTCTTACTAGGCATGATTAGTTAGCATCAATGCTACATTATATATATGGCAAATTAGCAGATTGTTCTTATCATTTCTGGAAAAAACTGTGCCAGATTTTTGCCTCAGCAGTAAGAGGCCTCAGGCCAGTCCAGAGTCCACTACCAGTAAAATTTCCACTTCCTGATCCATCCAATCCATTTTCACTGAGGCCTGGAGCCCTTGCTCCTTATCTCGGATCGTCAATGAATAAGCTGGCCAAGCCACCCAGTTTGGATGCAGCAATTGCAGGAGCTCGAGCAGCTGCAACACAATTTTCAAGGAAAGAACAACCTGCTAGGTTTGAATCAAGTCGAACCAAGTCTGATGGGAGGAAAGAATTAGGTGGGGAAGCTCAATCAATTCAAACTCGATCCTATAGGCAGAAAGAGCAAGGTGAGTGGTGGCTTGAATCAAAATAAACAGTATCGCAAGATGAATGCTTCACGTAAAGCTAACACAGTGAAGTTGTATTGTCTAAGTGCAGTAGCTAATGCAGCTGCAACACAGAGTATGGTTGAGGAAGATGGCAGGCTTAGATCAAATCAAAATATGACTCATAGGAGAAATCAAGTTGGCAGGCTTGAGTTGAATCAGTCTAAATATACGGCGTCTTCATCTAGGGTGAGGTGTTCTCAACTTTAGTGTCAATTGTACTTTGTTTCTCAAATATAAAGACTTGCTAAAATCTAGAATGAATTGCAGTTAAGGTCGGAATCAGAGGGGATTTCAGATTTCCATTATAGAATTGCAGTTGATAATGAATCAGATGGAAATGTCCTTATATTGAAGGGGTGAAAAGATAGATTTTGTCATGTATGATTTAAGGGGAATTATATATGCATTCTTTGTATGCCGAATGAATTTCCTGTCTATCAGAAGAATAGCCATAGGTTTTATTTTGCTGCTGCAGTTGGAGAATTGTGCATGTGTGGACCTTGACTATTTATGTTTTAAATTGTGTTATAAAATTTGACTTTAGTTCCATAACCTGCAACATCTGTGACAAATGAGAAAAGCACTAATTATTGTTTCCTATAAACAAGTGCAGATTTTTGCAACAGCAGTAAGAGACCTAAAGCCAAATTGAGGTCAAGCATCTGACAAGTGATGTGTCCAAAATTGTGACACCAAGAAGCAGGAGCATGAGTCTTGTCTTCTTTTCCAAAAGAAGTATGCTCCTCAGGTTGGATTTGTGGTTGCAACAGCTCATGTGGCCAGATTACAGTTGCGAAGGAAAGGGAAAAGTAGCAGGGCGAGGTAGCAGCCTTGAATCAACCTGAATTTGATGTATCTATTCATCCAATCTATAGTGTTCTTGGCATCCAGGATGATCATAGTTTTAAAGTTTTTAAATATTTGAGATTGTGGATGTGTTTAAAATGTAACTAATTAAAGATGTTTCAGGGTTCAGAGCTTATAAATGGTTTAAAGCAGGTTTTGTTTTATTGAACACGCATCTCCAGGCTTGATAAACTAGATGGGGGCCTATAAAGTGCTTTTAGTGAGTTCAGATGAAACTTTAGGTGTCTGGCATGCATGTACTGTTAATGGCATTCTGCCCTGCAATTTAAACACAATAAGAGTGCACAAGTAGCCGAGATGTTAAATCAAATCTCTTATTTGGGATAGGAATTTCTTCCTGCCTTTCAGGTCGTGCTTTTGAAACTTCAGGCTATTCTAAAGGTTCTAGCCTTCAGGTACAATAATCACCCCAGAGATAACGCTTTACATGAGTCTGGAGTCCAGTGCTGGCATGAAATGCAAGCCTATGTTCCAAGGTTTTTATTTTTAGTTTATTTCTTTGAAATATACTCTGTACCAGGTCCTGCAAATAAATAATACTGCCCTTTGATGCTGTACACTTAAAGTTCTTGGAGTTCCAATAGAAAGTCTGCTTCTCATTTGTGGTTGGAACAATTCATTCAGCCAAAATACAGTTGAGAAGAAAGGGCAAGGTGGCAGCCTTGATTCAACCTGAACTTAATGTCTATATTCATTAAATCTGTTGCTTTCTTGGCATCCAGGATGATCATATTTTTAGATGTTTGAGATTGTGGATATGTTTAAAATGCAACTACTTTAAGATGTTTCAGGATGTCAGAGCTTATAAATAGTTTAAGGCAGGTTGTTTTTATTGCACACGTATCACCAGGATTGAAAAACTAGATGTGGACCTGTGAAGTGCTTTTGGTGAATTCAGATGAAACTTTAGGTGTCTGGCATGTGTGTACTGTTTTGGTATCCTGCCCTGCAATTTAAACAATGATAAGAGTGCACAAGTAGTCGAGATGTCAATCAAATCTCTAGTCTGGGACAGGAATTTCTTCTTTTTCTTCAGGTCATGCTTTTGAAACTTAAGGATATTCTAAAGGCTCAAGTCTTCAGGCACAAGAACCACCCCAAAGAAATAACAGTTTACGTGAGTCTGGAGTTGAGTGCTGGCATGAAATGCAAGGCTATGGTCCAAAGTTTTCATTTCTAGTTTGTTTCTTTCAATATATACTGTACCAGACCCAGTAAATAAATAATACTTCCCTCGATGATGTACACTCGACGTTTTTGCAATCCTGGGGGATGTAATGGTGGTCAGAACTTGGCTTTTTCATGATAAGTGCTCAAGTCATCATAATCTGCATGATCTTGAAAGCCAAACATGTTAGAGATGGTCAAAGCAAATACTATATATTTTTTTGGGATTGAACAGAATTCAGAAAGGCAAAATTGCCTATAAATATTATGAAGTGGAATATATTGCAAGTAAATTTATCCAGTACCGTATTCTTTTGATTTCAATAATGTTTCTTCACTTGTATTTGCCTGAACTGTAGCTATGTTCAATATTGCTCAAAAAATGTAACTGCTTGGAATGTAGATTAGCGTTCTGCTTCTTCTTCAAAAGATCTTGAGTTCCCAAAGAGATAACTGTTCCCATCTTTTTTGTAGATAGCCATGGGTATGCAGTGTGAATAGTATTTTGGCACTTAATCAAACTCTGTTTTTCATTATGGATCTGGACCAGGGCTGCTTCTATCCTTTTTCAATCTCTGCACTGGCTGAAAGAGAAAGCCTTGAATTTATTGGCATGCACTGCCCTAAAGTTGTAACGGTTGCTGAGATAATGCCACCTTTAGAGATCCTCCAAGTTGTGTTTAAGGGAGGATGTGAGAATATTTAATGTAAAATGCAACTTGAGAGGTTTGTTGAATCATCGGGACTGCTTCATTTTTGGTTAAGTTGCCATGGTTGCTGAGATAATGACCCTTTCATAGATCCTCCAAGTTGTGTTTAAGTGATCTGTATTTCTAGGCTTATGGCTTTACCGATTCATCAACAGTGATCTTAATGTGGGATAAAATAAATTATAAATAGAAAAGCTTTAATAATCTGTTGTGCTAAACCAGGAATGATTTTTCCTTAACTAGTCTATGGAAATAGTTAATTAAAGGCAATCACATAATCATGGGAATACAAGAGATACCCTGGAGAAACCTGTCTTGGGAAAAATCTCCGGTGTTGAAATGGTCATCTTCCTCTAGTTATTATTAATGCTTTCTCAGCGACAGGGTCATTGGAGTTTTTTATTCATAAGGAATACAATTACAGTGGCAATTGCAAATATGGCATTAACCCTTCCCTGCAGAATGTTAGGAAAGGTATCATACATCTTGCAGTGAATGGTTTTAGAAGATGCCACAACAGCATGAGGTTTCCAACCCATGTTGTGGCAATTATCTCGTGCATGAAGTAATGTTTTTAGTAAAAGCCAAAACTCATGCATGAAGTAATGTTTTTTTAGCAAAGGCCAAAAATCATGTATGAAGTAATATTTTTAATAAAAACAAAAAATTGTAATACAAGAGATACCTTTCTTGGTAAAATCTCCAGTGTTGAAATGACAATCTTCCTCTAATTAATATTAATGCTTTCACAGTGACAGGGTCTTTGGAGTTTTTTTACACACAAGGAATATAATTACTATGGCAAATGACCTCACTGCACTCAGACCTCTTCTATGAGCTAGTCAATTCGCTTTTGTCCAAGTCATTTTTTCTGATCTTTGCAACCAACGCAAATATGGCATTAACCTTGCCCTGCAGAATGTTAGGAAAGGTGTCATACATCTTGCAGTGAATGGATTTAGAAGATGGCAAAACAACACGAAGTTTCCAAGTTTCCAAACCCATGTTGTGGCAGTTCTCTCATGCATGAAATGTTTTCTTAAAAGCCAAAACTCATATATGAAGTAATGTTTTTTAAGTAAAGGCCAAAAATATGCATGAAGTAATGTTTTTTAATAAAAACCAAAAACTCTAATACAAGAGATAATATAAGAGATACCTGGAGAAATCTGTCTTGGGAAAATCTCCAGCGTTGAAATGGCCATCTTCCTCTAGTTATTATTAGGGCTTTGTTAGTGAGTGATAGGGTATTTGGAGTTTTTTACACAAGGAATACAATTACAGTGGCAAATGACCTCACTGCACTTGGACCTCTTCTATGAATTAGTCGATGTGCTTCTGTCCAAGTCAATATCTTTGACCTTTGCAACCAATGCAAATATGGCATTAACCTTGCCCCGCAGAATGTGAGGAAAGGTGTCATATACACCTTCCAGTGAAATGGTTTTAGAAGATGCCAAAACAGCACTAGGTTTCCAATCCATTTTGTGGCAGTTATCTTGTGTATGAAGTAATGTTTTTAGTAAAAGCTGAAACTTATGCATGAAGTAATGTATTTTTAGTAGAGGCCAAAAACCATGCATGAAGTAATATTTTTTGAGAAAAATCAAAATATATAATACAAGAAGAGAAACCTGTCTTGGAAAATTCTTGGGTTGAAATGGCCATCTTCCTCTAGTTATTATTAATGCGTTCTCAGTGATAGGGAGTTTTTTACACACATGGAATACAATTACAGTGACAAATGCCCCTCACTGCACCCAGACCTCTTCTATGAACTAGTAAATTCGCTTTGTCCAAGTCAATCTCTCTAACCTTTGCAACCAATGCAAATATGGCATTAACCGTGCCCTGCAGAATGTTAGGGAAGGTGTCGTACATCTTGCAGTGAATGGTTTTAGACGTGCCAAAACAACACAAGGTTTCCAACCTTTGTTGTAGCAATTTCTCATGCATGAAGTAATGCTTTTAGTAAAGGCCAAAGGTGTCATACATCTTGCAGTGAATGGTTTTAGATGTGCCAAAACAACACAAGGTTTCCAACCCATGTTGTAGCAATTTCTCATGCATGAAGTAATGCTTTTAGTAAAGGCCAAAACTCATGCATGAAATGATGCTTTTTTTAGTAAAGGCTAAAAATAATGCATGAAGTAATATTTTATAATAAAATCCAAAAATTGTAGGTGGTTTCCAGCATGTGTAATTATAAACCATGAATGGTTTATGGTTTCTTAAGCCTATATATTGAGTTGTGTTGGAGGTATTTGTTGATTTTCTCTGAGCAGCATCGAGTGTCATTCTCTGGGAGAATGGAGGCACCTGGTCAGTTACCAAGATATTGATCCTGGTCTGGGTCTGGAAGCTCAGCCTGGAGCTGAGAGCCATTCTCTGGGAGAATGGAGGCACCTGGTCAGTTACCAAGATATTGATCCAGTCTGGGACTAGAAACTCAGCTTGGGGCTGAGAGCCATTCTCTGGGAGAATGGAGGCACCTGGTCAGTTACCAGGATTTCACTGTAAGCCCTAGATCGGGTCTAGGAAAGTGGTGTACTCCTCCCCTTGATCTATGGGCTATGGGACCTTCTCAAGGAACTGATCAACCCTTGTTGAAATACCTGGCACTTGGTCTTGGTGGCAACAGGAGGGTGAAGTAAAGCAATTGATTTATCTCCTTATGATGATGTACTTGGAGTGGACATGAAGACCTTGAAGAACACCTGGATGACTTGTTAAAGATCCTTGAAAACCCAAGCATAACTGGGCTTGGTCCTTGTACCCATCAATTGAAGAAAAGAAAATAATAAAACATATGTTCATATGATTCATGGGTTGGCCTCATCTAAAGAGCCAAGAAAGAAAAAAAATAAAAAATAAAAAATAAAATATATATATATATATATATATAAAGCCATAGGTCGGCTCATTATTGGAAGGAAAAATAAAATAAAATTATATAGACTGGTCGGCCCCATTACATGATTTATTTTGCCATTCGACTTATATAAATAAGAAGGAAGATTCTTCTCATTTGATCCATCGATTTTTGAAGTGTTTCTCTGCTCCTAAGATCAAGTTGAGGGTGACTTTTCTGCTGGGTTCTCTTTTCATAATTGCTGGTCCTTACTCCTTGAAGAATTACTTTTTCTACTGCTGGTTCAAAGTACCCTAACAGCTAGGGTTTGTTTCTCTTCATTCCGCTGCTATCAAGTTCAGCTAGGGTTTGATTTCAAGTCTGTTCTAACTCCACGACAGCCTCAGAAAGTTCACATCAGCTTCAGATAAGACTCAGACAGTCTCTCTTACAGCTTGGCCACCCTCAGCATCAGTTCAGGAAATTTCGGGCAGCAGTAAAAGCCCTGAATTTTGGGCAGCAGTAAAGCCTTGAATTTCAGGCAGCAGTAAAAGCCCTGAATTTTGGGTAGCAATAAAGTCTTGAGTTTAGGGGCAGCAGTCATTGTAAAGGGTTCTTCTTGTTTAGTAAAACAAATTCTAATTTGTTGTAAAGGCTTGTTCTCAGCCTGCTATTGTACAAACTCAGTCATCTCATTTTGGAGATAATCTATTATTAATTGCTTTGGGGTTTTTGTCCTTAAAAGGTTTCCCCGTGAAAAATATTGTGTTCAATTCTGTGGATGTGTGTTTACTGCTAGCTATCTCTGCACTATTTTTATTTACAGTCTGTTACTGCTATCAAATTTCAAATTTTAACATGGTATCAGAGCTCTGCTTGTGAAGGACACAACATTTGAGCAGGTGACAGTGTCTTCCATAGACCTTGGGACAGTTCAGATTGAGATAACAGACCAGAGATGGCTTCTTCTGCCACTTTCAGACCAGAGGACAGGCTTGAGGGTTTAGTAAACTTCAATTCATGGAAAGCAAGGCTTATGGCCACCTTGGAAGAAAATGACCTTGATGACTTGGTCATCAGTGTTGTATAAGAACCCACATCAAATGCAGGAAGGGCAGCGTTCAAGAAGAAGCAAGACAAGGCAAGAAGGATTATCTATGACTCAGTCAAGGAGACCATAATGCCTGCCATAACACCACTGAAGACAGCCAAGGAGTGTTTTGACACTTTGACAAATCTATACGAAAAGAAAGCACCCAGTGAAAAGAGAGTCTTGAAAAACAGACTTCGTACATTGAAGATGGAAAAAGATGAAGGAGTGGCCTCCTTCTTCACAAACATTGCTCAGGTAAGAGATCAACTTTTTGCTATTGGGGTTACAGTAGATGATGATGACTTTGTACAAACTGTTTTTGATGGCCTTCCAAACTCTTGGGAAACTTTCTTGGCTTCTGTGAGTGGACATGAGACTCAGCCATATTTTGAGAGACTTTGGCATGACTGTTTGGAAGAAGAAGGCAGAGTTCAAAGTAGAACTAGGGGTCCTAAGGAAGGGAATCTTGCACTAACAGCCAAGACTAAGAAGTTCAAGAAACCCTTTCCTCGTAAGAAGAAAGAGAACAAACCACAAGGTAAGCAAATTGATATGTCACAAATTGAATGTTTTAACTGTCACAAAAAGGGACATTATGCTAGAGACTGCAGGCAGCCACAGAGAAGGTTCAAAAGAAGGTTCCAGGCATCTACAGCTGAAGAAGAAGAACCAACGAAGAAGAAGAATGCCAAGTCTTCCAAGGAAGAAGAGTCAAGAAGAGAATACTACTTGATTTCTGCTCTAGCAGGTTCCATCACCAACAGTTCAAATTCTTGGTTGGTGGACAGTGGAGCCTCAAAACATATGACAGGTTCTCGTGAAGTTCTTACAAGCTACAGAAAGAAGAAGTTTGCCACTCAAGTAGAACTTGGAGATGACTCCACCTACAAAATTGAGGGAGTGGGTTCAGTTTCATTTCAACTTGATTCAGGGACCATGTTGCACATTGAAGACATACTGTATGTTCCAGGCTTGAAGAAAAATCTCCTTTTTGTTGCTGGCTTAGAAGATAAAGGCTACAGAGTTATATTCATGGACAAAAAGGTTCTGCTGTGGTCAAAGAATGAAAGGTTGAGTGCAGCAGAATTGATTGGGGTTCGGGAAGGAGGCCTTTACAAGGCATCTGGGCATTCTACTCAAGCATTGGTTCATAGTACAATCAACCATTGTGAGTTATGGCACCGAAGGTTTGGGCACCTTCATTATACAGCTCTCCCTGGTCTTCAAAAGATGGTTACAGGTATGCCTGAGTTTTCTAATGAACATAGTGGTATTTGCAAAGGTTGTGCCCTTGGTAAAAATTCCAAGAAGTCCTTTACAAAGAGTAACAGCAGATCAAAAGGGATTTTGGATTTGATTCATTCTGACATTTGTGGACCCATGTCTTCACCTTCTTTAAGTGGTTGTTTATACTATGTACTGTTCATTGATGATTACTCGTAAATCTTGGATTTACTTTCTAAAGGCTAAAAGTGAAACTTTTGATAAGTTCAAGGAGTTCAAGGCGCTGATTGAAAATCAGACAGGAAGACACATCCGTATCTTGAGGTCAGACAATGGAGGTGAGTTTGAATCTAATGATTTTGATGACTTTTGCCAAGAAGCAGGGATCAAGAGGGAGTTGACTGTGCCTTACAACCCCCAACAGAATTGGGTTGCAGAAAGGAAGAACAGAACAGTCTGTGAGGCTGCTAAAGCCATGTTGTGTGATTTAGATCTTCCTTTGTCTCTGTGGGCTGAGGCTGCTGGTACTACTGTCTACATTCAAAACAGAAGTCCTCATGCCATTTTGGGGGAAAATACTCCAGAAGAAGTCTTTACAGGTGAGAAACATGCTGTTGACCACATGAGGATCTTTGGCACTCCTATCTACATCCATGTCCCAAAAGAAAAGAGATTAAAGCTGGAGCCTTCCGGAAAGAAAGGCACATTTGTTGGGTATAGTGAAAATTCAAAAGCCTACCGTATCTATGTTCCTGGTCAAAGACACATTGAAGTCAGCAGAGATGTGATATTTCATGAGGAAGCTGTTTTCCGCCACTCCAAAGAGCTTCCAAAAGATACAGAAGAATCTCTTTCCGACATTCTAGACTCTCCTCATTCAGAAAATCGGAGGGAGGAAGAAGATGAGCCTCGAATTTCAGATACTTCCTCAGAACTAGAAAGACCAGTTGAAGAACTACTTGAGGCTCCTCCTTCCAAGAGAAGACCTGCTTGGTGTCGAGAGATATTGCAAGAAGCAGAGAAGCATAAAGCTCCTTCTGGGACATTTAGAGAAAGCAAGAAGCCCCATAAGTACTCATGTCTTATGAGTAAGCTCATTGATGTAGAAACCATCTACATTCAAAGAAGCAGAAACTCATAAGGTATGGATTGATGCCATGATAGAAGAATATAATTCCATTATGAAAAATGATGTGTGGGAAATTGTTCCAAGACCAAAAGGGAAGTATGTGGTGACTTCCAAATGGCTCTATAAAATTAAGCATGCTGCTGATGGCAGCATTGAGAAATATAAGGCAAGATTTGTGGCACGTGGTTTGTCACAAAAGGAAGGCATAGCCTATGATGAAATATTTGCCCCTGTTGCCAGATATACCACCATCAGGACCATTATCTCCCTTGCTGCTGTCTTTGGATGGAAACTCCATCAAATGGATGTAAAGACAACTTTTCTTAATGGAGAAGTTGAAGAAGAGGTCTACATTGAACAACCTGAAGGTTTTGTGACTCATGGAATGCAGTCTCATGTATGCAAGCTAAAGAAAGCTTTGTATGGACTCAAACAGGCCCCAAGGGTCTGGTATGCTAGGATTGATGGTTACCTTCACAGTTTGGGATTCTCCAAGAGCACTGCCGATTCCAACCTTTACTTTAAGGTTGTTCAGAACCATGTCTTGATCCTAGTTCTATATGTGGATGACTTGTTCCTTACTGGAGAGGAGCAACTGATAGCTCAGTGCAAGAGGGAGCTTACTTCAGAATTTGAGATGAAGGATTTGGGACTCATGCACTATTTTCTTGGTTTGGAGGTCTGGCAGAAGCCAGACGAGATCTTCCTGTCACAAGGGAAGTATACAGTTGATATCTTGCAGAGGTTTGGGATGCATGATTGCAAACCCATGAGTGTACCCATGACATCAAACCTGAAGAAGTTACGTGACTCAACTACTTCTTCACAGGCAGTGGATCCTACTCAGTGTCGTCAACTTATTGGATCTTTGATGTATCTAGTGCATACGAGATCATATATCTATTATGCAGTGAATGCATTGAGTCAGTTCATGTCCGAGCCGAAGCACATACACTGGATAGCTGCCAAACATGTGCTCAAATATTTGCGAGCTACTATTACTTATGGGCTCAGATATACCTCCAACAGTGGAGTAATGCTACTTGGATATGCCAACTCCGATTGGGCCGGCAGTGCAGTGGACCGGAAAAGCACATCAGGGTATTGTTTCAGTTTGGGATCAACCATGATCTCTTGGTCCAACAAAAAACAGGGTTCCATAGCTCAGAGCACAGCTGAAGCTGAGTATATTGCTGCCAGTGATGCCTGCAGAGAAGCAGTTTGGCTTAGAAAGCTTCTCTCTGACCTGTTTGGTGGAAAGCTTGAACCAACTATTATCCGTTGCGATAATCAGAGTTGCATTAAGCTTTCAGAGAACCCTGTATTTCACGACAGGTCAAAAAGCACATTGAGATGAAGTATCACTTCATCAGAGATATGGTACAGCGAGGTGCCATGAAGCTCCAGTACATCCGTACAGATGAATAGGTTGCATATATATTGACCAAGCCTCTGTCGTTGACAAAGCTTGTGCACTTTAGAGACAAGCTTGGTATTGCAGAGAATGACCCTCTCGCTGAGAGGGAGTGTTGATTTTTCTGAGCAGCATCGAGTGCCATTCTCTGGGAGAATGGAGGCACCTGGTCAGTTACCAGGATATTGATCTAGTCTGGGACTGGAAGCTCAGCCTGGGGTTGAGAGCCATTCTCTGGGAGAATGGAGGCACCTGGTCAGTTACCAGGATATTGATCCAGTCTGGGACTGAGAGCCATTCTCTGGGAGAATGGAGGCACCTCGTCAGTTACCAGGATTTCACTGTAAGCCCTAGACCGGGTCTAGGCAAGTGGTGTACTCCTCCCCTTGATATATGGGCTATGGGACCTTCTCAAGGAACTGATCAACCCTTGTTGAAATACCTGGCACTTGGTCTTGGTGGCAACAAGAGGGTGAAGTAAAGCAATTGATTTATCTCCTTATGATGATGTACTTGGAGTGGACATGAAGACCTTGAAGAACACCTGGATGACTTGTTAAAGATCCTTGAAAACCCAAGCATAACTGGGCTTGGTCCTTGTACCCATCAATTGAAGAAAAGAAAATAATAAAACATATGTTCATATGATTCATGGGTCGGCCTCATCTAAAGAGCCAAGAAAGAAAAGAAAAAATATATATATATATAAAGCCATAGGTCGGCTCATTATTGGAAGGAAAAATAAAATAAAATTATATAAAGACTGGTCGGCCCCATTACATGATTTATTTTGCCATTCGACTTATATAAATAAGAAGGAAGATTCTTCTCATTTGATCCATCGATTTTTGAAGTGTTTCTTTGCTCCTAAGATCAGGTCGAGGGTGACTTTTCTGCTGGGTTCTCTTTTCATAATTGCTGGTCCTTACTCCTTGAAGAATTACTCTTTCTATTGCTGGTTCAAAGTACCCTAACAGCTAGGGTTTGTTTCTCTTCATTCTGCTGCTATCAAGTTCAACTAGGGTTTGATTTCAAGTCTGTTCTAACTCCACGGCAGCCTCAGAAAGTTCACATCAGCTTCAGATAAGACTTAGACAGTCTCTCTTACAGCTTGGCCACCCTCAGCATCAGTTCAGGAAATTTCGGGCAGCAATAAAGCCCTGAATTTCGGGCAGCAGTAAAAGCCCTGAATTTTGGGCAGCAGTTAAAGTCTTGAGTTTAGGGGCAGCAGTCATTGTAAAGGGTTCTTCTTGTTCAGTAAAACAAATTCTAATTTGTTGTAAAGGCTTGTTCTCAGCCTGCTATTGTACAAACTCAGTCATCTCATTTTGGAGATAATATATTATTAATTGCTTTGGGGTTTTTGTCCTTAAAAGGTTTCCCCGTGAAAAATATTGTGTTCAATTCTGTGGATGTGTGTTTACTGCTAGCTATCTCTGCACTATTTTTATTTACAGTTTGTTACTGCTATCAAATTTCAAATTTTAACAGTATTGAGAGAGAGATGCTATTGAAGGTGTTACCCCTCTTTTAATAAGGGGTAAATGTTGATTAATTGTCCCTAGATGAGATTTGTGGTTGCACTATAGATCAATGGTTAGATATTCATCCAACAACACAAGATGGTCCATGGTCCCTGATATGCCTAGCTAGACCAAACACTTTCATGATGACTCACACTTTTATTATTGCTTGTCTTAGTCTAACCTTTGGTGTTTCTCTTTTTACTTATTAAGTGTGTTATTCGATGTTAATATGTACTTTGGTGAACTAAGTCAATGTGATTTCATCCATCTTTTAACATATTACTCTACCATTTTCATTTTGCTAAGCCATTCACCCATCCCCTTAATTGTCATGTTTGTGAATGATTTATTAATAATAATAACATATGGTCTTTCTACTGTTCTAATGTATGAATGCCTTAATGAAAGTCTAAAGAGTTTTATACTCTCAAAAGAGGAAGACGTTGATAAATTAAATGCAAAAAAAATATCACAAAAGCTAGGTTCCCTTGTCTTAGGTTGTCTAAGACACATCTAAAGAAAAAATGGACTAAGACAATAAAAGGTCTAAGCAAAATGTGCAAATGAAAAAGCACCAAAAAACAAAAAGGAAAAAATAAAAAAAAGGTTCATAATATGAAGACACAAGGATGGATGTCCCATGACATTGCTTCTTAGGCACATGTGGAAGAAAAATCTAAAAAATCATAACTCTTGAAAGTTAAAGATAGACCAAACACTCCTACATGCTTTGATAGTTATTTTACAAAGACCCCATTTTTCCCTATGTATATGTACATAATTTAGTTAATATACCTTCATTTGACTTAGGTAAATTAAGCTCTTCAGGTTAATTTAGGGTCTCATATGTAAAATAGTTCCAAGGGTTACACCAATGTTAGTTTGGATATGTAAACATTATTAATTAATAAGTTACTTAAAGAAAGGTGTGCTTGTAATGTACATCTTGTGTATTATTATCACATTATATTAACATTGCTTAAATTTTGATGTTGGTATATTGTTATTTCACTAGTGGGGATTTTTTTTTCATGTGGTTCATCGCCCCAAATATTGGTGCTAGCTACATCCATGGAATACTCCCCTCGAGTGGAAGTCACTACTGTCTAGTATTAATTGTCGGCTATGATTATAGGGCCTAACTTGGTGGGGACATGGAGTGAGGCCCCCAATACAATCGCGACACAGCCTCTCGGGGATTTGACCCCGAGACCTCTTGCTTGCAAGAACAGCTCTTAACCACTCGAGCTAACCCACCGGGCATACATGTTCTTTAATGTTTGGACATTATTTATGGCTATTAGACATTTTTTGATGAGGCACTTCTTTTGGAAGATGTGACATGTGTTTCCTAGGTAGGAAAAGGGGTCAGCCCCTTTCCTTATGACGAAGACCCTTGCTACTTGGTGTGTGTGGACTTCTCTAGAGCCTTTATCCTAGTTGTTGGGCCTTTGTCGTCACTTTGGATCATTCTTTTATCATTTTACGCTACTTGGAGCTGGATCGTTGGACTTTCCATGAGCATTTGACCACACGTGTGAGCGTCTTGTTGAGTTAGTTGGGTTTTGGAGCATGTTTGGACCCTTTGTCATCCATTTGGACCCTAGCACCTCCTTTGCGGCTAGGGGTTGGCACATTTGACCACTTTATTGGCATATTGGACCACATTTGTGGGTTTTCTCCCATGGTTTAGCATTCTATTGATGGTTTTGAGAGTGGTTTGGTGGAGCACCTTAGATTGTTGGGCCTTATGGTTGAGTCTTGGATCTTATTTATTGAGAGTGCTCTCCTTTCATGGATGGTTTTGTGGTGTTATTATCTTTTGATGGTATTTTGTTCATGGTATTGATGGAGCACCCCCTCTCTTGGCGAATCTTTTGTATTATTTGCTCATCTCTTGACCATATCAGCTAGTGCGCCTTCCCTCATTAAAGATATTGTTAGGGTTTGAGCATTATTTTATCATTTTGGAAGATTCTTAGATTAGATCTAGGGTTTTGGGCATGATTGCATCGAGGGTAGTGAGGTGATCTATAGCCTAGTATGGGGGAGATGTTGTAACGCGTAACATTGTGTAGATGTTGTAACGCGTAACATTGTGTAGCGTTATGTAACATGTTGTTCCAAGTGATGTCGACTTATACAAAAACATTAAATAATATTGATTTAATTTTAAACCTAGATATATCAAGCATTGAGAGGGATCAAATATCTTAAGGTGTAAACTTATGTGTAAAAATTTAAGATAAAAATAATTACACCTCAAGAAATTGGATTCGTCTCAGTGTTTGATAGATCTAGGTTTAAGATCGATATATGCTGATATTATTATTTTATTGTATTAGAAGTTGAGTTTTTCCCTATATAAGGGAGCTCACTTTTCACTTTCATTTGTTGTTGATTTTGGAGGGTAATATTACCATACCTACTTTATCTTTGGCTCCTATCTCTTAGTGTCTTCATGGTGAGCTCAACATGGTCATTGTAATTGAGGCCACTTGTCTAAATTTTATCATTGATATTTCTATTTGCTAGTCCATTGAAGAGTAGCGCTGCTACATGATTAATCATATGCTAGTGTATGTTGCATGTTGAGATATTTGACATCTTAGAAGATATATCCAACAAGTGATTTATGTTAGTGTGTGAGCTAGACAAGTAAATTAAAGGTGCATGCAAGGTTGCCCTTCCTTGGTAAATTTGGCAAGCCAAATCAATTGCTTATAGAAACTGTCATGCTATTTTGCAGGGGTTCTACATCAAGCACATACAAACAAGGCTGAAGAGGGAAGATGTAGGATTCTATTAACCCAAGGATCTAGAAGGCACTAGTCTTTTCTTCCATTCTTCAAACACCAATTCTGAAAAATCAATTTAATCTTTTGAGTAATAAATATATTAAAAATTTAGTAAAAGATCTTAAAAAACGGAAAATAAGTAGAAAAAAAATACCAAAATGTTTTTCTAACTTTTAGCAATATTTAGATTTTTTTTTGGATTTTTAGATTAATTTCTTGAATTCCCTGTAAAAAATTCCCTGTAGTTTACCTTTTTGTTTGTTTGTTTCTGCAGTTTAATAGTAAATTTCAGCTATAAAAAATATACAATTTTAAATATTTTGAGAGGGTTTTTCTTGTTGAAATTTCACTAAAAATTTTCCGGCATGTTTGACATGTTTATGTGATGTTTCGACTAGTTTTAAATTCACTTAACTCACTCAATTGAATTCTAGAAATTATTTTATGTATATTATTAATTCTAGAAAATACTGTTTAAAGTGACTAAACACATAAAAAATTAGATTTGATGTTATATTGGTTTTTTTGAAAATGTTCCAAGGCTAAATCTGAAAATTTCCAGTGATTTTCTTGCTGATATATGCCTCAAATTGATTATAACAACAGTTATATAAATTTTGGGCATTTTTGTGTAGTGAATAATTTCATTCCGAAGTGATATATCTTGTTAATTCACACATTAAATTAATTTTGGGTATAATATCATCATTGATGAACAAGAAGTTAATGTGAATGAGATGATTTAGCCAAATCTACTATCTATTTTTTTAATATTGTTTTAGCAAATACTTGTCTAATTTCTAGATTGTTTATGGTTCTTAAATGCACTTTTAACTTCATATGGTATTCTGGAAATTGTTATAAATTAGTGCAAGTAATCGCTGTTTATATATTGCTAGTGGATTAAAAATGTGATCGTGAAAACATAAATTAATAACTCTTAAAGTTTGTGAGATTAATAGTAAGCCATTTTGATTGAATGATTTCAGTCATTACAACTTAAGTGAACACATTAATAAGTTTGGGTGACACCTTTTTGCAGAGATTTTCATCTCTCAAAGTGGGTCTCATTCAACTAAACAATTTTATAAATTAATCAAGTTAATTTGTCACCATTAATTACACTCACTTGTGGATAAATTGCAGCAGAGAAAAATATTGTTATAGGAAAATGGCAAGCATATCAAGACTAGAAATGGAAAATATTAATGGTTCTTTGAGGTGTGAAATATCAAGATGGATGATTATCTCATAAATCAAGATTTATGGGTTGCAGTATTTGGAACGAAACCCTCCACTACGGAAGATGAAAATTGGCTAGTCTTGGAGAGAAAGGTGATAAACCTTATCAGGCTTTATTTGTTCAATTCAATTTTATTAAATGTTTTTGAAGAACCTTTTTTGGTAATTAAATCCTTGGTTACTAATTTTTTTTAAGCAGAAAAAGTTGTACACCTTGAGAATGAGTGATGGTGATTCTTTATTTCAGCATTTCAATGCATTTAATACTATTGTGACTTAGTTGAACTTATTTTGAGTGGAGACAGATGATGATGATCATTGCAAGTAATCTCACTATTTATCTATTGCTCATGGATTATGAATGTGATGGTGAACAAATAAATTAACCGTAATCCTTTTTCGTTGCAGTGATTATAGCCACTACAACTTTTAGAAAGATTGGGTGACACCATTTTGCAGAGTTTTTCATCTCTTAAAGTGATCTAGGAGGATCTCCAAGATTGATCAAAATGAAATTATTCAAAAGGTGAAAAGAATCTTACAGAAGCGTAGAGCTCGTCAAGAGCTTTCCGACAATGTTCATTTCATGTGAAACGACCTCCCGAGGTGAAAGTTATTAAGTTCTGAACTTCAGCAAAAAGGTTAAAAAAAGGCAAAAAAGCAGTAAAAATGGCAACAAAATGGGCCAATGATATGTTGACACGTGGACAAAGTGATGAATTGACAGTGTTAATGTGGACCAATCAGGGTTTTCCATGTGGCAGCCCTATTGGCAATTAGTTTCCGTTTACCAAAACGTATGGAGTTGGGGAGGATCGAACCCCCAACCTCTACTTTGTCTACGCCTCCACAGAGCCCGCCTAGCCAGGACTCCCACAGATGCTGCTTCTACTATATAGCTGAAAAATTCTATATAAAGTTTAGTCGAAAAAAGGGGCGGGATCGAGGGCGTATGGCCAACACTGATGCTGTAATATATGTTATATGTTATACGTGGAGCCAAGTCACATGCCAACCAACAAACCACAGAACCGACAGAGCAATGTATGCCAACACATCAAACAACAAGTGCCATATGCCAATAACGAAGTGCCACAACAAACGCCACTGCATTGAACCAAACAACGAACTAAAACAACGTTACAACACGTTCAAGTTAAAAGGGGAGAGGATCGTGGGTTTGACACTGGGACCTCTGCCCCCAATTCACACCGCCTTCCCATTGGGGAAAATCTCATTAGTTGGGTGGTTATCGATGATTTCAACTTAAAAGTTTGAAGCGGAGTTTTGGGGCCAAAAAGGGGCGTGTGGTCCTACTTTTGGTGCCCAAAATCCTTTATAAAACCACTTTTTTAAGCACGAAAACACGAAGTTCAGCGCCAAATAAACCACAGCATGCACAACTCTCGAGGAAAGTACATGCCATTAATGGGAACACTTCCCGAGGTGGGAATCCGTACAGTTCGTACAGTCATAGGTAGAGTTTGTCTCGATTTGCGTTCCAGATGAGGCCTCAGGCAAAGATACTCGAGTTTATACTCATTCTTCTTAGAATTTCGTAGAGGAACGCAGTGGTGCAGT
Organism: Larix kaempferi; assembly: GCA_027924585.1. Classification (NCBI taxonomy): domain Eukaryota; kingdom Viridiplantae; phylum Streptophyta; class Pinopsida; order Pinales; family Pinaceae; genus Larix; species Larix kaempferi. The sequence continues at coordinate 1,141,506 of BSBM01001081.1, read as the reverse complement.
CTATTTCTGGGATTGATTGATGGAACTCAGAAGTGTTTCCAGAACTCATGTATGTAAGCTTTTGAATACTTAATAAGATCATCCTTCTCATTGGAAGTGGCCCGGAGATGTAGCCCAAGAACGGTGAACTCCGTTATCATCTGCTGTCTACAAATTTCTGGTTTGCATACTTGTTTATTTTCTTATGTGATTGATTTAAGCATTTAAAAATTATCTTTTAAAAGCCTTTTATGAGATTTTACATGCAATTTATATGGTGAAAAATATCCTGAAAGTTTTCAGATCAAGTTTGGTATCAGAGCAGCTTAACCATTGCATTGTGAGTTTGTGAATGTTAACAAGAGCAAGGCTTCAACGTGGTGGAGGAGAGATTGAAGAATTTGATCCAGAGATTGGTTCAAGAAGAGGAAGAATGGCTTCAGAAAAAGGAGATGGGACTTCTTGCGCCGAGGGGCGCTCTACAGCCCAGTATGGGGGACATCTTGTTAGTCGAGTAACAAAATAATACAAAGTAAACAAAAAAAAGAATAATACAAAGTAAAAAGTAATAAATATTATGTCAGCCATAAACAAAAAAGAATAATACAAAGTAAAAAGTAAATATGAGACTTAAACTAGAGACTTTAGAGCTTAGGAGTAGGTGGTAAATATTATGTAAAGTAAAAAGTATATATGAGACTTTTGAGTGTTTGTCCAGTAACAAAATAATACAAAGTAAACAAAAAATAATAATACAAAGTAAAAAGTAATAAATATTATGTCGGCGATAAACAAAAAAGAATAATACAAAGTAAAAAGTAAATATGAGACTTAAACTAGAGACTTTAGAGCTTAGGATTAGGTTGCTCAGGTATTGCACTCAAGGAGCTATTCAAGGAGAGGTTTGCCCCTCAGGAGATTTGATCCCTCTCGATGCTTGATAGAGCCTAGGATTTGGATCTAGGCTGGTTCAATCCCATCTGAAGGAGACTTCCTTAAAGCTTTTAGGAGGATGCAAACTATGGTGGAAGAACTTTACCAAGATCGGAAGAAGGGAGAACAAGGTGGTTCATCTCATGCTAAAGGTAAAGAAGGAGGTGGCGAGGAACTTCCTAAAACTCCTCCATATTCACCATCTTTTCTTGATGGATCTTTACATTCCTCACCTGAAAAAAAGAGTTAATTTTAATATGCCGCAATTAAAGCTTGATATTAAGTTTGATTTACCTGCTTATAATGGAGAGCTTAATGATGAGAAATTGGATAATTGGATCCGCCAAATAGAAGTTTATTGTAGGATTCAAAAGTTCACTGAAGATAGTATAAAAATTTAGTTGGCTTGTCTCCAACTTGGAGAGTAGAAATTAAAAGGATATGGCCTCAAGTGAACTCTTGACATGAGTTCACTTCAACATTAAAGAAGCAATTCTATCCTTTGGGATACATGCAGCAAGCCATGATTGATTGGCATAATTTGAGACAGGTAAGGGACAAAGTGTGCAAGAGTACACACAAGAATTCATAACAAGAGCTTTAATACTTGGTATACCTCTCTACACTAAAGAAATTATTCTCAAGTTCATAGGTGGATTACATAGTTATTTACGTCATATGATACTTATGTTTAATCCACCTAAACTTGATGAGGTTTGCATTCAAGTGACTCATATGGAGTCCAAGGGGAAGAATACAAATGAAAACCTTTCAAACATGATGGAACAAATACAAAGGTGAAGGGAAAGGTAAGCATACAACTACCGTGAAGAAAGAGGGAGATAAACCTACATGCTCACATTGCCAGAAAAAGGGTCATGATGCATCTAAATTTTGGAGGCTTCATCCGGAGCTCAAGCCTGAGAAGTTTCAGAATAAGGAAGACAAGAAGACCACTGCTACAACCATCCAACATGATTTGGGATCTGACTCCCTAAGATTTTTGCTACGAGCACTCAAGATAAAAATCCTTCTACTTCTAATTCAAACCATGAACCTATTGTTGATGAAAGAAAGAGAAGTGAGTTATTTCATATAAGAGTAATCTCTAAGCATACAAAAATAGATACTCTTTTTGATAGTGGATCACAAGCCAATATCATTTCATAAGAGATAGTTAAAAAACTTCATTTGGAAACTAAGTTACACCCAAATCCATATCCATTTGGATGGGTATGTGATAATGCACAATTGCAAGTTACAAAACAATGTAGACTTAGGTTTTCTATTACTTCTGGATTTGTTGATGAAGTAGATCTGGATGTGGTTCCATTGGATATCTGTGGTATTATGTTGGGAAGTCCTTATCTTTATGATAGGAAGGCTATCTTTTACAAGGAAGATAACAGGTATCATCTCACTAAATATGGTATTGAATATGTTATTCGTGCACATCGCATAAAACTAATATTTCATTAGTTTCTGCAAGTCAAATGAAGAGGCTAGTAAATGCTAGTAAGAATTTTGTTCTTATGATAGTTAAAGCAGAAGATGTTGGTCAAAGTGAATATTTTAAAGGATGTGATCCAAGACAACTTCTCCCCCAAGTGTTGCTTATACTATATAGTTGACAACTTCTATATAAAGTTTAGTTGGAAAAAAGGGGCGGGATCAAGGGCATAGCCCTCGACCCCATGGCCAACACTAAGGTCGTAATATATGTTATATGTTATACGTGGATCCAAGTCACATGTCAACCAACAAACCACAGAACCAACAGAGCAATGTATGCCAATAGATCAAACAACAAGTGCCATATGCCAACAACGAAGTGCCACAACAAACGCCACCGCATTGAACCAAACAACGAACCAAACCAACATTACAACAAGTTCATGTTAAAAGGGGAGAGGTCCGCAGGTTTGACCCTGGGACCTCTGCCCCCAATTCACACCACCTTACCATTGGGGAAAATCCCATTCGTTGGGTGGTTATCGACGGTTTCAACTTAAAATTTTGAAACCGAGTTTTGGGGCCAAAAAGGGGCACGCGACCCTACTTTCGACGCCCAAAATCCTTTATAAAACCCCTTTTTAACCACGAAAACACAGAGTTCGACACCAAATAAACCACAATGTGCATAGTTCCCGAGGGAAGTACAAACCATTAATGGGTGCGCTTCCTAAGGTGGGAATCCTTACAGTTCGTATAGTTGTAGGCATAGGTGGTCTCGATTTGCGTGCCAAAAGATGCCTCAGGAAAAGATAATCAAGTTTATCCTCATTCTTCTCAGAATTTTGAGAGGAACGCAGTGGTGCAATCTATTTCTGGGTTTCACTGACAGAACTCAGAAGTGTTTCCAGAACTCATGTATGTAATCTTTTGAATACGTAATAAGATCGGCCTTCTCATTGGAAGTGGCTCAGAGATGTAGCCCAAGAAGGGTGAACTCTGTTATCATTTGCTGTCTACAAATTTCTGGTTTGCATACTTTTTTATTTTCTTATGTGATTGATTTAAGCATTTAAAAATTATCTTTTAAAATCCTTTATGAGATTTTACATGCAAATTTCACATGCACTTTATATGGTGAAAAAGATCCTGAAAGTTTTCAGATCACAAAGAGGGTCCCATCCAAGTAAACAATTTCATAAAATAATCAAGTTAATTTGTCATTATTAATTACACTCACATGTGGATGAATACAGATAGTGATACATTTACTATAACGCAATTTTACCATTGATACACTGTGGTACATTGTTGATCTTTATTTCCATAAGTTATTTCTTCTTATGTACATGTATGCTCTACTTTGAACAATGATAATGAAACACTTTATCTCTTGATCATTTTACATTCATTGGTTGAAGTAATTTGTGGGAACTTAACTTGACTAAACACTTCTAAGTCTATAATAAGCTAAACATTCTAAGATCCTACTAAACTTGATAGGAAAGCCTCCCTTGGCCTCAAAAAGTGGCCTAAAACATGGGAAGACTCAAGTTAAGGTGACAATGGTAGGAGTCTTTCGAAGTTACATTTCTAAGCATTAGTGGATTGGGGATTTGCCACTAAAGTGCTAAATTGAACTGTAATAGATGGTATTGCTATGTTACTAATTTTTCTCTAAAACATGAATGTTGTTGATCACTCTTGTTAGGAGCATAGAGACTCTAAAAGTGTATTTTAACCTTTGTTAATTGTTGTATAATACATTGAGCTTGTGTTCAAGTGTTTTTTTTTCTTTTCTTTCTTTCCCTTGAAAGGGTATTCTCTAGAAATCATTGTGTAATGATTGCATGTTTTTGTGTTATTTGTTATATGTAATTTTATTATTATTATTTAGAGTTCCTACACATTATTATCTCATTGATTGTAGTATGAAGGTTATTTCACACTTTTTCTTTCATTCATTTGGTATCAAAGCTTGATCAACGCGGATCCTAGGTGTCAGGGACATGGTTTTTTGATCTAATCTTGGTTTGAGTGGGAGTTTGTGTAGAGGAAAATATGTTAAGTTTTATAGCTTAGATATGTACTTCTGTAGGCTAAGTGTCTACCTACATGAAGATGTCTTAACGTGAGATTAAGTCACATCCATAGATCTCCAATGATTAAGATTTAATCTTAGCCCTTAATAATTTTGGAGATAAAGGTTTAGGGTTTTTTATCATTAAAAGAATTATAAAAGGAGTTCTTGTTAGATTTCATACATTCATAGCATAATAACTCAAATGCATAAACATGATCACTAGAAGAAAGACAAAGCACAAAACTATAACACAAGAGTTTATCCCGGGAAACCCAAACGAGAGAAAACTCAACAACCCTCGTATAGAGATGATAATTCCGAGATCATAGTACAATCATAAAAGAGAAAAGATGGAATTGATTTTCCAAAGTTAGAAAACCCAAAATAGTCTTCTCCAGCTGCAGTGCGAACTTCTCTTCTCCAAGTGATGCGAAATTGTGTGAAGTGAGTGAGCGAATAATGAGGTGACTTTACCTCTTATTTATACAAGTGCCAAAATTGGATTTTTACCCTAACTGGGCCGACTTCTCTATTTGACTGGGCCGACTTCACTTGGGGAGCAATAAATAATTTAATATTTGATTTTTCTTTTGCTTGCTTTTCATCCCAAGGTTTACATTGATTCTTTCGAGGGTTTACATAATTAATTACATCAATTTCATCTCCCTTAGGAGGTACAATCAAGTATAATAAAATACAATAAATAATATCTTCTGAAGTTGCACAAAATCCAACACTCCACGAGGTAGGTATTCTTCGGTCTTCATCAGCATCATGGTCATCTGGGTTTCATCTGTACATCTATACTATCTCAATCATCTCTATACATACTGAAGGTTTTCCACACAGTCTCAGTCCTTCGAGAAGCGTCATCATGCATAAACTTCACCAGTCCTTTGGTGAGTCCAAGAGAGTCTCTCCATCCTACTTGGATATCTAAGATATAAGCTATACCATCTCTGTTATACCATATGCTACCTATCCGTCTCATCTGTCGATGAGATTTCTCCCATACCTGGATGAGATCCCGGACGAGCAGAGGGGCATGACCATCTACTACCTGTTCGTCTCATCTTCCGATGGGGTACTCCCATACTTGGATGAGAACCTAAATGCATAGAGGTACCTGTACAATCACACAACCATCTAATACCTGTCTGTCTCATCTTTCGATGGGATTTATCCCATACCTGGCTGAGAACCTGGACGAGCAGAGGCACTTGTGTGAACTCGACCATCCACTTCCTGTTCGACTCATCTGACGATGGGATTTCTCCCATACCTGGATGAGAACCTGGACAAGTGGAGGCACCTGGGTGAAAGTAGGGCAAGCATCTCTATGTCACCTCTCCTTCTCAAGGAGGGACACGTTCTCTTCTAATCCAAGTCTTCCACGAAATTATTCGAACTTCACCCTGGGAAGAGGCTTGGTGATAACATTTTTATTCTAGTCATCTATCGACACGTACTGTAACTCGACCGCACCTTTTTGCACCATATCACGTATGAAGTGATATCGAATCTCTATATGCTTCGACCTGTCATGAAATACAGGATTCAATGACATCTGCACACAACTCTGGTTATCACAGTGAATCACAGTTGGCTCTAGAATCTGGCCAAACAATCCTGCTAGGATTTTACGAAGCCATACTACTTCTCGAGCTGCTATACTAGCAGCCATATACTCGGCCTCTGTAGTATTGAGTGCTATCGAGTTCTGCTTTCTATTGCACCAGGAAATCAATGCAGAACCCAAACTGAAGCAACACCGGAAGTACTCTTCTTATCTGCAACACATCCGGCCCAATCTGAGTCTGTAAACCCCTGCAATCTCATGTCATATTCTGAAGCATATTTCAGGCCATATCCCACAGTGCCACACAAGTATCTGAGCACATGTTTTGCAGCAATCCAATGAATCTGCCTCAGTTCACACATGAATTGACTGAGAGCATTCATAGCAAAACATATATCTCGTCTGGTGTTTGTCAGATATATCAAGGACCCAATCAACTGGTGATACATAGTGGGATCAATCAAATATGAATCTGAAGCAGAATCTCTCAGCTTCTTCAAATTTGCATCCATTGGAGTAGCCATGGACTTGCATTCCAACATTCCGAATCTCTTCAGAATATCTATGGTGTATTTTCCTTGACCTAGAAAAATCTCTTTCTTCCTCTGCCATACTTCTAATCCCAAGAAGTAATGCATCAATAAAGATCCTTCATTTTGAACTCAGAGGCGAGCTTCTTCTTACACCATACGATAAGTTTTTCATTTCCAGTGAGAAATAAGTCATTAACATATAGTACCAAAATCAATGGCTCATCATCCACAACCTTGTAGTAAAGGTTGGGCTTTGTATCACTCTTGGTAAATCCCAAGTTCACTAGGAATCTATCTATCCATCCATACCAAGCATGAGGTGCTTGCTTGAGTCCATACAGTTCCTTTTTCAATTTGCATATATGAGACTCCTTTCCGTGAACGATAAACCAGTCTGGATGCTCAATGTATACTTCTTCCTCAATAACACCATTGAGAAAGGTTGTCTTAACATCCATCCGATGCAACTTCCATCCCATAGCTGAAGCAATAGAAATGATCGATATGATGGAAGTATAACAAGACACATGAGCAAATGTTTCATCATAATCGACTCCCTCTTTCTGAGAGAATTCTCTGGCAACAAATTTGGCCTTGTATTTTTCAACACTCCCATCTGCTCCATGCTTGATTTTTTATAGCCACTTGGAAGTCACTACTGAATTATCCTCAGGTCTCGGTACAACCTCCCACACATCATTCTTCATGATGGATTGATATTATTCCATCATGGCATCCTTCCAAGCTTGATGTTTGGATGCTTCTTCATGAGTCGTTGGTTTTGAATCAATGATGTTACTCATCAGTGCTACATAACTGGAGAACCTCTGAGGTCTTTTGATTTCTCTGAAAGCACCATGTGGAGCTTCATGCCCCTTTGCATCCTGCAAAGTCTATTGTGCCCATCTAGGCCTTTTCTAGCCTACTGCAATATCTCTGGGAATATCAACTAGATCAATAGGATTGATGGGTTCATCCTTTTATGCTAACTCCCTCTTGAATTGGAAACGCCAATTTCATTAAATTTGGACATATTAGGCAATTTTTGGACTAAGAAAGTGTGAATTTAGGCTTTGAAAGTGTCAATATCAACCTTTCTAAAGTGCAAAAACAGGTTCTGAAAGTGGTAATATTGGCTTTGAAAAGTGCGTTTTTCTATTCGAATAGTGTGTTTTTTGACTACTTATGAACCTTAAAATTGCAGTTTTTTGTTATAAAACTATGAATTTCAATTAAAAAAATGTGAATTTCAAATAAAAAAATGCAAATTTTGATTTGAAAAGAGTGAATTTCAAATTAAAAAATGCAAATTTTGATTTCAAAAGTGTAAATTTCAAATCAAAAAATGAAAATTTTCATTTGAAAAGTGTGAATTTAAAATAAAAAAATGCAATTTTTGATTTGAAAAGTGTGTATTTCAAATAAAAAAATGCAATTTTCATTTTTAAATATTCAAAATTTTAAGGTGAAAAGTCCAATGTCTAAAATATTCACTCATTGTTTGAATAGCCAGTCAATCTGCTAAGTTATAACATATAAAAATGGTTTGTCCCGACTTCTGTTTTCCGACAAGAAGGATCGGCCGCCCCTTCTTTTCGTAGTTAATTGCACCGAGTGTAAACGAGGTGCTTACAACCCAGTATGGGGGGGATCCTGTAACGGATGTCACATGTCACATGTAACGTTTTCAAAAGTAATAAAATTTAAAAAGTAATAGTATGGGGGAGATCCTGTAATGGATGTCACATGTCACATGTCACATTTGTCATGTTTTGTTACGTTACGTTACAACCCAGTATGGGGGAGATGTTGTAACGTTTGTCACATTTGTCACGTTTGTCACATTACGTTACAACCTAGTATGGGGGAGATGTTGTAACGTTTGTCACATTTGTCATGTTTGTCACATTACGTTTCCATGTCGGCTCATAACTTATAAAAAAATCAAAAGTAATTAAAAATTTAATGTTCGCTCATAACTTATCAAAAATTAAAAAAAATAATAATTAAAAAATTAAAAGAGAGGGATCCAATTTCTTGAGGGGTATTTTTTTTCTTAATGTGTAAAAAATTTAAGATAAAACAAAAAAAATTACACCTCAAGAAATTGGATCCCTCTCGGTGCTTGATAGATCTGGGTTTGAGATGGATCTATGTTGGTTGTGAAAACATTTATCCAGCAATTCAGATATATTCATAATAGAGAACACAAGAAGGGTCGACCGACCCTTCTTGCAGTGTCGAACTATTATGAAAATAATATTGGGAATACGAAGGGTCGGCCGACCTTTCAATTACGAGGCAATTTAAAAAATAGAACACCTTGGAAGTTTTAACATATAAAAACGGTTTCTCCCGACTTTCGTTTTCCGACAAGAAGGATCGGCCGCCCCTTCTTTTCGTAGTTAACTGTGAAAACCTTTATCCAACAATTCAGCTATATCCATAATGGAGAACACAAGAAGGATCAACCGACCCTTCTTGCAGTGTCGAAATATTATGAAAATATTATTGGTAATAATAAGGGTCGACAAACCCTTCTTGCAGTTTCAAACTATTATGAAAATAATACGGGGAATAAGAAGGGTCGGCCGATCCTTCAATTATGAGGGAATTGTAAAAATAGAACACCTTGGAAGTTATATCATATAAAAATGTTTTGTCCCGACTTCCATTTTACGACAAGAAGGATCTGCCACCCATTCTTTTCGTAGTTAATTGTTAAAACCTTTATCCATCAATTCAGCTATAGCCATAATGGATAATACAAGAAGGATCGACCGACCCTTCTTTGCAGTCTCGAACTATTATGAAAATAATATTGGGAATGAGAAGGGTCGCCCGACCCTTCATTTAGGAGGGAATTGTAACAATAGAACACTTTGGAGAAAGAGCAACCACTCTTTCTCTGAGAATATTTCAACTTGCCAGCAAAGTCTTTAAAGAAAAATGTCTATAAATTTTGTTGTTAAAATGTTGATATCTAGTATCCTAGGGTGACACGTGGAACGATCATATTGTAACACGTGGCATATTTGATTTGGCACATTGAGTATAGCGAGGTTACTATTTTTTATTTGATTTGGCACATTGAGTATAACGAGGTTACTATTTTTTATTTGATTTGGCACATTGAGTATAGCGAGGTTATTATTATTTACTTGATTTGGAGTGTATCAGTTTTAAACTTCGTTAAGTAACTTCTACTTAGCAACTCGACCATAAATTCCTTACACCATCTTCATCTCCAACTACTTCCCGTTTCTCCACAAACTGCAAGTTATACTTCTCATTTCTACTGAGTCAGGAGGAGAGCTCAAATCAAAGTTTCCATGTTAGATTTCATAATCAATACATGAATGTCTTATAGTAAGAGAAAAAAATAGAACTAGCAAGAGTATTACCAAACAAATTGTGGGTTATATAAAAAACCTGCCTCCAACGGCATGGCCAAGACCAAAAAATAGTCTAACCGAGATCATACAAAAAACACCCGCATCCGGGGTTGATATATGGTATACTTGATTCACATAAACAATTTTGTTTCTTAAAAACAATCATGGAAGTAATTGTACAATTTAATATATGGTATACTTGATTCACATAGGTTGAAACTTACGGCGAACATTATTCAGCTTGTTGTAGGCCATTTAATGCGCTGGCAGCAAGCATGTTGGCCGTTGGATTTTCAAGGAATCGATTGGAGTGATAAGTGTACGATTACTCCAGCAAAATATGTAGTCGCTACAGATGATATCTATGACTGCCATACTATGATAATTACCATTCCTTATCCAAGACTTTGTTGGTGACAAGACATAAACATAATGTGGACTGAATCATGATGAGATTATTCACACGAGTGATACAATCCATCATTTATGGCGAATATTATTCAGGATCTTTCTACAGATTTGTAGTCGGATTGGAGTGATACGTGTACGATTACTCGACTAAAATCTGTACTGGCTACAGATGATATCTATGACCACCATGATTATGCCATAATGTGGTAATTACCATTCCCCATCCATCCTAGACTCCCATCCCATTCAATCCATCAACACAGTGTCCACTCAGTATATATAGGCTAACCATGCCCCACATCACAACAAACTGATATGGGGACAAAGGGAGATTAGCACTATCGAAGTCCCAATACATGGATTTGTCATTATGTTCCTGGGTATGCAACGAGGAGGGGACATACTAGGGAGATTAGTAGTCTTGGAAGCTTTCTTCTCTAAGACAACATGCGCTGTTGCGGTCGTCAACACTTGCAGCAGTGGTCGAATGTTTTAGTACTAGACCATGCTGTCAGCTTCTTCTTACTCTTGTTTCAATTCATGAATAGTTTTTCTGTTTTTATTTTGCATGATGATATGTGTGCTCACGTGCTACCCTAGCTGCAATAAAATGATTATTTTTACATTTGTTGGAAATGGTTTCTTTTTACGGCAGCGTGATAAACAGTTATTTGTTTGCTATGTAGGTATTCGAGAGAGATGCAATACCACTGTGGCTAGGCTATCTTCGAATGTCTGTGCCTCTAGATCATGCTCTCAGCTTCTTCTAATTGCGCCAATTAGAAGGTGAGAAACTGTCATAGTGGAGGGGACACAACTCGCCAAATTTCAGCTAATCAACTGAATTCCATGCATCATTGCTCACCTTTGTTCACTGGAAAAAGAAACATATCACTTCACTTCAATGAAACGCTCCTCGGGAAGGTGAGAAACTGTGCGAGTGGTTGAATCAACATCTTAAATTACAGAGCATTCTATATCAAAGTTTGTTGAGCGACTCTCAGATGATGTATTATCAGACTTAACAGACAGTAAACTTGTTATCACCATTGCACATTTTTTGCACTATAATTCATCAACAAATAATTACATCTGGCCCGAAGAGCTTACCAGTCTTTGCAAGAATATTCCCTTTGTAGCTGAAGGTGGGAAAATCATCAAGGTAGGAGGCTTTCTAAAGTTTCTCCAGCCTGCATCCACAAGTAACTAGGCCAAGTTAATGGGGATAGAAATTGGAATCCTTGGATTACTATGGGATTTTCAACACTTAGTAAAGGTTACCTTATACTACCACCTTGTGCAGGAGGTATGATGTATTCAATGAATGATTTGGTTTCATTATTTCAAAGACACTTGCAGCAGTCGTCGAATGTTGTTTTAGTACAATCCTTCATGTCTGGAAAGCACAGTCCTTCTGCCTTCGACTTGCCGCAACAAGAAGAAGCAGCAGTAAGTAGAAGGTAGGACTGTACTTTACAGACATGACGACCCATTTCCAGCCAAGGGAGTTTCGTGTACCAGCTTTCGGGACGAAGAAAGGTATTTTTCGTGGGGGAGATGTTGGAGGATCTTACGTTGGCCGCCCAACTAGGTCCTCCGTTCGACCACTTCAGAGAACATGTCGAACCGTCATGTTGATCACTGTTAAATTTTAATTAGCATTATGGTGTGTCTGGGAAGGCATGCATGTGTTGCTTGTTTTTGAAATTATACATGGAATGTGTTGAATATAATTGTACCACTGATGACAAAACTATTAATTAATGAGAGTCTGTAAATTTCCTTCCTTTCTCTGTTAATTGTTATTTGTAGTAAATTATGTCAGTCTGTAAATTTCCTTCCTTTCTCTGTTAATTTATATTTCCAGTAAATCTTTTCCACTGTTTTATTCTTCATGCTTGGATGAAAGTAATATTAAATCAGAATTCATGTGTTTATGCTCTAGTTTACCACATCTAAGTATTCACCAATTTTTTGCTAAATTTGATATTGGATTCACTTATGACCAATGCCCAACATTAATGGACCGTTTTCTTTTATTCATTATCAAACTGCAAATTAAGACCTTGACTGTAAGAAGATAACTACCTAGAATATAAAAATAGTTTGTCCCAACTTCCGTTTTCCGACAAGAAGGATCGGCCACCCATTCTTTTCGTAGTTAACTGTGGAAACCTTTATCCAACAATTCAGCTATATCTATAATGGAGAACACAAGAAGGATTGACTGACCCTTCTTGTAGTGTCGAAATATTATGAAAAGAATATGGAGGATAAGAAGGGTTGGCCGACCTTTCAATTACGAGGGAATTGTAAAAATAGAACACCTTGGAAGTTATATCATATAAAAATGGTTTGTACCTACTTTCGTTTTATGACAAGAAGGATCGGCCGCCCCTTCTTTTCCTAGTTAATTGTCAAAACCTTTATCCATGAATTCAGATATAGCCATAATGGATAATACAAGAAGGACCGATCATTTAGGAGGGAATTGTAACAATAGAACACCTTGGAGAAAGAGCGGCCGCTCTTTCTCTGAGAATATTTCCACTTGCCAGCAAATTCTTTAAAGCAAAATGTCTTTAAATTTTCTTGTTAAAATGTTGATATCTAGTATCCTACGGTGACACGTGGAAGGATCATATTGTGACACGTGGCATATTTGATTTGGCACATTGAGTATAGGGAGGTTACTATTTTTTATTTGATTTGGCACATTGAGTATAGCGAGGTTACTAATGCGGGTTTAACCACAACACAATCAGGAAATGAAAATTCACTCATAGTAGTTTTAAGGATTAGGCACATGCAAGATTACCCTGTAGCTGGAATGCTGATTGAAAAATTAACATGAATTTATTAATTTATGTTACTCATTTGCAGAAATAGATAAATGTTTTAATTAAATAAATTCACTTAAAACATAAAAGACACAAAGATCATGAGTAAAGACAAATCCAAACTGTAGATCAATGTATGGATTATGGATTGCAAAAATTAAACAGTGTTCATAAATAATCTGAAGTGAAAATCAACATTCATCAAAGAAATTTGATCAATTAACAAAAGAGGAATGAAGAGAAGGACTAACTGTATTACTTCAAAGTTGCAAAAAATTACAATCTTTGCATCAATTAGAGTGTCTCCAGTCTTCTTTTGCTGATTTTCTCCCCCCTACCCCATGAGACCTCTACCCTTTAAATAATAATTACAAAAATAGTTACACAAGATAGACTTCCCATAAAACAAGGATTACAAATCGAAACAGGGAAGTATCCTATAACAAACTGTGGAAGATATTGACTGTTAGCACCTGAATTGTACCTTAAGGTTGCAGAAAGGCCAAGCTGGGGTAACCACAAAACCACTTCAGGAAAGGTAAGCTGGCTTCTTCCTCTCCAGAGAGGGATCTCTCACAGAATTTTAAACAAGGCCAGATACATATGAATGAATATTGTAATTGAAATGTTGTTTGGTTGAAAGCAAAGTGGACAAACTCATTGGGAAGTGGAGTCAAAACATACAAATATGACTAAACATGATAGTGATTTGCAAAGAAAACTAATCAGAGGCAGGATAGCCACCTGCTCACAGTCAAAGAGATTTTGTTTGGTGATTAAAGAAGAAGATATGAACAAGCCATCAATATAGAGCATATGATAATGAATTCTATACCGACTTTAGCGGAAAATGGTAGTGGATACTTGAAATGAAAGCAACAGAGCATCATATGTATGAAGCCTGTCTCAATACAACACTTATCCAAGCATGAAAAAGCATAACAGTATGAATTAAACAGCGAGAGAAACATTCACATAAGAGAAGAAGTAAACAAAATGTAAGATGAATAACACAGGAATATTTGATAGAAAACCTTGCTCGACCTAGCCAGATTTTATTAAAATATATCTCAGAGTGCTTAACACAGGGAATTCACGAGTCCAACAAAAGTTTCGAACCCTTTCTCCTTCTATTACATTGCTTATATAGACGCTCAGAGCCTTCAGGCTCGAGATGCCTCAATAGGAAGTTGTTACAATGTAGGTGACACCTATTCAAATGGGTTCGCCACCCTCAGGAATTAGTTACAACAAATGACAATGTTGGCAAAACTGGCTCAATTGCCTTTTACAAAATTATTGAGCATTTTTACCGAAAGACAACAGACTCTAACAAAATAAAAAAAATGCTTTAGCGGTTCAATATTTCTCAACGAGCTTCCATAGCTTGGCAGCTGGCAGCTCTAAGGTGGCCAACTCCTTCATTAAGACTCGGATCTCAGTGTGGTCCCTATAAGAGTAGCTTCGCAGATGTGCACTAACCTCCTTGAACATCATGCTTAACTCAAAATCCTTTGCCATTTTCTCCACCACTGTCTTCCCTGATAACAACTAATCCATACCTGCAAAATCTGTGAAATCCACTTTACATCCTGCCAATTTCTTCTGATATTCTTCTTCTGTGAGCATTGTTCCATCCTCCTCCCAAAAGGGAGGTAACCCTTTCTTGAACAAAGGGTCAAACATGTCTGTGAAATACTTGATCTGCTGTGCCATGGCATCTATTTTAGCTTGAATAGCCTTTACCTGCTGGTGCTTGTGCATCACTTTTTTGGATCCAATGATGATGGAAACCCTATCTGTTACACCAGTTGTCTTAACCTGCTCCTCAGATAAGCCGTTGAGGAATTCGATGGCATTCTCAGTTTACTCTATAGGTTTTTTGTTCAATTTCTCATTTGCTGCTGTCACACTATTCTTGGCTAATTTTATCACTGCTTCCTTGTCCAAGACAAAATTGAGGAAGGGCCTCAATTTTCCTGCTTCTTCAATCATGCCATCCCAGATGACCTACCCGGACTCTAGCAAGGCGGTCTGTCCTGTAGCTTGTCTTGCCAACTCATCATATTTACCCTGCAACTCCTGGTGCTTGGCTTCCCAAGCCTCCTTTTCTCTTTTTGCATTATCCTTTAGGGTTTTCATATTCTGCTTTTTTAATCTTGTTATTTCCACGTCTTCCAGACTAGCTTCGGCTATAGCCCCTACCAGGGAGAAATCACCAGTCTCTATGGATGGTGTGGCCATGCTTTCTACTTCTTGATCTTTCTCCTGCAGTTTCTTCTCAAGCTCTTCCACTTTGGCCTTTGAGATTTTCTCACTTGCCACCACAATGGCTATATCTATCTGCCATTGTTTTTCCTTCTCTTCAAGATTCAATAGCTTGGCCCTATAGTCTGTCAAGTCAGTCTGCAACTTCTCCTTCTTTTCCTCTAGTTTTGTTAGCTCAGAGACTGCTACTAACTAGGTAGAGTGGATTTTCAACCCCTTTTTTAGAGATTGGATGACGTTGTCTTTTTCATTGAGTAGGTTTTGAATGCTGGCTCTTTTATCAGCCTGGCTCGCAGTGGCCACTATCTCACCCTGCAATTTCTTGATCTGTTCCTTATGAGCTTTGTTTTCCATTTTCCTGCTTGAGTTGGCTGGCAACCTTACTCTTACTGACCTGTACCTTTGTTAGCTGCAAATCTTTCCTCAACAGTTGAGTATAAATAAGATCCCCGGTTTCTTTGTGCAAGTTTATTACATCTGGGACAGGGATGTCCTTTAAATTCATCCTTAGCTCAGTGGCCTTGCTCTTGTTGGACAAGGCCAAACTCAGGGCGTTTTGAGCGAGGCTCTTGCTAGTCACTATAGACACTTCTTTGCTTGAAATTTGCCTTACTTCAGTATATATCTTGGACTCCTCTGAGGCTACCCATGAGTCCACCTTGTATTAATCTATCAATTCATCTCTAGTCTTGCTTAAGGCAGCAGGCTCAGTGGCTGCTGGGTTAAACACATACTCTTTGATCTCAAATGCTGGTAGCTTATCCACTTGTTTCTTATTTCCTTTACTAGTCCCCCTAGGTACTAGCTGGGCTAGCACTTGTTTCTTTTTTCCTTTACCAGTCCCCACAGGTACTAGTTGCTGCTCAGATTCCTCAGTTTCCTACCTCTTTGGGGCTCTCTTAGCTTCCCCTTGTTGCACGAAATTGCAAGTAGTTAGCACTCCTCGGTGTATCGTGACAAGGGACTAATCGCCTCTCATGGATCCTTGAAATATGGCGGCGGTGAATTTACCAATCACCTACGGGTTTTGGTGTAACGGTAGCCGTACTACCAACAATTGGTATCAGAGCTAGAGGTCACGAGTTCGATACACACTCGGATCACGCTGAGGGGGAGATTGTTGCACGAAATTGCAAGTAGTTAGCGCTCCCCGGTGTATCGTGACAATGGACTAATCGCCTCTTGTGGATCCTTGAAATTTGGCGGTGGTGATTTTACCAATCACCTGCAAGTTTTGGTGTAACGATAGCCGTACTACCAACACCCCTTCTGTGTCCATAGGGACACTGTCATCTTCATTGCTAGACTTAATTAAGTTGGTGGCCATAGGCATGGCTGCTGGCACTGATAGGACTAGGCTAGAAGAGCCAGGCACTGGGGGTGTGTTCCCTTGTGTCAATAGGGAGGAGCTCTCAGGTGTGTCTATTTCCATTTGGCTCCTTCCAGGACATTCCAATAAATTTGCAACTTCTGCCATGCTTGGAATTTAGAAATGCACAAAAGCCTTCCCGTTGCTTTCCTTCCTCCTATTGGAAATGATGTGGTGGGGATCATAGTTTAAGGGTGCTTCTGTTTTGAAACCGATCTCCTTTATCTTGCATTCGATGGCTGTAAGAGCTCCTTTGGTTTTTATTAAGAATGGACCTACAGTCCATGGAAACACAATATCAAAGCCTTTTCTATGATCTAGAAAGTGCTCAGCTTCTGCCTTCAATTTTTGTATGATGAATTCTAATGCAAATATTCTGGGGGTCAGGAAAAATGGTAGCACGCAGGGTGCATAAGAAAACCCATAAACCCTGATAATTGTGCCATGCTCTGAAAGGAACCAATCTCCGACCCTCTTCTCAGGAGAAAGCTGTAGTAACTCTTGCATTTTTGGTAAGAATCTAGGAAGCCTCTTTTGAAAAATGACCTGATAAACCTCAGACATGAGCTCATCATGGAACTTGGTGTAATCAGTGTACATCTCTTGAGTAAGTAGTACCTTAGGCATTTGCAAGTTTTCCTCATTGAGTGCCAGGAACATTTTTAGTAAGTAGGACTGAAATCTGAAAATCCTTTAGCTGGGAGTGTATACTTTCAGCCAAAAATTCATCAAACCTGAGGCATGCACATTGGGTAGTGTGTTGGAGAAAACTCACTATGGCTTGGGGTAGACCACAACAGACAGATGAATACCAGAAATCAACTCAATTATCAGAATTATGCTATATAAATGACAATGGTAAGATAAGGAAGAAGATAGCCAACCTCGATCCAAATGTTTGATGTAGATCCCTATTGGAGCTTTCCAATCCGTGCACTTGAATCTGCAAATTAGTCTTAACAACCAATTTACAACAAGTACATATAATATAGAAACGACATTAACATCATCAATAGTAATGGTCCATGATATAACAAGTAAATGCAACCCAATGTAAGATAAACAACATTTACAACATTAATGGACGAGAATATGAGTATTTCTATTAATAAACAAGAAGAAGTACAAAGTGATACGACCTCTTGCCGACAACCAATCTAAACCAAGATCTAGATCAATCCACTTGTGCCTCCACCACTTCAATCCTCCATGAATGGAAAACTCAAACTAGATAGGAGTTTGGAAGGTGAACATAAAGGGTTCACAACTACAAGGATCAATTAGTGTAGACTCAAGATAGGGCAAAAATCCACTAGAGTTCTCTTGCTCTTCTTTCTCCTTCCGTCCATAAGCCATATGTGCTCAATATATAGTCCTCTCAAAGGTAAGTGAAAGGACAGATCGAGACGTTACTTGGGCAGATGGAGAGCCAAAGGTCACCCAATGACCGCTTTTTGGGAGTAACAAGTAATAAACTAGTGATTTTCACCATTTTACTTTGTACCTGCAGGCTATAGTGATGCAACTCGTGGGTACGCTTGCTATAGTGATGCAACAAGCGGGTTAGAGGAAAAATGAGGAAAAAATATGTTTGAAGGATATAAAGTGGATCTGAGTCAGTGAAATGGATCCTACAGGCCAAAGAATGCTGATGCTCACAGGATGGAAGATTACGTTGTAACAGATGCCCCCTAATGTGTGAGGTCAGAGACTGATGCTACGATGGCCGAAATACATTATAAAACTCAGAAGTGGAGTGATGGAGACACAAGTGGAAAGAGTAGGTCACTCGTCAGAATACAATAGTATCCTTGAATACATGTCGGTAGTACAACAATCTGATACAATGGCCATGAATAGGAAGTACATAATGGATATATGTCATAAGTGATTATAGCCATGATCCCTCTACAGTAAGATATGGTCTCCTGCTGAAAAGGAAACAACTGGTGCAAACTGGAGGTACAAACTACTGATATCTGAGAGGTGATATCTCAGATGTAAAGTTAAAGTCATAAGTAGCATACTGCTTGCCACTATCACCTAGGGTCTTCTACACAAGTCTTCGACGGTGCAAGTCCCATCAAGTGAATAAAGGAGTTGGGGTCGAACCTGATGTGACATCGTCTGATTACTGGTCAATGATGTATACCATTAACAGATGCGAGATAACCCACCAATAATGAAAATGGGCATCAAGGCACAGAGCACAATCATTGGACTATGTTGGCTATAACTGACCCAGAGGTTTTCTATAAGACCCAGGTTCTTCGTGGTGCCTCCAAAATTTGGATGCTGCGAACCACTTCGTATCACCCTCAATACTTAGACAAAATTACATCTTTTTCTGAGCTGCGCCCAGCTCAGCTTTTCTTGCTTATCAAAAATGTTACCAAAAATTTGTCCCAACTTGGGCCCAACATGCCCCTAACACTTACATGTGGCTCGTCCCCGAGCCATTTGCTGCTTCGGTCATCTCACTCTGCTCCGCGATCGACGGAACTAATTTGGCCGCGAACTCATTATATATACCGAACAACTGTTCCACTGCTTCTCTGGTATCTTGTTCAACTTGTACTTTTTCAAGCAGTGCTGGAGTTATCACTTCTCTAATCTATTCCTGTACCTGCTCCTGGTTGTCGCGCAGTTCCTTCAGCTTGTCTTCTATTTGCTGCGACACTGCTGTAGCATCCTCCAGGAGTTGCTTTGACTGATTATCCATCTTAGTCTCTTTCTCCCTTAATACCTGGACTTCCTTCTTCAAGCCTGATATATCCTTGTACCTGGATAGCCTCTCCCTGGGTGGCAGAGCCTTGAGCTCTACGTCCAGCTTTTCTAGCACGATCTGCTTTTCCTTTACCGTGGTCTTTACCTGTAGTAGCCCTTGATCCTCTTCAAGGGCTGTGAATGCCTTTGAAACTTTTTCCAAGAGATCTTGGCATTTAGCCATCTCACTCGTTATGCTCTGCGTGGCATCACTCACTGCTTGCTCTCTTAACTGCTGCTCAGTTAATGGCGTCTGTGTATTCAGTTTTTCCTTTAAGGCTTCAAGCTCCACCTCATGGAGTATGTCCCTATCTTGCATCTCCATCTTCAACGATCTCACCTTTTCTTCGATCCTCAGAACTGTGTCCGCAGGATCATCCTGGAGTTCTACACCTTCAATATCTTGGGCAACAATAGATATGGTATTCTCCAATTGTTTCCGGTGGTCCTGTTCATCATGCAGCTGCATGTCTGCGCGCAACTCGAGCTACCTGTTTGCTGCGTGGAGCTCCACTTGAGACTTCATCGACTCTACTATTCATTCATGCATCTCCTCGATGATATGCGTGTGGATGAAGTGTAAGCCTGGCAAGGGGATTTTGGCCAAGTCGAGCTCTACCCGCTCGACACCCTTTGTGTCCAGGACGATCTGCTCTGCCATTGGTAATGCAATAGCCAATGGGTCCACATGGAAAATCTTGGTCTTAGAAAGCAACGTTATTGCTAGCTGCAGTGGTGCTTGCTGCGAGGTCCCTACAGACCTCCCTTCAGCTGCTGTGTCGCGCGACAAGGTTAGGCTCTTTTGGACATCGTCCATTTTCTTCATGAGACCTTGCAGTGCGAGCCTGGTCTTTTGCAAGTCATCCTGGATGACCTTATCCTTTTTGTCTTTGTCAGTCATGAGCTCCTGCATCTGTTCTGAGACCCTTTCTGCTGTCATGTCAAAGTCATCTTCCTTCAGGACTGTCTCAGCTTGAGTCTTTGTGGCCTTCATCTTCTTCCGCGCCTTCGGCTTCTGCGAGGTCTCAGGCTCTTTCCGATTTCCTGTTTCTTCAACAATCAGGCATGACAACGGGATTGGCTTGTCTTCGTCAGAGTTTGTCTCAACATCCATGACTTCAACATGGAAGTCGGCGGGCCAGTCCTTCATGAGGATTTCAATGTCGTCCTCATACATATGGTAGTTACCCGGGTACCATTCTGGCTTCTTCATTCTTGCTTTGGGTGAAATAAAGATACATCGCATGTCCGCCATGAAATCAAGAATGCGAATGTACTTTGATGTTACCCGACAGCGGAACCATTTGTTGGCTATAACTGACCCAGAGGTTTTCTATAAGACCCAGGTTCTTCGCGGTGCTTCCAAAATTCGGATGCTGCGCACCACTTCGCAACACCCTCAATACTTAGACAAAATTACATTTTTTTCTGAGCTACGTCCAGCTCAGCTTTTCTTGCTTATCAAAAATGTTACCAAAACTTTGTCCCAACTTGGGCCCAACAGAGTGTGAATAAATGAGTTGAAGTCAAACACTAGGACGAATCCATCGATTAGGGGACATTAATGTATTCCCAAAACTGTTGATGGCGAGAGAACCTGCCACTAATGACTGCAAGCCTCAAGGTACTCAACCGAATTCTAAGCCTCAAGTCTCGGAATAAATGGGTTGAAGTCGACGGAACGAGACTCGTTGGAAGGAGGGCATTAAGGCATCCCCCATCAACCAACACGAGGTACCAGCTACACTGAAAGATTTGGAAGAACTCAGGTGAAACGGACTGACTCAATAAGGATGGCCGACATGCAATAGTCAAGAGATCTGAGGAGTTTCCGACACTGGTTTCAGGACTTCCTTTGAACAAGAGCATGAGCAGATGGATAGACTCATGCAACATAGACTTGACATAAACTGTGCAATGTAGGAGGCATTACAAAGGGCTCCATAATGACTGGAAGCTTAACCAATCGGTGGAGAAACTGAGATACAAGTACAACTCCTAAGGTCCAACTATAGTCCCAACTCATAATGTATGGAGCAGAATGGATTCTCTGTTCAAAGGCGACACAACAGCTTCCAACAAGAAGTAGTAACCATAATCCCGTCCGTCTTTTTGGAATATTTGATTTTTTTGGTCTTTTTCATATTTGGGAAAATATTGAAAAAGAATAAAATTGCTTATAGTACAACAAGTGAGGGAACGAGTGTCAAATAGCGAGTAGACTAGTTCCAAGTAGTGGAACATACCTATGATCAATGCAAGGAAGTGCATGCAGGATGTAGACACTAGGGGGGGTGTTCCCTCAGGGTCAAAAGGTGATCAAATTGTGAAGGACAAATATAAGCTCTGCAGGGCTTGACAGGGAAAAGTGCTCAGGCACCAGGCTAACAACTGAGTAAGCCGGAGCCGGCACAAGGCTCAAGTGGCAAGCAGGATGATGCAATGCAATCACAACATTATATAATTGAGGGGAGTCCTTAAGGGAGATGGCCAGCATAAGACAAAGTAGAGTATGAGTCTTTCTCGCAACGTCATGGCGTAACTAAAAAGGAGTCCCAATCCTAAGGACAAACAACGACATGGGCACCAGAATGCAGGGAGGGGTTCTAACTAGGGTACCCATGTTCGGAAAATCCCTACCACCACATAACGACACTTCTATAATAGTGTGAAGGTTCCGTGTCAGTTACGAAGCGGGGTCGCACCTAGGGTTTATGAAAGTGGTCAACAAGTCAAATGCATAATGCACATGGAAATGGCATCTAACCTATATGCCAGGTGTGAAACGTACCTGCCGTAGGTGTGAAATGGTCTAGAACAGCTTTCGCCGAAGAAATCTGATTAAAAAATACTACTCCAAGACAGTATATTAGTCCATAACGGCACCAAATGGTAAAAACTATAGACAAGTGGGTCCTGAAAATTATAAATAGTAATACAAAATTACAATTTACAATTTATTTTTTACTATTCACCCATTTGGAGCTTTGTTGTTAGTTTTCACCTGAAAGTTCAGTTGTCGATTCTGGGAGCTACAAGCGATCATTCACCGAACCGTCCGGAGCAGGTTGGTAGTCTCATCCATACCTTTCATTTCAATGCTTTCATTTTGATTTTTAGCGGTGGGATTTTTAGTTTGGCCAAGCCCTAGATGTCTTCAGCGCTACCCGCGGGCTATAGCTATGTGGGTCATGGGTAGGGAAAGATACTTGCAGTCAATACACAGAATGACTGCGGGTACCCGCACTTGTATACAAACTAGCCCACGGGTACGGCCGTGAAGTTGAAAATGCAAAAGAATTTGACTAAAATCCTTGTTTTTCCTCACTCCAGGATGGTTCTAGAGTGGAGGGAGAGGGAGCATAACCAAGTTGATGAGGCCATGCGCAACGATGTGCAAGCATAGCAGGCATTGCAAGCATGTGGGGGTTACAAATTCTGGAGTATAGGGGGTTTGAGGGCCCAAAACCTATTACTCCGCCACTTGATCGATTATTGGGATGTTGATGCACAGAACTTCAATCTCAATGGGAAAATCCTCACATTGGAAGTGGATGACATCTACTTCATTACTGGTTTTTCCCGTCGAGGTGAGGAGGCTAGTCTTCGGTCTCATACTGTGGGTGGTGGGATCACCGTCCTTGACTACATAGCGCGGTATTTCCCTGCAAAAACATGCATGGTGGGAAGTCAGGTGCCCATCAATGCCATAGTAAATCTAAGCATGAAGATCATTGTGGCTACCTTAGTGCGGATCACTGGATCCAAAGCTCTGCACCAGGCATCCAGGCCAGTGATGTTCTATGCATCACAATGCATGCAGCCTATAGTGTTTGACTGGTGTACCACACTGCTGGGGTCTATGAAGACCCAACTAACAGAATGCAAAGAAGGGAAGGCCAAAAACTTCGGGTATGGGAGTATCTTGTGCAACTTCTTCTTTGAGAGGGTTCCGGGGCTTAGTCAGAGGGTGGATGTCCCTCCTCATAGTCTCCGGGATCTAGCCCTGACCCGGTGGGCTGAGATCTTGACACGACAGGGTGGTGGCCGTCTGGCATCACCATATACCGAGGAGTTATTCCGCTGGTGGGACCGATAGGTCATTTCCATAGAGGACTACCCCTATGCAGGGATAGACTTCCGCCAGGATAGGGACATGCCACTCCCGCCAGACGCAGTGTTCGGAGACATTGGTGAGTACTCTTTTTAGGTTTTTTGTGTATTAAATTTTTATGGATTTTTTATTATAGATGTAAATGCAAAAATCTTTTTGGTGGTAGTATCATATGCTAATGGTTGACTGTTTGCTCGCAGACAAAGTCCCAGTGAGACCCGATGGCTTCCCGAGACATGGTCGTCGGGGCAGGGGTGAGGAGGTAGGTGATGCTGCAACTGGACGCACTCTATAGACCTTGCGGCTCAACCTCACAAGGATGGTTACTAGGGTTCCACAGATAGAGGTGGCGCGACTACCTGAGGCCATGCAACGCCAAGTAGTGGGGGTTCCGGGTGACTGGGTGTGGCTACTGCAGTGGGTAGCCAATGCAGTTCAATATTTCTACGAGACACATCCTGTCGGGGTGGAAGATAGGCCTCCTTGTAGGGAGTAGATATCTCAGGATCTCATTTTTTGTATCGATATGTATATTTTTCAGGGCTACGGGCTCCAGTTTTGTATGACACTACCATTTTTGGACATATTTATATATATAAAACTTTGGTTCTCCGGTTCTACTATATGTGTGTATGTACAAATGTATGAATGTCTTCTTATATTTGTGTGCTCCATGGTGAATGTGACAAATGCCAATCTAATACATAGTTAGTGTATGCATCAGATATATGATTAACACTTCTCGAAACATGTATGTATGTAATTGAAACAAAATGTCGCTCCAAGAGTCTTACCCTTAGGAATTTCCGTAGTAGCGTAGGATCTCGCACACGGTACTGCCCATTCAGCTGAGACACAACTAGTTGTGAATCCAAGCGGACTTCTAAAGACTGGATCCCATGGGAAATGGCATCCCGAAGTAGCTCGATGACGGCACTATACTCAATCACTTTGTTATATGTAGGACCAAGACAAGCACCTCCTGAGGACACAACTAGGTGGTCAGGTGAGAAGATAACCCAGGCATCAGAAGCAAGCTGCTGCATATGATGGCTAGCACCATCGACGAACCCTAATAACATAGGAAAATTTGCTGACATCTGTCAATCAAACGGAAGCTAATCAACAGACCCAAAAACCAAAAGAAATCTAAACTATGTATAGAAACAACTATATAATAGTATACAAAAGTATCAGCCTGAACCAGAGGTTCAAGCGTAATACCTCTTGAGGTAGAGCCCATTTCTAGGCTCCTTCAAGATAGTCCCTTCATAGCTTCTAATTCATAGGCTCCTTTTTCCAGGACATGCCTCACGATGTAAGGACTGTGCCACATGGGGTTAAACTTGCCTGCCCCCAGGGGTTCTTTAGCTTGGTCATATAAGAGGACCAAGTCACCTTCAGCATACTGTCGGGGACGGACAGACCTATCATACTGAACCTTAACACAACGTTTGTTGGCATCTATGGCCACAACAGCATCTCGACGTTGCTCGTCAAGTTTCTCAAGATGGATTAAACGTTGCACAAGACCTGTCGTATCAGGGAGGAGCTCTATGGCCAGTTTAAGCTAAGGGATCTCGCATTCAATTGGTAAAAGTGACTCCACACCATGAACTAGCTGAAACGGTGAGAACTCGGTGGCAATCTTGACTGTGGTTCGATACGCCCACAAAGCAGGATATAACATGATATGCCAATTGGTCTTGCTTTGTTGGATGGTACATTGGAGAATGGTCTTTAAAGACTTATTGACTGCTTCTACTTGACCATTCACTTGGGGATAATAATAAGATGAGTGTTCTTGACGAAACCCAAGCTTGAGAGACAAATTCTCCATCATCTTGTTCTGAAAGTGACTGCCATGGTCAGTGACAATCTCTTTTGGAATACTGAACCGAGTTATAATTTGATTGAATACGAAGTGGGTTGCTGTAGCACCATCGACTTTAATGGTAGGCATGGCCTCAGCCCCTTTGGAAAAATAGTCCACGGCCACTATGATATGGTGATGCCTCCCAGCCAAAGTTGGTTTGCAATCCATGAAATCCACCCCCCACTTGGTGAAGGGACCGACTGTGACGACCAGATGAAGGGGTGCTGCATGCGAGCGTATATTCCGAGAAAACACCTGGCAAGGGTGACATCTCTTCACAGCATTAACACAATCCTTAAAGATGGAAGGCCAAAAATAACCAGCTCGCATAATACGTTGGGCTGTAGCAAGCCCGGATAAGTGACCGCCACCTGCCCCAGCATGGAAATCATTAATCACCTGCTCTGCTTCTTCGTGAGTTAAGAAACGACGGAGTATAGAATCCTTTCCTCGGTGATACAAAGTGTCACCGACGATAGTATAATATTTAGCGTGATGTTTTACACACCGTCACTCATCTCGTGAATAGTGCGGAGGAAACTTCAAAGTTTGGAGATATATAATGACATCCCCATACCAAGGGTCCTTTGACGAGATAAGAAATAAGTGTTCATCCACAAAGGAATCTTCATGAATGACATCCTCATCAAGTCTCGAAAGGTCCGACATAAGTTTAGCAAACACCAACGATTTCACCGACTTCGCCGAAGCAAAATCGAGATCGAACTCCTGAAGGATAACAATCCATTTATTGTACTTCCCCCCGATAAGGCGCCGTGATAGCACGAACTGAAATGGACTGATATGCGCAACAATTGTGGTTGTTCTAAGCAAAATGTAATGTCGTAACCGCTGGACTGAATGAACAGTCGCAAGCGCCAGCTTTTCCACATGAGTATATCTTAGCTCAACATCTACTAGATTTTGACTAAGGTAATAGATGACATGCTCGACAAGCGCATCATCCACTTGAACCAAGACCATGCCAATTGTCTCTTGAGATGCGGCCACATAAAGGATAAAATCCCTTGCGAAGTCTAGTGGACTAAGCACAGGGGCCGATACCAAAGCTTTCTTAAGGGAGTCGAAAGACTGCTGGGCTCGCTCATCCCAGATAAAAGTTGTGTCTTTCTTCAATAAGCACGTAAAACCTTTGGTAAGATTAACATAATTGACTACGAAACAGCGTAGAAAAGTGGCTCTCCCTTGGAGGATCTGAAGTTGTAACAAATTACGCGAAGGAGGCAACTGAAGTATTGCCTCAACTTTGAGAGGATCGACTCTAATACCCTCTTTCGAAACTATGAATCCCAGAAGGCGACCCGTCCTTACAACAAAGATGCATTTGTTAGGATTCAATCAAATCTTGTATCGTATACATCGTTTGAGAATCATGCAGAGGTGCTTGGGGTGGTCCATCCTCTTACGGACATGCACAGTTCAAATCTCTAAAGTCAGTGCATACACAGATCATTGCCTGCTTCTTATCCAAAGGAACGGGGTTTGACACCCATTCGGTAAGGGAAACGGGGTAGATGAAACCAACTTTGAGCAGTTTCTCCACCTCTGCCTTAATAGCGGCTGCTTTTCTAGGGTTCACAGCACATAAACGTTGTCGAACCGGTTTAGCGTTGGGATACGTTCTAATCTCATGTTCAACAATGCGGGGGTCTATTCCTGGCATCTCCTCATATGACCAGGCGAAAGCTTCCTGGAGTTCTGTAAACAATTCAGTGTAAATATCAATCTCCTCAGGAGTGCAATCGTCACCGATGTAGACATTCTCAACTATTCTGGGAGTACGAGAGATATTGATTGACGTAGTTGGGGAAATGTTAGCCATATTCCCTTCCGCAAAAACATCATGTGACTCCAAAAGAGCCACAGGGTGACCAACCATCTCTTCTAGAGTCGTCCTAAACTCTTCTCGTTCGGTGAGCTCGAGTTTGGGAAGGAAATAAGAGTGATGGTGCATATCTTCCCAAGGTCTCTCACTACCACACATGGCCTCCATAATAGATTCATCAGAAGGAAAAGTATCATCGAGGCAATCGTGGGAACAAGACGAGTTGGCTGCCCAAACCGGCAGTGTAATAGGATCTTCCTCGACTGTCTGGGAAGAAGAGAGATCCAGCTCTGCAGTGGCTTGTTGAATATGCTAGTAAGAAAGCTCCGCTACAGACAGTGGCATAGACATCCCGACATGTGAAATGTTTCCAGATGTGGAACTCATGGACGGTAAAGTCCACGAATCATCAAAATAGGAGGTCCGTAATGACATATTATGCGAAGGAGGAGACGCATCGTCGGTAATGGTTCCAATAAAATTCACAGGTGCAGAAAAATCATAAGTTCCCATCAATGAAGGGTACATGCCAACACCCATGTTCCCAGTTGCCGGCTTAGAATGAGTAACCTGCGCGACTATGGATCCTGTGGATGCTGTGGAAGAGGAGTTAACGTAATCCAGTTGGTCGATGGTCACAATCTTGCCTTCGTGAGGAAAGCATATAACTCTGAATACAGTGGACATGACAGCTTTCATGGCATACATCCAATTCCGACCTAGTAAAAGGTTGTATTTGATGGGCGTATCAACCACCTCAACTTCAATAGGCATAGAATTACCTCCCAAGGAGACAACAAGGGAAGGGATAATTCCGTGCGGCTTAAATGAATGACCATCGAATGCAGTGAGAGTGGTTCTAGACGCGAGTAGGGGAGGAGAGCCAAGAGCTTTCCAAAAAGCTAACGACATTACTGACGCAGAGGCACCTTCGTCAACCATAGTACATTTGACAAAAATCTGAAGGCACACCACCTGGATTTGAAAAGCCACGTGGTAGGGTAAGCGAGGTTGGATATCAGTAGTATCGAACTTGATAACAGTGGGACTTCCCCCATCTTGAACTCCTATTGCACTCAAAAGGGCATGCTTTTGAGAAGGACAGGCTTGCAAAACTTCAAGAGCTGACATGGCACACGGAGTTTGGCCCAAATATTCTATGATGGAGTAGTTGTGGGTGGCTCGAGCATTAGGATTATGCGTAGAGCGCTTAAGAACACCTTTCGGTATCCACAGCATAATAGAGGGCTTCTTGATATGCAAGGAATTGTCAGTAGGAGGGGGAGGCTCACTCCCCAAATTGGGTTGTGGTGCATCATAATCGCGCTGACGAGTGGTAACACTAACCTCTGACTGAACCATGTTCACACATCCATAACCACTAGTATTGGAAGCAGACGTTGTCATCTCAGTAGGTCCATAGCCAGTGGTGGGAGGATGCGAAGCCATGTTTTGGTGATGAGGTAGGGGATCATTCAACACAGCTGGGCTCTGTGCCAAGTGCTTCGATGATTCTTCAATACGAGGACATAACTGAGTAAGATGGTCTTCCCCACAGAGCTTGCAAGGAAACTTCACCTTACGCCTAGGTTTACGGTCCTAACTAGCATTTTCGCCTTCTCGAGGAGGGTTGGAATTATCCTTATGGGGGGTATTGCGATTGCTATTGTTATTCCCATTGTTTCCACCCTTACGATTATTTCTCCCCTTTTTCTTACCACCAGGTTGCTGGTTACCCAATTGGTTCGTCGTTTGCACACTGTGTACATCGGACGATGGGGTGGAAGTGGACAAGGTGTGAACCTATCCGGGAGTAGATTGGTTTAGCGACAAATTTTGCATTTGATTAGCTACCAAATCTACGGGGTGAGTGCTTGCAGATCCAACGATGCCATCAGCATACGGTCCAGTAACTGACATGGGATCATGACGCGTGCGCGGTGCGTTAGGGATGATGTCATACAAAATGCTAGACTGAGAGTATAATAAGTCTAACTGCTGGACTTTCAAGATAGCTTGTTCCTCAGTCACAATGCCGGACATCGAAACATCCTTAGCAATGTATGGGAGTAGATACTTGAGGAACCATTCCAACATGAACTTTGGAGGAATGTTGGCTTTCACTAACCTCTTCCGCTGACGCCACTCTTGAACGTGGTCAGAAATATGCATGGCCTTGTTCTGACGGAAGGTAGATAAAAGTTTAGTGCCAGTATCATAGCGAACCGACAACTGGAAATGATATAAGAAAACCAAAGTGATCTCATTAAAACCCCTATAAGTGTTTCGAGGCAACTCGACGTACCACTTCGCGGCTGCCCCTGCGAGGGTGCGTTGAAATAGTTGCAATCTAACGGAATCGTGATTCAATGAGTTGGAGGAGCACCAAAGGTGAAATGTCGTGACATGATCTCCCGGGTCCTCACCACCTTTCCCCTCAAACTTAGGAATGTCTGAAGGGATCTTGGTAGGGACCGGGGGCCAACTAGGGTCATGACACATTGGATCATTCCTGAGCTTTGAAAGATCCGAAAGATTCAAGCATGCAAGGAACGGGAGCTGAGGTTGGAAAGCTTGATTATAAGCCCCCATAAAAGGTTGGTTAAACGGAACCGAATTATAAGATGGACCAAAAGCTTGACCATGAGGATTAAACTGCTGATAATAAGGACCTGATGGACCATAAGCTTGCCCATGGCCATAGGATTGATAACATCCTCCTGCCTAACCCATT
Source organism: Larix kaempferi (assembly GCA_027924585.1). Classification (NCBI taxonomy): domain Eukaryota; kingdom Viridiplantae; phylum Streptophyta; class Pinopsida; order Pinales; family Pinaceae; genus Larix; species Larix kaempferi. The sequence continues at coordinate 1,111,328 of BSBM01001081.1, read as the reverse complement.
TGAGAGTAAGCAGGTATGTGCGTGTTTTGGGCACCATATTGGGGTGGTGGGTTGTACTGGTGGCCAGCATCGACTGTGTTGTAGTAAGGGTTTACACCATGAGTATGGGGCATATATGTACTATTCATAGCGGGAACCGTGTTGTGATGACCATAATGGTATGGTATGTTCCCACCCCCAGCATTAGGATTAGCTTGAGCAGTCGTGTGGTGACTAGAAGCATGAGAAGTATTCCCAGCCCCAACATTGCTGTTACTAGTAGCAGGGATGGTGGCATTATGTCCATGTGGATAGGAGATATTCCCACCCCCTACATTAGCATTACTAGTGGCGGCAGTGGACGCAAAAGTCTGCGGTATATGTCCACCTCCATGGTTGGGAGGAGCATTAACATCCGTAAAAGTAGTCCTGGGTTGATGAGTAGCGGCATGTGTATTAGGTGGTGGATGGCGAGTCATGTTTCGAACAATGCTCCTATTAGGTTGGGCAATCCTAGGAGGTGGTCTTCTTCCAACATTAGCATTGTTAGGAGGAACATGAACAGTCCCCATACTATGTGTGTGAGTGGACAACGTAGTGCCCCCAGTGAGGGTAGTGCCCCCAGTGGGTATAGTATGGCGAACACCATGACTAGTGCCAGCGTAACTGCGAAACATAGTGGAAGGTTCAACTGTCCTATAACTAGGAATACCAAAAGAGAGTGCGGTTGGATTGATCGTAGGACCAGTGTCGTCATGTAACTCAGGCATCCGGTGTCTATAACTGCGAGGAAATGAAGGAATGAATGTATCATCCAGTTCTTCATCCTCGGGTAAGGTTGGCATCCCGTAAAGATAATTATCTAGATTCGAAGGATCGAACGGATCTCGTTCAAGTGGATTAGGCCAAATCTAACCAGGTTGAGTCTCAGGTGGATCACCTCCCGAGGCCTCACGAGGAGTAGGGGAATCGAAAGTGCGTTCATCTCTACCCGATGAAGTCGAAGGTCTTTCCTCAGTATCAGAATGTGTAGCAGTCATGACGTCTTGGACGTATGTCTCGTAAGAATCTGAAGATTCAGAGGGAGCCCACCGGCGTCCCCTAGCAACATGACGTGAAAGCTCGGTAGGTACTAAACCAGCCAACCGACGGGATCGACGGAGAGTAGGGATCCGCGCCACGATATCTCCGGAGAGAATATATAATCAAAACGTCCCCTAAAGGCCAACTATCAATCAAAAACAGTAAATCAAAAGCACACACCTAGAGAAACTACAGCCAAGAGCAGACAAACAAAGTGGCTAAATGAGCTCCCGACACTAGAGCCAGTATGTCTCTCCTAGGAGAGGCTTGAGACTCCCAAACTATAGCCGGAGGTAACAGAATCAGTTATAGAGACACCCAGTCTTCACTACGTGCAAAGGGCCGTAACCCTCGACAACAAACAACTATGCTGTCCAATCCCTATCTGACTCAGGACACGAACAGTATAACCACTGCAAGTACCCTGTGCGATACCTAGGTAAGGAAACTATGGTCACAACAATATAACCAATGCTCAGGGGGATAGTCGCAGGTGGGATCCGTCGTATGGGAAGGGTAGCTGAGCCCGAAACTCAGTGAGGGTCAAATCCCCCAAGAGTCCCTAGATACGAACAAATCTTGGAAATATCTCCCATGTTCAGCCAGTATCAGAGGGATATCCCTTCAACCAACCTCCTGTGACCTCGTGCTTAACTCTGGCTTGAGTAGAGCTTCCTGAGAACACTGATCTATACCATGGCTTCCTCCACTCCCTGGTCAGACACTTAATGTTTCGTCTAGTAGTCTTGGATTGTTAACTCACAATGATCTATTCCAAGACTCTAATGCTAGTTGGTGTACCCTATAAATAAAATCGGTCTAATCAATTTTAAGATTAAGCATTAATTTTAATGGCTGTAATTACTCAAGGGATATGATCGTGAAACTAGTGATGTGTAAGACTCAATAGTATGCAAAATCGTCAAATCCTAGACTCATCTATCCAATGAAAACAATGCCACTAATATGCACAATCAAACCAATGATTTCAAAATAAATATGCAATCCTTTTATATTTTTTCAATGCACAATCAGAATCTAAATGAAGGCAGAAAGCACTCAATGCAAGATGCAATACATAAAAGCAATTTTTTTTTTGTATTTTTTCTTATAAACAAAAGGAAAATGCAAAAACTATGTGTATTTTTTTTGTTGTTGTATTTTTCAATATATGGAAATGAAAAATGCAAGCAAAATCCTACTATCTAGTCACTGATATGCCAAGGAGATCACTAAGACAACCAGGCAGATACCAAACAGTAAGACTCAACCAAAGGAATGAGCTCAAAAGGAAAGAACCAGCAAGGTTAAATCCAAAGATGGGTAAAAAACCAACAAGGCTCAACCAAGAGAAACAAAGAGTTCTGGTCACAACCAAGGCATGGAACAGTCAAGAAACAGGCCAACAAAGACTCAGGATCAACCAAAACCAACCCAACAACAACCAAAGGTCATAAACCAACAAAAGCTGAAGTTGTACGCTACTGTCGAAGGAATACCTGTGGGTACCTGCGAGCAGTAGTGTAAACAGAGGCGGGTATACGCAGGAAGAGCTAAGATAGCCCGCGGGTGAGGAAAGGAAAATTGGCAAACAGAGAGTCCAATGGCTCAGAAAAAACAAGTTTTATATAGTGTATCTCAACGGCAGATAAGTGACACAGAGCTTCGACAAACAACAACTCTAATTATGGACTAATGCTCAAAAAATCACCAAAATGGATGTTTTCCCCAGCGGAGTCACCATTTCTGTGTTGGAGAAAACTCACTATGGCTTGGGGTAGACCACAATAGATAGATGACTACCAGAAATCAACTCAATTCTCAGAACTATGCTATATAAATGACAATGCTAAGATAAGGAAGAAGATAGCCAACCTCGATCCACACGTTTGATGTAGATCCCTGTTGGAGCTTTCCGATCCATGCACTTGAATCTGCAAATTAGTCTTGACAACCAATATACAACAATTACATATAATATATAAACTGCATTAACATCGTCAATAGCAATGGTCCATGATATAGAAAGTAAATGCAACCCAATGTAAGATAAACAACATTTACAACATTAATGGACGAGAATATGAGTATTTCTATTAATAAACAAGAAGAAGTACAAAGTGATACGACCTCTTGCCGGCAACCAATCTGAACCAAGATATGGATCAATCCACTTGTTCCTCCACCACTTCAATCCTCCATGAATGGCAAACTCAAACTAGATAGGAGTTTGGAAGGTGAACATAAAGGGTTCACAACTACAAGGATCAATGAGTGTAGTCTCAAGATAGGGCAAAAATCCACTAGAGTTCTCTTGCTCTTCTTTCTCCTCCCGTCCATAAGCCATATGTGCTCAATAAATATTCCTCTCAAAGGTAAGTGAAAGGACAGATCGAGATGTTACTTGGGCAGATGGAGAGCCAAAGGTCACCCAATGACTGCTTTTTGGGAGTAAAAAGTAATAAACTAGTGATTTTTACCATTTTACTTTATACCCGCGGGCTATAGTGATGCAACTCGTGGGTACGCTGGCTATAGTGATGCAACAAGTGGGTCAGAGGAAAAATGAGGAAAAAATATGTCTGAAGGATATAAAGTGGACCTGAGTCAGTGAAATGGATCCTACAGGCCAAAGAATGCTGATGCTCATAGGGTGGAAGATTACGTTGTAACAGGTAGACTAGCTTGGGTCATCTGATTCCAGGGGGCAGGTGCCTAGGACAAAAAGAAAACTTATTAGAGGTTCTATGAAATACATATCAGAGTTTAGACCTAGGAATTGGCTCATCATGGCGATTACACCTTTGGATTCTTCCGTGAATAGTCTGGCTTCAGTTGGGAAATCCTGCTCTTGTATTTGGACAGTAGGATTCACACAGGACCTGTAGAAATTATGTTTTACTTCAACAGGGAATTGTCTAAAAAACCATATTAGGGCTTCCTCGGTATACCCTATAGCTTTCTGGAAAAACTCTTCTGGGACGAACAGGTTTTTTCTAAGGGTTTGGGGATCGATTTTGCAAAGGATTTTGGACTTGGCAGCGTCCATGATTTCCCTCTCGGTAGAAGAGTAGTTAGAGGTGCACCATTCAACATATTCCAGAAAAAAAGGGGTTTGGTCGACTGTAAACAGATGGAAATAGGACTGGTGTACCTGGTGCACGTCTATACCTCTCTCCCTAACCAGTTTCAGCTTGTTTTTTACAGTTTCCATGGGGTCATCCGTCATCATAGTGTCGTAGACCTCTACGTCTCTATCTATCAACACTGTTTCTATGCTTTGAAGCTCAAAACCAGGGGTTTCTCTATCACTCAATTCTGCCATTAAATAGTTTAGTGTAGAGCAGAGAACCTACCTGGTTCGTTGAAGGTTGGCTTGGGGCCCTGGTTGACCTGTCTGTTTATACACAGCTTGCTCCTGTCCCTTTCCGATACAAAATAGGACAGATGGAATCCAGCTCTCCGTGCAGGTGAGTTTTTTATATTATTTATCCTTTGCTATCACCCCTGCATCTCCTGCTACGTGGAAGCTTCCCTGGATGTCTATTTTCCTGATCCGTTCTGGGCCATGGATCGCCGCTACTTTCTAACTCTATGATCCCTGGTGGCCTCGAATCCCGCCACATGTCACCTTTTCTGCTAGTTAAAACCATCGGAAGTCGCCCACCGTTGATCTGGATCTTGCATGAATCTTGGCTGTCAAACGGTGCGACTTTTACCAACTTCGCGGATTTGGCTTGCGTTGATGTTTCGTGCAAGTTAGATTCACGATCAAAACCTCGGCCATAGATCTTGGCCTCGTTAGATCTACGCCATCCAAACTCACGGGCCTCTACCAAAAGTTCGCGGATCCGAAATTTTTTTTTCTCCGCACATGTCGTATCGGAGAAGTAATTCTCGACCATCGATCTGCTCCATTGGCCATTGATATGCTCCTTAAGATGCTTGTGGGCTAAACCTCCCGCCTCCGTCTAAAAAACCTCACCCTTTTTTCCCGACTGTAGATCTTCACCACTACCGATCTAGACTGTTTATTTGTGCAGATATATAACCGGGGGCGGACCTCTTCAATTTAATTCTCCTTGCAAAGTTTCGGGCTTGGGATTTGATCATTTCTCCATTCTTTTTAGAAATTGAAGCTCCCAGGACAAAGCTAGTGCTAACACCGACAAGCTAAATGGGCAAGCTAAAATTCATTTAAATCACCTAGTGTAATCTCATTTGTGGGATCAAGACAAATCGACAATTAAAATGTAAAAATGCGAGAAGGAAAAAAGGGTTGCGGGGTTTTATTTCATAAATATATACATTCTTTCCGCAATCCGCAATTGCGGGTTCCAGGTTGCGGAAATGCAAAGTGAAAAACTATTTGAAGACTCTTCCCGCAATCCACAATTATTGGTTGTGGGTTGCGGATGCAGAATACCACAATTATTGAAGAATATTTCTGCATCCGCAATCCGCAATGTGGATTGCGGGTTGCCGAAAGAAAATGTTTCAAAACCAAAAACAAAGATTCTGCAATCCGCATTGCGGATTGCACATTGCTGGTTGCCGAAAGAACCTGACTTTTGGAAAAACTCAAAAAATGCAATAGTAATTTGAAAAGTGTGAATTTCAAATGAAAAATGCAAATTTTGATTTGAAAAGTGTGAATTTCAAATAAAAAATGCAATTTTTTATTTGAAAAGTGCAATTTTAATTTTTAAATGTTCAAAATTTTAGAGGTGAAAAGTTCAATGTCTAAAATATTCATTCATTGTGTGAATAGCCATTCAACCAGCTAAGTTATAACATATAAAAATTGTTTGTCCGGATTCTATTTTCCGACAAGAAGGATCGACTGCCCCTTCTTTTTGTATTTAATTGTGAAAACTATTATGAAAAGAATATTGGGAATAAGAAGGGTCGGCCGACCCTTCATTTACGAGGGAATAATAACAATAGAACACCTTTGGGAAAGAGCAGACGCTCTTTCTTTGAGAATATTTTCACTTGCTAGCAAAGTCTTTGAAGCAAAATGTCTATAAATTTTGTTGTTTAAATGTTGATATCTAGTATCCCAGGGTGACACGTGGAATGATCATATTGTGACATGTGGCATATTGACTATTAGAAATATAACTTAATTATAATATTGGCTCGTATAGAATATTTTCTCCTATGAGCACCACTGAATTTGGCACTTTGAGTATAGAGGATCATATTTTACTATTTAGGTAGTTACTCGGAGGATAATTACTAGATTTTAATTGCAGTGGATACACCACTTCTAAAGGCCAATTATTCTTAAGCACAATTAACTAGTAATTAAGGTGTTAATTACAACACTTAATGACAGTAAGTGCACAAATGACGACAGTGATCACAGATCCAATTTTTTAATAGATAACCATCCATTATCAATCCCAATGGCCTTTCCTTTTATAAAACTTTAATGAAAATGAAAAAATACAAATTAACTTTAAAGAACATTGATGTATCAAATTAACTTTCTGTCCCACAAACCTGAGATTGTGATTTTCTCTTAATACTTTCAAAGTAGATTCAGATTGATTATTGTCAAAATTGCTTGCAATAGAAAGCAATAATTCTGTATTAAAATTGATTATTCTTTTAATCGTCCATACAAAAAAACTTCCACTGCTCAACCCTGGACAACATTCCATACAAGAAGACACCATTTCATCCACCAGGAACACCAAAGGAGAAGTCACCCAAAAATGTCCCCCCAACAAAATCAGTCCCACTCACATTTGTTACCAAACCTATGGAAATGCAATCCTTGCTTTCTGAACACTTATGTAACAACTTAACTTTTCTCATAATACAAGAAGATCTATTCTCAGTTGTTATGATATGTGCTACACTCGTAGAAGTAGAAGCTGGTATATCATTCACCTCATTCTCAGTTGTTATGATATGTGCTACACTCGTCGAAGTAGAAGCTGGTATATCATTCACCTCATTCTCGTGAAGAGCGGACCCAATCTGGTTAACGATCTCAGATACAGACCATTGAATATAACCACCAATAGCCTCTGACAATGTATCTGCACCTTCCGATGGATAGGGCAATGGAAGAATTGCATTCAAAGTCTTGGTAACATTTACAATGATACATCCGGAATTAATGCTGATATTATGCAAATATTTTCTTTCTGGGAAAGAGATTCCCTCAGCAACTTTCAATCCATTCAAAAGAAGGTCCACACATTGTTGAGTACCAAAATCAATTTCATAAACGATATCTGAAATATAAAATAACAGGACACATTGTTCAGAACCAAAATCCAGTTCAGAAGCATTTTATGAAATATAAAATTACAGGAGGACATTAAAAATCATATTTATTTTAAACAAAGCTATAACATAAGTTATAATATATAAAAATATGTCTGTCCGAACTTCCAATTTTCGGAATGGAAGGATCGGCCACCCCTTCTTGTAGCAAAAGAGAACACAAGAAGGCTCGAACTACCCTTCTTGCAGTCTAGAAATATTACGAAAAGAATACTGGGTAGAAGAAGCGTCTCCCACCAGTTCATTTATGACGGAATATTAAAAATGTTCAACCTACGAATGCTAGGCCGTCAATACATGTTTTTCCAAAATTGTGAACAAGGGAAGAATACTGAGCACAACAAGGGTCAGCTCACCCTTCATTTACGCTATAAATTTAAATATATTTAATCTACGAAGGCTATGTCAACAATTCCCAACTTCCGAATTCCGCTGTAAATAGTAGGGACCTAGACATCATCTAAGTCCTAACATATAAAAATGTTTGTCCCGACTTCCATTTTTCGAAGAGAAGGATCGGACGCCCCTTGGTTTAGGAGATAATTTTGGACAACTATATCCAACAATTCACCTATAATATCCAGAATGGTGAATGGAAGAAGTATCTACCGACCCTTCTTGCATTCTAGAACACTGGAAGAAGGGTCAACCGCCCCTTCATTTAGTAGATAATTGTGAAAACCTTTATCTAGAAATTGAACGATATCCAGAATGGTGAAGATGAAGAAGGATCGACCGAACCTTCTTGCAGTCTCTATCTATAACGAAAAGAATATTGGGGAGAAGAAGGATCGTCTGCACCTTATTTTACGAGGGAATTGTAAAAATAGAACTTGGAGAAAGAGCGGCCGATCTTTCTCTGTGCATATTTCCACTTTCCAGCAAAATGTGCGAAGCAATGTTCCTATGAAATATGTGTTTAAAGTGTCAATATCTACTTTAGCCACTCCAAAAAATGCATCCTTGGGGGAAGAAGTGGATGCTCTTTCTCCTCAGCATCTACTTCCAACACCCCGAAACGGAACAACCTAACGAAAGAGCGACCTCACTTTCTCTGACAAAATTTTGACTTGACAACAAACTCTTTGTAGCAAAATGTCTGTAAATTTTGTCATTCAAATGTCGAAATCTAGTCTCCAGACTGACACGTGGAATGCTCATATTGTGCCATGTGGCTTTGATTATTCCAGAATTGCTCTGTGCTACACTCGACGAAGTAGAAGCTGCTATATCATTCACCACGTTCTTGGGAAGAGCAGACCCAAAAGTAGATTGTTTGAATAATATAAATACCTGCCAATTGAAAACCTAGCAGTCGATTCTTCAAACCAATCTTACTGCTCTACCCGCCCAACACTCTTCTTGGTTCCACCTCAGCAAAAGAAAACCTCGGTCCTGAGAGAAAACTGAGCTCCAAATTGGAAAACAAAGAGAGTTTGAACTTTAAGTTTCAATGTAGGTAGTGGGCAGGATATCATCACAGTATCAATGCATAAAAGTTCGTGACATTAATTATCACAGTGTGGTGGGAAATCATCTGTACGTCATGACACATAAACACAGTCCATCGTAAATGTGATGAGATTATTCACACGAGTGATACAATCCATCATTTACCATTGGTGCCGTCAAGGTCAGGATCACTGCCAAAGTACAAACCATTTTAAATCGCGGAAAAGATCAACGGTCCCACGTCTGTTCCGCATCCCCAACATGCGCGCTAGGACGGAGGGATGGGTGGTTGCAGAATTTGAAACCGCTCTCCACATGGCAGCACCACATGATTTCGCAATTTGGAAGGGCGGTAAGGAAAACCACCATCCTCCATTTGCGAAACCACCTTCGCCCATCCTTCACAGTCGCTGGAACGTGTGGATATGATGTGGCCGGTCCACATCGCACCTTCTGCCCACGCAACTCCTCCACGTCAGGGCTCTTTCCCACGTGTCTCCTCCATAGATCAATGTATTAATTGTGAGGCCAGCCATGCGACATCAAGTCATTGGGCTCTTTAATTTCCCTACCCTCGACATCGCCTCATCCTTCCTGGAAACAATTCACATGGATCTCCGGCGTGCGAAGATCAGGATGCCAAGTTCATGCTACTATGTTCTGTCATGGCCCTCTGCACTGCGCATTTGCACTCACCTGGTTCTGATCCAGGCTCCTCGTGCTCCAGTTCTCCTCACCCTCTCGCTTACCTACACCTGTAACATCTTCTCATTGGCTCCCATGGGAAGGCCAAAGAGTACCAAGACCAAGAGCAAGAAAAAAGATGCAGCTCTGGAGACGAGTCACACCAGGTAGGGTTACAGTGCTGAAGTCTCCGTTCCAGTTTGTTTACTGATTGATAACTGGGAGGCTAGGATAATTGCGGACATTTTGGCTAAAATGAATCAGGAGCAGACCTGGGACCTCTATTGGCTTGTGAAGAACATGTTAGGCCAGCTTATGGAGGACATGCAGACTAATTGGACCCCTGCTCTCCACGCCACCAAAACTCTGCGGGATACTCTGCCAAACTTGGCTGCCACCATCGGCACACTGGAACACACACTCAGTTGGGACAATCGTCCTAGGAACAATAAACCTGGCGCCACCACGTCTGCTGTCAGACCTGAAGCCACCCTTGGAACTCTGGCCACTCCTCTTGGCATGGATAAGTCCAACCCAGAGGGTAGCATGTTGGTTTTGACACGCAGCAGGAACCTTATGAAGGGATAGGAGAAACCACACACCTCCTTCCCCATCCCATCCACCTTGGGCCCAATCCTAGCGAAGCGTACACTTAATGAGTGACTGGTTTCGTTGCTGTCATGCCCCAGAAGACGACGCCCTTGCCAGTCAATATCCCTGCTCAGGCCACTTGTCCTTCTGTGAAGACTACTATGCCTCCTGTGAGAGCTACGTCGACACCTGGGATTGTTGCTTCGACACCTGGGAATTCTGCTCCAACACCTGCAAGCGATTGGAAGGACATAGATTACTATAGTTGCCCAATTCGAGAGGAGACACCTTCTGATGCAGAAGGCCCCTCTACAACTGGTTGAGGAGGTTCTTCTGATGTGTCTCTTACTTTTTGTTTGTTTTGGTTATGGCAGCCTATGACTGCCAATTTTTTGTATGCCTCTATGGCCATGACTACTCCTGATATTCACCCGGGTTTCCCTACAATCGCTAGGGTTTTTTTGTATAGTTTGATTTTGAATCGCCACAACTTTGCTGATATCTATGGCTGGCACCTCTGGATAAGACCACCGTTGACTATAGTCTCTACTGTATTTCTATTAGCTTAATATAAATTCGCATCTTTACAAAAAAAAAATCTCTCTCCCATTACAGTCAAGGAATTTTGATTATTACAATGTTTCCTTTGAAAGATAACATTGTGGACTTCCGACATGATGTTGTTCATGAACTGAGCGTATTCTGTGAGTGTCTCCCGAGTCAAGAAATTTTGATTATTACAATGTTTCCTACCTCAAGGCTTTTGATATTGAAGGGAAGGTTGTTCATAGGATAGGTGTTTTTAATTTCCGATTAAAACGCATGCGATTTCTTTTGGAAGATGTCAACACGCAACTTATGAAGAATTAAGGTATATGTATTAGGATGTGCGAGACAATTGTTTTATAAATATATTATGTGGGGGTAAATATAATAATATTGTTTTTTAAATGTGTATGTGTATTCAAAAAATAAGTAATAATATATTTCTGCTTTTTTGTAGCTGCTTTATATAAGCAAGTTTTTGTATTGGTCGATCTCTGAGTCATGATGATCAGATAGTTTTGGATGAACAATTTGTTTTTAGTTTTCTGTGTGGAAGTTGAAAGACATGATCCGAAAAAGATCAGATATGTTTTTGCACTTTTTGATTTCCTCGAAATAACACAAGTACGTTTTTTTCTCTTAAAAAAAAGTAATATACCATTATATATATATATATATATTTAGTTTATATATATATATATATATATATATATATATATAATAAGTGTTGAGATATTGTAACTTCAAAGAATATTTTATTTGTACTTTATTATTCTGGAGATGTTTCATTCCTTGAAGATCTTATTGTATATTCGGAGATGTTTATTCCTCCGTCAGATTGTGGCAACTTGGGTTATTAGAATTCCCTAGTGGGGGTCGGCTCTGTATGTGTTATGTGGGTCAAAGGGTTATTAGACCACCCTAGAGGGGTCGGCCCAGTTAGTTGTAGTGGGGTATTTAACCCAATGGTTAAATACGAGCCTACATGATTTGTGTAAAAGGAAAGTCAGAGTAGTGTATAAATAGAGGAGGTGTATTCCTCATTTAACACACACTCACTCACTTGAGAGTAGCGCACTTGTGGAGGATAGGTCTGCTATGGTGGAGGAGGAGATCATGTCTTTGGTTTGAATCTTTGTATATTGCTGGTCATCTATATTGAGGAAGCTTTGCTGGGTTTTCTACCCCATGAGGGTTTCCCAGGATAAATTTGTGTCTCTTGTGTTTATGCTGTGCTTGTTGTTTCTTCAGTGATCCTGTATATGCTATTATTGTGAAATGGAATGCAATGCTACTATTTTCTGTCTTAGCATATTAAATCTTAACATGGTATCAGAACTAACCTGAAGGAAGGCAATGTATGGCACTTACGACACTTGCTTCACTTGCGACAATTTGAAGGTTTGGGTTTTACATAGCAAAAACCAGTCATCATGGAAATTTAGCTATAAATCCATTTATGCAAAGGTTCAGGATATGAAAAGTTTACAAGTCGTAGATAACATCCCTAGGTACCTTGTGTCCAAAGGGAACCCTCAGATTCGTTGTACTTTGTGAGTTATGATAAGTACAAGTTAGGGTTTCTGCCTCTTCCAGATCTCTGTCAAAATCAGGTGACTTAGGAAAAAAGGTCATAACTTTGGCTAGGAAGATCCAAATGAAATTTAGTAAAAAGTGACAGGTAGTACACAGACTTTAATATCTCAGGAAATGTTTTTCAGAGGCCGAATCTGAACCAGTGACACGTGGCACACCGTACAAGTTCGCTCTTCTCTTTTATCCCATAAACAGGTCACGTTGCGACACTTGGCATAACTTGAGCTAGGAAGCTCCAAATGAAATTTAGTAAAACGTGACAGGTAATACACAGACTGTACTATCTCAGGAAACTATTTCAGAGGCCTAAGTTAAACCAGTGACACGTGGCACACCGTACAAGTGCGCTCTCCTGTTTTATCCCATAAACAGGTCACGTTGCGACACTTGGCATAACTCTCTCTCAGAAAATCCAATTGAGGTCAGACCTGTTGGGATGGAAAGATTTCAGGTCAGGCTACCACAGAAAAAGTTTTCAGACCCTGTGGAGCAAAAAGTTTGGAGTTACAGTAGAAACAATCAGGTACATATTTCTACCAAAACAGAATTATTTTTGGAGCACCTTCATTCATGGCTTCCAAAATTTAGGGTTTCGGAGAAAGTTAGAATTTCTGGAATCGGAATCCACAGCTGAATATCAAAAATTAGAGATCAAGATCAAATTTTTTGGTTGGGTAGAAGACCGGGCTTGATCAAACCCCAGTTCGGGATTTTGATCGGAAAGATGGAAAATTAGGGCTTCAACAAAAGTTGGAATTTTTGAAGTCTGTAACCATGGCTGGAAGCTCCTCAGAAAAATAAGAGTTTAGAGCCTTGGATCAAACCTTTTGATTGGGTATAAGGGTGGACTTCATCAAACCCTAGTTCGGGATCCTGTCCAGAAGATCCAGAAGTTTCAAAGGCAAATTTTGAGGGGTCAAATTTTGGAGATTTGAAAATTGAAGTATGCTAGTTTGATCAGCTCAGGAAGACACATCCTTCCACCCATTCAGAAGTGTGAAATTCAAAGATTGAATTTTTAGGGTTTCTCTAGCAAACCCTAATCAAGCTCCAGATCAAGTTTCAGGGGGAGTTGAGGCTAAGGCCTTACATAAGAAGACTACAAGAAGTCTCGATAGGTATGACTTAAGGAGGTTCAAGTATGTCTTGAAATCTGATTCGTGATTATGTTCATAATATGTTTGTCTTCATATTATTTATTAGTACAATCTTGATTAATGTTAGATTTGTCTTATCACCCTAGTAACAGTTTGAATGCATGTGAATGATAGAAGACATTCATTGATTAGGGTTATATGATTGTACTAATGCACTGTGATGTTGTATAAGGTTGATGTTGTCTGCTAACAAGATTCAGGTATGTCACGAAAGACAAATCAAGTTCCATGACAATGACAACATGAAGACAAAGACTCATCCATAATATTTGATCATATGGAAGTTCTACTTGCAAGGTATGTATGACTTTGTTCTATTATGCTTAACCTATGAGATATGTAGGTTCCAGCATAGGATCCCTAAATCATTGAAGAGAGCAAAGAAGATATTGATTAGGTATGTTAGGCATAACTAAGCAGGTATACTAATCCAGGTATGTTTTCCTATGCCATGTATTAGGATCCCTTATATAAGTATACTTGGTATGATTGGTTATGCTTATTCATAAAGTTAGTAATCAAGGGTTTATGCATATTATGTCTCTTATCTTGGTTGATGATTTAACTAACCAGATCAAACAAGAATATGCATGAGTTAAAGAAGACTTCCCTGAAACCTTGAATATTATCTATAATCATGACTATACATTTTCAAGATTATTTAGAACTATAATGTTTTGATAACATTGAGAATATACTAATGAATGTATGTTTGTGTATGAGATCATGAGGACGACACTTGAGCATGCACAGTGGTACAGAATGAATAGAAGTTCAAAAGAGATATAGAAGATCAAGCGGGAGGCAACCACACAAACATAAAAAGATAAGTATTTGAGTTGTTATGTATAGTAAATGATATTGTCTGTAACAGGTTGTATGCATATTTGTATTCCTATAATATATCATGCTGAGTGTAAACATTCATAGAGCATTGAACAATATACTACTAATATGCATATGATTGGTAAGTTGGACAAACATTCTATTGTTGCTTGTCTAGAATGAAACCTCTTTGCTGACATGCTGAGAGCTGTGCACACTCTCGATAGTATGTTCTGGTAGAGATGGAAGGCATCTAGATAGCCACTGTATGCATATAGAATATGGAAAAGTGTTGTGCCAAAGTATTGGTCAAGATAGTTGCATAACTATGTAAATGATATCTGTATGCATAATAGGCTATCATGTCAACATGATTTCATGATTATGAAGTATTACTAATCATGTACTTAATTTTGATATGTAGGAAAGATCATGAAGAATGATGAACACCGAACAAGTGATGGATGTTCATCAAGAAGATTTACAAATCAAAAAAAATATAGAAGGCTCATTGCTAGAAGATTTAGGAAGAGAATCATGACAAGATGTTTGCTCCAAGTGGATAGATAAGACCATTCTCTTAATGGTGTAATTAAAGAAGAAGTGTGAATCAGGTTCTGTATGGGTACCCAGGATCGATAGTCAATTGATGAGCTTAATGATCATCATGGGTGATGTGGATCTCAACCTTTGCTACAAGGTTGAATATGGCTTCTATACACAGATGACATGGATGCAAGAAGGAACTCACCACAGAGTTCGAAGATATTGAGGCTCATATCAGTAGACCCATCTGACGAGAGATGGCACAGATAGATATGCAGAAGATCACTCAATGCAGAGTGTGAATGAATGAGAGTTAACATCTTCTTGACAAAGCTTGGGATTTACCAGAAGTAAAGCTGATCCTAACCTTTAGCTTAAGGTTGTGGATGATGAACCTATCATACCATTATTGTATAAGGATGATCTTTTCTGACAAGGAATGAGAAACAGATCATGAAAAGAAAGAAGAAGATGGCTGTAGAAATGAAAATGAAAGATCTCAGATTGATGCATTACTTCCTAGGTCTGGAAGTATGGCAAGGCTCAAAAGGAATCTTTCTCAACCAGGGAAAATATGCTGATAAATATTAAAAGGACTTGATGTGTTGGAATGGCCACTCTCATGGATTCCAACTTGAAGCTGTTAGTGGATGACTCATCAGAGTTAGTGGATATAACTCTGTACAGACAAATTATTGAGTCATTGATGTATCTAACAAATACTAGGTCAGATATATGCTTTGCTGTGAACACCTTGAGTCAATATCTAGTGGAAACTAGATGTGTTCATCTGATAAGTTGCAAATCATGTGATGCGGTACCTAAAGGATACAATAGACTTTGATCTATGTTATCTTGAAGATCATGACTTCAGATGGCTACACAGATGTTGATTGGGCAGGAAGTGTATCAGACAGGAAGAGCACATCGAGAGGATGTTATTGTCTGGGATCAGCCATGATCTCGTGGTTTAGCAGGTAACAATCTAGTGTGGCTCTTAGCACAAGCAGAATATATGGCTGCTTGCTCTGCTAAGTTATGAAGCAGTATGGCTTCAGGATTGTTTGACTTAGAGATAGACCCAACTATGATCCTATGTGGAAAACAGAGTTGTACCAAAATGGCAGAGAATCCAGTGTTCCATGATAAGTCAAAGCACATGGAGATCTGACATTTCTATATACAAGATATGGTGCAGAAAGGAATTAAAGTTTGAATTTGTAACAAGTTACCAATGTACTAACCAAACCTCTACCGATTTGATGTACTAACCAAACCTCTACCTCAAGTAAAGCTTTCCGAGACAAACTTAATATAGTTCAGAAGGACCCTCCTCGAAAGGGGGAGTGATGTGATCACTTATGATGAGATTGCCTACATCGACAAAGAGATCGATGATGTGGATACATATATTGGTGATGCTGACAGAAAGGTTGATGGATGGTCCTTAGATAGGGTCTAAGGTGACAAGGGGATTGTATCATCCTTGAACACATGTTCTAAAGAGAGCTGTAGACGTATGTCTTCGAGAATGAAGTCCTTGGTGGACATGTGAGGATTGTATCATCCGTGGACTTTAGTCCTAAAGTGATCCGCGGATAGATGTATCCGAGAGTAAGAGGATTGTATCATCCGTGGACTTTAGTCCTAAAGTGATCCGCATACAGATGTCTCCGAGAGTAAGAGGATTGTATCATCCATGGACTTTAGTCCTAAAGTGATCCGTAGACAAGATGTCTCCGAGAATAAAATCCTGAATGAACAGGTAAGGGGATTGGATCGTCCTTGGACTTTGGTCCTATGAATTGAGCCGTAGACAAGATGTCTCCGAGAATAAAATCCTGAATGAATAGGTAAGGGGATTGGATCGTCCTCGGACTTTGGTCTTGTGAATTGAGCCGTAGACAAGATGTCTCCAAGAATAAAATCCTGAATGAACAGGTAAGGGGATTGGATCGTCCTCGGACTTTGGTCCTGTGAATTGAGCCGTAGATAAGATGTCTCCGAGAATAAAATCCTGAATGAACAGGTAAGGGGATTGGATCATCCTCGGACTTTGGTCCTCTGAATTGAGCCATAGACAAGATGTCTCCGAGAATAAAATCCTGAATGAACAGGTAAGGGAATTGGATCGTCCTCGAACTTTGGTCCTGTGAATTGAGCCGTAGAGAAGATGTCTCCGAGAATAAAATCCTGAATGAACAGGTAAGGGGATTGGATCATCCTCGGACTTTGGTTCTGTGAATTGAGCCGTAGACAAGATGTCTCTGAGAATAAAATCCTGAATGAACAGGTAAGGGGATTGGATCATCCTCGGACTTTGGTTCTGTGAATTGAGCCATAGACAAGATGTCTCCGAGAATAAAATCTTGAATGAACAGGTAAGGGGATTGGATCGTCCTCGGACTTTGGTCCTTTGAATTGAGCCGTAGACATGAGGTCTACGAGAATTGAATGATAGGACTGGATCATCCCTGGACTTCGGTTCAAAAGGTACATGATAGGACTGGATCGTCCCCGGACCTCGGTTCAAAAGGTACATGGTAGGACTGGATTGTCCTTGGACCTCGGTTCAAAAGGTACATGCCAGGATTGCATCATCCATGGACCTATGTCCTAAAGAGAGCAGGATTGATCATCCTGTAATATGATCGTGTGTGTTGCAGGGTATGCTGCTATTGTGTGAATACTTGTATTGATGATGTGTATACTTGTATTGTGTGGATACTTGTATTGATGATGTGTATACTTGTATTGTGTGGATACTTGTATTGATGATGTGTATACTTGTATTGTGTGGATACTTGTATTGATGATGTGTATACTTGTATTGGTGTGGATACTAATACTGTTGATCTAGATGACGATGCTGCTGATCGTATTGATCTAGATGACGATGCTGCTGATCGTGTTGATCTAGATGATGATGTTGCTGATTGTGTTGATCTAGATGACGATGATGCTGATCATGTAGATTGAGATGATCCAGATGCTGTAGATCGTGATGAACCAGATGCTGTAGATCGTGATGAACCAGATGTTGTAGATCGAGATGATGTGACGATGTTGATCATGTTGATCTAGATGACGATGTTGATGATCGTGTGATGACGATGCTGATGATCGTGTGATGACGATGCTGATGATCGTGTGATGACGATCGTGAGGATTCAAATGTTGATGTTGTTGTAGCTATTCGAGTGCTGCAGAAAATAAAGACTCAGTACTGAAGATGTTGATGTTCCAGTATTGAAGATGTTCCAGTAACTGCTTGAGTTACTGATGATGTTGAGAAAGCTTCCAATGATTTATAGATGTATCATGTTGATGACTCCTTGCTCGTACAGATGTTGTTATAATATCCTTCTCGTTAAGGGGGAGTGTTGAGATATTGTAACTTCAAAGAATATTATATTTGTACTTTATTATTCTGGAGATGTTTCATTCCTCCTTGAATATCTTATTGTATATTCGGAGATGTTTATTCCTCCGTCAGATTGTGGCAACTTGGGTTATTAGACTTCCCTAGTGGGGGTCGGCCCTGTATGTGTTATGTGGGTCAAAGGGTTATTAGACCACCCTAGAGGGGTCGGTCCAGTCAGTTGTAGTGGGGTATTTAACCCAATGGTTAAATACGAGCCTACATGATTTGTGTAAAAGGAAAGTCAGAGTAGTGTATAAATAGAGGAGGTGTATTCCTGATTTAACACACACTCACTCACTTGAGAGTAGCGCACTTGTGGAGGAGAGGTCTACTATGGTGGAGGAGGAGATCATGTCTTTGGTTTGCATCTTTGTATATTGCTGGTCATCTATATTGAGGAAGCTTTGCTGGGTTTTCTACCCCATGAGGGTTTCCCAGGATAAATTTGTGTCTCTTGTGTTTATGCTGTGCTTGTTGTTTCTTCAGTGATCCTGTATATGCTATTATTGTGAAATGGAATGCAATGCTTCTATTTTCTGTCTTAGCATATTAAATCTTAACAATAAGTATATTGAAATTTCATTTCAATCATTTCTAAAAAACTTTGCTTCTCATTCAAACACAATTTAAGTAAAAAATATTTAATTTGTTGTCTAAATAAATTTTTTTTACATAGATTTAATTTGCTATCTAATTAAATTTTTTTTACATATGTAAATTTTAATAATAACCTTGATATGAATTAAATTATGTATTGAACTTGTCAATGTTGAAATTTGGCATTTACCTTTTCTTGTAAAAAATAAAATTTATAATACATAATTATTTTGATCACCCCTGATTCTACTTTCACACAAATTAATACTGTGTCAATTTTAAATTGACGACATCAAAATCGTGTAACATTATAATTATAATGATAACATGATTGATAATGTTCAATCCGTATTTATATATTAACTCTAGGATCATGTAACATTGTAGTTATAACGATAACATTATTGATAATGCTCAATCAATTGTTGTATATAACCTTTTGCATTGCAACAATTCTCATTAATTATTTTTATTTCATGTAATTAATGGTTTTTTATTCCCTATAATTGGATTGAAAGCTTGTTAATTTGCTACCCTTTATCCATATGCAAAATGCAAGGCACTATGGGTCATTATAATTTTTTCATATTGCTTGAAAAGGAATTTCATAATTAGTATATGCCAACCACAATGTAGTCTTGATAATTGGAAAATTTTCATGGAAAACCATGTGAGTTAGAATTTTCATGGAAAACCATGTGAGTTAGAATTTTCATGGAAAACCATGGCTAATATTGGTGTAGGCTTCAATTGTGGTCATGTTATGATAAACGACCTCCTCCTAGTGGATAATTGGGTCCCTTAGCTATGTCCTTAAACCATATGATCCCTTCCCCCTTGCACCCTTGTAACCTAGGTATCACCCTTTTGATGAACTCCTTTAATGGCCAAATCTCCTCGGGATTCTCTCGCTCCTTTCAAACATCTCCTTGTTTGAACTAGAGGCCACCCTTGACAGGCTCCATCTGTCTTGCATGCAGGAGATCGATGAGGACTAGTCCCAAGGTTTTCAGTGGCTATTTCATGCACGAAGGTGGCGCACTATGTATATCGCATGTCTCTCTCTACGAAGGTTCTCCCAGTGATTTTCTCCGAATTATGTTGTTTGGTTTGAATATGGAGGATACCAATTTATGTCTGTCGGCTCTGCAATGTCGCAAATGTAGGAAGTCTTCCCAGGGGCACTTCAGGGGGGTTGGCTCAAAGCGATACCTCTTTGATATTTTTCATGGACACAGCACTGGCGGTAATGAACTCTCTCGTAGTGGCCAGACAAAGAAGGATTGCCACGGCCATTCCAAAGCTGAGGACCATGGTAGCAGAAATATATGGGTTCCTCTCAACTTTGGTAAGGGTCAGGGAATCAGGGGCCTTGTCCAACATTCTGGATGCGGTTTTGATTATGGAAGCAAGAATTGCAAGGTCCTCTTGACTCCTGACTCTGGGTTTATTTCGACTCCTACGCAGTAGTTTCATGGTAGCCCGGGAGAACTAGGACGCAACAAAACTTGGCAGCATGTGTTGGGCGATAATGGTGGTCTGGTTAACATTGACTCTCCTCGTGGGCAGGATATCCCTTCCCCTGAAATTATCATGTAAGTTCGGGGTGACTTCTCCGACATGAAGAAAGCAATTTCTCGCCTCGCTACCTTTGTTCGAAGTTCTAACTCTGAAGTCCGGAATAGCAATGCCAAGATGTAAGACTAATTCGAGAAGCTGGTGGGCAAGATTGATTCATTCCATACTAGCCTCAGGATAGTGGAGGCTAAAGTTGATTATATCAGAGACAGTGGCAGAAATAGCCCATCCGTCATCCTGAACAGTGACGATGAAATTGCAGATGCATTAATAGGAGGCAAGAAAAAGAACGCTCGTCCCCATCATGGCAATTGACTCCTTCTTTGTGTTCCCGTCTTGGCGTTTTAGCAGCTCTGTTTAGGCTGGAATTTTGTAATCCTTCTCATATGTATTACTCTTGCAAGTTTCTCTTTGGTCACTTTGTTAAAATTTTCAGTAGTAGCAGGCATAAGGCCTTTTTTGAAGATCAGAGATTGAAATATGAAGAGACTGTTTCGACAGCTCTTGTTTTTTGGGATCAGTCTCCCTTATGCTATGTAATCTGTTCCATCCTTTTAATATAAAAGCTCTTTAACCGTTTGTGTAAAACAAAGAATAATTTTTTGGTTTAAAAAAATAGTTATGATCCTTAAATTTTAAGATTAAATCACAAACAATATATCAAAATTACTTGACACTTTATTCAATATCAATTAGCTTAGGATCTTTGATTATTTTGTTCGCACTCTGCAAATTCATATCCAAATATCCCATTAGACATCCCTTGGGTCTTCTGATTCGACAACTGAGGCCCTAACCCTGCTTTCATGGACCTGAACCCCTCAAATCGTCTAGGGAAAAACTGGTGCCAACAGTATGATTGTAGCTTAAGGATTGAAGCACATATACGCACTAGTACATGTGGACATTTTTCCCACGAAAAATCGTTGCTATTGCCACACTTTTCCGTTGCTATAACGACAAACATGACTCTTTGTTTTCGTGGCACTAATTTCATCTCTGTAGCAACACTTTCGAACGTTTGTGGCTACAACGTTCGTGGCTATATCACCGAACGTTCGTGGCTATAGCGACAGATGTTTATATTTAAAAAAAATAAATGAAGCGATCTACGTCTCTCTAGCCACTAACGTTCGTGGCTATAGCGACGGTTGTTCATATTTAAAAGAAATAAGTGAACCGATCTCCGTCTCTCTAGCACCGAACGTTTGTGGCTATAGCATTGAAAGTGCATGGCTATAGCACCGAAATAGCGTGGCTATAGTGACGGAGGATCATATTGAAAAGAAATAAGTGAACCAATCTTTGTCTCTCTAGCAACGAAAGTTCGTGGCCATAGCAATGAACGTTCGTGGCTATATCACCGAAAGTTCGTGGCTATAGCACCGAAAGTTCGTGGCTATAGAGACGGATTCACATATTTAAAAAAAATATGTCCGTCACTACAGAAACGACAAGCCTCGACAAGTTTCGACGATATTGCTATACTAGCGACAAAAAATTTTCGTCGCTAGTATAGCAAGTTCGTCAAAACTTGCTAGCACTTGTCATCTCTATAGCGACGGACATGTCTATTTTTTTTTTAAAATAATAAATAAATTTGGAGGTGATTGCATACAACAACATAAGTCAATTAATCTCTGAGGAAGTTGCGGGGTTTTTCACCTTCTTGGTTTTCCCCGGTGAAACTCTATGTCTCTTGTGTGCTTGCATTATTGTGTCCATGATTGATATGCTGTAGATATGTTGTACATGTTATTCTCTCAGTTAAGATCCTAGATCAGATTGAAATTCTGAAAAACTAAAATAATATTTTATGTTTTTCAAAACCATTGCTTTCTCTAGTGACCAGTGTAGAGCTTTACAAGTTAGCTACTTTATTAAGTAACCTAGTTCTTCTAGGCATTCCCTAATTTGTTGATTAAGATTCCAAAGAGTAATCCAAAGCATCTTTGTTTTTTTGTAATCCTGTTTCTTAATCTTTATAACCGTTTCTTATTCTTTATATCCATTTTTCTCTAATATAGAGCTAGTCCCGTTTATTACCCTTTATATCAATTTTTATCTAATATGAACTAGTGAGACAAATGATTCAAAGCATGGAAATAGCAAAAGTATAGTAACTCACTACAAGAAAAAGGGCATTTTAGCCTCACATTAGCACCACTATTTGTAAAGGATTTGGGAAATCCTCAATTTTCAAATAGCGGTGCAAAAGTGGTGATAATGTGGGGATACGGAAGTGGTGCTAAGATTTATGGTGCAAAAGTGGTGTTTGAAAAAAAGTTGATTTTGGTGTTAAATGAATATGTGGCTTTCCATGGTGTATGGTGAAAACCACCAAAATTAATCCTTGGTGGATTGAGATTTTGTGGTGCAAAACACCAAAACCAATCCAACATGGATTGAGACATTCTGGTGCAAAACACCAAAATTATTATTATTATTTTAATATACACAAACTTGTATATGGTGCAAAGCACCATAAATAACAAGTGGTGCAAAGCACCATAAAATAATAAATGGTGCAAAAAAAAAATATATATATATAACAAGGCTAAATATGTGTATTCAAACACTTATACTTTATTTTGTTTTAATTCATCATTAAAAAAATCAATAATGCAATAAATTAAATAGACATAATAAAAACCATAATGTTATTGAACATCAATTCAATAGACACGAGTAATTCACTTTTATTGAACATCAATAATCAACAATACACCAGCTCTCTATCATCTCCAATAATAAGCACATGGATTTTAGTGTCCTTGAAACCATTGCACAATCGATGAATTTAATATAAAATTTTCATTTTCTTTAAAATTATTTAAGAATCGCTTGGAGAATGAACATTTTACTCACTAAAAGAATGGATGGTTCTGGAGAAAAGAAAGAGCAATAAATAGAAGGGGGCCTCCCAAATCTGGAAAATTTTGTTTCTTGTGAGTCTCCAGCTGCCATATCACAAGAACACCTTCATTTTCACATGGTAACATGAAACAACATCACTTAGTTAAATACAGATATTAATGAGATCATAACTAGATTGTAATTTGGGTTAGCACAAAAAAGTATATGAATCCTTTGCATTGAAAGTTATTAATCAACTAGGAAGGCTTGCTTATAATTAAAAAAAAAATAGAAATAAATATAAAGCTTTAATCTTAGTTGTCACAAACATTTTTTTCAGACTACATAGAAAACAAAATTTAGGATTTATCATAACAATGAACGTTTCTCAAAGCTTTGAAAATCTGAAGATACCTAAATCGCCCAAAAGAAGAGGAGACCAAGTATTTCTACTTGAGTACAAGTAAGCACTAAGCACCATCAAATAAGAAAGACAAATTTCAATTCACATTGATTTTGATGCCAATGTCATGTTGTCAAAGAAACTACATCATCCCGAGCCTTCACACTAGACCTCTCTTTGGATATTCCACCGCTCTCAACATTTCTTTCTGATGTAGATGTATGTTCCCCAATGCCTCTCCATATTATAACTCTACCATTTTCATCCCCTCCAATAACAATTGTATCATTTGTATAAATGGTATGGTACACAAGGCCTTTGTATGGTGCAACCGCATCATCTTAACTTCATTGACATTCTCAATGTGTTCAACATGCGACTTCCAAATATAAATTGCATGAATATTCAACATTCCAACAAATATGTTAGAGGGACTAACTACAAGAAGCTGGTTTATGTGTCTAGACCCCCCAAAAAAATAGTATATCAAATTTTTACCAATACCAAAAAATATGTTTATCAACAAATGAGGAAATGCACATGTCAAATGGTATACCTCTTGAGTCTTTGAGCTGCACTCTATATATGCAGCAACACCAACCTGCTTCTTAAATACTCACCCTGAAGATAAACATAGACACTTCATATGTTTTCTTGGAACATGTGGGGTGTAAACGTGGTTTTATTAAGCATGTGCATCATCTAAAATGATAAGTTGTACAAGCTAAAAATCCAAACATTGGAAACATATATGCAACCTCACATAAACTGCATACAAAGATTAATAGAGTAAAGCTTGAAGAAATCATTGTCACAACCTCACGGATCAATACCAACGTGACAGATAATATTGGTGGAAATTCGACAAGAAGATGAAAGATACCTCTGTGAGCACATCAAACTCTTAAATCACGATCTTCTCCTTCCTCTACATGCATAAGGAGCCACCCAGCAATCAACAAATAATGTTAAACCTGAAACATAAGATATATGATGATTTAAAGCACAATGAAAGCAGAAAATAATGCTCTCGTCCTGACTTTACCCTCCTCTGATGGGCACGAGTACCAACTGTTGGGAAACCCTATTTGTTGCGGCGCTCCTCCTTTTAATGATATTCTGGTAACGTTTAGGTTTAGATGGCGTTAAGATGGGAACCCCTGTCTGCTGTGACGCTACTCCTTTTAATGATATTCTGGTAGCGATTAGGTTTAGATGGGGTTAAGATAGGGAGGGTGGTTGCATACCTAACCTAAACTCTAGTTAACTCTCAATTAGACCCGAGCAACCACCAGTTAAAAGAAATCTGATATATATTAAATAAAATGAAGTGCTAAGCGACATTGTGCAAAGAGAACATTACAAAGGGCGTCATCTCAAATTTGAAAGATATCATTGTAACTACAAAATTTCAAGTGAATTTCTCTAAAAATTGATGAACATATCAAATTCACAGAGCAGATTCCTCCTTATAATGATTGATGGGAGATTCAAATACTAAGTCATATCAAGTGTTATGTTGGAGCTTTGGTCAATCAAGGTTTTGCTGAGCATTAAATCTCTGTCAATGATGCGCTCAAGTAGTATAAGGGATTCTAAACAAAATGGTCAATGCAGGAAAACAAATTGGGGTTGTTAATTTTGTTCATGCCTTAGATCAGGTTTTTAGGCACACACAATTGCCAATTTCTATTCGAGTTATGAGGTACTGGAAGTAACAGTTAATGATCACAAAAGATGTTGGTTGTGGAGCCAGATCTTCTAGTCTCATAGATGATATTGTATCAGCCGTGTTTGTACCCTAGTTTTATATGATATGTAGGTGGACTGTACACTCACCCCAGCGGGGGGGTGTGGGGGGGCATCGCCCCCCCCACGGGGTTCCAGGGGGGAACATCCCCCCTGGCTGGGGGGTCCGGGGGCAGTGCCCCCGAAGAAAATTTTTGGGGCTGTTTTCGTCAGCTGTTTTGCGGGCCCATGGTTTTGGGTATCCCGTGGTATTTTCCCATTGTATTTCCCTTATAAAATAAAGACATTGTAGTACGGCTAGGGATGATGATGTATTAGGTTTTATGCATTGTAAAGATCTTTGAGATCAGGAGAGAGACTGTGAAACAGAGAAGAGGAAGTGCAGCGGTTGTGCTGCAGGTTGTATGCCTTCACCTTGCTGGACGATAATAATAATAAGGACTGGCAAATTCAGTGTGGACGTAGCCCAAGATGGGTGAACCACGATATATCTGTGTCTCTCTTGTAATGTGTATGTGTGATTATATTTGCATTTCTGTTTATTGTTATTGCTCTACGATCCTGTTTTTCTAACAATTGGTATTAGAGCCAAAGGTCTATTTGGCAGTTAAACCCGCAGGAAGCTAGGGTTTCTGGTTCGAGTGGGAGCAATGGCAGAAGAAGGAAAGTTTAAGGTCGAGAAGTTTAACAGCCAAAACTTCGGGTTATGGAAGATGCAAATGGAGGACTATCTGTACCAAAAGGATCTATTCCTACCATTGGGAGGAAAAGCAAAGCAGCCAACGGCTATGAAGGACGAAGAATGGGAGGTTCTTGACAGAAAGGCTCTGGGAACAATATGGTTGAGCTTGGCTTCGTCGGTGGCTTTCAATATCTCAAAAGAAACGACAACAGAGGGTTTGATGAAAGCATTGGGTAAGCTGTATGAAAAACCCTCGGCCTCCAACAAGGTATTTCTAATGAAGCGTTTATTTAATATCAAGATATCTGAAGGTGGATCTGTTACTGATCATTTAAATGAGTTTAATACGGTTACAAATCAGCTAAGTTCTGTAAGTGTGAACTTTGATGATGAGGTTAGGGCTCTTCTAATCTTGTGTTCATTGCCAGAAAGCTGGAATAGCTTGGTCATGGCTGTAAGTAACTCTATCTCTGGTTCAAACACCTTGAAATTTGATGATGTTATTGGTGTTATTCTTAGCGAGGAAATGCAAAGAAAAAGCACAGGTGAGACATCAGGTAATGCGTTGACCATGGAGAGCAGGGGAAGACAAAAGGAGAGAGGAAAGAGCCAAGGTAATCATCGAAAGTCTAAAACGGGCAGATCCAAGTCCAGATTGGGAAAGATAGAGTGCTGGAACTGTGGAAAGAAAGGACATTTGAAGAAAGACTGCAAATCTCTTAAGAAGAAAGGAGATGCACAGAAGGAAACTACCCAGGAAGCAGATGTAGCAGGTGATGTGTTACAAGATGCTTTGATTCTTGCATTAGATAATACTAGTGATTATTGGGTAGTAGATTCAGGAGCTTCATGTCATGCTACACCCCATAGGAAATACTTTCATGAGTATGTTCCTGGCGACTTTGGACATGTTTTATTGGGTGATGATGAGCCATGTAAAATTGTTGGAATGGGTAAGGTATGGATAAAAGTTAAGAATGGAACTGATTGGTTGTTGAAAGAAGTTAGGCATATTCCTGCTATGAAAAAAAATCTGATCTCAACAGGGCAGTTGGGAGATGGCGGCTGTCTATCTACGTTCGGAGAAAAGTGGTGGAATATCACTAAAGGATCAATGGTGATAGCAAAAGGAGACAGAGTAGGTACGTTGTATTTATGTCCTCATAATACTGACCATTCTATCTCTTTAGCTTCCACAGGAACAGATACAGTATTGTGGCATCATAGGCTTGGCCACATGAGTGAGAAGGGGATGCAGATTCTCCACTCAAGGAAGTTGCTGCCGGATTTGAAGCAGGTAAGTTTGGAATTCTGTGAAAACTGTGTTTATGGAAAACAGAAGAGAGTCAGATTTCTCAGGGTTGGGAAACAGAAGAAGAATGAAAAATTAGAGCTTGTGCATACAGATGTATGGGGACCGACTCAGGTACAATCTCTTGGTGGCTCTCATTATTATGTTACATTTATTGATGATGCAACTAGAAAAACTTGGGTTTATTGCATTAGACAAAAATCTGATGTGTTTGCTACTTTTAAGAAGTGGAAAGCTTTGGTTGAGAATGAGACAGGAAAAAGATTGAAGTGTCTCAGATCTGATAATGGAGGTGAGTACTGCGGCAAGGAGTTTGATAGTTACTGTTCATACCATGGGATTCGTAGAGAGAAGACAGTCCCAGGAACACCACAGGAAAATGGGGTGTCAGAAAGGATGAACAGAACGATCATGGAGCGTGCAAGGTGTATGAGACTGCATGCAGGGTTGCCCTTACAGTTTTGGGCGGATGCTGTAAATACTGCTGTTTATTTAATAAACAGAGGACCTTCAAGTGATTTGGATGGTGGTATTCCAGAGGAAGCATGGACAGATAAAAAGGTAAACTACTCATTTCTGAGAACGTTTGGTTGTGAAGCATTTGTCCATATTGATAAAGAAAATAGAACAAAGCTTGAAGCTAAATCCAAGAAATGTACCTTTATTGGATATGGGGTTGATGAATTTGGTTATCGTTTATGGGATTATGAAAATAACAAAATCATCAGGAGTAGAGATGTGATATTCAATGAAAAGGTAATGTATAAAGATCAGTTGCAGGGAAAGAAACAGGAAAAGGAAAACACAAAGTACATAGTGCTTGATGAAATTAAAGAAAATGAAGTTCCGAAGGTGCCAGAAAATCAAGATCAGCAGCAAGTACCTGAAACTCCTGCAACTGTAAGAAGATCTACCAGGTTAAGTAGACTCCCTGAACGATACTCTCCTTCAATGTATTATTTATTGATGACTGATTCTGGTGAACCCGAATGTTATGAAGAAGAAATGCAGGTGGAAACTAGAAAGAAGTGGGAGCAAGGCATGAATGAGGAGATGGACTCATTGGTAGGAAACCAGACTTGGGATTTGGTTCAGTTGCCTGCTGGTAAAAGAGCATTGCAAAACAAATGGATTTACAGGTTGAAGGAAGAAGAAGGAGGTAAGAAGCGATACAAGGATAGACTTGTTGTAAAGGGGTTTGCACAGAAGAAAGGTATAGATTTTGATGAAATATTTTCTCCTGTTGTGAAGATGACTTCAATTAGGACTATCTTAAGTCTAGTGGCTGTAGAAGATTTGCATATTGAACAGTTAGATGTAAAAACAACATTCCTCCATGGGGATTTGGAGGAAGAAATATATATGCAGCAGCCACAAGGGTATGAGGTCAAAGGTAAGGAGGATATGGTATGCAGGTTGAAAAAGAGCTTGTATGGCTTGAAGCAAGCTCCAAGGCAGTGGTATCTAAAGTTTGACAGGTTTATGACAGAACAAGGTTATAGTAAATGTCATTCTGACCACTGTGTTTATTTCAAGAAGCTAGACAATGGAAGATATATTATCTTGTTATTGTATGTGGATGACATGCTTGTTGCAGGGTCTGACATGCAGGATATAAATGTACTCAAAAGGAAGCTAGCTAATTCATTTGCGATGAAGGATTTGGGTGCTGCAAAGCAAATCCTTGGTATGAGAATAACGAGAGACAGAAAAAATCGCAAATTGACATTGTCTCAAAGTGAGTACATACAAAAGGTGTTGGAGAGGTTCAGAATGCAGAATGCAAAACCTGTAAGTACACCTTTGGCTAGCCATTTCAGTCTAATTAAGGAAATGTGTCCCAAGACACAAGAAGAGACAGATTACATGTCCAAGATTCCCTATCAATCTTTACCTGGATTGATGTATGCCATGGTGTGCACAAGACCAGATATTGCACATGCAGTGGGAGTTGTGAGCAGATATATGAACAATCCAGGTAAAGAACATTGGAAGGCAGTACAGTGGATTCTCAGGTATTTGAGAGGTACTACCACTGAGGCATTATGTTTTGGAGGTTCAGACACTGTTCTACAGGGATATGTTGATGCAGATATGGAAGGTGACAAGGATAGCAGGAGGAGCACCACAGGGTATGTGTTTACTGTAGGTGGAACAGTAGTAAGCTGGATTTCGAAACTATAGAAGGTTGTTGCACTTTCAACAACAGAAGCAGAGTATGTTGCCATTACAGAGGCTAGTAAAGAGATGATTTGGTTGCAGAGGTTTATGGAGGAAGTGGGTAAGAAGCAGAAGGATAGCAGATTGTATAGTGATAGCCAGAGTGCCATTCACCTTGCAAAGAACTCAGCATTCCATTCCAGGACTAAACATATATAGCTCAAGTACCATTTCATACGCTCTGTTTTGGAAGATGAACTGTTGAAGCTGGAAAAGATACATACTAGCCAGAATCCTGCAGACATGTTCACAAAGGTAGTGACCAGAGAGAAACTGAGTTCATGCTCGGTTTCAGTTGGCCTTCTAGCATGAAGGTGAAGAGGAGAAATTTGCCAAGTCCAAGTCCAGTAGCGGTGGATTTGCTGTGATCAGTCTCCAAGTGGAAGATTGTTGGTTGTGGAGCCAAATCTTCTAGTCTCATAGATGATATTGTGTCAGCCGTGTTTGTACCCCAGTTTTATATGATATGTAGGTGGACTGTACACTCACCCCAGCGGGGGGCATCGCCCCCCCACGGGGTTCCAGGGGGGTCCGGGTGCAGCGCCCTTGAGAAATGGGGGTTCGGGGGAAACGCCCCCGAAGAAAATTTTTGGGGCTGTTTTTGCCAGCTGTTTTGCGGGCCCATGGTTTTGGGTATCCCGTGGTATTTTCCCATTGTATTTCCCTTATAAAATAAAGACATTGTAATACGGTTAGGGATGATGATGTATTAGGTTTTATGCATTGTAAAGATCTTTGAGATCAGGAGAGAGACTGTGAAACAGAGAAGAGGAAGTGCAACGGTTGTGCTGCAGGTTGTATCCCTTCACCTTGCTGGACGATAATAATAATAAGGACCTGCAAATTCAGTGTGGACGTAGCCCAAGTTGGGTGAACCACGATATATCTGTGTCTCTCTTGTAATGTGTATGTGTGATTATATTTTCATTTCTGTTTATTGTTATTGCTCTGCGATCCTGTTTTTCTAAGAAAAGAGGCTCTTTCTTTTAGGTTTATGAACAATGATTTGCAAGTGCCAAAGTATCTTGCTACTGCTGATGGGCATCTACAGATTAAAATAGGAACAAATATCTAGAGAATGAAATTCTCGGCTTCCAGAACTTAGCAATTAAAATTAGTCAGAAATCATCTCCAGAACATTCTAAGGTATCGAATTAACATGATGCGGCAAAGCATTGGGTAATTGTAGAATTCTAAAGTTTGATGACAGATGGAAGAGTATTGAGATCATTAAAAAACTCTCCAATTTTCAGTTGAAATCTTTTCTATTTTAGCCAAAATGAAGTAAATGCAATCCCAAATTTTAAGGCAGCAATTTTGGATTCGACACTTCACCTAGAACTCATAGATTCTGAAGATGATCAGTGATGAGATGGCGGTCAAAGTATACAAGTGATGGAACAACTAGCAAAACAACTCCATATCACATATTTGAAGATATTTGTCTTCAGCTATACCATATTTCTTGTAATACATCATCAATTGCGTCTATTTTTAGTTTATGCTTAAAATTTTATCCCAAAAATTTGTAACAATTGGAGATGGTGATCTCTATAAATTTTGTGACTTGAATGTAATCAATGGTTCTTCTTCCTCCGGGAAGAAGAGGGGGTTTGAGAGATCAGAGTCTGAGAAGTCTGAGTATTATACTCAGTGAATTTCGTATGTAGCATTTCATACTTAGGGATCAAGACATTTTGGTGGCTAGATTGTGCATCCACTATACTTCTGTTTATTTGAATACGATGGGAATTTCTGCACTTCATTGATTTCTAGAAAGATTCAGCTCCGATTAATGCAAATATTTTGCTGTTAATTACCTGTCTTTGTAAGTTGTGCTCAAGTGCTTGTTTCATCTTTCAAAAGACTGTTTTGAACTTTGAAAATCTTCCTGGTGAGTATATGAGAATAACAGATTCTTAGCTTATGTATTTGTTGTTTTTCTATTCCTATGATTTCCTCATTCATTATGTGTCTGGCTCTCAAAGTGGATGCCCTTGACTATATGAAGTGTGGTTGATCATTTGAGTTCTAATTGATGGGCTTACCAAATCTTTAAACCTTTCAACCTACTTTATGTATCTCCAAATCAAATATGTGCTAGGCTTATCTCTCTAGCAGTCAAGAGACAACTTCTAGCTACAACAGTTCCACTTTATACTATCACCAAAAATTTATGTACCCTTGCTTGCTTTTAAGAACTTGTAAAGTGGATCTATTTTTGGAACATTCAGATTAACCTACATGAAGTGTTTGATCAAGTTCACAACTACAAGATAGCCATTAAAGGGAGGTTTTCTAACTTCCCTAGTCAATTCATTACAAATTGAATAGTATTGATACCTTGTCAACTATGAGAAACTCAGATTTGAATTTGGTTCATACAAATTCCTTTATCTCGGTATTATTTCCAGGTTCTTGGCCTCCAAATTGGTTGCAAGGGAATGCTAGAATCCCAAACATTGCATATTACAATTCCCCAACATCAAATTTCACTATCTCTGCATTCATCCAAATAGATTTCTTGGAGCACACTCCCAACCATGT
Source organism: Larix kaempferi (assembly GCA_027924585.1). Taxonomy (NCBI): domain Eukaryota; kingdom Viridiplantae; phylum Streptophyta; class Pinopsida; order Pinales; family Pinaceae; genus Larix; species Larix kaempferi. The sequence continues at coordinate 1,079,198 of BSBM01001081.1, read as the reverse complement.
ACATATTTCATTTCTATAAATGCATGTTGGAATTCATCACAAGAAGACATGCCAAATCTAAGGGAATTTGTTTGATGCATACAAAAAGTCTAGTTAAAGTTGTCTTGAATAAACATCATAATAGTTGTGATAGTGACACAAAACCGATGCTCATAAGATTGTTTATCCAAAAGCTTCATTATATTTCTACTTTTTTGTGACCAAAACTTCAATATTTGTGATTAGTGTAGAAAATACATTAAGCTTTGTAACAATAGATAAAGGTTTCATCTTTTCAACCAATTGTAGTGAATATCGAGAACATAAATTTAACTGTAAATGTAACTTGCTATCTTGATTAAGATAATTGTTTCCACCCTGCAAATTCCTCCAATTAATAACTTAAAACTATCCAAATATTTGCAAGATGGATGAGGTTTTCTTCTTATGGGATAAATTAGGATATGTTGATAAAATCTGATTCAGACCTTGAGGTAACTTCCAGTTGCAATAATATTATTTCTTTGTCACTCTTGTATATGTTGATCTTGTCAAATGCAAAAGGGAGAAAATATATTTGTTTAATTCAAATGCCCCAATGTGTAGTGTGCACATTTTTTTGTCTATATCATCATTGAGGTATCAAGATCAATAGGTTCATCCCTGATATAAATAATCTACTTGCTCTGATGTGGAAGTTATCGGCAAGAAATCTAATCAATACCAGTGATTGAAAATTCCTAATTAGGAATACTTTACAGAAACTTTTCAACCTTCTTATCAGTCTTATCAAATAGAGATTTTACTTTTTTTTTTTAAACTATAGGGTTCAAAATACTTGAATTTGGAGTAAGAAAAAACCAAGAGGGCATATACGTTGTAAACTAATCTACGGTTTGAAGCTAAAGATGAGTGTAATATTGTTATGTTTTTGAAGTTAAGTGTAGTCTGTCATTTGAAATCCAACAAGGGTGAGGTGAGGGTGGGTTTTGGCTATTCAAGTTGTCAAAGCTCACAGTTCATGATAAATCATAGAATTGAGAGAAAAATACGGATCAAGTCTCAGTAGCTTATAGAGCTTCATCGACCATAGTAAATCCTTTACACCTTGCTTCACATTCTTATTCTTCTTATGTAAATTTATCTCTTGACATGAAGGAAATGAAATATGGGTGAGAGGAAATTCATGATCTCAGGTCTTTGCAAATTATAGAATTAGATGTTACTATAACTTTAGGAGATATATGGGTGAGAGGGAAATACATGATTTTAGGTCTTTGCAAATTACATCCCACGGGAGAATGTTGAAGATGAAAACTTTAAAACCTAAGGTAGTGGATCCAGTTTAGGTAGTAGCGATTTCTCCAGCTGTGGATTCAATTCCAATGCTCCTGATCAAGATTTGAAAAACTATGGCATTGACAGTAATGAAGGTACTCAGAACTTCAATAGCTGTGCAGGCAAATCCAATTCCATAAATAATGACTTTTCCACCTACAAAAAGGATGCAAATGGAATCTTGATTGGTTTCTTTATCTATTCCAAAAACAACAATGGCGGCACCAATATTTTCAAAGGATATAGTGAAGGCAACAATGCACCGATGGCTCATTTTACTTCATATGCAAACAATAACAATTGTCCCAAAAACAAGTTTGAAGGCTACAGGAGCAATGGAAATGGAGCCTTATAAACCTTCTCCGGCTATGCAGATGGTGACAATGCACTCAAATATCTTTTCATGTCTTAGGGTAATTATGTGAATACTCCTCTTGTTTCTTTGACTAACTACGGTAATTCAGTCAACTGTAATCATCACAAATTGAAGTGATACAGACAGGGTTCCAATAGTATTGACATGGCGTTCACCAACTACAACCAAAAAATACAACTCAACGAGTATGAGAAGAACGACACAGACATAACCTTCTCTTCCTATATTAATTCCACTACCAATTCGAATTCCAGGGTGATGAGGATGGGCACAGGCATAGAGATAGGGAGTATAATCTTGCAGAATATACTGGTCCAAGGTTTGGGCCTCCCTTTGTCTAACCTAAGAGATTACATGCCTAAAAGAAAATTCCTATCTTGATCCAAGGGAAACTTGCAGGAAATTATCCATTGGACCTCAGAACCACACCTTAGGTACGCAGAGATATTTTACACAGTGGTATGGCCGTGGATCTGGTGATTCGGATGCTTTAGATTCCCAGATTAGATCAGGTTTCAATTACCGTAGAGATTTCGAGCGAACCCTAGCTTTGAACACTTTGTATTCTCAGATCAGAAAAGAATTGACTTCTAATAGTATGGGTGCAAGTTTTGGAACAAAGATCTTTATTAAAATTGTACAAGGGTAAACCCATTTACTTCCTAAAAATGAGTTTGATGTCAAAGCATGGTCAAATAATCCCAAACAATCCCAAATTATTGACCTAATAGTGAACTGTGAACTATTGTTTGTATTTTAATTTAACCATTAAAACAAGAATTAAATTCCAGGCAATAGACATAGATAACCTCCAGATTTATATGACAGTGATTAAACTCAAAAACTACAATTTGATTTGTTTGAAATATGACCTGTAGGTGATTGTGAGCTTGTAGCACCTTCTCTCCACTCTTCAATCCCTTCTAATGATTTGATTTACCTTGATATGGTAGTCGACGGGTTATAAAAAGAAGGGAATGTGCCCAGATCTCTTTCTTATCCCACTTTGCAATCACGAATAGTAGTCGAATCTCAACAATTTGTTGGTTTCCCTCTAGTACAGTGAAGTGCGCCCTTTGAAATCCCCAAATCTTAATGTAAAGGTGCATATCTCCTCCAACCTGGACCACGACTTGGTTAACAGAGATGGTATGATGCGCCCTCTTGAAGTTGTCATCCCAGAACGTCCTCTTGAACAGTGAATGCACCCTTTCTCATAGATGTGCAATATAAAAGAAGTGTAAATCGCCCCCAATATCCCTAACAACCATGAAATCATCCTCTTCTTGGTTGTATGCAGCAATAGTGTGCAAATGAAGAAGAATAAAAATCATCTCACTTTGCAAACCAATGCGCCCTCCTTGGATAACGACACCCTTTCTCCCACCAGCTGAGAAACTCTCTTAAAATTTGCAAAATCTTCACATTTACTGGTTATTCTTCAACGGAAAGAAGCACAATGGCATGATCTCTTTTAAACCTCGCAAAATCTTCACATTCATTCATTATTCTTCAATGGCATGAAGCACAATGGCGAGATTTGAGTGATCTTGCCTCTGTTCTTGCACCAACAATGAACTCTCTTCACCGAATGAAAGAAAACCAGGGCTTTTTTAAGCGACTTAATGTTTGGGCACGGGCTTAATTTCTTTTTCTAGGTATATGAAATGTTGAAAAATGGGCGCGGGAAATGGCTGTGGGCTTAATTTCTTTTGCTAGGTATGTGAATTTGAAGGGTGGGTCTTAATTTTAATTGGAAGGGTATTTGTTTGTCGAGTCTTTCAAAGATGAACACAAATATAGATAATTATATTTCAATTGACAAGTATAAATTAAATAAATTTTTCTCCTCAAAAAATGCAAAAACAAATATTGCTCATCCAAATTTTTATGTTCTTAAACAATTGAGCATTCCTTAATATCTATATGAAAAAATTGTAGATTTTCAATAAAACCTAATTTGAACACATTAATTTGACATATATGTAACATTAATTTTAGAGTTCATTAAAATAACAACTTGCACACTTGATTATTACAAAAACACTACTTAGATTATGCAATAACCATATTGGGGCATCTTCATGATCTTATGCATAATGCAAGACATTGTAACTAGATATAGTCTTAAAATAAACCTAGAACCATGAGAAAATTACTTATTGTTAACTATGTACTAAAGGAAGCCACTAACCAAAACCAGGCTATAATAAACCTACAACCAAAAAACACATATAAAACCAACCAAAAACTTAATTCAAAACGAAGAGAGGGAATCCATCCAAGCTTGAGAGATGTAAGAATGATGGGCATTGGGTGCCTAAGAAAAAATAATACATAGCTCAGAAAACATTAAAAAAAATCCTCCATACCAAGCAAGTTAGTAACGTTAGAATCACAAGGCATGGGGCATCAAATTTTGTTGTTCAACACTTGTCACGATAGCATACAAGTGTGGGATGGATGGGAAATGGAATCAATCCCATGTCAACTGGAGCCTTGCAACTCGCTGCATGTTTGAGTCTTGAGAATCTTCCTTTTAAATTGAACCATAACACCAAAAGAAGTTTGTTAATGGCTTGATTTGAGAAAATTCTAGATGTGAGTAATTTAGAGCTCGAGGCTCTAAAATTTGTTGTGATTTGTACCAATCCACGATTCGGAAAATTCACAGTCACTAGCATGAAATTTAAGTTATTTAATGAAAATGGTTCTTGTATCTACCTCTATGTCAAAACCGTTTTCCATGTTGATGCAGGCCACTACCCTCCTTATTGTCTTACTATAATGCATGAGAATGAGGAAGAAGACTTAAAATTATGGACTTCACCTTCAAAGAGTGCCTTACAATCACATTGGTAAGGAGTGATAAGAAGATCACAACAATCCAACGTGTCAAATCTTAGTTGATGGTGTCAATTAAAGACTTATATGGTAAATTTAATATAAGACTTACTTATAGTTATCTCTTACTTTTTGTGTCTTGACACATTTGATATTTTATGGTTGTCTATGTGCCTTAACCCAATTGATATTATAAGGTGAATATGTGCATGCATAATAATCCTTAGTTATGACTATGAGATGAGGATTTAAAGAGAAGAGAATGTAAAGACCTAGGTTTCTTCTCTTAACTAGGTTGAGGGCCAATAGACCTATCACTAGTGATCAAAACCTTATAATGCAATTAATATCCACACATAGATGTTAAGAATATTCTTAGGAATATATGTGTGTTGACCATATTTCTTGGTCCTAGATTCCTAAAAGATTCATTTAGGGGCCAAGGAAGAGGTTTCCTCCCTCGAACATGTCCAAGGATTTGAGACCCAGGCCTGCACAAGGCCTAGTAATGATATTAATATCCATTAGAAAAATTAATAATATCAATAAAAGTATGCCATATTAATTAATGAAATCTCAATTCAAATCATTTTTATTAATATTTTATAATAGTAATAAATTAAAAATGGTTGTATTTAATTATTTGTGAAATTTAAGAATCATGGGTATTTATTTGCTTGAATAATATTGAAAATGAATAGTCGGCTTGAGCTATTTAGAAAATAATTATTTGTGAACTTGTTGTGTTTGTGGTGCAACACCTCATAAATGAATCATGTGATCTTGTTGGTTTAAATAGTGATAAAAACAAATAATTGAATTTGATGTGATTGTGGTTTAAAACCTCATAAATTAATCATGGGTCTTTCTCAGTTGATGACAATTTATTTTTGGGTGAAGCACAATAGTTCATTGTACTAGGAGATGCACCAAAATCTCGACCAATAAACACACTTGAATATAAATGATGTAGCTTAAATGATACAATTGCCTACTTATGTAAAAGTGCATCCAATTTTCAACATATATTTATTGAAGAAAGCTAGTATGAAAATGACAAATGTGGAAATGAAAGGTAGAGAGGCAAGATGTTCTATAATATGTGATTTTCTAAATGGAAGCCATAATTCAGCTTATGCTGGAAGCTCAAAGTGGCATGTTTTTTCTATAAACTAGCATCTTAAAAACTATAAAGTGGTATGGCTAGACATGTTTGAGCTGTGACTATCATATATTTTCCCATTGGCCTGTTTCCAGAACAGTGGAGAGGGTATCCTTGAAAGCTTTATAAGTGCCCTTCAGTCTAGTTAAGGGAAATTAAGTTAATGAATACAATTTCCAATCTATTCATGGATATGTTAACTTTTATGTCAATTATGCAAGTGCTTATTTCCAAATACAGGTTGAACTGAAGGTCATCTTAACAAATAGGAACAAGGCAACAAAACTTGCTCATCATTGACCAAATCCTATGACAAACTAGGACATGCACTATTTATAACCAAACAACCACCCTACCTTTTAGGAGAGCTCATTGTCTCTTCCTCTTGGAAAATCATGCAAAATTCATTTGACAATGCTATGCTATGCAACCTAGCATTAACATCCTGACTTCGGTTGCTTGTAATCCACTAGCATGTGGAATTTAAAAGTACTTCCAGTTCTGGAAACATACTCACATAATTTGACCCATCAAAGGTATTTTGTGAATTTGGGTTTCCTAAAAATATTGTAAATTACAAGGCCTAGACGTTTACAGTGCACTTATAGGAGAAATTGCGACTTAGTTTTTCTACTATTTAGTATTCAGTATTTAGTTAACTTTTATAAGCATATGCTTCCAGTTGTTGGTTTGGATCCTTTTTGGACTCATATAATATATGAGATACCTATTCATCCAGGAGATGTTGGACATATATTGATATTCTACATTGTATCCTCAATTGAATATCATTGAGAAATGCTTTTTTATTTCAAAGCTAGGCATATTGGAAGTGGGGTTTCTTACTTTCTTAAACATATAGCCACCTAGAATTTAGTTTTATGTTGTTATGTGATTTCAAAAGATCGTTTTACAAAATTTTACCACTAGGTGTCAAGAGCTCAAGATTGACATCTTTTTTGGAAGGAGAAAACCCATGTTGTGCATAAATGAAATATAGTATCAGTTTTATATCTATAACTACTATCATATTGTTAACAATCAAGCTTTTCAAGTACAACAGTTTGATTCTCAATAAGTAATTTCAGTGAACCATGTTTCATGATCACTATTCTAATAATATGGAAAAGGATCCAATAACCAATCCAGTGAAGTAACAAACTAGAATGCAGAGGTCCAAATAGACCAACTTAATCATATATGCAGGAGGATGCAATAGAAGTCAAAGGAAAATATTGAATCCCCAAGATGCAAGGCATATTACATATAGATTGCAAGGGTATGGCTTCTCTCAAATCTGAACAACATACACACAAGCGAAAAAAGGTAATGTGAGGCAGGTAAGAGTTACTCTGCAGACCAACTTTCTTTCTTGCGATATACATATATCCTTACAAGGGAATTTGGAAATGGAAAGACGCCTGGGCATTGTGTTCAACATTTGACAGAAGTTCTTAGATGCCAGAAGTATATTGCTTCACACATTGATCACACTACAACTATCACATGACTCTTCTCTACTCTACTCCAGCAAAACACTAATGTTGTGAAATGGTGTGCTACTTTTAGATTGAAAAGTGTACACACTGCATATCAAGAGGTTAGATCATTCTAGCAGGAAATAGCAAATAGATCCAAGAATTAGATCAGCGTGATAATTCTGCAATAGCCCAGATATGGGAACAAATACATATATGACTAGGGGAACATATACGATAAATTTCAAAAAAGTTGCACACACACGGGCACACACATAACCCCATTAACAAACAGTTCATTTCCAAACCCCCAACCCTGGTGTACAAAATGTGCATTTCAGACTTACCAATGACATCTCGACGGCCTCCTCTGAAATGGTGTTGATCTCTTAGTTTGGAATCCCTCCTCTGCAATTTTCTTGGTGGTCTTGGCTCTCTCGGTGGTCTTGCCTCCCTCCTCTACGCTGGGCTCTGCTCACTCGGCTCTCTAGATGTGCACGCGGGAGAATTTTTTTTTGGGAATATAAACCGCAAAAGATCTGCTAAATTGAGCTATGGATGTGAACGCGGGAGTGTATTCCCAATGTGCACGCGGGAGCATGAAATAAAAGTGGTCATATGGAAGGTCAGTGAAGGTGTAGAAAAGAGACCCTATATTTTATTGTATCAAACAAATGGAAACTTACTAAAACTTACTAGAAGAGCTACGTCCATCCCAAGTTACCAAGTTACCATGTAAGAACCCTTCCTCCCCAAGGAGGATGCATTCACCTATCCATCATTATCTAGATTATTGAAGCAATTGTTGAGGGTTCCTCATTCCCAATTCATGTTTGACTTCAATGTAATTGTTTGTGGACATATAAATGTATCTTCCCAGCTCTAGGGATTCATGCATTAGTATTTTAATATTTTCTCACCTTGTGTGAACACTTTGTATTTCTATATAATACTAGTTGGTATTCCAAAAAAATATTAATCCATTTTCTTTCCAAATATAATTAGTGTGCTCTTTATTGTTCTTATTAATATTGAATATTATCTAGGTTATTTCTCCTTTAGCTGGTGCACTCCCTCTCTAAACTAGTTTTTATAGGTTACATAGATTAGAAATACACCAAATGGTATTGGATCATTGGTATAGGACATTATCTCTATCATAATTATATGTTCAACAACTCTCTTAGCTAATTAATTCTTTAGAAGAAGAATTCCATATTTGTTTCATTAGAGTGTGCCTTCCCACCCAAATATACATTGACACCTACTATAAGGCTCTCCCCGACTTTGGTTCAAGATTGAAATGGAATTATCGTATGGGAAAGTATATTGTTTATGTGGAACTGTTCCATGGAAACCCAACACTTCCACCTAAATCAGCCCCAACCATTACATCTCAACAACAAGCAAATTCACTCCAATGGGATTGTTAGCTCTAGTGCACTAGTTCCTGTCCCTCTCCAATAGGGTTTTCCGTAATTGTCTCAACACTAAATAATTCAAATTTGTATTTACTAGACTCCACTATCTTTATTAGTAGGTTGTACACTCTTCAATTACTTTTCCACACATTAATGATCGTATCCCAAACATTCCTAGAAATTTTGCATCACCAAGCTTTATAGAGTGCCTCACATATTTCTCATAATTAGCATCTTTAGGTACTAGCGATTTCAACATCATCCATCCCCTCCAGTGTAACTAGAACTATAGGAAAGTATTAGGTCTTTCTCACATTAGGTGATTTACCTTCACTACCATCCTACTCTATCACACAAACATTATAGGCCATATTCTTATTGGTATGGGAAATCATTTTTTCCAATAAATTTTGATATGAACATAAATTTTCTTCAAGAAAACATGGAGGAGGTAGATTGTTGGTGGCCCTTTTGTGGCCTAGATACACATTGAGGAATTTTATGATCCCTCACTATTCCTCTCAAGCTAGTTGATTCTTACTTCATACAGATCATGCAATGTTCATCATTCAAATTTGAGCTTCATGTATCTACATGGATATCATGAGGACCATTCTACATAGTTATCCTATTCCTAACACACAAATATTTCTCATTTTTTGGATATTAAGCACATAGTAGCATCAATATTGCACCTCACTAGAGCTAGTTCTACTACTTTCCAACAACATTTTGTATGATGTCATTCTTAAAATGGGAAACATTGGGGATACAATTCACCTTTCACAATAATATGCTTATGGTTTTGATTTATGGTGTATATGTAAAGGTGCTAAGCTAAGTATTATGATATGCCCAAATGGAAATTTGGGTGGCACATTGATATACATGGCATGTTGATATGGATGGAATGCTAAAAATAAAATAAAATTCTTTTCAGCATTTCATGGCTATAGCGACGAACATACTTTTCGTGGCTATATCCACAAACGTACTTTTTCGTGGCTATAGCCACGAACAGTACGTTCGTGGCTATAGCCACGATCGTCGGGGGGATTTTCAATTTTTTTCCAAGAATTTAAACAGTTTTTCCACGAAAACATCAATTTTAACTGTTTCGTGGCAAACTTTCGTGCGACTTTTGAGCCATATGTAGTAGTGATGATTATCCTGTCATAAAATGCTAATTGAAAAATTGGCATGAATTTAATGTTTCCACCATCCGCAGTCGGGATAAATGACAACTTGGAGAAAGAATACAAAGTCGCTCTTTCTCTAAGAATATTTCCACTTACAAGGCCCTCTGAAGGCTAGACCGTCAATTCATTTATATCCAAAATGGTGAGCACTAGCAGAATACCTACCACAACAAGGGTTAGCGAACCCTTCATTTACGAGTGAAGTGTAAACATATTTAATCTACGAAGGCTAGGCTGAGAATTCGGGACTTCCAGCTCCCGCTGTAAATATTTGTGATCCACCCATTCATTTAGTGGATAAATTTTAATAGCCTTATTAAGCAATTCACCTATATCCAGATTGGCCATCACAGAAAGGATCAACCAACCCTTCTTGCATCCTAGAATTTTAGAACTATTATGAATAGAGGTATGGGTAGAAAAAGGGTTGGCTACCCCTTTCGTTATGAGGGATTTGTAAAAATAGACAACTCAGAGAAAGAGCGGAGAAAGATCGACCGCTCTTTCTTTGAGAGTATTTCCACTTGCAAGCAAATTGTGCAAAGCAATGTAAAATTCATCTATATCCATAACAGTGAACACTGGAAGAATACTTACCACAACAAGGGGCGGCCGCCCCTTCCTTTATGGGGGATTTGTAAAAATATACAACTTGGAAAAAGAGCGACCGCTCTTTCTCTGAGAATACTTCCACTTGCACGCAAATTGTGAGAAGCAATGTAAAATTATTCAACCTACGAAGGCTAGACCATCAATTCATTTATATCCATAACAGTGAACATTGGCATAATGCTTACCACAACAAGGGTTTGGTTGACCCTTCATTTACGATATTAGTGTAAAAAAATTTAATCTACGAAGGCCAGTCTGAGAATTCTTTACTTTCAACTTCCGCTGTAAATAGTAGGGATCTGCCCCTTCGATTAGTAGATAATTGTGAACACCCATATCCATCAATTCACCTATATCCAGAATGGCGAACACAAGAAGGATCGACAGATCCTTCTTGCATTCTTAAAACTATTATGAATATAGTTATGGGCAGAAGAAGGGGCGGTTGACCCTTCCTTTATGAGGGATTTGTAAAACTAGACAACTTGGAGAAAGAGCAACCTCTCTTTCTCTGAGAATATTTCCAATTGCAATCAAGTTGTGCGAAGCAATGTTCTTATGAAATTTGTGTTTAAAGTGCTGATATCTACTTTCGCTAGTGCTACAAAACATCTATGGAGGAAGGAGCGGACGCTCTTTCTCCTCAACATCTTATTCCAAAACCCTTTCACTAAACACAAGTTTCAACTTGCCATCAAACTCTTTCGAGGAATATTTCTATAAATTTTGTTGTTAAAATATTGAGATCTTGCTTCCAGGGTGACACGTGGAACGCTCAGATTGTGACACGTGGCATATTTGATTTTTCCATTGGTTTTGCTATTGTTTAAAATAGTATTATGGATCTTAATGGTACCATTTCAATATAAACCTACGGATTTAAGTTATAGTAATTCCAATGCAAGAGTAGAATCATTTTATGTTATAGTGATTCCAATGCAAGAGGAGAAAAATCGGGTGATTCCAATGCAAGAGCAGAAACATTGAGGGAAAAACCAAGAAATACATGACCTTCGATAATACTCTTTTTATAATAATCCTATTGATAATGTTTTATTAAAAATTATTGTTTTCAAACTAGAAATTTAAGCCATATTTAGATAACCATGTATATTATGCAAAGTAAATAAGGAAATTTACAAACATTAGTACTTCGAAAATCAACACAACTCCATTTTCAAATCTTATACAAAATAGCTAAAATTCACTTCCAAGAAAAATTTGGTTCTTCTCTCAATTTGAAAAACGAAATAAAATATGGTTCGTTAATGTGTTTCATGGAGTTTTTCTAAATTCAAAGAGTTTTTCTCTAGTAAATAATCACTATGTCGAATTGATGGCCTCGATTTTTTGTTTTCCATTATTTAAAGTATCATGCAAAAGAAATTCAAAACTTTATCTAAACTGAAACAAAATACATACATCCAAACATAATCGATAAATAAAAATTGATAAATAAGAGAGGTTAAGAATTTAGAGAAGAACAAAAAATTAAGAAAATTAATTAAAATTAATATTTAAAAAACTGGATATATATTCTTCAAATAGTAGGGACATCATCACAGAGTTTAAATAATTTTTCAAAATTTAGGGTATTGAACAAAAGCCCTCCCCTAAACTTACAGAAAAGTAAACCTAAAATAGTTGCCGATACAAACTTAATATAAGGGCCGAGGACAAAAGCCCTGGCCTAAACTAACAGAAAACTAAACCTAAAATAAGAAGTGACCATTTTGGGTGGGCCGCGTCGTTCCCTCAGGGGTTGATATCCATTGGTTTGACCCCTCCCGATGATCTTGCCGATCTTTCCTCTGAGGGAGTCTATGAGGGAGCCTCTGACAGAGTCTCTGAGGGAGTCGAGGGAGTTCTGGTAGTTGGGCGGGATGGACGGGACTGTCCAGAACCTACCTAAGTAGCTGTGCTCCCCCCGGGTTGATTTTGAATGGCTTCATCACGTTCATGGACGAGGGCTCACAGTAGCCTCATCATTTCGCCTTTGTCGGCTTGGTCTTGCACATTCCTCTCCATCCTTTCGGCTTTGTCATTTGCCACGGTTTGCTCGAAGGAGTCTAACTTCTGCCGAACCTCTGCCATTTCCTTGTCCAACTTCTCGACTTGTTTGCGAGTGTGTGCATCGATGATGCTGGTCCTTCTGTGACTGCTACCTTCCGCCATCAAACAAGGAGACAGGACTGAAGAACTCCTGCAAGAAAGCTTCTCGCAAGGGATCTCGTGGTCGCTGAGCACAGCAGTGGTCGGAATCCTCAGACTTTCCTGTTCTCTGACTCTAAGAACCTGATGTTGATGAGGGCCAGTGGACGGAGAAAGAGTCGAACATAGAGCTAATTTAGAAAAAAATTTCAGCAACCTCGAGCGAACAGGACCAGATCCTATTTAATTCCACAACACGGATCCGAAATGATAAAAAAAAACCAGAACACGGATCGCAGTAAATATACAGAGCCGTCGGAATTGAAGATCAAAGCAATTGAAATACTGTTATAGCGCGTTATAGGACATTGAGGGTCAAAGACGTTACCCTTTGATTTAACCGATGGGACATATTGACGGCAAGGGTTCATAATTGGGCAAATTTTTTTTTTGAAGTCCACCGTCGATCTTGGATGGGGCATGATTTTCCTTAATAAAGTTCTTTGAAAATATATATAACCATACAAGTCAAATGTATGAAGAGGACCATAGGTGTCTATGAAGTTTTGGTAATTGCATATCAAAAGCAAGATCTGAAAAACCGAAGTTAAAACTATTATAAATTAGAGGGTTGTTGGGTGCTTCTTGGGGCAGGTTCAGGCCTTCTAAGGGAATTCTTGCCTCCTTCCAGTTGTGGGTAGAGATTTAGGGTGGTGGGGAATCCTTGTCTGTTTAGCAGGTAGAAAACCAGGGGTGTAGGAGCATCCTTTCTGTAGTGGTAGATGAATCCATGGGATTAATTTCTCCATCAAGTTGGTGCTTGTAGAACAATTTTGTATATGATTACCTCATTAATAGGAAGGCTTTGTTGGTTTTAGTTTTGAGGTTTCCATGATAAATCGGTGTGTTCAAATTTTTAATTGTCTTATTCACATTGGCAATGATACTTATTTAACTTGTGCTTAATACTAATTTTATATAAAAGGGTTGAAAAAGGCAATACTGATTCCCCCCCACCTCTTAGTATTGTTGGATGAACCAACACCTGCCGCATAGCGTCCTCATCATCACCTAACGTCTTGTGTAGTTGATGCTCTAGCACCTCTGCTTAATATTTTAAGCGCTTGGGCCTATTAGCATAAGTTTGTAGGCCCCCTAAGGTAAGATTACTTCCCTTATACTTTTTAAGCCTTCTTTGGACTCCAAATCTCATGAACTATTTACCCGATATTTTTAGATACTTGGGACAAAAATAATGCTAAGAATGTGGTCCCTTTGTGCAGAGATTTTGTACCTTGTCCCACTTGATGAACACCTTCCAAATTTATCTTTCACATGATCATGTATTCCATGCAACACGATATCCATTTCCATTGCATTATTATTTGTTAGCTCCTTCATGGATGCAGTTTTTTGTAGTCTTTTTAGAGCGATGTAAGCATTTATAACAGATTTCCAGATATCAAAACCTTGTGCATTTAAATGGAGTCTCATTCTTATAATCCAATCAGATCATAATTTGATCCATTAAGAACAGTCGAACCCCATCTGCGGAGTAGAGACTTTCATGTTCGTCCATGTGCTCTAGAGATCTCCGGTCCAGCTATCAGACTCTCTTGAAGGAATTGACTCCCTGATTTAACTGCACCAACTGGAAGGAGGCTCAAAACCTAAGGAAGCTCCAACTCCTCGGTTTACTAGCTCCATCTAGAATGAGGCTACAACCCCTTGGTTGTCATAATTTCCAACCTATAGATAGGACTCCAGACCTCAGTAAAGTCCAACTCAATAGTTTTACTTGTACCTATATCACTATCCATGTATCATTGTATTGATGTCACTATCACAATCCATGTTCATCACAAGGACACAATCATTGTCTCTGTCGCAAGGCCACAAAAAATATCGATGTCACAATGTCAACTTGTACATGCCCCAAATCTGTCATTCAAGAATGGCAACAACTTCTTCCAATATATACTTCATATGTATAGCAAGACCATAGAGATGCCTCCAAAGAGTGTAATCAAATCCCATAAATAATCACCAATAGACTTCATCTATTTTCACCTTCAAACCCTTACATCATAGACCTCATAGTACATTCCAAAAGCTTAGAGGGATCTCATGCCAATATCATTACCATGGAATATTCCAATACAATCACCAATAATATCTATGCCATTGGAGAGTGGTTTTTGATCATTTCTCATTTTGCGTATTGGAGAGCATAGCTTATCCATGCTTGTGGAGGGTTAACTCTACTTGCCTTAGTACCAATTTCGAGGGTGAAAGATTCCCATCTTAATTGGGAATTGGAGAGGCCATTGTGCATTGGACCATGAGGACACATATTAAGAGGTTGTGGCACCCATTTGTGGCAAGATTCCCCACTACACTTGGCATGATTCTCTCACCAATTCAAGTTCAATATGAATGGTAACATACTTGGGGTAGTTTAAGAGGTATTATTCATGGCATGAGTCATGTAAGGTCGAATTGGAGTGGAAGAATAAGTCCCATGGAAGAGGAAGAGGCATCTTAGAAGAATTGTGACAGTTGGGCTAGATTTCGTAGCCTCTAGTGTGACAACAATGATGAAGATGCTATGACACCTATGACACCAGCTTGCTTGCCTTAGTCAATTGCATCTCCCTGTCCAGTCAGAAGTTTGAAATTCCAAGTTTGGAATTTTAGGGTTTCTCAATCTTTTATTTCCATTTGAGTTTCTCATTAAGATGTCTCACCACACCAAGCTTGAGGATATTAGCTTGAAGGGGCTGATAACTTCTGAACATGGAAGTATAGGATTGGGTTAATCCTAGAAGAGAATGAATTGGATACCTACATAAGTGAAGAGGTTCCAGTCCCAGAGGGAGATGAGAATAAGGCCTTACATAAGAAGAACTTGGTCAAGGCTAGTCAGAAGTTTGAAATTCCAAGTTTGGAATTTTAGGGTTTCTCAATCTTTTATTTCCATTTAAGTTTCTCATTAAGATGTCTCACCACACCAAGCTTGAGGATATTAGCTTGAAGGGGCTGATAAATTCTGAACATGGAAGTATAGGATTGGGTTAATCCTAGAAGAGAATGAATTGGATACCTACATAAGTGAAGAGGTTCCAGTCCCAGAGTGAGATGAGAATAAGGCCTTACATAAGAAGAACTTGGTCAAGGCCAAGAGGATCATTGCAGATTCTATAGAGGACCATCTCATACCACATGTGTCATCCCTAAAGACACCAAAGAGATGTTTGACTCATTGACCAAGCTATTTGAAGGAATGAACATAAATCGGAAGATGAATTTGAGGAATCAATTAAAGAATGTCAAGATACAAAATGCAAAGACCATGCAGTCACACTTTACAAGGGTCTCTCAGATAAAAGAACAACTTGAAGCCATTAAAGAAGATATAGAGAATGGAGAAATAGTGATGACCACCTTGAATGGTCCTCCTAGGTCATGGGATTCCTTCAGTAGGCCATGGGAGGAATGCTCACAGAAGAAGCTCGAATTGTAGCTTGAAAAGAAAACATGGGTAGTGAAGACTAGGCTCTCACAGCACACACCAAGAGGAATTACAACAAGAGGGAGCATCCTCATCACAAGAAGGAGATTGTCCCAGGAACAAAAGCAACTCCAACAATAAGAAGAAGAAGAACACTATGTGATAGACTCTAGTAGTTCTTTCAAGGAAGCAAATATTGAGAGGGATTCCACCCAACAACCAAACAAAGATAAGTATTTGAATTATGCGAGACCAGATATTTGCTTTGTTGTAAACACATTGAGTAAATATATGGTGGAACCCAAGAAAGTTCACCTGATTGCAGAAAAACATGTGATGATATATCTGAAGGGTACATTGGATTATGGACTCAGATATGCCTCAGATATGCCTCCGATAGTGAGCTCGGACTGTATGGGTACACAGAATCAGATTGGAATGGAAGTGCTGAATACAGAAAGAGTACCTCGGGATCATGTTACTTTAGTTTCGGATCAGGCATGATCTCATGGCTCAGTAGAAAGCAACCCTGTGTTGCACTTAGTACAGCAGAAGTTGAACATGTAGCATCTTGTTCAGCTTGTGGTGAAGTAGTGTGGCTTCGCAACATGTTGACAGGATTGTTCGATGCATAGCTTGATGCTACGAAGATACTCCGTGACAACCAGAGTTGCATCAAGTTGATAGAAAATCTTGTGTTTTATGATATTAGATCGAAGCACATCAAGATTATGTTCCACTATATCCGGGATATGGTGTAGAAGGGAGCTGTGAAGCTCGATTATGTTCCTACAGAGGAACAAGTTGCTGATGTGATGACTAATCCTTTGTCTCATGTGAAGTTTGAAGCTTCGTGTGGTCTAGGAGGGACGAAAGACTAGTATTGGTTGACTGATAGTTCCAACTCTCATGAGTTGATGCCTATCCGTAGGGATGGATGCCTCTCCAAGGGTGAGGGTAGATCAGTACTGGCTGATGAGGTTGCTGACAATAGAAGATGTTCCAGCTGATGGTGCTTCTGATGAGGATGTTCTAGCAGATGGTGTTCCAGCTGACTAGGTTGCTGAGAATAAAATATGTTCCAGCTGATGGTGTTGCCGATGAGGATGTTCCAGCAGACAGTGTTCCAGCTGACGAGGTTGCTGACAACAGAAGATGTTCTAGCAGATGGTGCTCTGTTGATGATGAGATGATCTAAAGATGATGAGATGATCCGAAGATGATGGGGTGACAGTAGGTTACATAGTTTTTTTAGGTTGTTTGATAGATAGTGTAATCAGTCATGAGATGTACCCATGGAGGACTTGATAAGTTTATAAAAGTCACAAGAACAAAGAAGGAGAGTAACTTTTGTGATGGTCCAAGAATATCCAATTATTTGTATTCTGATATATATACTTTGTATTTAATTCTCAGAAGAATCTCAGGTCGAAATACTAGGTGAAACTATGTAAAAATACCAAACAATGCATAAATGGTGCCATTTTCCCTATATCTTGTTGTCGGAGCTTGAAGAGACATCATTTCAAATTGTATAAGTCAATATTTGTGATTTTGTTGATGTATGGAGTGTAATTAATGTTATGAAGAAGTTTCATTAAAATTGCACAAGTCCTTGGAACCTAAATCTCGAATTTCATAACCAGTGGTGAAGTTTACTAGCATTTCCCCCTAGACTTATGTGAAGACATGTATATAAACATCTGATTTATGGTAGTTGCAGAGGCCTATAGAAACTAATTGATGATGAATTGGGGAGATCATTGAAGTCCTTTATCAGTACCATGTCTTTGTTATGAAATTTGGAAAGGTCTTACAACATTTGGGAAGCCATCTTTGTCCCCTACCCTTGGGGGTTTTGAACCTCGATTTGACTAGTAAAATTTCCCAACTTCTCCTGAAGTTAAATGGATGTTGCAGAAGTATTCTGATATTTGTCTACAATCACCAATGATGTTCCTTTTTATGTATTAATACCCTTCATATACCTTCAGACCCAATTCGAAATCCTTTAAAGATCCTTTTGGAGCCATCTACCCTTGGGGGCTTCAACATAGATTTTCCTAGTAATTATGCCTTTCATTCTCTAATTGTAAATGCAAGTGGCTGAAGTCTTTTGGAAGTTTCCAAGCCTATAATAGTTGCATAAATGTGTCATATTACACCTCAATGGTTATGAATATTTTTCAAATGTTATTTTCAAATTGTTAGACATCAATTTGCTTATTAAAAGCTGTAGAGAGGAACGATGCAAATTTTGTTGCTTTTTATGTCCCAATACCTTTCAAACACCTTCAGACCCAAATCAGAAGCATTTGAAGCCATTTGGAAGCATTCGATTCATTAACAGTCTAAGGGTCGAATTGGCCAAAAATTGCAATTTTCCAATTTTAACAAATTTAATAAAAAGGGACACTACATGAACAATATAATTATGCAGCTAATATGAAATGGGTTGTGTAAAAAAACAACACCAACCTTAGATGTTATTGCTACGACATGTGATCTCTCATTCGTTTCCTAATTTAATGTTTCATCTCGATGCCATCTTGGAAGATTGATCTTGTTGTTTAGACTTCTCTTATCTCTTATGGTCATCTCTCTCTCTTCTTCATCAACTTATTCCCATGTTACACTAGATCTTCTACAAACCCATCTACAAACAATGTCTAGAATTGGTATAATTGATCAAACAAGTGATTTCTTCATATTGTTAGCATTTTTGTCTTTATGTTTTTTAAATTTATTCTATATGGATTCTTGGGTTATTTAACATTAATATAACATTGCTTATTAATGTTTATAGAGAGGAACAATGCAAATATTGTCACTATTCTAAGGTATCTCACTCCAAGGGCGGAGGTGGAAAAGGTGCTAAAAAATTGGACGACTCACACCAAAACAGACAAATGTGTAGCAACATGGCGGAATTATGATGCAGACCCACCCAGAAGCAAATCGATGGTGGAAATGGGTTCCCGCGCTAGAAAGTGCACGGTGGTTAAACTTGGGAAAGGTGGAGTGGAAATTAAACCGCTAACCACGTGGCAAGCGTTGGTGGAGTCCGCTATGAAAATAAGTTAAATTTAAACCGCTCATCGCAAGTTTTGAAACCACCTAAGCATATGTTCTATAAAAGGTTTGTTCAAAGTTTTAAAAAATGTTTTTGTCGCTTATTGCCTAGAGGAAAAGAACCCGTGGGAATGTCGTTTTATTCGTTAACTGGAACAACACCCAAGAATCTCACTTCACAGGTAGCTTGAAACCCTCAGTGTTTTGATTTTGTGTCCCAAATGGAGAAAACCCAAGACCTTCTTCCCTTCAATGAAAGTTCAGATGAAAACGAGAAGCTTGTATTTGATAGGGAAAGGGATATTTTCGACCCTGTTTTGTCTGTGGGTAGTATTTCGCAGTCTAAGGAGAAATTAATGGAGTTTAAGTCACAGAGAAAGGATACATTTAATGTTTTTGGTTCTTTTCTATACTATTTTTGTGTCGAACAAACCCTGCACTTCCTCGAATTTGTTTGTTGGTGTGCGACAGGGTAATTTTTAGGGGCGAAATTTCGCCAATTGGCTATTTTTCGGGTATTTTTTCAAAAAATAATTTCGTTATTTGGTCATTTTTAGTCTCTAATATGGCCTATATATACATAAAATATGTTTTTTTATCATAATTTTCGCCAAAATTTACAATTTTCACTAGTAAATTGTATTTTTCATATTTGATATTCGCCTACCTATCTATATATATGTTTTTTTCAATCCAAAATAATCGCCTAGAATACTATACTTAAGTATAATATTAGAATCCTTAAAAAATACCCTGGTGTGCGGCAAATTATTCGCAGGGCCAAAGGGTAATCATTAATGTAAAAATGACCAAAATTCTATCGGGAATAAATGCGCAGACTGTCTGTGGATTTCTACGTTTACCTGAAACATTTCCCAAAAGCCTTGAGTCGTTTAACAAAGAAAAGTTGGCAAAGTTTTATAGAAACTGCAGTCCTGCAGAAAAATACAAGTTTTTATTACAAGTCTTGAAAGATGGTCAGTCACATGAAAACCTATTGTTCCCTTTGAGTATTGATGTCTTTCAGCGAGATACCAAGTTATTTTTGTCCTTGTTGAGTCAAATTTTAGGTCTAGATAGTGATAAGTCAATCACGGACGTTATGTTAGGTTTCCTTCTCCAAGTAATTTCACCAGAGTCATAGTCGAGTCCGGTGTGTTGTTTTAATTTTGATTAATTCCTAGCTAAAGCGATTCATGGCCAGTTGGTGAATTTCAACCAGTTGAAGCATTTCAGATATCAGTCATATTTCCTGAAGCTGTTCATGTGTTCAAACATTTTGGAATCCAAGTTTCTTGGTACCATCTTTTCTCATGACCTTCCTAAACAGGTCAATATGTTTGAGTTCACCCATAAAATCATAGCAGAAGTTTACATAATTATTTTTAATGCTGAAATGCTCGAGTGTTAGAAGAAATGAAAGAAAATTTGCAGCCTACACCAGAAGGCCAAACAGGTGATTGGTTCTTGTATAGAGAACATATTATAATTAGGGTGTATGGTTTTATTGGAGCACCATATCTGTTGCCAGCCTTTTTAACAGCGAGGGTTTTTGCCTTGGAATTTATTAGACAAAGGTTGCATTCAGAAGAAGAACATTTATGTGCGTTCAAAAAAGCATCGGATGTGAAATTCCCTCTTAAAGTTGGTCCATTCATCATTAAGAATAAGGCAACCCTCTCTGTAGTAGAAAAATTACTGAATATTATGGATTTCCAAGAGGTTGAAATGATTAATTATGATCCTCATCAAATTATATCGCAAAGGAGACATCAAAATGGAAACAACGCTTTTGATCATCAAACAGTAGAAGGATTGAAAGAAATGGCAAATTTATTCAAATTTGAACAAGATAATAAAGAGGCGAATATGGAACAAACAGGCAATTTGGCAATGCTGGTTCAGACACCAGCTAAATCTGATATCACCAGTAAGAGAAGTATTCCAGAAGTTGATAGTATGGAAGCCGATCAAGAAGTTTCAAGGAAGAAATCAAAAGTGGAACGACAGAAGGAAATTATTAGTATGGAGTAACGAGATTCAATTGTTCCAGAAAAAATGAGTTTGATTTTTTCGCCACCTGCAAAAATAAAGGAATATTGTTTTTCAGAAATAAAGGAATCTGGAAGTAACTCTCAGTATAAGTCCAGATTTGATGTCCTTTCACAATATACATCAAAGAGGAATCAGTCTTCCGAAGAAACTCAAAAATTGTACCCTCAAGTAAGAACACTGACAGAACAAAATTTTTCCCTCGTTACAGCTACGGATCTAGGAAGAAACTCTATATGGTTTGCAGTGGTGAATGATGAGAAAGTTTCTGAAATAGAAGTTAAGCTTGATGCAATTAATATACCAGATAAGATTCAATTGCATAAAAAAACAGGAGATGTCCTGTATTTTGATTTATTGAAATTCACTTAAAAAATTTCTAAATTGCAGTCTGTGATAGCAAAGCTGGAGAGCCAACTGAGACAAGAGAAGGAAGAAAACAAAGCAAATTCGATCCAGATCAAAAGACTACAAGTGGAACTTGTGACCGTGGGAGCCGAGCCAGGGGACAGCCAGTGTACCAAAAGGCTCATTGATGAAAAAGAAAATACCATTCAATGTCTCAAGAAAAAATTGAAGGTGCCAAATAATCAACATGTGCAATCTCTAGAGTTGACAGCATTACAACAAGAAAAGGAATCCATATATCAAGAAATGATGGATCACAAAGGTAAAATGTTAAAGTTACAAGATGAAAAGCATGCTTGGGAAAAACAAAGGATTGGATTGTTGTCACAAATTTCATTGTTGAACACCAATCAGATTGAAACTGTGCAAGCGCCAGCGAAGCGAGGGGATCAATCTCTATGTACGGATGAAGGACAAATGGAAAAGTCCTCCACTGAGGAACTGACCAATGCTATGTCACAAATTAGTCTAAAAGATGTAGAGATAGAATATTTGGAAGCGGAAAACCAGAAGTTGAAAGAGGAAGTAATTCGAAATTTTGGAGCAAAGATAAAGGCTTTGAGTGATAGAAATCAACTGCAAAAGAAATTTGATGAATTAAAAGATAAATTGACAGGTTGGCTTCCATTACACGGAGCTAAACACCTTATATGGGATGCGATATCAGGGGAAGTCACCAAATTCTAGTCTTATTTGAATTGTATAGCAGATAAAGATGCTATAGCAAACATAGCTCTCCAGAGGTGTAAAGTGGCAAATGAGACATTACCCAAAAGGCCTTTAGAAATAGCTCAAAATAAAGTCAGTTTGTTAAAAACTTTAACACAATTAGATATGCATAGTTTTGGAATCAAAGACAGACCATCAATCATCATTTCGACAAGAAGAGTTATTAGCAAGCATGATCATGTTAAAGAAGTAGAAGACATGGCGCAATAGATGGTCCTTGAAGTTCAAAAGTTTAAGGAATTATTTATGGGGCATTTTGAATGTGGTCTACCTTCTTTTTGGAGTGCCGATGCAAAATTAATGACTCAAGAAAATTATCACAATTTGATAGTATAGGCTCGTATGGATCACTCAAAATTTGAAGGTTTGGTCAAAGGATTAACTGGAAAGACAATAGTTGATAAATTGACTGATGATTTTGAAATAATTGAACAATTTGTAATGATTAAGAAGGGTTTTCCAGATGTATGTTACACGGAATGCATAGAATTGGAGGTGATGGTGAAAGAAATGATGGATTATGAAATCCCAACTCAAGATCAATGGAAAATTGTTGAAAGATTTGGGAAACCAAAACACAGGTTATGTCAGGAATAAATATTTAGGTGTCTTAATTTTTAATGACATTGCGGTTCCTTTGTTAACTGTCCGAGTGTTACATCAGATAGACTTCTTTGAAATTTATTTTTTTAGCGAAGAATTCAAAGAACGTTTTGTATAAATTTTGATTTTACAAAGTAATAGGGGTTGGATCCGAAACAGAGATTCATATGTTGTTACTTTCTTCAGTCTTTTAATTTCTCTTTTGTGAATGTATTTCATGTTACACCATCTTATCACTTTGCGTCATAGTTGACTGTAATATATGAGTTAGAATTCATTTTATAGGCTCTGATCCACACATTTAAACGTTGTTAATGTTCTTTCTTCCAAATTAATGTAGAATTCATCCTAGAACGGAGATTGGCTAAGTTATAACATATAAACAATATTTATCCCGACTTTTGACCTCCGACAAGAGGGATAAACCACCCCTTCATTTATTATAAAAATGTGAACAACTACATCCAACCATTCACCTGTATCCAGAATGGTGAACACAAGAAGGATCGACCGACTCTTCTTGCAGTCTAGAACTATTTTGAATAGAATACTGAGCAGAAGAAAGGTCGGCTATGTTGGTTGTGGAGCCAGATCTTCCAGTCTCATAGATGATACTGTCTTAGCCGTGTATCCTAGAGGAATGTACACTCATTCCCCTACCTTGGGGCTCAGGGGAAACGCCCCCGAGAACAAATTTTTGGGCTGTTTTCGCCAACAATTTTCGGGCCCATAGTTTTGGGTATCCCGTGGTATTTTCCCATTGTATTTCCCTTATAAAAGAAAGACATTGTAACATGGCTAGGGTTGATGTATTAGGTTTTATGCATTGTAAAGATCTCTAAGATCGGAAGAGAGACTATGAGACAGTGAAGAGGAAGTGCAGCGGCTATGCTATAGGTTGTATCCCTTCACTTTACTGGACGATATAATAATAAGGACTGGCAATTTCAGTGTGGACATAGCCCATCTTGGGGTGAACCACAATATATCTGTGTTTCTCTTGTAATGTGTGTGTGATTATATTTGCATTTCTGTTTATTGTTATTTCTCTGTGATCTTGTTTTTCTAACAATTGGTATCAGAGCCAAAGATCTATTTGGCAGTTAAACCCGTAGGAAGCTAGGGTTTCTGGTTCGAGTGGGAGCAATGGAAGAAGAAGGAAAGTTTAAGGTCGAAAAGTTTAATGGCCAAAAATTCCAGTTATGGAAAATGAAAATGGAGGACTATCTGTACTAGAAGGATCTATTCCTACCGTTGGGAGGAGGAGCAAAGCAGCCGGCGTCCATGAAGGACGAAGAATGGGAGGTTCTTGACAGAAAGGCTCTGGGAACAATACAGATGAGCCTGGCTTTGTCGATGGCTTTCAATATCTCAAAAGAAATGACAACAGAGGGTTTGATGAGCGCATTGGGTAAGCTGTATGAAAAACCATCAGCCTCCAACAAGGTATTTCTAATGAAGCGTTTTTTTAATATGAAGATGTCTGAAGGTGGATCTGTTACTGATCATTTAAATGAGTTTAATATGGTTACAAATCAACTAATTTCTGTAAGTGTGAACTTTTATGATGAGGTTAGGGCTCTTCTAATCTTGTGTTCATTGCCAGAATGCTGGAATAGCTTGGTCATGGCTGTAAGTAACTTTGTCTCTGGTTCAAACACCTTGAAATTTGATGATGTTATTGGTGTTATTCTTAGTGAGGAAATGCGAAGAAAAAGCACAGGTGAGACATCAGGTAATGCGTTGACCATGGAGAGTAGGGGAAGACAAAAGGAGAGAGGAAAGAGCCAAGGTAATCATGGCAAGTCTAAAACAGGAAGATCCAAGTCCAGACTGGGAAAGATAGAGTGCTGAAATTGTGGAAAGAAAGGACATCTAAAGAAAGACTGCAGATCTCTAAAGAAGAAAGGAGATGGATAGCAAGAAACTACCCAGGAAGCAAATGTAGCAGGTGATGTGTTACAAGATGCTTTGATTCTTGCATTAGATAATACAAGTGATTATTGGGTAGTAGATTCAGGGGCTTCATGTCATGCTACGCCCCATAGGAAATATTTTCATGATTATGTTCCAGGCGATTTGGGACATGTTTTATTGGGTGATGATGAGCCATGTAAAATTGTTGAAATGGGTAAGGTATGGATAAAAGTTAAGAATTGAACTGATTGGTTGTTGAAAAGAAATCTATGAAAAGAAATCTGATCTTAACAGGGTAGTTGGGAGATGGCGTCTGTCTATCTACATTTGGAGAAAAGTGGTGGAAGATCACTAAAGGATCAATGGTGATAGAAAAAGGAGACAGGGAATGTACGTTGTATTTACGTCCTCATAATACTGACCATTCTATCTCTTTAGCTTCCACAGGAACAGATACAGCATTGTAGCATCATAGGCTTGGCCACATGAGTGAGAAGGGGATGCAAATTCTCCACTCAAGGAAGTTGCTGCCAGATTTGAAGTAGGTAAGTTTGGAATTCTGTGAAAACTGTGTTTATGGAAAACAAAAGAGAGCCAGATTTCTCAGGGTTGGGAAACAGAAGAAGAATGAAAAGTTAGAGCTTGTGCATATAGATGTATGGGGACCAGCTCAGGTACAATCTCTTGGTGGCTCTCATTATTATGTTACATTTATTGATGATGCAACTAGGAAAACTTGGGTTTATTGCATTAGATAGAAATATGATGTGTTTGCTACTTTTAAGAAGTGGAAAGCTTTGGTTGAGAATGAGACAGGAAAAAGGTTGAAGTGTCTCAGATCTGATAATGGAGGTGAGCATTGCGGCAATGAGTTTGATAGTTACTGTTCATACCATGGGATTCGCAGAGAGAAGACAGTTCCAGGAACACCATAAGAAAATGGTGTGTCTGAAAGGATGAACAGAACAATTATAGAGTGTGCAAGGTGTATGAGATTGCATGGAGGGTTGCCTTTACAGTTTTGGGCGGATGCTATAAATACTGCTGTTTATTTAATAAACAGAGGACCTTCAAGTGCTTTGGATGGTGGTATTCCAGAGGAGGAATGGACAGGTAAAAAGGTAAACTACTCATTTATGAGAACGTTTGGTTGTGAAGCATTTGTCCATATTGATAAAGATAATAGAACAAAGCTTGAAGCTAAATCCAAGAAATGTACCTTTATTGGATATGGGGTTGATGATTTTGGTTATCGCTAATGGGATTATGAAAATAACAAAATCATTAGGAGTAGAGATGTGATATTCAATGAAAAGGTCAGGTATAAAGATCAGTTGCAGGGAAAGAAACATGAAAAGGAAAACACAGAGTACACAGTACTTGATGAAATTAAAGAAAATGAAGTTCCAAAGGTGCCAGAAAATCAAGAAAAACAACAAGTACCTGAAACTCCTGCAACTGCAAGCAGATCTACTAGGTTAAGTAGACTCCCTGAACGATACTCTCCTTCAATGTATTATTTATTGATGACTGATGCTGGTGAACCAGAGTGTTATGAAGAAGCAATGCAGGTGGAAACTAGAAAGAAGTGGGAGCAAGGCATGAATGAGGAGATGGAGTCATTAGTAGGAAACCAGAATTGGGATTTGGTTTAGTTTCCTATTGGTAAAAGACCATTGCAGAACAAATGGGTTTACAAGTTGAAGGAAGAAGAAGGAGGTAAGAAGCGGTATAAGGCCAAACTTGTTGTAAAGGGGTTTGCACAGAAGAAAGGTATAGATTTTGACGAAATATTTTCTCATGTTGTTAAGATGACTTCAATTAGGACTATTTTAAGTCTAGTGGTGGTAGAAGATTTTCATCTTGAATAGTTAGATGTAAAAACAACTTTTCTCCATGGGGATTTGGAGGAAGAGATATATATGCAGTAGCCACAAGGGTATGAGGTCAAAGGGAAGGAGAATTTGGTTTGCAGGTTGAAAAAGAGCTTGTATCGCTTGCAGCAATCTCCAAGGTAGTGGTATCTAAAATTTGATAGGTTTATGACAGAACAAGGTTATAGTAGATGTCATTCTGACCACTGTGTTTATTTCAAGAAGCTAGACAATGAAATATATATTATCTTGTTATTGTATGTGGATGACATGCTTGTTGCAGGGTCTAACATGCAGGATATAAATGTTCTCAAAAGGAAGCTAGCTAATTCATTTGCGATGAAGGATTTGGGTGCTGCAAAGCAAATTCTTGTTATGAGAATAACGAGAGACAGGAAAAATCACAAATTGACATTGTCTCAGAGTGAGTACATACAAAAGGTGTTGGAGAGATTTAGAATGCAAAATGCAAAACTAGTTAGTACACCTTTGGCCAGCCATTTCAATCTAAGTAAGGAAATGTGTCCCAAGACACAGGAAGAGACAGATTACATGTCCAAGATTCCCTATCAATCAACAGTTGGCAGCTTGATGTATGCCATGGTGTGCACAAGACTAGATATTGCACAAGCAGTGGGAGTTGTGAGCAGATATATGAACAATCCAGGTAAAGAACATTGGAAGGCAGTACAGTGGATTCTCATGTATTTGAGAGGTACGACCGCTCAGGAATTATGTTTTGGAGGTTTAGACACTTTTCTACAGGTATATGTTGATGCAGATATGGCAAGTGAGAAGGATAGCAGGAGGAGTACCATAGGGTATGTGTTTACTGTATGTGGAACAACAATAAATTGGATTTCGAAACTACAGAAGGTTGTTGCACTTTCAACAATGGAAATAGAGTATGTTGTTGTTATAGAGGCTAGTAAAGAGATGATTTGATTGCAGAGGTTTATGGAGGAATTGGGTAAGAAGCAGAAGGATAGCAGGTTGTATAGTGACATCTAGAGTGCCATTCATCTTGCAAAGAACTCAACATTCCATTCCAGGACTAAACATATATAGCTCAAGTACCATTTCATATGGTCTATTTTGGAAGATGAACTGTTGAAGCTGGAGAAGATACATACTGTTGAGATATTGTAACTTCAAAGAATATTATAATTGTACTTTATTATTCCGGAGATGTTTCATTCCTCCGTAAAGATCTTATTGTATATCTGGAGATGTTTATTCCTCCGTCGGAATGTGGTAACTTGGGTTATTAGACTTCCCTAGTGGGGGTCGGCCTTGTATTTGTTATGTGGGTCAAAGGGTTATTAGACCACCCTAGAGGGGTCGGCCCAGTCAGTTGTAGTGGGGTATTTAACCCATTGGTTAAATACGAGCCTACGTGTACTTGTGTAAAATATATGTCAGTGTAGTGTATAAATAGAGGAGGTGTGTTCCTCATTTGACACAAACAGTCACTTGAGGATAGCGCACTTGTGGAGGAGAGGTCTGCTATTGTGGAGGAGGAGATCATGTCTCAGTGTTTCATCTTTGTATATTGCTGGTCATCTATATTGAGGAAGCTTTGCTGGGTTTTCTACCCCATGAGGGTTTCCCAGGATAAATCTCTGTCTCTTGTGTTTATGCTATGCTTGTTGTTTCTTCAGTGATCCTGTATATGCTATTATTGAGAAATGGAATGTAATGCTGCTATTTTATGTCTTAGCATATTGAATCTTAACATGGTACCAGAGCTAACCTGAAGGAAGACAAGGTATGGCACTTACGACACTTGCTTTACTTACGACAATTTGAAGGTTAGGGTTTTACATAGAAAAAACCAGTCATCGTGGAACTTTCGCTATAAATCCATTTTGGAGAAGGTTCAGGTTCTAAAAAGCTTACAGGTCGAAGATAACATCCCCAGGTACCTTGTGTCCAAAGGGAATCCTCAGATTCGTTGTACTTTGTGAGTTATGATCAGTACAAGTTAGGGTTTCTGCCTCTTCCAGATCTCAGTCAAAATAAGGTGACCTTGGAAAAAAGGTCATAACTTGGGCTAGGAAGCTCCAAATGAAATTTCGTAAAAAGTGACAGGTATTACACAGAATTTCCTATCTCAGAAAATTTTTTCAGAGGCCGAAGATGAACCAGTGACACGTGGCACGCCGTACAAGTTCGCTCTCCTGTTTTATCCCAGAAACAGGTCACATTGCGACACTTGGCATAACTCTCTCTCAGAGAATCCAATTGAGGTCAGACCTATCAGGATGGGAAGATAAAAGGTCGATCTATCTCAGAAAAAGTGTTTAGAGGCCTAAGTTCAAACAGTGACACGTGGCATGCCGTACAAGTTCGCTCTCCTGTTTTATCCCATAAACAGGTCATGTTGCGACACTTGGCATAACTCTCTCTCAGAAAACCCAATTGAGGTCAGAACTGTTAGGATGGAAAGATGACAGGTCAGGCTACTGCAGAAAAAGGGTTTCAGACCCTGTGGAGCAAAAATTTCAGAGTTATAGCAGAAACAATCAGGTGCATATTTCTGTCAAAACAGAATTATTTTTGGAGCACCTTTATTCATGGCTTCCGGAATTTAGGGTTTCGGAGAAAGTTAGAATTTTTGGAATAGGAGTCCACGGCTGAATGCTACTCAGGAAAATTGAAATTTAGAGACCAAGATCAAATTTTTTGGTTGGGTGGAAGACCGGGCTTGATCAAACCCCGGTTCGGGATTTTGATCGGAAAGATGGAAAATTAGGGCTTCAGCAAAAGTTGGAATTTTTGAAGTCTGTAAACAAGGCTGGAAGCTCCTAAGAAAAATAAGAGTTTAGAGCCTTGGATCGAACCTTTTGTTTGGGAAGAAGGGTGGGCTTCATCAAACCCTAGTTCGGGATCCTGTCCAGAAGATCCAGAAGTTTCAAAGGCAATTTTGAGGGGTCAAATTTTGGAAATTCCAAAATTGAAGTATGCTAGTTTGATCAGCTCAGCAAGACATATTCTTTCATCCATTCAGAAGTATGAAAGTCAAAGATTGATTTTTTAGGGTTTCTCTAGCAAACCCTAATCAAGCTCCAGATCAAGTTTCAGGGGGAGTTGAGGCTAAGGCCTTACATAAGAAGACTACAAGAAGTCTCGACAGGTATGACTTAAGGAGGCTCAGGTATGTCTTGAAATCTAATTCTTGATTAAGTTCATGACGTGTTTGTCTTCATATTATTTATTAATACAATCTTGATTAATGTTAGAATTGTCTTATCACCCTAGTAACAGTATGAATGCATGTGAATGATCAAAGACATTCATTTATTAGGGCTATATGATTGTACTAATGCATTATGATGTTTTGTGAGGTTGATGTTGTCTGCTAACAAGATACAGGTACATCACAAAAGACAAATCAGGTTCCATGACCATGAAAACATGAAGACAAAGACTCATCCATAATATTTGTTCTACTTATGAGGTATGTATGACTTTGTTATATTATGCTTAACCTATGAGACATGCAGGTTCTAGCTCAGGATCTCTAAATCATTGAAGAGATTGTTTAGGTATGTTGTACATAACTAAGTAGGTATACTAATCCAGGTATGTTTCCCATGAATCTTACCTTGTGTTAGGATCCCTTATGTAAGTATACTTGGTATGATTGGTTATGCTTATTCATAAAGTTAGTAATCAAGGGATTATGCATATTATGTCTTTTATCTTCATTGATGATATGCATGAGTAAAAGAAGACTTCCCTGAAATCTTGAATACTAATGTTTATTAACTATAATCATGACTATACATTTTCAAGATTATTTAGAACTATAATGTTTTGATAACATTTAGAACATACTAATGGGTGTATGTTTGTGTATGAGATCATGAGGATGACACTTGAACATGCACAGTGGTACAAAATGAATAGAAGTTCAAAAGACATACAGAAGATCAAGCGGGAGGCAACCACACAAACATAAAAGATAAGTATTTGAGTTGTTATTTGAAATAGTAAATGATATTGCCTGTAATAGGTTGTATGCATATTTGTATTCCTAGAATATATGATGCTGATTGTAAACATTCATAGAGCATTGAACAGTATACTACTAATATGCATATGATTGGTAAGTTGGACAAACATTCCATTGTTGCTTGTCTAGAATGAAACCTCTTTGCTGACATGCTGAGAGCTGTGCACACTCTCGATAGTATGTTCTGGTAGAGATGGAAGGCATCTAGATAGCCACTGTATGCATACAGGATATGGGAAAGTGTTGTGCCAAAGTATTGGTCAAAATAGTTGCATAACTATGTAAATGATATCTGTATGCATAATAGGTTATCATGTCAATATGATTTGATGATTATGAAGTATTACTAATCATGTACTTAATTTTGATTTGTAGGAAAGATCATGATGAATGATGAACACTGAACAAGCGATGGATGTTAAAAAAAAAAAAAAGATTTTCAAATCAAACACACTATAGAAGGCTTGTGGCTAGAAGATTCTCTTAGAAATAAGAAGAGAATCATGATGAGATGTTTGCTCCAAGTGGCTAGATAAGACCATTCGCTTAATGGTGTAATTAAAGAAGAAGTGTGAATCAGGTTCTG
Source organism: Larix kaempferi (assembly GCA_027924585.1). Taxonomy (NCBI): domain Eukaryota; kingdom Viridiplantae; phylum Streptophyta; class Pinopsida; order Pinales; family Pinaceae; genus Larix; species Larix kaempferi. The sequence continues at coordinate 1,047,868 of BSBM01001081.1, read as the reverse complement.
TATGGGTTCCCAGGATCGATAGTAATTGATGAGAATACATGTGAGGATTGCATCATCCTTGGACTTTCAGTCCTAAAGAGAGCCGTAGACGTAAGGTCTCCGAGAATGAAGTCCTCGGTGGACTTGAGGGGATTGGATCATCCCTGGACTTTCAGTCCTAAAGAGAGCCATAGACGTGAGGTCTCCGAGAATGAAGTCCTTGATGGACTTGAGGGGATTGGATCATCCCTGGACTTTCAGTCCTAAAGAGAGCCGTAGACGTAAGGTCTCCGAGAATGAAGTCCTCGGTGGACTTGAGGGGATTGGATCATCCCTGGAATTTCAGTCCTAAAGAGAGCCGTAGATGTATGTCTTCGTGAATGAAGTTCTTGGTGAACATGTGAGGGGATTGGATCATCCCTGGACTTCAGTCCGAAAGAAGAGCCGTAGACGTATGTCTTCGTGAATGAAGTTCTTGGTGAACATGTGAGGGGATTGGATCATCCCTGGACTTCAGTCCGAAAGAAGAGCCGTAGACATATGTCTTCGAGAATGAAGTCCTTGATGGACGGTTGATGATTAAGTCATCCTTGGACGTAGGTCCTAAATGCACGGTTGAGGATTAAGTCATCCTTGGACGTAGGTCCTAAATATCCTAAATGTACGGTGGAGGATTAAGTCATCCTTGGACGTAGGTCCTAAATGTACGGTGGAGGATTAAGTCATCCTTGGACGTGGTCCTAAATGTACGGTGGAGGATTAAGTCATCCTTGGATGTGGTCCTAAATGTACGGTGGAGGATTAAGTCATCCTTGGACGTGGTCCTAAATGTACGGTGGAGGATTAAGTCATCCTTGGACGTGGTCCTAAATGTACGGTTGTGGATTAAATCATCCTTGGACAGTAAATCCAGTAATTCCGAAAGGAAGGATAGTCCTAAATGAATTGAGTGGATTAAATCATCCTTGGACAGTAAATCCAGTAATTCTGAAAGGAAGGATAGTCCTAAATGAATTGAGTGGATTAAATCATCCTTGGACAGTAAATCCAGTAATTCCGAAAGGAAGGATAGTCCTAAATGAATTGAGTGGATTAAATCATCCTTGGACAGTAAATCCAGTAATTCCGAAAGGAAGGATAGTCCTAAATGAATTGAGTGGATTAAATCATCCTTGGACAGTAAATCCAGTAATTCCAAAAGGAAGGATAGTCCTAAATGAGATTGAGAGGACTAATCATCCTGTAAATAGATTGGGATTTCCTCGTCCCTAGACATGGTGAGATGTCTTAAAGTGATAAGGACTAATCATCCTATAAATAGATTGGGATTGCCTCATCCCTAGACATGGTGAGATGTCTTAAAGTGATAAGGACTGATCATCCTGTAAATAGATTGGGATTGCCTCGTCCCTAGACATGGTAAGATGTCTTAAAGTGATAAGGACTAATCATCCTGTAAATAGATTGGGATTGCCTCATCCCTAGACATGGTGAGGTGTCTTAAAGTGATAAGGATTGATCATCCTGTAAGTTGATCTGGATTGCATCATCCATAGACATGAGAGTTGTCTTAAACCGAGAGGGACTGATCATCCCGTAAGCGGATCAGGGTTGTATCATCCTTGGACCTATGTCCTAAAGTGAGAGGGATTGATCATCCCGTAATTGGATCTTGTGTGTTGCAGGGTATGCTGCTATTGTGTATACTTGTATTGATGATATGTATACTTGTATTGATGAGGATACTTGTATTGATGATATGTATACTTGTATTGATGAGGATACTTGTATTGATGATATGTATACTTGTATTGATGAGGATACTTGTATTGCTGATGTGTATACTTGTATTGATGAGGATACTTGTATTGATGATGTTGCTGATCGTGATGATCTAGATGATGATGCTGCTGATCATGTGATGACGATGTTGATGATCATGTGATGATGATGCTGATGATCGTGTGATGACGATGCTAATGATCGTGTGATGACGATGCTGATGATCGTGTGATGACGATGCTGATGATCATGTGATGACGATGCTTTTGATCGTGTGATGACGATGCTGCTGATTGTGTGATGACGATGCTGCTGATCGTGTGATGACGATGCTGTTGATCGTGTGATGACGATGTTGCTGATCGTGTGATGACGATGCTGCTGATCGTGTGATGACAATGCTGCTGATCGTGTGATGACGATGCTGCTGATCATGTGATGACGATGCTGCTGATCATGTGATGACGATGCTGATGATCGTGTGACGATGCTGATGATCGTGTGATGATGATGCTGATCATCGTGTGATGACGATGATGTTGATCGTGTGATGACGATGATGCTGATCGTGTGATGATGCTGATGATCGTGTGATGATGATGCTGATCATCGTGTGATGACGATGATGCTGATCGTGTGATGACGATGATGCTGATCGTGTGATGACGATGCTGATGATCGTGTGATGACGATACTGATGATCGTGAGATGATGATACTGATGATCGTGAGGATCCAGATGATGATGTTGTTGTAGATGTTTGAGTACTGCAGAAGATAAAGACTCAGTACTGAAGATGTTGATGTTCCAGTAACTGGTTGAGTTACTGATGATGTTGAGAAAGCTTCCAATGATTTATAGATGTATCATGTATGATGTTGATGACTCCTTGCTCATGCAGATGCTGTTATAATATCCTTCTCGTTAAGGGGGAGTGTTAAGATATTGTAACTTCAAAGAATATTATAATTGTACTTTATTATTCCGGAGATGTTTCATTCCTCCGTAAAGATCTTATTGTATATCCGGAGATGTTTATTCCTCCGTCGGAATGTGGTAACTTGGGTTATTAGACTTCCCTAGTGGGGGTCGGCCCTGTATTTGTTATGTGGGTCAAAGGGTTATTAGACCACCCTAGAGGGGTCGGCCCAGTCAGTTGTAGTGGGGTATTTAACCCATTGGTTAAATACGAGCCTACGTGTACTTGTGTAAAATATATGTCAGTGTAGTGTATAAATAGAGGAGGTGTGTTCCTCATTTGACACAAACAGTCACTTGAGGATAGCGCACTTGTGGAGGAGAGGTCTGCTATTGTGGAGGAGGAGATCATGTATCAGGGTTTCATCTTTGTATATTGCTGGTCATCTATATTGAGGAAGCTTTGCTGGGTTTTCTACCCCATGAGGGTTTCCCAGGATAAATCTCTGTCTCTTGTGTTTATGCTATGCTTGTTGTTTCTTCAGTGATCCTGTATATGCTATTATTGAGAAATGGAATGTAATGCTGCTATTTTCTGTCTTAGCATATTGAATCTTAACACATACTAGCCAGAATCCTGCAGACATGTTCACAAAGGTAGTGACTAGAGAGAAACTGAGTTCTTGCTCAGTTTCAGTTGGCCTTCTAGCATGAAGGAGAAGAGGAGAAATTTGCCAAGTCCAAGTCCAGCAAGTGCAGCAGCGGTGGAGTTGCTGTGATCAGTCTCCAAGTGGGATATTGTTGGTTGTGGAGCCAGATCTTCCAGTCTCATAGATGATATTGTCTCAGCCATGCACCCCAGAGGAATGTACACTCATTCCCCTACCTTGGGGTTTTTGGGCAGTGCCACCGAGAAATGGGGGTTCGGGGACAACGCCCTCGAGAAAATTTTTTGTGGTTGTTTTCTCCAACAGTTTTCGGGGCCCATGGTTTTGGGTATCCCGTGGTATTTTCCTATTGTATTTACCTTATAAAATAAATACATTGTAACACAGCTAGGGTTGATGTATTAGGTTTTATGCATTGTAAAGATCTCTAAGATCGGAAGAGAGACTGTGAGACAGTGAAGAGGAAGTGAAACGACTGTGCTGCAGGTTGTATCCCTTCACTTTGCTGGACGGTATAATAATAAGGATTGACAATTTCAGTGTGGATGTATCCCATCTTGGGGTGAACCACGATATATTTGTGTTTCTCTTGTAATGTGTGTGTGATTATATTTGCATTTCTGTTTATTGTTATTTCTCTGTGATCCTGTTTTTCTAACAGGATGACCCTTCTTGCAGTCTAGAACTATTTTGAACAGAATACTGGGCAGAAGAAAGGTCGACCGACCTTTCATTTATGAGTGAATTGTACAAATTTTCAACCTGCCTAGGCTGGGACAACAATTCCAGACTTCCGAAATGAATAGTTGGGATCGGTATATTGGCTAAGTCATAACATATCAACAATATTTATCCTGACTTGCGACAAGAAGAATCGGCCGCCCCTTCGTTTAGTAGACAACTGTAGACAGCTATATGTTACAATTGACCTGTATCCAGAGTGGTGAACACAAGAAGGATCGACCGAACCTTCTTGCAGCCTAGAACTATTTTGAACAAAATACTTGGCACAAGAAAGGTCGACCGACCCTTCTTGCACCCCCCATGAGGATTTCATTTCCTTTTCCGAAGACATAAATATATTGCCGATTGCAGATACCTAGATTTCTTAAAACGTTCCATCAATTCCTCTATCCCCGCAACTCGCAATGCAGATTGCGGGATGGGACAACAATTCCCGACTCCTGACTTCTGCAGTAAATAGTGGGGAATGGAGATTGGCTAAGTTATAACATATAAACAATATTTATCCCGACTTCCAACCTTTGAGAAGAAGGATCAGTCGCCCCTTTGTTTATTATAAAATTGTGAACACCTATATCCAGGAGTTCACCTGTATCCAGAATGTTGAACACAAGAAAGATTGGTCGATCCTTATTGCAGTCTACAACTATTATGAAAAGAATAATTGGTAGAAGAAGGGTCGGCCGCCCCTTCATTGCATGGGAATTTTTAACAAAGGCAAGGTAGCCATTTGGTTACAGTCAAAATACTTTGGTCTGGTGGAAAAGAAGAGAGAAGAAACAATCCAATCAATACTCTTTAATTAAGTTTTATTTGTTATCTCTGTATGATTTGTAGAGCTTGTTGTCCATATACTTTTGTCCAAATATTCAACCTACGAAGGCGAGGGTGTCAATCCATGTATATGAAGAATGGTGAACACTGAAAGAAGACTGATCACAATAAGGGTCGGCCAACCCTTCATTCACGAGATAAATGTATACACAACAAAACCCCTTTCACTGGCCCCTTCGACATCACTTTGTAAACAGGTTGAAGTCTAACCCGAAGCGAATATGGGGGTTGCATAATCAAGATTCTCTTAACCATGGAGATGCAGAGATGTCATTATGATCTTCGCATAACATTCTATTTAACATCAACTAACTAATGGGATAGAACACCAGATAACTTCACACTTGGAAGCTATCACAGTATAGAGGACTACGCTGAATATCTACTGTATTCACCAGTTGGCTACGAATTCATCAAACTATGTGTTTCTTCTTCACAATCACACACTTGTATTCCAATTAATCAATGTGCAATTACCATTCACATACAAATAAATTAAGTACAAAAACTCACATAAACTCGAATACAAAACATGTGATAAACTCATACACATAAACAAGAAGGATCGGCCGCCCCTTCTATGATGATCGCTCGTTCTATGACCGATCCTTATCTCAAAGGACTCTGTAAGATATGCATTCGATCTCTAATGGATAATGCTAGTAGATTTGTTCTTAATCAATCAATTGATTTTGAAAATGAGGGGTCGTTCCTTAACCATCGATCATTAGCATGAACATTTGCAAGTATACATCTAATATTAAAACACTAATTTATAATTATAGACATTGTATGCATTCTTATATTGACTACTTAATATTGATTGTTTTGTAGATAAAGCATGGTTGCGTTGTTGAGATTCTGTAACTACCAGGAAATCCCTTTCTTTGAATTGACAAAAGATCATGACCTTCACCTATTCACAAATGGATGGTATGTTGAGATGGAAGAACCCGATAATTTGTACTTGGATTTATATATATTCTACTTGGATTACGAGAGAGCTCGGACTAGAGTTGGAATATTGACATATGCGGATCCCGATGAATCTGATGAAAAATTGTGAGTTCAAGTTGAAGTGGTCAATGGTGAAAATTGTTACCTTCTACAACTTGATCTTATGGTTTGTAATTATCGACTAGATCTAATGAAAAATGGTCCCGATCCAGATCCAATTTCCTGTGCGAAGCAAGGGTGGGTTTTTCCCTCGTATGATGTTTCTAAATGTTCTGGAATTGATACCGCGTCATCCTTGAAGAAAGGAATTTTGTCGGTATGGAGGAAAAGAATGCTGGATGGGAAAACTTCCTCTGTATTGCATTACATGAATATTAATAAGAAGCCGATAAAGGTATGCCATCAAAAGATTCTTACGTACAACAAAAGAGTATTTCTCCAATATATTGTAAAATATGTGGACAAATCTTCCTTCAAACAACTCAAAGGAAGTCCTTCTAAAGGGATGCTGCGGAAAGCAAATAAGAGCTTCGAAAGTTCAAAAGAAGTTCAACAATTGCAGATCAAATACTTTTTGTTCAATGAGAAAGCTTTTTCCATTGACGTAACAAGGTGTGTTGTTGCGCCTCCGCACTTACAATATCGAAAGCTTGATGAGGAGGTCGTGCAAAAGATGGATGTATCTCTTGTCCATACATTTACAACAACATTGCGAGATGCTATTCTATTGCCTTTCGATAAGGAGACGACATTGACCTTTCTTCCTGGAAATGAAGAATAAATTAATTTGCCATCAGTAAATTTTTATATATTGGATGGGCAACATACTATTTCTGCGCAGAAAATAATCATTGTAGATGATCGATATAAACAACTCCATTCAAGGTATCGGCAATGAACAAATCGTCTTCTACATAGAGACGTTCCTCAGCACACCATCAGCAAATTATGCAAACAACAAAATTTGTCAAACAAGGAATTTGCAAACACTTAATTCATTTCTCAAGTTGAAAAAGAAAGGGAGAAATGGATATCCTACGGTACTCCATCCTGCCCGGGAAAGGGAAACGTTTCCATTGATTCTTGGAAGGTATATAATTTATCTTCTTATCAATCAAAGTCTTTAGATTGCTTCCCGTGTTATGAAAATTAATTACCAAATTAACTAGAATATTCAATTTTTTATGTTTGCAGTCTTTCCAAGATGAATGTAAGGATATATTTCTTGTTCAAAATAAGGAGAGCCGTAAAGACAAGCTAACTCTTGTTTTGACATCGGATTGACCATGGAGAAAATTGCAGTCTGTATTCGAGCTTTACAAAATTGGCTCCTTGCTATGCTTTCCCAAGAGCATCACTGAGGATGATTTTGTTCAAATCAAAATAAAGATTTATGGCTCTAATTTTTTTAGACCATTGTGTGATCTTGATGAAGATGAATTGACTGCTGTGGTGGACAATATAATCAATGGATCGGTTTGGATGATCACATCAGTCGATAAAAATGTTTGCACACAAACTTCAAATCAATATTGCAAACGAATCAAAGACGAGAGGTCAACTAGGCATTCGATCGTTGAATATTTCAAAGTTAATGATGTTCAAATTGATTGATCACAAATTGTCACTAACGATAACGTCATTGAAATATATAAAATTGCACCAAACCATCTCCAGCACCTGTGCAGTATTTTATGCTCCGAAAAGCAAGCAAAATCTCCGAGTAAAATGAGAAAGAACGAATTTGAAGTGGATAATGGTACCAAAATACCAATTGATGCTCATAAAATATTGAATCTATATATCAATAAAGAGAGGATGGGTATGTCCATTGACGACGTTGAAAATAGTTCACAGTTTGCTTGTCAATGTTGTTATCCCGAATCTTTGGTCAACACTCTAAGATTAATTCCATTCTTTGGTGCGGCAGTCAGTTGTGAATTTGTTACTATGGATATGTGTAATTGTGATAGTACATGGATAGAACAAGACATGCTTGCATTTTTGTACTACTTAGAAACAAATGAAGAGGCATGTACTTGTATTTTTTTAGCTGATATGGAAAACTCTTCTATGATTTCTAAAGCTTTCACAATTTTCAGCAAGAAATAAAAAAAACATGTTACACCGAATCCTACAAAGGGAGTTTATAGAGAATTCTCCAGGGACTTGTTTATAGGATTCTCTATTATACAGTGTTGGAGCATTGGAAGGGATAAAGATATTTTATCTACTTCTGAAATTGATATGGATTGGAAGGATGAGGGCCTACCGATGATTGATTTACCTTGGCCCAAGGTTGACAATGATAGTGCGAGAAGCCATGTGTTTGCAAAAGAAAGGACATAGGAATTCTGGGATCACATAGTTTCTAGACAGGTCACTTCTCAAGGCATAGTTCTTTCGTTGTACCCAGGAGGTAGGCTTCATTCGTTCGTTGATGAGGGATCTAGAAAGAATAGTTATTTCTATTGTGGAGACAGTACAACAAGAGCTGTTTATGAACAATTTCTATCATGAATTGGGTGTAACATAAGGTATTTGTTTTAACTTTTTCAGATGTCTTTGATTTTATTTTACTTTTCTAAAACAAGGTATTTCTATTAACATTTTCAGATGTCTTTGATTTTATTTTACTTTTCTCAGTCGGTTATCTTCAATAACTTCTTCAAAATCCTATTCTACTATAGCTTCAAATAAAGAGCACACCCAGGTATATCGTCCAATCAAATTGTACTATCTGATGACGAAAGTGAATGTGATAGAGAATCCACTAAGAACTACCAAACAGAAGCACAAACAGGACAAGAAGGTAAAAAATTATTTTTCAAAGATAGTGGTTAAATTAACTAAATTATGAAAGGGGATAGTGACCTTGAATACTTGCAAAAAATTATATAAAATGTATACTTGCAAATTTCCAGGTCAACATGTGGATCATCCACAACTAGAGCTGGCATCGACGATGCCCCTGGATATTGGCCAACAAATCATATTGGAGAATAATGGACTAGGTGAGAGCTTGGACAATAATGAACAAGGCGAGAGCTTGGTGTCAAAATGCGGTGTCTCCAGCGATGTTACTCACCAATCAAATGTTGGCCTGCCATTGACAGGTAAAAGACAAAGAATATTTTCTACTTAAATTGATAAAACAAATTTATTCTGAAGTATATAATGACAAGCAATATTTCTGTACAGCTCCCCATACACAAATGTTATTCATCTTAGAAATGGAAGGTTTTCTATTTCGCAAGAAAGCCACAGAAAATGACTCCAAAAGAGAAAAAAAAGGAAATAAAAAAGATACTGTTGGAGGGGAAAGAGTAAAAAAGGGGGGAGAGATTACTAATGGTGAATTTGAATTTAAACATAGAATAACTTCATATGAGTCACGATCAAATTCCATTGTATTTTTGGATTTACTTCTTTCCAAATTCAATGTTGGGATTTGGTCATCTAAATGTAGTGTCAATGAGGGGACGCCACTGCTTGCAAATTTTTTGATGGAATGCGGTAAATATAAATCATATGAGAAATTTATTTATTTATTTGGTTTTGAGAGAGATGTACCTACTATCAAGAAGGAAATACACAAAGAAATATGGAGAGTGTGTGGATGGAGTTCCCAATGAAAACTTCGGAAATTAATACATCAATGATTTTTTTGGAGGGTGATGGTGAGAAAGCACTTCCATTTCAAAACTGTATTTTGAGTAAGCCCTTTATTGAATCGTCCCTTAGGAAAGATACTGAATTGGTACATGGAATTTGGCAGCATTTTAGTAAAATGCATGAATCAACTGATATCAGAACCTTCAATGCCTTCTCCCAGTTGAATCTTGGTAGAGTGACAACCATCAAATGTAACCTATCATTGCCTATTTCTAGATGTACTCTATCATTGCCTATTTTAAATCATTCAATGTGTTTTCTGTTTTTTCCTGAGACGTTGCTATTTTCGTCTGAATGTAACATATTATTAGTTTTGTGTGATGCTTTTATTAAATCAATTGAATCCGTGAAATTTTGGGTGATTTTTGTATTAATCTTTGGAAATCAACATCTTCATGTACAGTTGCATGGTTGTGATCATTAAATTCATGAACAAAGTGTTGTTGTTGTTGTTATATATATAGTTACTATTCTTGTATGCAGTCAGGATATCACCGCAAAAGAAACTATTGGTCCTGGGAGTAGAGGGATTGCTCTTTGGAGTTCAGATTTTATCCAACATTGGAGATTCTTCCAAACAACCTCATTTTGTCCATAATTGCCATCGTTATTATACACGCATGTTTAGCCCCGAAATGATCAGTGTTGCCAGAGAGCATTTTGACGTTGCTCTGTGGTTTTCATCGCTCGACAACATGGAAATTAAAAATTTCCTTGGTATATTTGAATGGTTGAAAAATGAAGAATTTGTATTTATTTGGGGTATAGAGAAATGTAAACTTAGTACTATTTATAATCACTCAATGTATGCATACTATAATGTTGGTGAAGTACAGAACATATACAAAAAGTCGTTAAAGGATGTACTTATCCAATATGGAGATGTATATAAACAAACAGACATGTTGTTTATAGATGAAGGGCAATATCAATCAACAGACAATTGCAAGGAAAACTGTTTGAAAATGCCAACTAGTTGGAAATTTGACGGTTCACAAGAGAGAGATATAACTATAAAAACAATGTTGTGTTGTATGTTGAATTATCCCCGGCCTCATTCAAAAATGGGGCGTTGTTTAAACACATTGAAATTGAAATGACCGTCATATTATACAAAAAAATCATTTAGTGATTTGTATATTTTTTACAACTCTTGCATTTAATTGGTGTAAGTTTTATTGCACAATTCTCATATTATTTATGGACATCGTACCATGTATTTGGTAATGTGTTTCAAAAATGGTTGAACATGAAAGAAATATACTTAGAAACATTGAACCATACTATTTTATTGACTGGGTTGTGTGTGTGTTTTTTGTTTGCAGATAGTACTAGAAGATTTGTTTCTAGTAAACCATTGATAATTTTTTATTTCAATGGCGTTTTGTTACATGCATTACATAGAAAACAGAAACCCGGATTGTGACGACCATCAGACATTGAAACATCAACAGAGTATTATTTTATACAACCAGGCTTAAGGGAATTTTTTGAAAAATGCTTTACTATTTTTGAGGTTGGCGTATGGACATCTGCTCAACGAAAAAACATTGTCGAGTTTTTGCCTAGATTATTGGAAACAACAAGATTGAAAAGGGATCTATTTAGATTAATTTTAACATAGGAAGATTGTTCTTCTGTAGCCAGAGAGTGTTTTCAGGGTGATGGAAATCCTAATGTATTTCGCAAGCCTTTGAGTATAGTTTTGGACACTTTGATCCATGGTTGGGATCGAACAAATACTGTGATTGTTGATGACTCCCAAGAAAAACATGTTTCTAACGAGGAAGGAAACTATATTATAACAAAAAATTATGCTTCCGACGATGTCAATGACACATTTTTGATAGATCGATTATGGCCTTGCTTACTGCAGCTGAATGGCATGAGCGATGTGAGGCCAATTGTGAAAAAAATGAAAATGAAAGTATTTTGTTAAATAATACACTTGAATGTTTGTTTGTACTAGTATGTTCAATTTCACTGTGATTATAATTCTTGTAAAGTGTCAAGTTTGGTTTCTGAAAATGCAAAATCAGAGTTTGAAATTGCTAAAATCTGTTTTAAAATTTCAAGATTAAGTATTGGATTTGTAAAAAGTAGCCTTCCAAAAGGGCAAGTGGCAATCTGCCCTTGGAAAATCAGATGAATGGGGGAACCATCGAAGGAGAGAACTGGAGAAACTCTGTACTTGGAGAATTGTAATGTTTTACAATCTTAAAAGAATTTCAGTTAGTTTCTGATCTTTTCCTTTCTTTTGTTGTGTATAAAGTTTCCTTGGTTCATTTTGGTTTTTCATACATACATCTAGTACCTTTGTTTAAATTGTATTGTTAAATCATAAAACATATAAATCTGTGTGCTCTATTTATCATTCATATGATTTATATGCAGGTTATGCATCAGTAAATTTCTTTACTTGATTCATATTGTTTCACATTCTACAATTACATAACAGTCATTATCATCATATTAAGTTAATTTGCTCAGTTAAGTTATTAAGCATCTAATTAACAGCTCCTTAACTAGGCTTATTGCTATCATTCTAAGAACATACATGAGGCATCCATCCATCAATGAGGTTGTGACATGGTGTTCTTGGTTTTCAGTCTGTGAAATGGTGTTCTGTTGAATTGCTGCTAGTCCTCTACTTTGTAGGTTAATAATTCTTTGTTGTACTCTAGCAACACTATCATTGGAACTTTTCAGTATTTGTTCAAGTGAAAGGGGTCCTCTAGTAGGTGATATGATAAGGATATCCCTTCTATTTTCCTATTGAGGTGCAGGTGTACCAAGAATTACAATCGGTTGTGCGACTATTTGCTGTTCATAGGTAGATGCCTGTGACTGGCTACGAGTGACAACCGATGATGTTCTTGCTAGAGGAGGTTTATGAGTATTCTGTTTAGGCATATTTTACTTCAGGCCCTCCTTCTAGTGCCATTTGTTGAGGCCTCGAGTGTGTATGTACTAGAATGGGTTCCAAAGCTCTCAACAGAGGGAGAAAACCCAGCCAGAGGCTTCAGATAATCCTGTGCAAGTATTACCCTATCCTTGAGCTATTTGGGCTGGTGATCTCCCACGGATACAAAGGCCTTCGCTAACACTTGTGGTTTTGATCCTAAAAAGAATATGCCTTCCAATGAAGGAAAACAAAGTGTGTTCAGTTTGAAACAAATCTACCTAGGAAGGAAAATCTAAGCTAAGTTAGACCTACTCTAAAAGGTGTCTTGTTTAAATGCATATTAACTTGGTGTGAAAATAAATAAGTACATTCATCCACTTAACATAAATGTGAAGAAGATCAATTCCTTATTTGCTTAAGTTACAATCAATCAATTAAAATTAATTGAATGCAATATTAAGTGTTTAAGCTCATTCAAGATTAACTTGTAACCAATATGTCAATTGAAAAATTAACATAGATTATAATTTACTGTAAATCATTTGTAGAAATCGATAAATATTTTAGTTGAAGAAATTCAATTAAAACATAATGCATACATGGATCTAACATAAGGAAAAATCCAGATTAACAATCTCTGCATGAAATAATATTTGCAAAGGATTAAACAACATAGATAATAGCCTGAAGTAGAAATCAATATTTACCAAACAAATTTGATCAATGAACAAAAGATGCTGCAAGAGAATAGCTTTACTGTATTAATGAAAGTCTGTAAGAAATTACAAGCTCAACATAAAACAGAGCATCTCCAGTCTTCTTTTGTCGATTTCTACCCCAAAAATGGTCATCCCTTGCCTAAGAGAGATCTACCCCCTAAATAATAAATTAAAAAAATAACACAAAGGATAAATTCCCCTTAAACAGGGATTACAAAATCAGAATATTCTATTAGTGAGGAAATCTTCCCACTTGTCCCAGACTTCTATCAATTCATCTATATCTGGATACCGAGGAGATTCGAGCCCCAGTTGGGCATCACACATGAATCCTTCAGTCTCATTTTTGGCTATTTTATGCCATCTGCAGATAAACATATAGATCTTGGCCTCCAAAGAAACAGGTTGCTTAATCAACCAATCCACGTCTTCAATTTGGATATGCTCAATCTACAGGATTTTCTCCTTGACTTGATCACAACGGGATTCGACCTGTTCTATCATCAATTTTGGTGGATCTGCCCCCTCGATGAGCCCCATTGCAGGGAATGCCAATATCTCCATGAGATTGTCTGAGGCATACCATCTTCTTCTGCAAAGGGCTTGAGCCTGGTTTATAGTATCCTATACCATGTCAATAACATTCTCCCAAGCTCGCACAACAACTCAGATTCTTCTGAATTTTAGGCTGTCCAAATCAGGGATATCAGCTGGCTTATCTTCAACATACTTCTGCCAATCCATGATGTCTTCTACAGCTTTAGAAGCTTGTTTTCTTTCCTCTACTTGCTGGCCCAAGGTGCCAGCCATTTTGTCAAAGACAATGTAAGTCTCATGGATTTCACCCAAGGTAGTAAATAGCTTAGCTAGAAGATGATGATGCTCCAGGTTGAATTGATTGGCTAGGTCCTTGAAATCTTGCTGTGAAAACCTAGAAAATGCAGAGGAGGCTGCACTTGCAGTTGCATCCTTTAGCTGTTGTTCAAGCACATCTATATTTTCAGCATTGGCAATGTCCAAAGCTTTAGCATCTTGCAATTGGACTTGAATAGAAGCATTCTGTTCTTGAAGGTCTTCAATCTTATTTTCAAATGCTTTTCTCAGTTCACAAATGTCAGCTTCATGTTCTTCATTGGCCTTAACCAGCTGCTCTTGAAGTTTCTTGAGCTCCTCCTTCTTGACATAATTTTTTTTATTCAGCATGATTACTGAATCAAAATTGGCACCTGCAAAAGCACCCATGGCAACAACAGTATCTAGTGATTCTTGTTGTATGTCATCTGATTGCTTGGCCCAAATGATTTGATTAGGAAAGGGGCCCTGCAACACATCCTGATCTATGCCTCTTTTGTTACCCTTCTTCACCACTACCTTAGCCTTTTTTCTATAGAAATAATCTCCAAGGGAGGTTACAATATCTTCCTCATAAGTAGCTACCAATTCAGTGGAATATGTAGCCACATCTCCTGTTGCAATTATTGGGGATGTCTGAGTAATAGTGGTATTAGGTATTGTCATAGTAATCTGAGAGGTGGTTAGTGGAGAAGGGATAAATTCAGGGACTGAGGGTAAATAGGTTGGAGTAGGGATTGAACTAAAAACTTCAGGAAGTGAAAAAGATGCACCGAAAACTAATGGTGAAGACGGAACAACTGGGATTTGGACATCATTGGATGGTGGTGATGAAATAGAAGATGGTGGCTGCATAGAGACAGTTGAAGACTGGATCTCTGCAATAATTGATGGTGGAATGGAAAGTGGAACTGACAGGGTTGGATATGGAATAGTAATGGAAGTTATTGCATGAAATAACTGGGATATGGTGGATGGTGGTGTTACCCCAGAAGATAAAGTGGAAAGAGCTTGAATGGATGAAAGCAAGAGTGCTGAAGTTGTGGTATCAACAACAATAGTGGTTTCAAGATACTGTTGATCTGGGACACGATCATCCATGACTATGGCATCCAACAAATATGTGATTTCCTGAGAAATTTCAGTTTCTTCCTGCACCACAGTCACAAAAGGAAGTGTTTCATCTTCCACATCACTGTCTTCAATAGTAAGAGTAGGAATCTTAGAGGCAGAGGTTTGAATTTTCTATCTTTTAGCTGGTTTACTCACAACAATCACTTGAACATCACTAATCAGGTTGGCTGTAGCAACCACTTGAATACCAGTAGTGGGTTTGGGTACTGCAACCACTTGGGTCTCGAGCACTGGACTCATCTGTGCTAATTTCTGCTTCAATTGCTGAGATTTATGCATCCACATCTTTAATTCTGCAGCAGTTTTCAACTTCGGAGTATCCTCCATACGGCCTTTGCCTTTGTCTCCATCCAGGTACATTAGCATCAATGGAGCACTGGCTTTGTGAGCTTCCTTTTCTTCCCTATCTTTTCTTGTTTGCTCATCAAGCTTGATTTCCATGCTTTTATGGCTCAAAACCTTGGTTTTAAGCTCCTGCTGATACTGAAAGATATGGATCTGTTATTCTTTGCTCTTTTCCCACAACAGGACTTCAGAGAAAATATTATCTCCCTGATAAATAGAGTCATCAGGGATGTGTTGATGTGTATAACCAATCTTCATATGCGCATGTTTGAAATGATCCTCCATAAATCCTTTGGGGTCATGAGTTCTTTTGGGAGCAAATCCCAATTTCAAAGAAACAATCCTGTCTCCCAGTGTTGCATCCCAAGTTGAAGTTGGGATAACCAAAGGCCCGAGGTTTAAAGGGAACTTAGGCCATCCCTTCCTTTTGGGACCAGTGAGATTAAGGTAGACACCATCTGTAACAGTCTGATAAGATATCTCCTCAAGTAATAGTCTGTCAGGGACAAATCTTGGTAGAAAATGTACAGTACTGCTTCCCCAGACTCTAATGTAAGAAAAGGATTTTCCCACATACCAGTCACCCAATGTAGGGATGAGAGTTCTAGCATTAGGAGAAAAGGCAGGGGCATCTTCCCTGAAAATCTGCTGGTAAATTGCACCAAAGAAATGGTCGCAGATGTCATAGAGCAAGGGAACAAAATTGCTTTCCCATAAGGCAGAACAATAAATATGAACATGGGGTGAGGACTTAGTCCAAATCCACCCCATGGTGGGATATTGAAACTCTGTATAGAAAACATCAATTACAAATGCAGAGAAAAAGAAGTATGGCTTCCTTGTAGCTGTTGTTTTCTGATATTTCTCAATGGCTGTCTTTAACTCTACTAATAAAATTGAAGCCCGAGGGAATGATTGCCCCATTGTTAGGACATGATGGGCGATAGGATCTCATTCAGCTTTGAATACTGAACAATTAGGAAGACCATAGAGTCTGCAGAGCATGGCTGCCAGAAGAGAATAAGGCTCTTTCAACCAAGAAATTGGGTATAAATTATCAGCCTTGGGCATGAAATTTGCCGGTCTGTGCATCCAAGACTTCAACATTTCATTTAAATTGTACCTAGTCTTTGACGACTCAAGGAATGCAACATTGAGGGGTTGAACATCTGGTTTTAGGGCGTAAGCTCTGGTAAAAACCTTAGGGCGAAAGGTAGCCAATTGAGACCTTGCGCTATCATTGAAAGAGTGGTCTTTAGGGTTAGCATTGTCTATAATACACTTAACTGCATTAGTGTAGGGAAGGATAGTAGGTTTGGTAGCTATAGCGTGGAGTTGTGAATCCCTAATATTTTCATAGGGGGGGCGGTTACTCTGAATATAAGTTAGGTCATCATTATCAAAGATGGAGTAAATTTTGGACCAATCCATTTGGTATGTCTCAGAAACCTTATCGCTGGTGTCGACAAGGATGTCGAAGTTTGGGTCTTTGTTCAAAATATATTTCTGAGGAGTTTTGCAACGAGTGTTGCGAGACATGTTTGACAACCAGGAGAAATCTGATGAATAAATAAACAACAATAAGAAAAAAAACTCAAAATAACAAAAAAACTTGAACAATTGAATAAGTAAGTGACACGAAGCCAACCTGTGCAAGCTGGAAAAAAATGGCGAAAACGACCCCTGGTAAAAAGTCGCGAAAACGACCCCTGGTAAAAAGTCACGAAAACAAACCCTAGTAAAAACTCACGAAAATGACCCCTGGTAAAAACTCGCAATAAAATCCGCACAAATGGCAAAAACGACCCCTGGTAAAAACTGGCAGTAAAATCCACACAACAAAATCCACACAGCAGACAATTTTTGAAAATGAAAAATGATAAAAGAAAACAGAAACAAAATCAACATATTTATTAATTCCGCTGGGTTACATCTGGGCCGCAAGATTAAGACAAATTGACGGCTGAGATCTAATCTGAGGAATGCAGAAGACAAGTTGCGAGGGTTTATTTTTTAAGAAATATATACCACGTTCCCGCAATCCGCAATCCGCAACTGCGGGTTTCGGGACCACAAATCCAAATAAAAACAAAACAAAGTGTCATCACTTCCTATGGTGTCAATTCTCTCTTTGAGGCTCACACATGTGATATTTTGGCCTTACAAAATAGAGATCAATTCATGTATGAATGGTCAAGACCGGAAAAATATAAATCACAAGAAGGGTCGGCCGATCCTTTGTTTAGTAGATAATTGTGAACAACAATATCTAGCAATTCACCTGTATCCAGAATGGTGAACACAAGAAGGATCGGACGACCCTTCTGGCAGTCTAGAACTAGTATAAAAATAATAATGGGCAGAAGAAGGGTCGGCCGCCCCTTTATTCATGATGGAATTATGCAAATATTCAACCTACGAAGTATAGGCTGTCAATTCATGTATATCCTGAATGGTGAAGACTGCAAAAATACTAATCACAAGAAGGGTTAGTCGACCCTTCATTTAAGCTGGAAAAATGGAGAAAACGACCCTTGGTAAAAACTCACAGTAAAATCCACACAGTAGGTAAATTAAGGTTGCCATCTAATCAATGCATGTAAATTCTATTTTTAATAACAGATTTTTTTTCAAATTATTGGGTGGCCTGCATATACTTTCATCCAATTTTAAGTCTTAGCTCATTTGATCTCATGGAGGAAGAATATACCTTTGGAAGTGGGAATTTTTCTTGCATGCATTGGAGCAAGCCTAAACCCCTAGATTTGCTTATATATCAAAGATTCAAAATTATTATAATTTGTTGGACTTGGTCCCAGATAGAATGTGCAGTCAACTAGGCGCTAGAGTCTATTTGATTCTATCTAAATTAACTTGCCCCCCTTGACCTCGACCAAGGGGGCAAGGGGGAAACCGAATCATACAGTACTCAGATCCCTGTGCATTCCATTTTTTATATTATCTATCATTTCCTATCATTCTTGCACCTCTAGCGATAAAGGAATTTCTTTGAGCCGTCCATCTTGCATGATCGATCTGGTATCGTTGATCTTCTTCCATGCTTAGCCCCATGACCTTCCACAGTCTTCAATCTCTCAAACGTCGCCTTCCTCACACCTTAAATCTATGTAGTTATTATCAACTGTCGATATGGCCCCTGTCTGTATCCTTACCGTCCAAAGGTGCGGCCTTTACCAAGGTTCGCGAATTTGGAACGTGCCGATACTTCGTGCATGTTCAATCTGCGAACTAAACCTCCACCGCTGATGCCTTTCCCCGCCAGATCTGCACCGTCGAAACATGCGGTCCCTACCAAAACTTCGCAAATTGAAAAATTCCATTTCCCCACGCATCTCAAATCACCGAAGTACCTGTCGTCCGTAGATCTGTCCTTCCGCCCGTTGATCTAATTTCCAACTTGCTCGCAGGCTAGCAACACTCCGCCCATGCTTAAACCATCCTATCTTACTTTTGCGAACATCGCTTGTGGCCGTCGATCTCCATCAAGATTCTGTAACCGTCGATCTCTGTCAAGCTTCTAATAGTCTAGAACTAGTATGAAAATAATAGTGGGCAGAAGAAGGGTGGACCGCCCCTTCATTTACGAGGGAATTGTGCAAATATTCAACCTACGAAGTATAGGATGTCAATTCATGTATATCCTGAATGGTGAAGAATGCAAAAATACTAAGCACAAGAAGGGTTGGCCAACCCTTCATTTAAGCTGGAAAAAATGGTGAAAATGACCCCTGGTAAAAACTCGCAGTAAAATACACATAGCAGGTAATTTTCGAAGATGAAAAATAATAAAAGGAAACAGAAACAAAATCAACAAATTTATTAATTCCGTTGGGTAAAATCTGTGCCATAAGATTAATACAAATCGACGACTGAGATCTAATGTGTGGAATGCGGAAGACGAGTTGCGGGGGTTTAATATGTTCCGCAATCCGCAATTGCGGGTTGCGGGCTGTGGAAACACATGTCGCAAATCCATTATTCAAACACTTTTTGCAATCCGAAATCATGTATAACTAGATAGCTACTTCAACACGCTATAGCATGATATGATGGTGCGTGCATTTTTCTCAAACCATGAATTATGGTGGGCATTCTCTCAAAGCATTTTTGACTACTTTTTCCATACTTTGTTAATTTCCAAAGTTTCACAAACTTGTCATACTTTTCCAGAATGATGTCAGATAGTACCAGAACACCATCATGTGTCTTTCTAGACTCATCACACATTCCATGTCATCATAGATTCCATGTCATCATACATGCCATGTCATCACTTCCTATCGTGTGAGATGTTGGCCTGCCAGAATAAAGATCAATTCATGTATAACCAGAATGGTCAAGATTGGAAAAATATAAATCACAAGAAGGGTCGGTCAACCCTTCGTTTAGTAGATAATTATGAACACCAATATCCAACAATTCACTTGTATCCAGACTGGTGAACACAAGAAGGATCGGACGACCCTTCTAGAAGTCTAGAACTAGTATGAAAATAATATTGGGCAGAAGAAGGGTCATACGCCCCTTCATTTATGAGGGAATTGTGCAAATATTCAACCTACGAAGTATAGGCTGTCAATTCATGTATATAATGAATGGTGAAGGCTGCAAAACTACTAAGCACAAGAAGGGTCAGCCGACCCTTCATTTAAAAGAGAAATTCCCTAGAATATGGTAGGGATCGGGACATTGCCTTTGTTATAAAATGTAAAAAATATTTATCCCGACTTTCGACTGCCGACAAGATGGATCGGCCCCCCCTTCTCTTAGTAGATAATTGTGAACACCAATAAACAACAATTCACCTGTATCCACAATGGTGAACACAAGAAGGATCGAACCACCCTTCTTGTAGTCTAGAACTATTATGAAAATAATAATGGGCAGAAGAAGGGTCAGCCGCCCCTTCATTCATTTATCTCGAGCCTCATTCAAAAATGGGGTGTTGGTTAATGACATTCAACTTCAAATGAAAACAAACCAAAGTTTCCGCAATCTGCATTGCGGGTTGCGGAAACACATGTCGCAAATTCATTATTCAAATAGTTCCCGTAATCCACATTGCGGGTTGCAAAAACGAAGAACACAAACATTTACAATACTCTTCTTGCAATCTGCAATTGCGGGTTGCGGGTTCTGGGCATAAAAATCCCCGATTATTGGAAAACATTTACAACCGGAAACCAGAATGATCAATCATGGAAAAATACTAAGGCTAGGCCATCATTTCATGTATAACCAGAATGGTCAATAATGGAAAAATCCTAAGCACAAGAAGGTTCGGCCGACCCTTCGTTTAGTAGATAATTGAGAACACCGATATCCAACAATTCACTTGTATCCATAATGGTGAGCACAAGAAGGATCGGACGACCCTTTTTGCAGTCTAGAACTAGTATGGAAATAATACTCGGCAAATCTCATGAATGGGGGGGACCATCGAAGGAGAGAACTGGAGACACTCTGTACTTGGAGACTTGTAATGTTTTATGATCTTTAAATAATTTTAGTTAGTTTCTATTTTACTTTCTTTTGTTATATGAATCAAATTTCCTTGATTCATTTTGGTTTTTCATACATAAATCTATTAACTCTGTTTTGTATTGTTAAATCATAAAACATATAAATCTGTGTGCTTGATTTATCATTCATATGATTTTTATGTAGGTTATGCACCAGTCTATTTCTTTCCTTGATTCATATTGTTTCACATTCTGCAATCACAGTGCAGTCAATATCGTCATAATTTAATTTTTTAATTAGCTCATCATTGACAGGACAACCACATTCTTTTTAATCCTTTGAATAAACTAACACAGGAATCTTTAGTCTTGAAAATCTACATCAACTCTATTCGAGAATATTATTTCAGAATTGAAGGGCTCAATACAAAACGAGTATAATATCTTCACGATTTCCAACCCTTACTACATTGCCAAAAAAAACATCTAATCCTTTGAATACAATAACACCGGAATCTTTAGTCTTGAAAATATGCATCAACTCTGCTCGACCATCTTTATTCAAAATTGAAGGGCTCAATACAAAACAAATATCTATTCATGGGTTCTAACACTTACTACATTGCCACAAATTGTCTTTTATACATTATAAAACCTCTCGAGGTAAAACCCTAACTGCTTCATAACTAAAAATAGAAAATTATAAACTAACTATTACATTCCATTTCGGTCAAAAATGATACAATTTCCAAAATTTCTCAGAATATAACATTTGATGTCTTTCTATTGGCTGTAGGTGTTGACCGGGCTTCTTTCTCAAACAGTAGTCTTCAAGTGTGCAAGGTGTACTTCATTTCCCCATATCTCTCCACTGTCTTCCATTACTCTGTAGAATGTACCTCATAACTAGTCATCTCCTCGACCAGAACTTTCATCTCTATGTTCTCTACAATGGAAGTTGGAGGAATATTTTCAGCTATCATGGCCAGCTGGTTTAGAATTTCAAAGTCAAGGGAGAGTTTCTTCACTAGAATTTTCTCTGTTAGAACATGAGTCAAACCTTGAAATTGCTCATGGTTCCTCCCGATGTTATATAGTAAATCCTTATAATTGTCCTGGGAAATTAATTCATTATTTTCATCCCAAAAGGAAGGCAGTCCCTT
Source organism: Larix kaempferi (assembly GCA_027924585.1). NCBI lineage: Eukaryota > Viridiplantae > Streptophyta > Pinopsida > Pinales > Pinaceae > Larix > Larix kaempferi. Next base: position 1,025,710 of record BSBM01001081.1, on the reverse strand, counting down.
TTGTATTACCTTTTCAAATCTCGTTTTGAACGCTTCAACCTATTCCTTCATCTATTCTGCACTACCCTGAACATTCTCAATGTGAGAATGTTTGCCAAGGACTCTCCTAGCCCAAGTTATGACTGTTACCCGGTTTTCGACATCCATTTCTTTCAGATCACCTTCTGTTAGAGTATTTAAGAAACTTATGGTACCCTGGGATGTATCTTTTGGTATCTTATCTAAAACTTCTCTCATTGCTTTACAGCTTTGTAAGCTATCATTTTCTATGGCTTGCTTTGTCTTCATAAAATCTAAATAAGGACTCAATTTTGCAGCCTTATCGATGATTGAATCCCAAATCAAACACTTTGCACCTTGCAATGCTAGTTGTCCTGTCACTTAGCCTATCATCCTCTGATTTTGCCTACCAAATCTTTATTGTTTTTTGTCAACTCTTTTATTTCATTTTTCTTTTTTCTTATTTTCCTCTTCTAGTCTTTATTTTTCTTCTTTTAGTTCTATTATCTCCACCTCTTTCAAGCTAACTTGGGACATAGCTTGAACTATATTATCTGTGCTTGCTTCTTTGTTGCCTTGATCTGTTCCTTGCTTCTCTTGTGCTGTATTTGCCAATTTGGCCTTTAGATCTTCAATTTCAGTCTTAAGACTCGATCTATCTTTCTCCCAACTTTCCTCTTTTTCCTCAAACTTGAGCAATTTAGCAAGACAGTCATCCAATTCTTGAGATAAAGTTTCTTTTTCTTGTTCTAACACAGTTAATTCAGAGGCTTGAATTATCCGAGTTCTAACACAGTTAATTCAGAGGCTTGAATTATCCGAGTTGTTGGAATTCTAACCTTTTGCTAAAGTAATTGGATATTCTTTTCTTTCTCAGCTAAAAGATTTTTAATTGCCCCCCCCTCTATTTGGTTCATCATTGCTCTTCACCAGGTCATCTTATAATATTTTTATTTGCAGCTGATGAGCTTTGTTCTCTGTTTTCTCTTGCCTTAACTGGATTTACAGCCTGTTCACTATTTTCTATAGTTTTTCCACTGTTAAAGTAGCTTTCATCATATCAGCATAAATCACCTCTCCAGTATGCCCATGTAGGTGAATTTTACCAGGGACTGTTATCTTCTGCAAATTCAATTTCATTTCCATGACCTTATCATCAGACGATGTGGCCAAATTCAAAGTATTTTTGTCTGGATCTCTGCTAGTCATCAGAGTAATTTCTGAATCAACAACATTACTGACTTCTGGAAACAACTTATGCATTGCTTCTGCTGCTGTTTGTCTGTCTTTGCCATATTTTACACATATTTCATATCTTGAATGAAATTTGCTAGAATAACCTGTAGCTCTTTCCTCGTCAAATTCGTATTCTTGTACTTGAATTCCTGGCCGTTGGTATTTTTCTTTCTTCATTCCCTTTTCTTTGTCAGATACAACTACTTCATCTTGCTGGCTTGATTTTAATCTTTTGGCTTCTCTTTCTTCCTCCACCTGCATATCAGTACTTTCATAAAAAACTTATTTTACTTGTTGCTTCAACCAGTTTCCTGGGTTAGGTACCATGTCAGGTACCAACTTAGCTGAAACTTTATCCAAGGTAGAAGGATTAGCATGTGAACTTCCCAAAACTTCTGTGTATGATTCATATTGTAGTAAATTTGCCATCTTCGCCAATCCTTCAACCTCTTGGTGATCAAAGGCTTTATTTTTGTACTCTTGCCTTTTGTCAGAAATAACATGACAAGTATCACGTACCCACCCTTGGATTCAATTTGAGGGAGGGAACATGATGCCAATCTCTGGGGATTTTACATAAACTCAGCCCATTCATTAGATTCATACAAATCAAACAAGTGTGCAGATGCAAATCAAACAATTATGCACAATGGAATTAAAACATTATCCACACACAATTCATGCTCATCCAACATATCAAAATAATCATCAAATTAAATATTGCAGAAGTAAATACACATAGAGGATACTTCTCTTCATTGTGCAATTGTCCCAAGCAACTAGCTATGTCACTGCAACGTTCCACCATAGGCCAATTGTGTTCATCAGTATCTCAACACAACTGCCACCCCTGAGCTGGGCATGATTCTTATAAAGAAAATGGGACATTCAAGCTCATACATAGCCCAATAACCAATTACATTTAAGCCAAGCCAGTCCACAACTGGTTTTATCAGGCTAAATCTGAACCCTCTTCATCCCTGGATACTTGCATTCAAGATCAAGCCAAAGCAATAGAGACCTATAACCCATACCCCAACATACTCTTTTCTCACAAAGAAAGCACAATCATTGGGCATGGATGCACATTTTTAGCAATGGGAATTACAAACAGGATGGCCATGGGTCTCCCCCAATTCGTTTCCAGCAAAAAAATGGATTATGGGATGGGAAAAACTAATCACAGGGAGGAAAATGATTTCTCTCCAACTAACTGAGCATTCAGTAGCCAAACGATCTCTATGGAACCCCCAATTCCATTCCCCTTCTTCCCCACTGGTATACAACACAAAAACGCCCTTCTCCCAGCTTTGAATGAAGGAAAACACAGAAAAACATGGCTGAAAAATGCCCAGGTGGCTCCAAACTCGTGAGGGAGAGCAACTGGTTTATGGATGATGGCTTGGGGAGAAATTCATGGCTCTTTTCTTGCCCAAGAAGAAAAACACGATTTTCCACGAAGGATGGCTTTCCCATACTCGAATTTGGACAGCCATACCTCTCCATTCCCAAGGCATTAACTACCTCAACCAACTCTTGGGAGAGTAAATGATTGGGTGCAAAAGTCAACATGGATAGTTGGGATTTTTATGGGTTCTCTCATTGACACTTGTCTTGACTTGATTGGCTCAAGGGTTTGAATGTTTTCCCTCCCAATTTCTTATAAAATCATGCCCCCATCTCTTGTTGCAATGCATAGCTAGTTGTGAGTATTTTATTAAAATGCATATTTACATGATATTGAAATTCCAATGTGCCTGGCTAGCACGTAAACCATATGCATCACTAAATCGATGGCGGGGCCTTGGCCTTGAGCTACTCACCATGATTTTATAACAATATTACATCATTTACATTTTAATGCAATAGGGTCAAGATGGGGACGTGACAACAAGGATCATAATTAATAGTTGTCGCTTTCCTAAAACTCAGTGCTTCTAAATGTTTTTGTACAAAAGGGAGAGCATTCTTGTTCTTGATGATAAAAGGACCAATTTTTAAAGGGAACTTTATATCTGTAGCTTTCTTGAAATGTAGAAAATGGTCATTTTCTACTGTCAATTTTTGTCTGATAAACTCCAAAGCAAAAACACTCGGAGTCAAAAACGCTGGTAGAATATAGGGCTCCCTAACAAATCCATAAAGTCTGCTTACTATATCTCTCTTCCCTAAAAACCAGTCTCCAATTGATTTTTTTAGGCTTAATTGCATCAGGGTCTTCATCTCTGATATTACTCTAGGCAAATTTTCTCCAAACATCAATCTGTATACTTCTGATAAAATAAAATTCATAAAATTAAACATATTGTCTTCCACTGTTTCTGAAAACACAAATTGTGAGAAATGTAAATCTTTTTGATTGCTAAACAGGAGCATTTTCATCAGGTGTGTCTGGAATCTAAAATGTTTCGAAGTGTGGAAATTCACTAACTGAGAGTGGATGTTCCGAGCTAAGAATTCATCAAATTTAAGGTAGGGTACTTGACTGTAATCCATTTCTGGTTTAGAAACAGTTAATCTAAAAAGAAAACTTAACTGGACCTCTGTGATCATGGAATCATCATCAAACCCTAAAAACTGTGAAATGAGTGACAAAACTAACTGTGAATTTTCATCAAATAAATTAATGTCAAGTGCATAGGGGGTGTTATCAATGGCAAGGACAGGTTTCAGACAACTGGTCATGAAGGTTTGTTTAGTCTCAGGGGATGACTATCTATATTGGCTAACTAGGGCTTCTTTGGTAAAATCTTCCTGGTGGTGGGAGGAAAACAGGGGTACTGCTAGAGCTTTCCTAACGGTAGACAGATTTACATGACAAATAATTTTCTTTCGTGATGAATTCATAATGACTCTTTGAATCTGAGAATAATTTACCGCACACCACGAAACGAATTTCATAAACCCTGAAGGTTGTTCGGGATCGAAATGGATAAAACGAGACTTATAAACATTGTGCACATCCAAATTTTGTTTATATAAACCCTCCAAATTGCTTTTGATTTCTGAAACTGAGAATTTAACCATTATGGGGTCGCGAATGTCACTATCTCTATCCACTAGGGTTTCCCCTATCCTCATAGTTTCAACGTTCTGATAGATGGTTTCACTACTTCCTTCCATTATGTAAACAATTCTTGTTACTTTCACGAGTTAAGAGGACCTACCTGGCATAGACAGGATGAATAAAATATGCTCTGTCGCTTTCGAGCAACACAGACATGTTCCAATCCTCCGTCGTTCGCAACAAAAAAGTTAATTTTTGACATGCCCTTCTCTTTTATACACCACCGAAGGTGGTTTTGCAAGGCGGGATGGTGGTTTTCCTTACCGCTTTCTTTGATTGTAGAATGATGTGGAGACGACACACGTACAACGGTATGGTATTTTGTAACCGCTCAGAACTCCATTATGTCGGACATGTTGGCGGTGCGGAAAGATTATGGATCGTCGATCTAACCACCCTTTATCAAATAGCCGTTGATCTAACTGCCCTTTTATCATTCTCCCATGAGGCACAACGGGCATTTTCCCGAGGCCACTTGAACCAGTTTTCCAACACTTGGTCATTTCCAATATTTTATCCAAGATTGATGTTAGATTGAGACACTGACTTAATGATAGCACCAGAACACCATCATGTGTCTTTCCAACCTCATCACACATTCCATGTCATCATACATGCCATGTCATCACTTCCTATGGTGTCGGTTCTCTCTTTGAGGCTCACACGTGTGAGATTTTGTCCTGCCAAAATAGAGATCAATTCATGTATAACCAGAATGGTCAAGACTAGAAAACTACAAATCACAGGAAGGGTCGTTCGACCCTTCATTTAGTAGATAATTGTGGAGACGAATATCCAGTAATTCACTTGTATTCAGACTGGTGAACACAAGAAGGATCGGACGACCCTTCTTGCAGTCCAGAACTAGTATGAAAATAATATTGGTCAGACGAAGGGTCGACCGCCCCTTCATTTATGAGGGAATTGTGCAAATATTCAACCTATGAAGTATAGGTTGTCAATTCATGTATATCCTGAATGGTGAAGATTTCAAAAATACTAACCATAAGAAGGGTCAGCCGACCCTTCATTTAAAAGAGAAATGAAAAAAGATTTAATCTACGAAGGTTGGGATGACAATTCCCCACTACCAACTTCCGTAGTATATGGTAGGGATCGGGACATTGCCTAAGTTATAACATCTAAACAATATTTCTCCGGACTTCCGATTGTCGACAAGAAGGATTGGCCGCCCCTTCTTTTGGTAGATAATTGAGAACACCAATATCCGACAATTCACCTGTATCTAGAATGGTGAACACAAGAAGGATTGAACCACCCTTATTGCAGTCTAGAACTATTCTGAAAATAATAGTGGGCAGAGGAAGGATCATCCAACCCTTCATTCATTTATCTCGAGCCTCATTCAAAATGCGGTGTTGGTTAATGAAATTCAACTTGAAATGACCGTCATATTATACAGACATGGTTAATGAAATTCAACTTCAAATGACCGTCATATTATACAGACACCGATTCATTTGATAATTTGTATATTTTTAACAACTTCAAATGACCATCATAATTATCATATCGGAAAACCGCAAAAACCAATTTCAAAAGTGGAAATATCAAAAGAAAAAGTATGGTTTTGGAACCTGGATTTGGCAGTTTCGGAACCAGTTTGGTCACTTTTGGGACCGGATTTGGCACTTTTGGAACCGGTTTTGGCTCTTTAGGAATCAATTTTGTCACTTTTGGAACCTTGATTTGGCACTTTCAGAATCGGTTTTGGAACTTTTTCAATCGGTTTTGGCACTTTTGGAACCGGTTTTGGCACTTTTGGAACCTTGATTTGGCACTTTCGGAATCGGTTTTGGAACTTTTGCAATCGGTTTTGGCACTTTTGGAACCAGTTTTGGCACTTTTGGAACCTTGATTTGGCACTTTCGGAACTGGTTTTTGGCACTTTCAGAACCGGATTTGGCACTTTTGGAACCCGTTTTGGCACTTTTGGAACCTGGATTTGGCACTTTTGGAACCGTATTTTGCTTGATTTTGGGGTTTAGAAAGGCTTTTTTAGACCTGTCTTCAAAGTGATTTGGACTGGAATAAGTCCAAGTTTAATGAAATTGGCGTTTGGAGGGGGAGATGATCTCATCTCCTTTGGTTATATCATCGATCTCCATATCTGATCCTCTGCCTTTCCTGGAAGCCATCTCTTCTTCAAAGGTCACATCCCTGCTGACTTCAATTTGTCTGGATCTTGGGATGTAGATTCTGTAAGCCTTTGAAGACACACTGTATCCCACAAAATTTCCCTTATTTCCCGAAGGTTCTAACTCCATCCTTTTCTTCTTGGGAACATGTATGTAGGTTGGACAACCAAATATCTGAAGGTCGCCCAATTCTAGTTTTAATTCTGTGAAAGCTTCTTCCGAGGTCATCCTTCTAGGATGAGATTCGTATTCCTGGAAGCTTTCTGCTAAACATCAATGGGATTCATGTGTCCATCACTTGTTCATCGAAACAAGTCTCATCATCCTTCACTTGTAGGCCATATCACATGGTCTTTTCCCTACAAGTCAAATCCCGTATGATGATTAGTGACATTGCATAATCAAATTTAACCAATTTCTATTTCTATGCAATGATAATAGTTTACACGGAAATCTTGGCTAACAATTTAGCACAACAATCATAAACATGTCTTCCAAACACATCTGGGAACTATCTGGATGTCTGTTATATCCACTAGAACATGCCATCAAGAGTGTGCACTACTCTAAGCATGCAAGAAGGAGATATTATCTAGACTAGCTCCAACATGTGCTCATGAAATGTTGTGTAGCTCAAATAAATAAATCAAGGTAAACTATATCAACTGCTCAACATGATTTTTGATAGATCTGCATATAAGACAACACATATCTATGTAAGCAAGAAAACCATATACTTATCTCTTATTGTTTTTGTGTGGGCTCCCACTGCCTTCTTGTGGGAACCAAGAGAGATCTCTATTCTTGGAGTCTGGATCTTCATATATCCTAGAAGAAGAACTTCGAATGATCATCATTCCTTGACTTATTGTGATGATGGTCTTCTTCTACATCAACAGTTGAGGCTTCATGCTTCCTTTTGTCTGAACTTCGACAATTACTAGCATAATGACCATATTTCTTGCACTGGTATCATTGTATCTGAGATAAGTCCTTCTTCTTATTCTTTTGATATGGGGGTGGACTTGATCTCATACATTGGTGCTTGTGTTTGTGGAACTTCCTTCCTTTTCCCTTACCTTTCTTGGCATGGGATATGAATGCTTGATTTTATTCAGGTTGAGTTCCATGAAGTCTTTGTCGGGCAACAATTCTTGTCTCTTCTTAAGAACAATCTTCCCATAGTTTATCAAACTTGGGTAGTTTGGATATACCACTTATGCTATGGATGAAAGACTCCCAAGATGGTGGAAGACCATTCAGAGTGTTGATGACAAGCTCCTTACCGTCAATGGGATCTCCACTGGTACTAAGCTTGTCCCTTAGTTCTGTGAACCTCATGAAGTATGAGGCAATGGATTCTGACTTGGACATCTTCATATTTGAAAGCTGGTTCCTCAATGTAATGGATACATTGATAATAGTGTGTTCAAACAAATTATTTATGGTCTTGAACATTTTCCTAGCAGTCTTCTTCTCTGAGATCTGTGGTACTAAGTGATCTAACTGAGTCCACCAAAATCCTTCTTGCTCTGGCATCATTCTTCCTCCAGCGGGATTTGTCTTCTTCGGCCTCTAGTTCTGGGACCTTCTCATTTACATATTGTAAGATATAATTTTCTTATAGTAGTAGAAGAACCCTAGACTTCCAAGAGATAAGTTGGAAGCCCCTTCCAACCGATCTTCAACCTTCATGCCAATCATCTTGTCTGCAGATTTGGACCAGAAACCCTTGCAGGAGCTAGGTCAAAAATGAAAGTTGGAATTTTGGAAAACTGACTCCACATTTAGATGCGCCCTAGCAAGGTGAGTTGAGTAGAGGTATAACCGAGCCAAAACTGTGGATAATTTAGGTTAAAAACTGAAACCCTAATTTCTGCTGCATCTATAGAATTAGGTCAAAAAATGAAAATTCTCAGAATTGAATTCCGTCTTCACCAAAAGATTCACCCTCCTTAGAGCAAAATTACTAATTCTCTTTTTCTTCCAAAAAGTTGAGGGAAGACTTCAAAATATGAAACCCTAGTTCTGGCAGGGTTCCGACAATGGCTTCTTCTAGTACCGCTCTGAAACCATGTTAGATTTCATACATTCATAGCATAATAATTCAAATGCATAAACATGATCACTAGAAGAAAGACAAAGCACAAAACTATAACATAAGAGTTTATCCTTGGAAACCCAAATGAGAGAAAACCCAGCAACCTTCGTATATAGATGATAATTCCGAGATCAGAGTACAATCACAAAAGAGAAAAGATGGAAATGCTTTTCCAAAGATAGAAAACCCGAAATAGTCTTCTCCGGCTGCAGTGCGAACTTCTCTTCTCCAAGTGATGTGAACTTGTGTGAAGTGAGCGAGTGAATAATGGGCGACTTTACCTCTTATTTATACAAGTGCCAAAACGGCTTTTTACCCTAACTGGGCCAACTTCTCTATTTGACTAGGCTGAATTCACTTGGGGAGCAATAAATAATTTAATATTTGATTTTTCTTTTGCTTTCTTTTCATCCCATGGTTTACATTGATTCTTTCAAGGGTTTACATAATTAATTACATCAACTTCATCTCCCTTAGGAGGTACAATCAAGTACAACAAAATAAAATAAATAATATCAAGTTCCGAAGTTGCACAAAATCCAACAGTTCGAGTTGAGAGAGAAAGAGAGAAAATGTAAAGGAGAAAGGAGACTTAGAGATATTCTCAACCAAGGAATGAAGGGCATCATCTTGGCAGCCTTTGCAAACCATACAACAACCAGAAAGAGGTTGTACAACAACAACACGCTAATAGAGTGTTGTTCGGGAATGCTACCCTATAGCGAGGAGAGGGATGCTACCAACTTTTGGGGTGATAGGTAAATACATTAATCATATCGAATAGGCTTCTACAAAAGGAAAGAGATCAAGGTTCTTGAAGGCATACCTTATTAACGAAGTTTGATCCTAGCTTTCACTTGCTCCTTCGATCGATCCTCCACTTGATCTTCCATTCGGTGGACCTGCAATACAAAAGATACCTTCCTCAGCGTATCTTGACTGATATAATAATGATGAAATTGAAATGCAATTTAGACATCAAATGCAATCAAGCACTTAATCCAAACAAATATTCAATCCATTAGACATTTGATTGGGGTGGGAAGGGTATTTCAACCTTTATTGTCAAAAGCAAATAATCAGTACAATTTATACCTTATCATTCAGAGTGCTTGTGCAACCAGATTCTGGGCTCCTGCTCTTCACACTAACCTTGGAATTCCTCCAGCATAAAAACCCTTAATGCATAGTTTCTCCTCCCCTCTCTCATCTATCCCCCTTGTATTTACGGGACAAGGTAGGCAATTTGGATCGAGAGGTAGTTTGATTGGGAGGTTGGGGAAGTTGCAAAACCAACTTCAACTAATCCCAATTCGTCAAATTAATATATTTTTGATTACATTTTAAGATGTACAAGAGTTTTCTTAAGTGGAGTAGCGCACAATATGCAAATTTCATGCTTACAACTAGCATTTGCAAGGTTTTTTGAGGGTGTACGCTGGTCTACTAAAGCATAGTTGCATATTTTAGTAGGTAAACGCTAGTATATTGAAGCAGAGTTGCATATTTTAGCAGGTGAACACTGCTCTTATGCCTGTAGGGTAGCATTCATGTCAAAATGAAGGTAAAAAATAGGGTTTTGTCAGTTGCAGAGGGGTAAGTCTAGTCCATACATCATCTAGGGCAATCTTGCTCTTCAATCCAAGTTGTCCTTTTGTGTTATTGACAGCTAAAGGTGATCACGGACGGAGAAGTGCAGATTTGACCTATAACAGATGCCCCCTAATGTGTGAGGTCAGAGGGAAGCGATGGCCGAAATACATTATAATTCCAAGTCAGAGGAGGAGCAAGAAACTGCAGAACCAAGTCACAAAAGTACCTGAAATAGCGATCAAGGTCATCGAGCAATTACAATCTTGACATCTAATGGATGTGTAGCATGATACAACATGATCTCCAATACATAAATAGGAGATGTATATATAGAATGGCCATTGAAATACAAGCGTGGATCCATGTCAGAATGAGAGATCATAGCCATAACAACAAACTGGATCTATGTCTCATGAAGAGCCGAAATGAGTGAGGCTTAGTCTTGCGCAATTTGGGTGATAACATAATGAGGTAATGCTATCGAAATCCCAAGGTATTCATCCAAACAACCCAAGGTACAAACCCTAACCATGCGAATAAATGAGCTGAATTCGAACATGGGGGGTATCTTTTGATTACCAGTCATTGATGTATACTGTTAACAAACATGAGGAATTTCATCGATAATGATAATGGGGTCCAATGTACCTAGTACGATCCAACAAGTGTGAATAAGAGGACTTGAAGTCGAACACTTGAGGAGCCTGTCAAATAAGAGATATTGATGTATTCTCATAATTCAACAGCGAGGGAAATTGCCACTGGTGACTGCAATCCCCAAGGTACTAACTGAAACTCTAAACTTCATTCCCAGATCAAAATGAGTTGATGTCGATGGGAAAAAGTCCATTGGAAGGGAGTCCTTAAGGCATCCTCCATCATCCAACACGAGGAACACTCAAATGGTCTAAGCTAATGTGGAGTAGTACAAGTAACAAGACTGACACTAGGATGGCCGACACATGAGGTCAAGGTAAACTGCAGAATGACTGACACAGGCTATATCCTTGAACAGTAAGCACGACACAAAGTGACTTAGGCAGTTTTCAACATGATGGGGAAGTGATATAAGCCTGTAATGTAGGATACATTAGCAGACCCTCCATATGGTTGGAAGAATAACCAACCGGGGGAGTAAACAACTCGGAGATCAGGTTCACCCTAAGGTCAAACTAAACCCAACTGAAAAGATAGACTCAAATAGGTGCCGTGTTCAAGGATAGGACTAACTGAACTACCTTTGAAACTGAAAAGATGTGATATACCCTTCTTATCCCTTATTCTTTTTAGATAAAAGAATACCCTTCTTGTTGTTTTAATGAGTCCAAGAAAGAATGAAAACTCAGTAGATCCAACCATGTAAAGAGTTTAACGAGCCCATGGGAGGAAGACTCAGGACCTTCTTCATTGTTTACAGAGTTCGAAGAAGAGATAGAAGAATAATCTATAGTACTGATCTATGGATTTTAATATCGAGCCGAGATCTGTTCTTGCTTTACGGTGTTTTCAATTTTAAGGAGTCTGAAAAACTTAAACAATAACTCCATACACCCACTCGTGGATTTTAATATCGAGCCCAAGTAGGTTAATGCTCGCCGGTGTTTTCCTATTTATAGAGTCTGAAAAACTTAAACAATCCTCTATTTACCCTCTTATGGATTTCACATCGAGCCCGAGTAGGTGAATGCTCGCTTGGTGTTTTCATGTTTCGAGAGCCTGAAAACCCTAAAGAAGGCTCCAAAAAGTCCTTTTTTGTAAAGTTAGTCTCCTCTACCGAAAAAGTGTAAAACAATGGAAGAAGAACTCTTCTAGCCACAGATGACTAGAGTATTCCTTTTTCGTAAGTAATCCGCAACAGTCCAGAAAAGGGTTAAACTTATACTTAAGTAGATGGGCCTTCAATTCCTTTAACGAGCTTGAAGAGGACAAGTCTGCTTGGCAATCTTGTTTAGGTTTCAATAGTCCAAACAAGAGCTTAAAATGACTTTAAAGACAGCTTCTAGGATCACGACTCATTACCTGCTAAAGAATAGGATCTCAACAACCAAGTTAGTATTAATGAAAAAAAATATTCAACGACATAAAATTCCAACTATAAAGTACTGAAAATGATCTGTCAGTAAAGAAATTAAGTCATAATAGATTGATGCTATGAAAATCTAGTGAAAAGTTGAGAAATATAGGTTGAAATCATTCTACCAACATTTTTAGGTATTTAATGATTAAATAGAACATTTTTATGCAATTTGAAACCATAGACTTTTCACAAAAGTGGGTAAAAAATCAAATTCAAATTCATATATGTAATTTCAACTTGAAAACTCAAATATCACATTTGGGAATTTGTAGGGCAAGTTTTGGAGCAAACCCTTGATCTTCATCCATTCATAGCGATCAAATCAGACAACCATTTGACTTCATTCTTCTTCCAAGTAAGTTATTTTCATCCCAACTTGCATTTTGATGGTTTATTTGTCAATTTTCATGCTTAAATTTCATTTTATAGCCATGTTCAAATCATGAAAAACATGTACGCTGCTGTCTAAGAGGTAAAGTAGATTATTTTTAGAGGTGTACGCTACTGTTCCTCAAGGATAGTAGCGTCCAAACATGACTGTGTGCCTAGTAGAGCAGCGTTTACCCCTGAACATGCTTAAAAAATGGTCAAGAACTAAAAATTTGATGTTTTCTTGGCAGGATGGCACTTGTCTGGAGGGAACAAGAGCATGAGGAGATGGATAGGATAGCTATGCAAGATCCTGCCACTCTTATGGTGCTTAGAAGATGTGGTTTGTTGAAATTCTACCGAACTGTGAACATGAGGGCCCTTAACTGCTTGCTACAAAGACTTATTCAATATTGGGATGCATATGCCAATGTGTTTAATATCTGGGGAGAGACCCTAGACCTCACCATTGATGACATATACTTCATTACAGGATTCTCTAGGAGTGGAGAGCCTGTAAACTTGAAAGGTTCTTCACGAAATGCGGGTGGCATGTACGTACAAGAATATGTGAATGCCTACTGTGTGGAGGGTACTGAGAAATGTGGGATTCAGATTCTCATTTATACTCTTACGAGCTTCCCTCTGAAGGTTATTATAAGTATGTTGAACCGAATGGGAGGGAGTGCCACACAACACTTAGCCTCGAAACACTACATGCAGATTGGTATTGAATGCTTGCAAGGTCATGTATATGATTGGTGCACTAGTCTCTTAGCAAACATGAAGCTTCAACTCTTGGGGTGTAAGACCGGGAGAATGAAGAACTTTGGATATGGAAGCATTCTTTGTACCTTCTTCTTCGAGAGGGTACCTGCTCTTAGTTTGGGCATGCCTTTGCCACCAGTCATTCCTTGTGAGCCGAGATTGGGCCGTTGGGGTGACATTTTTCTCCGCTAGGGTGGTGGTGAAAGCCACTTTTGCTATCACACCGATGATTTTTGGGGATGGTGGGAGAGACAGGTGCCAGCATTTGAGTAGTTTCCGTATGCTGGTTTAGACTTCCGTCATGATCCAGAGCTGGTACTTCCTCCATGTGGTGCCTGGGAAGAGATAGGTATGTTTATGTTTTGAAAATTATTTAATTTTTTCAATTTTTAAAGTATATTATTTTTATGATGAGTTTTAAGTACTAAAACAAAAAGTCATATGCAGATGTTGGACCAGTTCGTCTCGAGGAACATCCTACTACTTTCATGAGGCCAATTGATATGGGTGCAACTGATGCTATGCTAGGGGCTATAAAGAGGAAGATGAGTCGGTTGACTCACTATATTCCCACATATCGCATTGAGTGGATGCCCATTGACATGCAGGAGGATGTAGTCGGTGTGCCCCCAACTTGGATAAGATTGCTGCGGAAGGTAGCCAGGCTGGTCATACACTACCGAGAGGCAGTGGATGCTGATGAGGCCCCACCTTCTTCATAGGAAAAGGATATTTTATGTATATTTTGAGGCCATCGAGCCCAATTTTGTATCTTATGCTATGAATCTGTGACAAACCTATGTTCCAAACTCATACTATTTTTTGATACAGTATCTGATATATACAGTATCGGCTTATATTTACATGTGTGTGTTTAACTTTATGTGTAATGTTTATTTATGGAAGTGTATGATACAAATGCCAATCTAAAACATAATTTGCAAATGAATCAGCTAATGCATTCAAATTTCTTGGAATATGTTGATATATGATGGACTCAAACTGTCTTTCCAATAATTTAACTCGCAAAAATTGTCGTCGCAAAACAGGATCTCTAATCTGATAAACACCCGTCAACTGAAATACAACTAGTTGTGAATCAAGTCTTACCTCCAAATGTGAAATTCCCTGGATAAGAGCATCCCAGAGAAGTTCTATGACCGCACTGTACTCAGCTACGTTATTCGTTGTGGGACCCAAACAAAGCCCCCCAAAGAAACCAGTTGGCCAGTCGGTGAGTAAATGACCCAAGTTGCTGAAGCCAACTGTCGGGTGTGGGGACTGGCGCCATCAACAAATCCTAAAAAGTGTTTAGTTGACATCCGAAACACAAAGCAAGAAAACACACATAAGGTCAACTAACGATCACAAGCAAAAACTAGTTCTACAAAATGTACAACTATAATACATGAAAAAGCACAAATGCCTAAGAGTGGTACTTCTTCAGGTAGAGCCCATTTCTAGGCTCGGGCAACTTATTACCCTCGTAGTCTGTTAGCTCATAAGCACATTTCTTTAGTACCTTTGAGATTATATAGGGACCGAGCCACATAGAATTGAACTTGCCAGCCCCTAAAGGTTCCTTGTCCCGATCCCAAAGTAGAACAAGGTCTCCTTCGAGAAAAACCCGAGGTCTGATAGACTTATCGAATTGTCCTTTGACTCGTTTCTTATGGATCTCATTTGCTGTGAGCGCATCGCGGCAATGCTCGTCTAGATGCTGTAAATGTAGCAAACGTTCTTCTAATACTGAAGTTTCTGGTAATAGTTGGACAAACAACTTTAATGAGGGAATCTCGCATTCAATCGGAACGACTGCTTCTATCCCATGCACAAGTTGGAAGGGAGAGAACCCGATGGCAGTCTTTACATTTGCTCGATAATCCCAAAGAGCAGGATACAACATGATATGCCAGTTATTTCGACTGGCATTAACGATTCTTTGTAGAATTGTCTTCAAAGTCTTATTAACCGCTTTGACCTGACCATTCGCCTGTGGATAGTATGAGGACGAATGCTCTTGACGAAAACCTAACATAGTATAAAGTTCGGTCATCATGCTGTTCTGAAAATGACGACTGTGATCCGTCACGATCACTCTGGGTATGCCAAACCTTGCGATAATATGATTGAATACGAAATAAGCGGTGGTTTCTCCATCTTCTTTAACAATAGGCATTGCCTCGGCCCACTTGGTGAAGTAGTCGACGGCAATGATAATATAACGATGGCCTCCAGCCGAAATTGGATTACAAGTCATATAATAAACCCCCCCTTTTGTGAAGGGACCTGTTGTGATCACAGGATGAAGAGGAGCTGGATGTGCTCCCATTTTTCTGGTGAAAAACTGACATAGGTGACAACGTTTCACAACTTCCACACAGTCTTTAAAGATTGTAGGCCAAAAATACCCGGCACACAGTATTTTCTAAGCTATTGCCAACCTAGAAAGATGACCCCCACAAGCTCCACTGTGAGCATCATTCAATACTGATTCTACTTCTTCTAAAGTCAAACAACATCGTAAGATGGAATCTATCCCATGTCTGTACAAAGTATCAACAATAATGAGATAGTTTTTCGCATGACTTTTCTGTTTGCGTCGTTCCTCTCTAGAAAAAGTGGTAGGACACCTCAAAGTCTGGAGATATACTAAAATATCCCCGTACCATGGGTCAGAGGAGGCAATAAGGAAGATATGTTCATCCAGGAATGATGACTCTTCCTCAATATGTACTAAGTCACTTGGAAATTCTGAAATTAATTCAGCGAACACTAGTGATTTCTTCAACTTGGAAGACTTAAAAACCAAATCAAACTCTTGTAGGATTACGATCCATTTATTGTATTTCTCACCGATGATACGTCGAGTGAGAACATATTGGAAAGGATTGACCTCCACAATTACAGTAGTGGTTCGTAAAAGGATATAGTGACGAAGCCTCTGCACCGCATAGACCGCATCTAGTGCTAACTTCTCAACATGTGAATACTTAATCTTAGGAGATATCAATGCACGCGAGAGATAATAAACGACATGCTCTTGGAGCGTGTCGTCCTCCTGAACTAGTACTATGCCAATTGTGTATATGGACGCCACCAGATATAAGATGAAATCTTTTGTATAATCAGGCGGGCTTAAAAAGGGGGCTGAAAGTAATGCCTTTTTTAAGGCCTCAAATGATGCTTGAGTAGCCTCATCCCACAAGAAGTAGGTATCTTGTTTAAGCAGTCTCATGAAACCTTTTGTGATTTTAGCATAGTTTATGATAAAGTGTCGCAAGAAGTTAGACATGCCTTACAGACTTTGCAGTTGTTGCAAGGTGCGAGGAGGAGGCATATTTACAATCGCCTCACTTGACTTTTAACGGGTTGACCATTATGCCATGAATGGATACAATAAAACCCAGTAAAAGTCCCGATTAGACGCAGAATACGCACTTATTAGGATTCAATCGAATCTTGTATTGTTTGCATTGTTCAAACACAAGTCTCAAATGAGCTGGATGATCCCGTCTCTTACGAGATCACGCCGGGAGGTCATCCAAGTAGGGTTCAACTATGTGCTTGATGTCGTGAAAAGCAAAATTCATTGCTCGCTGGAAAGTAGCTCCAGCATTCTTTAAGCCAAACGACATCTTCCGATAGGCAAAGGTTCCCCATGGGAAAATAAAAGCTGTTTTGTGTTGATCTTCGGGTTTGATTTGAATTTGCTTATATCCCGAAAATTCGTCCATGAAAGAAAAAATCTCGTCTCCTGCACATGCATCTATGATATGGTCAATAAATGGTGTGGGGTAGTTATCTTTCGGACAAGCTTTGTTCAGATCCTGGAAGTTAGTACAGACTCGAATGGTACCTTGCTTTTTATCAACCGGAACAGGATTTGAAACCCATTCCGTCATGTTGATCGGATAGATAAATCCGGCTTTAAGCAATTTTTCAACCTCTGCCTTAATGGCGGCCGCTTTTCGAGGATTCACTGGATGGAGCTTCTGTCTCATAGGTTTTGCGTTAGGGTACATTGTGATGACATGCTCAACAATGACTAGATTGATGCCTGGCATTTTCTCATAAGACCAGGAAAAAATATCGTGGAATTCTTTAAAAGGTTTGGTATACAGAGCGATCTCTTCCGGAGAACAATCTGCTCCAATAAAAATATTTTCCACGACCCCGGGTTTGGTGGAAATGTTGATCGGGATAGTTCTCGATATATTAGCCATATTTCCTTCAGTGTAAACAACACTTGAAGTGGAAGAGGACAAATCAACATTCCCACTAGGTCTCATAGAAAACTCTCCTCTCTCTATCCTATCTAGATTTGGGAGTACGTAAGACTTGTGGTGCATGTGTTCCCAAGGCTGGTCCAGGTCCATCATGGCTTCCAAAATGGCTTCATCAGAAGGAAAAACCGTGTCTAAACAATCAAAAGAGTGGATGGAGTTTACTAACCATGCAGGAGCATAGTCTATATCCAACTCAGCAGAGATTGGCGGAGTCATGATATGTTCCGTTGCAGCATGCTGTGTTTCAACGTATGCTACTTATGCAATGGATAAGGGCACCAATGGTTCTGATACAGTAGGAAGGATCCATGGATTAGTCCTTAAACCGACCGTGAAAATTTCAGTAGATGTACCTTCATCAGAATGCATGAAAAGAATGGGAGTGTGTAGGTCAAAAGTGCCCATTAATGACCCATAAAGCCCTGCTCCTAAACTCTCGCTTGCTGGGGTAGATTGATCAACCAAAGGAACTGTGGATTCAGATGAAGTCTGGTTGTTTCGCCGAGAGAACGAAAGTTGATCGACCGTGACGATTTTTTCTTCGTGGGGGAACATTACAACTCGGAAAACTGCTGATGCAATGGCTTGCATAGCATATGTCCATCTCTTTCCTAACAACATATTGTAGTCAAGTGGAGTGTCCAAAACTTCAATCTCTACATCAACTGTCTTACCGGCAAGTGTGACGTCAAATGCTGGCAAGACTCCATGTGGACGGGAAGTTCTGCCATCAAATGTAGTAAGCAGTGTGTTAGAGGGGGCTAACTCGAGAGAACCCAAGGCTTTCCAACAAGAAATTGACATTACACACGTAGACGCACCCTCATCTACGACAGCTCGTCCAATGGTCATAGGACTATGAACTACCACTATCTACAGAGCAACGTGGTACGAAAACCGGTATTTGATATCAGACATATCAAAACGCGTAGTCATTTTGGATGATTCCATACTTCCAATCTGTAATGTCCCCCACTTTGACCCTTGTAATATTTTGGGTTATAATGTAAATATTGTATGCATATTATGTATGATTCCTAGCGTGGGGCTTAAGGCCAAGGCCCCACTAGTGAACACTCGACCTAGAAGAGGCAAGTATTTGAAATTATGCTACCCATGTGCTAGTGAACCATGGGAATTGTAAATATGCATTTTAATATAAATTCCCACAACTAGCTATGCAATGCAACAAGAGATGGGGGCATGATATTTACAAGGGATTGGGAGGGAAATATTCAAACCTTTGATCCAATCAAGTCAAACCAAGTGTCAATGAGAGAACCCATCAAACCCTCAACTACCCATGATTGACTTTTGTACCTAATCATTGATTTCTCCCAAGAGTTGGTTGAGGTAGTTAATGCCTTGGGGAATGGGAGGTATGGCTGTCCAAATTCGAGTATGGGAAAGCCACCCTACATGGAAATTCGTGTTTGGATTCTTGGGAAAGAAAAGAGCCACGAATTGCTCCCCAAGCCATTACCCATCAACCAACTTTGCTCTCCAATGAGTTTAGAGCTACCTGGGCGCTTTCTCCAGGGTTTTGGCTGTGTTTCCTTCATTATCTTAGCTGGGAAGGGCATTTTTGTGTTGTATAACAGCGGGGAAGAAAGGAAAATCAATTTGGGGACCATAGAGGTTGTTTTGGCTCACGGATTGCTGGTATATCTGTGGAAGAAATCGTTTTCTTCCCTATGGTCGATTTTCCCTCTCACAAATCCGTTTTTGGTGTGCCTACGTTTTTGGAAAACCCCTGTCCATCTAGTTCCTAAGTCCCACTGCTGAAAGTGTGTTCCACAGCCCATATCTGAGTTTGGTGTGCAAGAGAATGCTGGAGTTGAGTTGGCTATCCATTGCTTTGGGCTTTGCTGTGCTTGAGGGTTCCCTTTTCCTTGTAGATATCATGCCCAGCTCGAGGGTGGTCTCTAAGTGCTGAAAGAATACAGGCTGGGCAGAGACCTATGGCTGGGAGGAACGTTGTAGCGACATAGCTAGTTGTTTGGAACAATTGCACAACAAAGATAAGTGTTTTCTATCTATGTGTTTTACCTCTGCAGTGTTTAAATTAATGACTGTTATTGATATATTGAGTGCATATGAAAATATGTGCATGGAGGAGTTTATTTCCACTGCGCATATTTGTTTGATTTACATCTACACACATTTGTTTTTAACTGTATGCATCTAATGTTTTGGCTGAGTTTTATGAAAATCCCCATATATTGGTAGCATATTCCCTTCCTTGCATTGGGTCCAAGGGTGGGTACATTACATTCGGTATTAGAGCTGTTGGTTGCAGCATTGGGCCTTCATGGGCTACCTATCATAGTTGCAGAGGTAAGTATGCTTCCTGCTCAGCACTGATAATTATCAAATTTGCAAAATTTTTTCTAAGTGTCTATGAGTTTTCTGCCCAAAACTGTGCCGACGAGTTGACCCGAAACAGTGGCAGAACTCGCTGAGTGGAGCCGACATGTTCGGCAAAATTGGCTGAGTTGCGCCGACGGAGTTGCGGAATGCCTGGGAAAGGAAGAAAAATTTTCAAAATTTTTCTAAGTATCTTTCGGCGGAAGAACTCGACGAGTTGGTCCGCAACGATGGAAGGACTTGGCAAGTTGGTCCACAACGGTGGAAAAAGTTGGCGAGTTTTCGTCAAAATGGAGGAAAGAGTTGGCGAGTTTTCGTTGAAATGACGGAAAAAGTTGGCGAGTTTTCCCTGAAATGGCGAAAAGAGTTGGGGAGTTTTCGCCGAAACAGCGGAAAAAGTTGGCGAGTTTTCGCCAAAACGGCGGAAAGAATTGGCGAGTTTTTGCCAAAATGGTTGACCGGAAATTTTTAAGTTCTCCAACCGGAAGAACTCGGCGAGTTTCTTCGCAATGTGTCGAAAGGAAAAGCTAAGTTTCGATCAAAAGAACTTGGCGAGTTTCTCCGCAACGGTCGGAAGAGATGGGCGAGTTTCTCCGCAACGGTCGGAAGAGATGGGCGAGTTTCTCCGCAACGGTCGGAAGAGATGGGCAAGTTTCTCCACAACGGTCAGAAGAAATCTGTGAGTTGGTCCGACACGGGTCGGTGGAGAAATGATAAATCCTCCGAAATAGGGAATTTCAGTTGTTTTCCAGGTGCCAAAAGTTGAAAAATGTCGTGGAACTTATGCGCCATATTGCGCGAAATCGAAGGATTTACAAAAAAAAAAAAAAAAAAAAAATGAGGGCGCTGCCCTCAACCCACCCTGTAGTGGCACAGGGAAGCCACAAGGGGGAAAGCCCCCTTGACCCCCGTCGTCCCCCGGAGACAGTCGTTGAAAGTGTGAAATACATTCTCTATGCTTGGGATGAGAAGCAGGAATTGCATAGAAGGTTGTGGAGTGTAATTGGCTGTAATATGCATTGCAGAAGAGCAATGGGAGCAGCAAGAAAACATTGATGAGAGGGAAACTTCTCACCTTAACTATTTCTGTTATAGCATAGGAATTTCATGCTTGAAAAGTAGCAACTAAGAATGTTTTACATTTGTATTAAATTTCTACTTGGTGAGAAATGACAGCTAATGATTCCTTGCATGCTTGGTAGGGAAACCAAGAAAATGATCAACTATAACATGGAGAAGGGACTCCATGTCATGCTTGGAAAGGGATAATTCCTTAACTCCTCTCTTGCTATTGTTTTTGTATTTTACAAGTTTTATATGCATAGAAGCTATGGCATAGGAATGCTGAAAATGCAAAGGATCATATAGACGAAGTAAACATGCACTAGTTGGCACATTAATAGATATTGCATAGTGCATAAGAAGGTGTTTATGCATGAGCATGATGTTGCATATGGGTAAGAAGGTAGTGAAGTTACATAGGAAGTATGCCATTAAAAGTATTGCCTATGGTTGACGACAATTAATGTTGTTGATCAGACCATAGAAGCATGATTGAAAATGCAAGAGGATAGATAGATGAAGTGAATATGTATTAGTTGGGATACTAATAAACATTGCATAGTGCATGTAAAATAACTTGTGTATATATATGATATTGCATATTGGTAGAATAGTGAGGTTTTGCATATGCAATGAGCCACTTAAAGATGATTATGGTGGTTGTTAAATAACTAGTCGTGTTTGCAATGGTTATAGGACCAAAGACAACCGAAGCATGACTAAGGGTGTGGATGATGATTGTTGCATATGACCAAAAACCTTATGAGGAAAAGATGGTGAAACAAATCTATGAGCATGAGGTTGGAAAAAGAACTATGAAGCCTTGGTAAGAGGCCAACTGATCAGGTAACATCAAACGATGTTAATGACATCCATGCAGGTAATGGTTATTTGTGCTTAATTGCATGAATGTTGAAAGAAAATTTGGTAAGATCCCTTCAACTATGTTGATTTGGTTTGCATATGGTATTGAGTGCCTGAATGTGAATGTTAATCTACCGAGTATGATGAGGTGCGGGTAAGTGAGGGAAATGATCCTTACACCCTATAATTACTTAGAAACCTCAATGCATTCATATGAAATTATAACATGCCATTGTGTATGCTGGATTATAAGTTTAAATAACCAAAGAAAGTAAAGACCTATAGTCTTGTTGTGGTAGTACATGCCATATGAATGGTTAGTCCATAATATGCTAGAATGCATAGTATCCGTGGATTGATGCAAAGTTGTATTGAGGTATTATGCATTGAGTGAATGCACATTAAAATATTATGTAAATGTTGTGAATGTGCATGCATATGTGTAAGTGCACATGTTGAGATGCATTGCAAGAATGCACGGTTGTGATATGTATAGGTTTCAATGCATTTAGATAATAGACGAAATGGTGAACCATTGTTAATACTGAGAGAATTTCATGAGCTGCTATGAATGCAGGAGAAAGATTGCATGAAAAAGGTAGACATGATGATGGGCTACTAGAGTGCTCTATGGAAGGACAGAGATTGCATGGAATGTGAAGTAATGAGTACTTGCAATTTATTTAAATTGAACGGATAGTGTACCCATGTCTTGCAATTTTATTGATGATAACGATGCATATATAGATATATACATATATTTCATTGCACCTCAAATGCTAACAGTTGAAGGTGTTTGAATTATTGAGTGTTATAATTCTGTGATCACTTCAGTGACTGTTGTAGCAATGAAAGGATTATATGCATAGATACTCACAACATGTTTGGCTGATTGAAGTTTCAGATTTCAGGTAGATTGTTTTGGGCATGGAAAATGTGGGTAAGTCCATGATGAAGATTGGAATCTACCATGAGAAAGAGCCAAACGATATGAGAACAGACTCATGGCTAAGCAAATCGATTCTGCAGAGGACATAATTGCAAATTCATACTTGAATGTAATTATTAATGTCATCGAATGATTAGGGAAATCAGATTTGAATTTTATTATTAAATGCTGCTAACTGTTTGGCTATTTGATAAATGTGCCTGGAAGACACATTGTAGGAAGACCATGTGTGATGACCTGTAGAAGCCAAATTCCATGGGAAGGACCCCATGCTTTGGAAATGGGTTTCGGGTGAAACACCATTTCATATTTTAAGAATGACATCTCAGCTAAGCTGTATGTTGGAAAACCATGAGAGTGAGATGGTAAATCTACGCCAAGAAGGCATGTGTGGATTATGGAACGTGGAAATATTGGGGTGGAAAACCAAAGAACTGTTGACTCAGAGAAGGGATCCCCCATTCTTTGCAAATGAAGAAAAGATACATCTGCAAAATGAATGAGTATTCAGTGACCCTAGATAAGAACATGCATGTCTAAATTATTAGGGTTAATATGCAAAGCATGCTCTATTTTATTTATACCATTCCAGACTGCTTGAGTATGATTAGGGCCTACATGGCTCACATCTGAAAGGGGGTGCACACTTTTATGGTGCGGGGTCATGATAGGGTTGTCAATATTGACTACACCCTAAGGGAATGGACGCATTCCTAGTGTTTCAATACTTGATAGTGAATGTTATGGAATGTGGTTACGATTTTGAGAAACAATACTGATAAGCTTACTTATCCTTCTTGTGTTGTCAGCCTACATAGATGCCAATTGGTACTACACATTAAGAGGCAAAGTGAAGAAGGGTATGCAGAAGGACTGTATCAGAATTGGTAATCTTTCTATGCTCACACTAAATAATACTGGAAGGGATGGACAAACCCAAGGAGCTGTGTAGTGAAAATGGGTATCATCCTTATGTGAGTGGGGCCATGCTAACTTGTAGTCAAGAAAGTCACCTATAAAGTTCCTAAAAGGAACCACCGATTTGCACAAAAGAAGAAGTGTCATCCTTGTATGAATGAAGAGTTGATGTGTGTGTGAAGGGTTGTGGGGCGAGAAGGTGTGGTGGCATTGGTGAAGGCATAAAATCTCTATTGGGTCAGCAGTAGGAGGGGGGCACCAAGACTGACTGAAAACCCTGAGATTCCTAAGGCTCCATAGTAGAGCCTTGACCTATAATGGTCGGTGGCGTAGTTTCCTTCCATTGGTTGATGACCCAGATGAATGTGCTGGCTCGACACTGGAGAGGGCCAACCAGGTATGGGACTGGTTAGGCACCACCAAATGCTTAGTAAACCCAGTCGGTGTGAAGGTGTACTGGTTAAGCATTAACTACATCAAAGTCCATAGGCGATTCCAAGGCTTGCAAAGCGAAGCAGGACCCTGTGGACCAGAGGGGAAATGCACAATACAGATAAGTATTTGTTTTCATTTATGTCTTGTTTGGAATAATGAAGATTTCAGGTATAAGTCTTCTAACAGCTAAGTTGATACACTATTATTTCTTTGTTGGAAACCTTGGTCATTGCGGGAAAGTAAGACCCTGAAAGAACTATAAGTTACTAGTAAATCCAGAGAGTAAATGAGTGGGAGATATAAATTACTGGTAAAATCCAGAGAGTAAATGAGTGGGTGATATAAATTATGGAGAAATCCAGGGAGTAATTGGTTGAATGCTATAAATTTCTTGATAAGTCCAGAGAGTGACTAGTTGGCCATTAACTACTTGATATTGTAAAGCAACGTGTATGTTGGCCCAACATTCCTTAATTAATTAATAAAACCAGTCGGAGCACTAGCCTAGCATATTGCTAAAGGAAATGATTGATAAACCCAGTCGGCGTACTGGCCTGGCATTTCCTATTCAAATGATTGTGGAGTAGCCTACTTGCTGGCCCAACATTCATAATTGTATCCATGGGAAATCCAAGGCTCGTAAAGCAAAGAAGGATCCCATGGAATAAAGTGAAAACATCCAATACAGATAAGTATTTGAATACCTTGCAGCTTCTTGCTTATAAATATATGTGTGTATATGATTTGGTTATGATTTCCTAAACTCTTGTTTAGAGATAAACCCTATGAAAATAAACTAAACATGTGAATTTATTCAATGTTTGAGTGTAGGTATTGTTGGAAGCAAGGACTAGGAAGGCATCATAGGGATGCAGATGGACATGTGACCATCCTAAATAGCTCAGTATGAGCAGTAATGAAAGATGGTGCTAGTGGACATGAGTGGGTCATAGCAGCCAAAGGTTCTATAGGCAACTATGGAGGATGGTTCCTAGTTGAAAATCCTTAGACAGACCTTAGACACTAAGTGTCATAGCCAAGAAAGGAAAGTCAAAGCATTCACATTGAAGTGAAAGAGACTAAGGAGCATGAAACCACATCGATGGTGTAGCTCCATAATAGAACAAGACTAAGAGAGAGAAACTCCAACTCTTCTCTTTCCTTTCGATTGATGCATATATACAACAAAAGATTGTTGAGTGCATGTCATGGCTGAAAATAGATTGTGTTTAATTGCTTGAAATGAATTGTGAATGCTGAAATAGTAAACTTCATGTGAAAGGATGAACATGAATGAGTTCATGTGTATGTTGGGAAAGCATGAAAAGTGTGGAAGTCCCATGAATAAATCATGCACATTCCATGTCAGAATATTTTGGGAATTAATGTAAATATTGTCTGCATATTATGTGTGATTCCGAGCGTGGGGCTCAAGGCCAAGGCCCCGCTAGTGAACGCTCGACCTAGAAGAGACAAGTATTTGAAATTATGCTACCCATGTGCTAGTGAACCATGGGAATTGTAAATATGCATTTTAATATAAATGCCCACAACTAGCTATGCAATGCAACAAGATATGGGGGCATGATATTTACAAGGGATTGGAAGGGAAATATTCAAACCTTTGATCCAATCAAGTCAAGCCAAGTGTCAATGAGAGAACCTAGCAAACCCTCAACTACCCATGATTGACTTTTGTACCCAATCATTGATTTCTCCCAAGAGTTGGTTGAGGTAGTTAATGCCTTGGGGAATGGAAGGTATGGCTGTCCAAATTCGAGTATGGGCAAGCCACCTTGCATGGAAATTCGTGTTTGGCTTTTTGGGAAAGAAAAGAGCCACGAATTGCTCCCCAAGCCATTACCCATCAACCAAATTTGCTCTCCCATGAGTTTAGAGCTACCTGGGCGTTTTATCCAGGGTTTTGGCTATGTTTCCTTCATTATCTTAGCCGGGAAGGGCATTTTTGTGTTGTATAAGAGTGAGGAAGAAAGAAAAATCGATTTGGGGACCATAGAGGTTGTTTTGGCTCACGGATTGCTGGTATATTTGTGGGAGAAATCGTTTTCTTCCCTATGGTCGATTTTCCTTCTCACAAATCCATTTTTGGTGTGCTTACATTTTTGGAAAACCCCTGTCCATCTAGTTCCTAAGTCCCACTGCTGAAAGTGTGTTCCAGAGCCCATATTTGAGTTTGGTGTGCAAGAGAATGCTGGGGTTGAGTTGGCTATCCATTGCTTTGGGCTTTGCTGTGCTTGAGGGTTCCCTTTTCCTTGTAGATATCATGCCCGACTCGGGGGTGGTCTCTGAGTGCTGAAAGAATACAGGCTGGGAAGAGACCTATGGCTGGGAGGAACGTTGCAGCGACATAGCTAGTTGTTTGGGACAATTGCACAACAAAGATAAGTGTTTTCTATCTATGTGTTTTACCTTTGCAATGTTTAAATTAATGACCATTATTGATATATTGAGTGCATATGAAAATATGTGTGTGGAGGATTTTATTTCCGCTACGCATATTTGTTTTATTTACATCTGCACACATTTGTTTTTAACTGTATGCATCTAATGTTTTGGCTGAGTTTTATGAAAATCCCCATAGATTGGTAGCATATTCCCTTTCTTGCATTGGGTCCAAGGGTGGGTACATTACACAATTGCTGCCAGAAGTGCATTTTGTTGTAATGGACAACTTTGCAAAAATTCTAAGGTGGACATAACACAAGGGGTCTGGGCTAGATCTTCAACCACATTGTAGTTGGCAGCAACCCGTGCGTTGGGATTGTGCGAAGCCCATTTCAAGACACCTTTCGGGATCTTGGGCAGTGAATCCACAAGTATGTGGAGAGGAGTGGAAGATTCAGGAATATCTTTATCCTTATTCTACAAATCCGGGGTATAATTTCTTGCCCGCGTTTGTAAAAGTGTGTCCGAGTTAACCATATTAATAAAAGTTTGATCAACTGAAGCATGGGTGGTGCCCCCAACATTGGAGGTGCCAGAAGCTGAGCCCTGCCCTTTGGGAAATGGATCTTTAAGGACGACATGTTTCTTTTCTTGAAGCAGCTTTTGGGCTTCTTCGATTAGAGGGAATTGGTGAGTGAGGTGGTCCTGCTTGCAAAGCTTGCAAGGGAACTTAACCTTCTTCTTTTCTTTGTTACCCTCCTCGGCATTTTCTCTGTTTTTGGGCTTTTGTTGGTTCCCCTCTCCTTTCTTTCTCTTCTTTTTGTTGTTGGGTTGCCGAGGACCCTTTTGATTAGTCTGAAACTGTTGTACAGATTCATAAGTAGAAGGAGAGGTTGTGACGGGAGTCACTTCTGCAGTCGATTGTTTGACCGATAAGGCATGAACTTGTTTAGTCAATGCCTCGAAAGCTACAGAATAAATTGAACCTACAATGCCGTCAGCATGTGGTCCATGTTTTGGTCTACCTATATCAATGTTTGATCGCGGTGCATCAGGTATAATCTCATAAAGGATCCCAGACTGAGCATACACCAAGTCTAGTTGCTGGGTCCTTAAAATGGATTCTTCTTCCGATGACACCCCAGAAGTAGCTACTTCCTTAGAAACGGAAGGAAGGAGTGATTTCAGATACCACTCTAATAAGAAATCTGGGGGGATATTGGCCTTAATGATCCTCTTCCGTCTTCGCCACTCCTGAATATGATTAGATAAATGGGTGGCTTTGTTTTGTTTAAAGGTAGACAAAAGGTCTGTCCCGACATCGTACCAAACAGGAAGCTGGAAGTGGTTCAGAAAGACTATGGCGAGATCCCGAAAGTTAAAAAAAGTGGTTGCAGGTAACTCAATGTACCATTTGGCTGCAGCACCGGTCAAGTTTCTTTGGAAAAGTCTCAACCTAATGGAATCTTCATTCAATGAGTTCGAAGAACACTAGAGATGAAAAGTGGTAACGTGATCACTAGGATCCTCACCAGTTTTACCTTCGAATTTTGGAATGTCTGAAGGTAGCTTAGTGGGAACTGGTGGCCACGTAATGTTATGGCACACCGGATCGTTCGTTAACTTGGAAAGATCTGGCAGATTTAGAGTTTCCAGAAATGGTAAACGAGGTCTATAAGATGGCATTTGATAAGCTGGAGTCATGAAGAGGGAACCTCCCATAGTTTGACCTGTAAAATGCTAGTTAGGGTTTCCCCCAGCCATTTGCTGGTAGGGGTTGCTCCCAGCCATCTGCAGGTAGGGATTGCCTCCAACCATCTATTGGTAGGGGTTTCCCCCAACCATCTGTTGTTGTGTGAAAGTGTTATTGAAATTCCCCCACCCAAATGAAAGTGGGTTGGTACCCTGTGTGTTTGTCCACTGTGGCTGGGTGTTAGCCCCGCCATATTGTTGGTTAAAGATATTACCCCCTCCTCCAGAAAATAAAGAAAAAGGGATATTTCTTACAGGTATATTACTTTGATTCATATTGTGACCTGCAAAGGTGTTAAAACCAGGGGTAGTCGAGGTGGATGGTGCAGTCATGATACTCATGATAGGCATAGTTGCAGAGGGATTTGGCCCAACATTGGGTGTGGAAATCCAAGTACTAGGTATATGGTATGACTGTTGAGTCGCAGGAGGTTGAGTGAAATTCACTGCATTGTTGGGTCCAAAAGTAGGGGTGGTAAATGAGGCAGATGTCAAAGCTGTTGAGCTAGGCATGCCAAAAGTACCAGCGTTAAAACTAAAAGATGGAGTTGAAGTAGAAGCTGTCTGCGACGAACTCGGTCTAGCAGTGGAAGAAGGATTCACAATCCTTGTATTCATACCCACTGTGGGAGTCTGTGGAACTCCGTGCTCATCTCCTAGGTTAGTCATAATAAGACCAAGTGTGAAAAGATATGCACTATACTCGGGTTGTTGGAAACCTACAGGTACCAAAAGTGGATCGTTAGGTCCGGTAAGAGGAGGATTGAAAGGAGTGTTAAACTCACCAGAAGTAATATCCTCAACCTTGACAGTATTAAGAACTTGTCGATCCGGGGTTCTGGGTTGTGGTTCACCAGGAACCTCTATTTCACCAGTAAGTTCAAAAAGACCACTGGAGTCTGTCCTCCGTCGTGGTGGTGGCGGTAGTAGCTCCACAATGAGTGGGGGAAGGTTTTACAACCTCTGAGACCTACGAAGCTATTGGTATTCCACAATTATATAAAAATAAACTAAGTAAAAACCTAGTGGCCACTAAGACTAAGGGGCAAGCAACATACCACTAAAAAATCCTAAGTAATCAAACTAATCAAACGGATAGAAAAATACTCTCGAAAGCAAGTCTGGGATGATTAGGACCCAGAACAGACCAACAGAGTACCGATGGTCAGTTTCGTGGTGTCCACTGTAGGTCCACTAGGTGCAAGCACTTGAATCACCAAACCGCTTTCCTGGGAGTACTTCCAAAGAGTTACCTTCCATGCCTGTCCGAGGTGAAGTGGGAATAAACGCCCACTCTACCTGTGTAGAATCCTAAAGGTCTGATACTAAGGCTACCATAAATACAAAATAACCTGGGGGGACAGTCGTCAGCCTAGTCAAAACGCATGGGCAGGGCAGCAAAACCCGAAGTCCGAAAGGACCCCCATACACGAATCGACTCTGGTTTATGGTCAAAAGGAAAGTGAGGGGATATCCTCAATAATTCCAGTCTTCCATGGCCTCGTGCTTAACTCTGGTTTGAGTAGAGCATCCTAGGACTATTTGATATATATGGATTTACCTAAGTGAAAGTCGTACTACGATTGTTGTGTAATGAAGCCAGTTCCGAGCAGTTTAGGTGATTTAAGATCAAAACTCTAGCCTAAGCTAGTTGATGTCGTATATACCTAAAAAGAAAAATGTTTCAAATTGATTTTATTAAAATTTATTTTTAAGGCTACTTTTTACTCAACGGGGTAGTGCATTGTGTGGAAATGGTTTGAGAAAGTAAAGTGCAAAAGAAATAACTTTCAAAGCAACAAAAGACTCTTTTTCCTTTTTTCGTTTATGCTCTTTCCAAGATCAAAACTAAGCAAACCGAAAACAAATCTCTTTTTTATTTTCTTTTCAAATTCAAAACAAAGTAAACTACGCTACTTCGAAATGATCATAAGTCTTACTACTTTAAACTACCAAACTCATTTTTTGCTTTTTTTGATATACGTAAAAGAAAAAGAACTCGAAAATAGAAACAAGTAAGACCTAAAAGAGCGATGCAAGTAAGGAAAATCAACTCTAAGGCTCACAACAATCAAATCGATGATTTGACGAAGACTTGTCCTACAAAGTTTTTTAAACAAAAAACTTTGGGCTTGGAAAACAAAGTGAAAATAAAACAAGGATAAGAGACGCTTAAAATGGAAAGGCAAACCTCAAAGGTTGCTCCAAAGCACCAAGAACCCTAAGAAAGCACTAAGCCAAGAAAAAGGTAGGCAAGTGAACCAAAGATGGTCTTACAATCACAAAGTCTCGAATGGAAGCAAACTGAAAGACTTCAACTTACTTGGACTAAAACAAACAAGGCAATTAGGAAGTGTCTAGACTCAAAAAGCTTTTGAAAACACCCTAAAGACTCCAACTTGGGGTCAAACCCTAAATCAAAGGCCAAGACACCATCAAAGTGTGCTTAGTGTTGCCACAAACAACAAATGTTACAAAACAAAGGTTTGTATACCTGCAACAAGCGTTTAGGGTACAAAAGTGCAGCTATGTCCAACTAGGAACAAAGCACGGTCTTCAAAAAGAGTCACTAACAACAAAACACCTCAAAAGTACTCAAGCAAGCAAAAGATGACCTAAGGGATTTAGGAGAGGCAAACAGGACTCAACAAGGGAATAAATACCTCAAGGATCAGTTAAGAAGACAAAGCAAGAGACTAGAATCAAAGCAAGCAAGTGGAAATCAAATCCCAAAAGCAAACAGAGACTTACAGGAAAAAACTCTAATGTGCAGTGTATAAACCTGCGCACACTGGGAGGTGTACCCTACTGTGTAGTAGGGAAAGCAGCGTTTTTCAGCAGGTGTACTCTACTGTGCAATAGGTAAAGCAATGTTTTTTAGCAGGTGTACGCTACTGTGTGCAAGAGATACCAGTGTTCATGCCAAAGAAGGTTTGAAACAAGCTCTGAACCTTCAAACTGGGATGAGTCAAGCAATGGAAACAGGATATAGTAACCTACAGAGCCTCTCGGAGGATCAAAAAGATCAAAAAGTACTGGAAGGAAAGCTACCTATGTCTCCTAAAGCAGAAAACAACCAGTCCCCAGTAGAGTCGCCAGTCTGTTGTTTGGGAATGCTACCCTATAGCGAGGAGAGGGACGCTACCAACTTCTAGGGTGACAGGTAAATACATTAATCATATCGCATAGGCTTCTACAAAAGGAAAGAGATCAAGGTTCTTGAAGGCATACCTTATTAACGAAGTTCGATCCTAGCTTTCACTTGCTCCTTCGATCGATCCTCCACTTGATCTTTCGTTCGGTGGACCTGCAATACAAAAGATACCTTCCTCAGCGTATCTTGACTGATATAATAATGATGAAATTGAAATGCAATTTAGACATCAAATACAATCAAGCACTTAATCCAAACAAATATGAAATCCATTAGACATTTGATTGGGACGGGAAGGGTATTTCAACCTTTATTGTCAAAAGCAAATAATCAGTACAATTTATACCTGATCATTAAGAGTGCTTGTGCAACCGGATTCTAGGCTCCTGCTCTTCACACTAACCTTGGAATTCCTCCAGCATAACAACCCTTAATGCATAGTTTCTCCTCCCCTCTCTCATCTATCCCCCTTGTATTTATGGGACAGGTTAGGCAGTTTGGATCGAGAGGTAGTTTGATTGGGAGGTTGGGGAAGTTGCAAAACCAACTTCAACTAATCCCAATTCGTCAAATTAATATATTTTTGATTACATTTTAAGATGTATGCGAGTTTTCTTAAGTGGAGTAGCGCACAATATGCAACTTTCATGCTTACAACCAGTGTTTGCAATGTTTTTTGAGGGTGTACACTGGTCTACTGAAGCAGAGTTGCATATTTTGGTAGGTAAATGCTAGTCTACTGAAGCAGAGTTGCATATTTTAGCAGGTGAACGCTGCTCTTATACCTGTAGGGTAGCGTTCATGTCAAAATGAAGGTAAAAAATAGGGTTTTGTCAACTGCAGAGGGGTAAGTCTAGTCCATACATCATCTAGGGAAATCTTGCTCTTCATTCCAAGTTTTTCTTTTGTGTGATCGACAACTAAAGGTGATCACAGATGGAGAAGTGTAGATTTGACCTATAACATTGAGGATGCACAACTAATTTGGTAGGTCATACATGCCATATAGCACATGAGGATAGGTTATACAGACTGTTGGTACAACTTGGCATGATTCCCAAGGTAGTTTTTTGGTTCATTTAATTTCTATTAAAATTCTACTGCAACCTTCAAGAAATCTCTCTAGTTTGTTGGTTTTCCCCATTGGGGTTTCCAGGGTACATCTTATGTCATTTTTTGTGAATGGTTTTCTATCTTTCACTATGCATTTAATGTTTAGAAACTCAAAGTATTTTTATTCATCAAAAGGTGCAGACAATGCTTCCTATGTTGGATGACGAAGGACGGATATTTTTTGAGCTAGAAGCTATTATGGCCACTAGGGAGAAGATATTGCATTCTCGAGTAATGAGGGGGTATCTTATTAAATGGAAAAATCTTCATGAAGAAGACACAGCTTGGGATTCATAACATTTCTGATAGTTGCATCCTTCCTTACCATTTCTTTGAGGACACAACAAAATTTCAGGGAGGGGAAATGTGACATTTGTGTGTAAGCTAATAAAGTCAATTAAATAATAACATAAATCAATAAGACAAATAAAGGAAATAAATAATTAAAATAAAATATTAATTAATTAACTATATAGTGTTACCTAAAAAAAATATTACTTTTATTAGTTATAAGTCGTGACTCTTATTATCAGTGCCCAAGAGAATATAAATACGAGCCTTCTATTGTATTATATATATATATATTCAGTTTTGAAATTGTGCTTCTATTGTACATGCTCTTCAACACCCTTGATTACCCTCCCAAACTTTGCAAAGGATTTTATCCTTTGTATCTCAATGTCCACTTATGCTATCACTAGAGTGCTCATTCAAGAGGATGTTGAATGTTGGGAACATGACACCTATTATGTTAGTAAGAACCTATATGGACTCTCTCTATTGTATACCCATGCAAAGAATATAGCTTTAGCCGTTGCTTTCACGGTTTAGAAACTTTGTCATTACATCTTTATGAACAAAACCAAAGACATCTTAAATTCAAATCATATGTTGCATACATTGCATCGATGCCACATTCAAGGAAAGGTTTCTAAGTGGATAATTATCATTCAAGAATATGACCTTGAATTTGTGACCCCGAAGAGTAAAAAGGATTTGGACTTGGTTGATTTAATTTTAGATCTACCCTCCGATACCAACCATCCTCCTATTAATGACTATCTTTTGGATGAACACTTGTTCACCATTTATTCATATGATCCTTGGTATGGGGATTTTCTCATATACTTTGCACTCAAAATTTAAGCCCTCACCTCTCTCATTACGATCATTGTTATATTGTCCACTAAGCTCCTTAATACTTTCTTATCCACAATATTTTATACCATCAAGGAGCCTACACTATCTTATGTCGATGCCTCAATTTTGATGAGGCAAAAAAGGTCTTGAATGAGTGCCATAGAAGTGCTTATGGTGGCCACCTCTATGGAATGGCTATTGCCCAAAATATCATCTGTGCTGGTTATTTTTGGCCTAACTTGTTTTCTGATTGCATAGAGGTAGTAATCATTTCCAAAACTACTAACTCTTTGCTCAAAATATGAATACCCCTCCCACTCTCCTACATCGAGTCATCACCATTGATTCATTTTGTAAATGGGACATTGAATTCATGCAATATAAACCTGTGTTGACTAGTGTCCATAAATACATTGCAATGGATGTTTATATTTCACTAAATGGGATGAATCCATGCCAACATACAATAACACTACCACAATCATGGCGATATTTTTCTTAAACCACATCATTATTTGATTTGGCATCCTGAAGAAATTGGTGTCTAATCAAGGTACTCACTTTGAATATGTTGAGTGGAAATAATTATCATACCATGTGAAATTTGAGCACCATTTTTCCTCTTCCTTTTACCCTTAGGGAAATGAAACTGAGGTTGCCAATAGGGTCCTCAAAACCATGCTCCAATAAGGTCCTCAAAACCATGCTCCAATGGATGGTAGATAAGAACAAGTCCAACTGACATCATGTTTTATTTATATATTGATGTTCATATCAAAGGTCTACCAAAACAATGAATGGGTTCACTCCATTCCATCTCATCCATGGAGTGGAATTTGTTTTACCCATCGAGTGTCAAATCCTCTCCTTGCACCTTAACGTCGTACTTTTTCTATGGAAAAATTGGATGAGTATCGTTATGTTTCTTTGCATAAAATCAATGCTTCCGAACAATATTTGGAAGCTCATTATGACATCCACGTCTACCCATGCTCATTCCAAGAAGGCGATGTTGTCCTTATTTAAAACCAAGCCTATGATATTCTACTTGGACGAGGAAAGTTAAAATCTTTGTGACATGGCACCTATGTCATAAAGCACTACCTTACTAAGGGGGCATTCCTCCTCTCCGGTTGTATTTCAAGAGGTGCCATTGATAAGACTGACACACCTTTTTTCTTGTATCATATTTTTTTTTTAATATTTTCCCCTTTTTTAGGATGAGCCTTACGATTTATTTTATAATCTCTTTCATATGGATCATCATCTTACGTGTTACGTCAATTACATTGACCATGCAAGTAGATATTATTTGAATCTCGACAAATCTATCGTCCATGGTAGTGGAGTATATATCGGTGCTTCCACCAATATTGGTGCTACCACCAATAACTAGGAGAAATAACATGTTGACTCAACACATTAAGAAACAAAGGGTCATCCACTACCAAAAGCAAAAAATGAAATATTTGCACTTAAAATCATTTAATTATTTAATCTAAACTTGGAATTATCAAATGATAAATGAAAACCATTTTCTGCTTGTGATGAGACTACCGTCTTTATTAAGGCAGTTGTTGTTTTTCGCAATTTCAATGACCTCTCTTATTCTTCTTTTGTCCCAATTGTCCACACTAGCTAAAATCGTTGCGTCTTCAATTTTTATGGGGTGATTTGTGTCATGTGAATGCTTTGTCAAAGTTGATTCAGTGTGTTCTATTCAAGTTGATTTCAACACTATGTTCTTGAATTCTCATTTGGATAGAACTCCATATTTCCGCAATGTATATTTTTCTGCAAGTGCAAGGAATTTGTAAACTCCTTTTTGTAACCTTGGGTTAATAGGATCCTTCAATGATCTAAGAAGCTTCTTGATGTTTTTTAATGGAGAGAATATTGCAAAAATATTCTTCCTTCTTAATTTCTTGGCGATTATGTCAGTAACCCCTTGAATGTAAGGTAGGAATACTTTATGGCCTTCTACATTGCTTACTCTATCTCTCTCAATTTTACTCTCATGCCTTTCTGCCTTTTTGAAGGCCTATTGATTTGAGCCCAAGAGTATCCATCGCTTATGAATACTCTACGAAGATGTATTTTTTGTTGAGATATTGTAACTTCAAAGAATATTATATTTGTACTTTATTATTCCGGAGATGTTTCATTCCTCCGTGAAGATCTTATTGTATATCCGGAGATGTTTATTCCTCCGTCAGAATGTGGTAACTCGGGTTATTAGACTTCCCTAGTGGGGGTCGGCCCTGTATGTGTCATGTGGGTCAAAGGGTTATTATACCACCCTAGAGGGGTCGGCCCAGTTAGTTGTAGTGGGGTATTTAACCCATTGGTTAAATACGAGCCTACGTGTACCTGTGTAAAATACATGTCAGTGTAGTGTATAAATAGAGGAGGTGTGTTCCTCATTTGACACACTCACACACTTGAGGATAGCGCACTTGTGGAGGAGAGGTCTGCTATTGTGGAGGAGGATATCATGTCTCAGGGTTTCATCTTTGTATATTGCTGGTCATCTATATTGAGGAAGCTTTGGTGGGTTTTCTACCCCATGAGGGTTTCCCAGGATAAATCTCTGTCTCTTGTGTTTATGCTATGCTTGTTGTTTCTTCAGTGATTCTGTATATGCTATTATTGTGAAATGGAATGTAATGCTGCTATTTTATGTCTTATCATATTGAATCTTAACATGGTATCAGAGCTAACCTGAAGGATGACAAGGTATGGCACTTACAACACTTGCTTTACTTACGATAATTTGAAGGTTAGGGTTTTACATAGAAAAAACCAGTCTTCGTGGAACTTTCTCTATAAATCCATTTCTGCGAAGGTTCAGGGTGTGAAAAGTTTACATGTCGAAGATAACATCCCCAGGTACCTAGTGTCCAAAGGGAACCCTCAGATTCGTTGTACTTTATGAGTTATGATCAGTACAAGTTAGGGTTTCTGCCTCTTCCAGATCTCAGTAAAAATCAGGTGACCTTGGAAAAAAGGTCATAAATTGGTCTAGGAAGCTCCAAATGAAATTTCGTAAAAAGTGACAGGTAGTACACAGACTGTACTATCTCAGGAAACTTTTTCAGAGGCCGAAGGTGAACCAGTGACACGTGGCAAGCCGTACAAGTTCGCTCTCCTGTTTTATCCCATAAACAGGTCACATTGCGACACTTGGCATAACTCTCTCTCAGAGAGTCTAATTGAGGTCAGAGCTGTCAATATGGAAAGATAACAGGGCGAGCTATCTCAGGAAAAGTTTTTAGAGGCCGAAGTTCAAACAGTGACACGTGGCACGCCGTACAAGTTCGCTCTACTGTTTTATCCCATAAACAGGTCACGTTGCGACACTTGGCATAACTCTCTCTCAGAAAATCCAATTGAGGTCAGACCTGTCAGGATGGAAAGATGACAGGTCAGACTACTACAGAAAAAGTTTTTAGACCCTGTGGAGCAAAAATTTCAGAGTTATAGCATAAAACAATCAGGTACATATTTCTGTCAAAATAGAATTATTTTTGGACCACCTTTATTCATGGCTTCTGGAATTTAGGGTTTCGGAGAAAGTTAGAATTCTTGGAATCGGAATCCATGGCTGAATGCTACTCAGGAAAATTGAAATTTAGAGACCAAGATCGAATTTTTTGGTTGGGTGGAAGACCGGGCTTGATCAAACCCCAGTTCGGGATTTTGATCGGAAAGATGGAAAATTAGGGCTTCAGCAAAAGTTGGAATTTTTGAAGTCTGTAACCACGGCTGGAAGCTCCTCAGAAAAATAAGAGTTTAGAGCCTTGGATCGAACCTTTTGTTTGGGCAGAAGGGTGGGCTTCATCAAACCCTAGTTCGGGATCCTGTCTAGAAGATCCAGAAGTTTCAAAGGCAATTTTGAGGGGTCAAATTTTGGAAATTCCAAAATTGAAGTATGCTAGTTTGTTCAGCTCAGAAAGACATATTCTTTCATCCATTCAGAAGTGTGAAAGTCAAAGATTGAATTTTTTAGGGTTTCTCTAGAAAACCCTAATCAAGCTCCAGATCACGTTTCAGGGGGAGTTGAGGCTAAGGCCTTACATAAGAAGACTACAAGAAGTCTCGACAGGTATGACTTAAGGAGGCTCAGGTATGTCTTGAAATCTAATTCTTGATTAAGTTCATGATGTGTTTGTCTTCATATTATTTATTAGTACAATCTTGATTAATGTTAGAATTGTCTTATCACCCTAGTAACAGTATGAATGCATGTGAATGATCAAAGACATTCATTGATTAGGGCTATATGATTGTACTAATGCATTATGATGTTGTGTGAGGTTGATGTTGTCTGCTAACAAGATACATGTACATCACAAAAGACAAATCAGGTTCCATGACCATGAAAACATGAAGACAAAGACTCATCCATAATCTTTGTTCTACTTACGAGGTATGTATGACTTTTTTTTATATTATGCTTAACCTATGAGACATGCAGGTTCTAGCTCAGGATCTCTAAATCATTGAAGAGATTGTTTAGGTATGTTGTACATAACTAAGTAGGTATACTAATCCAGGTATGTTTCCCATGAATCTTACTTTGTGTTAGGATCCCTTAAGTATACTTAGTATGATTGGTTATGCTTATTCATAAAGTTAGTAATCAAGGGATTATGCATATTATGTCTTTTATCTTGATTGATGATATGCATGAGTAAAAGAAGACTTCCCTGAAATCTTGAATACTAATGTTTATTAACTATAATCATGACCATACATTTTCAAGATTATTTAGAACTATAATGTTTTGATAACACTTAGAACATACTAATGGGTGTATGTTTGTGTATGAGATCATGAGGATGACACTTGAACATGCACAGTGGTACAGAATGAATAGAAGTTCAAAAGACATACAGAAGATCAAGCGGGAGGCAACCACACAAACATAAAAGATAAGTATTTGAGTTGTTATTTGAAATAGTAAATGATATTGCCTGTAATAGGTTGTATGCATATTTGTATTCCTATAATATATCATGGTGAGTGTAAATATTTATAGAACATTGAACAGTATACTACTAATATGCATATGATTGGTAAGTTGGACAAACATTCCATTGTTGCTTGTCTAGAATGAAACCTCTTTGCTGACATGCTGAGAGTTGTGCACACTCTCGATAGTATGTTCTGGTAGAGATGGAAGGCATCTAGATAGCCACTGTATGCATACAGGATATGGGAAAGTGTTGTGCCAAAGTATTGGTCAAAATAGTTGCATAACTATGTAAATGATATCTGTATGCATAATAGGTTATCATGTCAATATGATTTGATAATTATGAAGTATTACTAATCATGTACCTAATTTTGATTTGTAGGAAAAATAATGATGAATGATGAACACTGAACAAGCGATGGATGTTCAACAAAAGGATTTACAAATCAAACACACTATAGAAGGCTTGTGGCTAGAAGATTCTCTTAGAAAAGAGAAAGAGAATCATGATGAGATGTTTGTTCCAAGTGGATAGATAAAACCATTCTCTTAATGGTGTAATTAAAGAAGAAGGGTGATTCAGGTTCTATATGGGTACCCAGGATCGATAATCATTTGATGAGCTTAATGATCACCATGGGTGATGTGGATCTCAACCTTTTCTACAAGGTTGAATATGGTTTCTATACACAGATGACATGGATGCAAGAAGGAACTCACCACAGAGTTCGAATAATATTGAGGCTCATATCAATAGACCCATCTAACGAGAGATGGCACAGATAGATATGCAGAAAATCATTCAATGCAGAGTGTGAATGATGTTCAGTCACAAAGGGAGAATTGACAGTTTCTTGATAAGCTTGGGCTTTACCAAAAGTAAAGTTGTTCCTAACCTTTACCTTAAGGCTATGGATCATACTATTATTATGATATCTTTCTTATAGGGAATGAGAAACAGATCATGAAAAAAAAAGGAAGAAGATGGCTGCAGAAATGAAAAATGAAAGATCTCAGATTGATGCATTACTTCCAAAGTCTGGAAGTATGGCAAGGCTTAGAAGGAATCTTTCTCAACCAAGGAAAGTATGCTGAGAAATATTAAAAGGACTTGATGTGTTGGTATGGCCACTCTTGAAGTTGTTAGCAGATGACTCATCAGAGTTAGTGGATAGAACTCTGTACAGACAAAATATTGAGTCATTGATGTGTCTAACGAATACTAGGTCAAATATATGCTTTGCTGTGAACACCTTGAGTCAGTATCTAGTGGAAACTAGATGTGTTCACCTGATAAGCTACAAATCATGTGATAGGGTACCTAAAGGATATAATAGACTTTGATCTATGTTATCTTGGAGATCATGACTTGAGATGGCTACACAGATGTTGATTGGGTAGGAAGTGTATCAGACAGGAAGAACACATCAAGAGGATGTTATTGTTTGGGATTAGCCATGATCTCGTGGTTTAGCTGGAAGCAGTCTAGTGTGGCTCTCAGCACAAGCAGAATATATGGCTGCTTGCTCTGCTAGTTGTGAAGAAGTTTGGCTTCAGGATTGTTTGACTTAGAGTTAGAACCAACTATGATCCTATGTGATAATTAGGGTTGTATCAAGATGACATAGAATCTAGTGTTCCATGATAAGTCAAAGAACATAGGGAACAAACAAGATATGACGTGGAAAGGAACTATAAAGTTTGAATTTGTAACAGGTTACCATTGTACTAACCAAACCTTTACCTCAAGTGAAGAAGTTACCAACATACTAACCAAACCTCTGTCTCGAGTGAAATTTGAATACTTCCGAGACAAGCTTGGTGTAGTTCAAAAGGACCCTCCTCGAAAGGGGGAGTAGTATAGTCACTGATGATGAGTTTGTCTCATTGAACAACAAGGTCGATGATGAGGTAACCTGTTCTCCACACCTAGATACTTAGAAATATTTAGATTTAGGACTCTTATACTTAGAATACTTAGTTTTACTTATACATGCTTTTGATGATAGATGTATTGGTGAGAATACATGCTTTTGATGATAAGATGTTTTGGTAAGAATACATACTTTTGATGACACATGTATTGATTAATGTACTTGTATGGTTGAGGATACTTGTACTTGTATTGATGAGAATACATGTGGGGATTGTATCATCCTTGAACACATGTTCTAAAGTGAGCCGTAGATGTATGGTCTCTGAAAATGAAGTCCTTAGTGGACAGTTGAGGGGATTGGATCATCCTTGGACTTTCAGTCCTAAAGAGAGCCGTAGACATGAAGTCACCGAGAATGAAGTCCTTAGTGGACAGTTGAGGGGATTGGATCATCCCTGGACTTTCAGTCCTAAAGAGAGCCGTAGACGTGTGGTCTCCGAGAAGTGGGGATTTTATCATCCCTGGACTTCGGTCCCTGAATTGATCCGTAGACGTGTGGTCTCCGAGAAGTGGGGATTGTATCATCCCAGGACTTTGGTCCCTGAATTGATCCGTAGACGTGTGGTCTCCGAGAAGTGGGGATTGTATCATCCCCGGACTTTGGTCCCTGAATTGATCCGTAGACGTGTGGTCTCCGAGAAGTGGGGATTGTATCATCCCCGAACTTCGGTCCCTGAATTGATCCGTAGACGTGTGGTCTCCGAGAAGTGGGGATTGTATCATCCCCGGACTTTGGTCCCTGAATTGATCCGTAGATGAATGGTCTCCGAGAAAGTGATTTTTTTTTTTATGATGATGTGGTTACTTGTATCGGTATGGATACTTGTATTGATGATGTGGTTACTTGTATCGGTATGGATACTTGTATTGATGATGTGGTTACTTGTATCGGTATGGATACTTGTATTGATGATGTGGTTACTTGTATCGGTAGGATACTTGTATTGATGATGTGGTTACTTGTATCGGTAGGATACTTGTATTGATGATATGGTTACTTGTATCAGTATGGATACTTATATTGATGATATGTATACTTGTATTGGCATGAATACTTGTACTAATGATGTGGATACTTGTATTGTTATGGATACCTGTATTGATGACGATGCTGATGATCGTGTGATGACGATGATGATGATCGTGAGATGACGATGATGATGATCGTGTGATGACGATGCTGATGATCGTGAGATGACGATGATGATGATCGTGTGATGACGATGCTGATGATCGTGTGATGATGATGCTAATGATCGTGTGATGACGATGCTGATAATCGTGTGATGACGATGTTGATGATCGTGTGATGACGATGCTGATGATCGTGTGATGACGATGCTGATGATCATGTGATGACGATACTGATGATCGTGTGATGACAATGCTAATGATCGTGAGATGACGATACTGATGAGCGTGAGGATCCAGATGTTGATGTTGTTGTAGCTGTTCGAGTGCTGCAGAAGATAAAGACTCAGTACTGAAGATGTTGATGTTCCAGTATTGAAGATGTTCCGGTAACTGGTTGAGTTACTGATGATGTTGAGAAAGCTTCCAATGATTTATAGATGTATCATGTATGATGTTGATGACTCCTTGCTCGTGCAAATGCTGTTATAATATCCTTCTCGTTAAGGGGGAGTGTTGAGATATTGTAACTTCAAAGAATATTATATTTGTACTTTATTATTCCGGAGATGTTTCATTCCTCCGTGAAGATCTTATTGTATATCCGGAGATGTTTATTCCTCCGTCAGAATGTGGTAACTCGGGTTATTAGACTTCCCTAGTGGGGGTCGGCCCTGTATGTGTCATGTGGGTCAAAGGGTTATTAGACCACCCTAGAGGGGTCGGCCCAGTTAGTTGTAGTGGGGTATTTAACCCATTGGTTAAATATGAGCCTACGTGTACCTGTGTAAAATACATGTCAGTGTAGTGTATAAATAGAGGAGGTGTGTTCCTCATTTGACACATTCACACACTTGAGGATAGCGCACTTGTGGAGGAGAGGTCTGCTATTGTGGAGGAGGAGATCATGTCTCAGGGTTTCATCTTTGTATATTGCTGGTCATCTATATTGAGGAAGCTTTGGTGGGTTTTCTACCCCATGAGGGTTTCCCAGGATAAATCTCTGTCTCTTGTGTTTATGCTATGCTTGTTGTTTCTTCAGTGATCCTGTATATGCTATTATTGTGAAATGGAATGTAATGCTGCTATTTTATGTCTTAGCATATTGAATCTTAACATTTTTCTTGTTCAATGTGATCCCTATCAGATATCCTCTTGTCTCTAGGGATCAAAGTATTAAGGACAACCATCTTTTGGCTAGGATGATGGTGTGATTTTGCATGCAAATATTGTTCTATGTGTGTTTTCTTTCAATAAACCTCATGTGCCACATCACCATATTGCTTTATGCTAACCAATACTTCTAGGAAAAGGAGTGATCGGTTTTCTTTTGACTCCATCATGAACTTGAGTGTGTTGCATTGGTTGTTAAGGTGTTGGAGGAATTTATCAAGTTCTTATATTCCATGGCTCCAAATAACAAAGATATCATCAACGTATCTTGACCACCAATCTAGTTTTAAACTAGATGTATTAAGAGCGTTTTGTTCAAATCTCTCCATAAACAAGTTTGCTACAATTGGTGAAAGTGGAGATCCCATGGATACACCATGGGTTTGCTCATAAATTTCTCCTTGGAAGCTGAAAAAGGTCGATTTGAGACAAAAGCCAACAAGTTGTGCCGTTTCTTGGTTTGTAATATCTTCTATAACTTTGATAGCCTCTTCAATTGGATTCATTGTAAACTAGGAGACAACATCTAAACTTAAAAACACCTCATGTTCCTTCATTAGTTTAAATAATCCTCCAAGAAACTATCTCCACTTGCTCACTGAATCTACATAGATATTGCTTATTGCTTCTACTTCTATGTTTAAGTTATTGGTCCTATGAAAAAAAAATCCCATAGTAAAATGAAAACAAAACAACTAGACTAACATATTTCATTCATGTTTCAGGTTGAATGGATGCTTCAACCAAAAAGTGTTTACTCACCTCCCTTTGAGCCAACCTGCAACACTTGTGGTGAAGTCACCTTTGTTTCTACTTTTTCACTTAATTGCCAATGCTACTACAAAAAATGTGGTGAAGATACATCTTTCATTTACAACCATAGTCTTCATTGCACACTAAACAAACGAGCCACATAACTTGAATGCACTTTGCAAAGACCTCGACTGGAAAAAATCCTTACATAACTCGTTCAAACTAGCTATGAAGTCTGCATGAACGATATATCCACAGTGCTGGAACTATTGTGCACATTTAAAAAGAAACAGTATTTGTGCTCAATGCCATATTGGACATTAAAGAACAAAGTTAAAATAGTTTTATCAAGCATATAAAAACCATGATATTTTGAGATTACTTTTCTCTTGTTATTAGGTTCTTATTTTCTAAATGTTTCAACATTTCAACATGAACATGATTATTTTTCTCTTATTATTTCTTATTTTCTTTTTTCCATAGACCATCTCATAACATTGCATATGGAATCATCTCTTCTCTCACTCTTTTAATTTTTCAACTTTAACGAGCTACATATATTATTCATGTTATTTTGTGGAAACATACATAGACTTATGCCAAAACA
Organism: Larix kaempferi; assembly: GCA_027924585.1. Classification (NCBI taxonomy): domain Eukaryota; kingdom Viridiplantae; phylum Streptophyta; class Pinopsida; order Pinales; family Pinaceae; genus Larix; species Larix kaempferi. The sequence goes on along the minus strand of BSBM01001081.1, from coordinate 981,313 downwards.
ATAATATTCAGACTCTTTATCTACACTACTAGAACTATTGCACACATTAAAAAAAATCGTCTTCCTACTGGCATTTTACAATGCCATAGTGGACATCAAACACCTAAGTTTTACTTGCAAATAATGTTGCACAATTTTTCACCATTGACAATGCTATTATGATTTACTTTTTCAAACATCTTTTTCAAAATTAGAAGATAATGCTCAATGTAATACCCCCATTTTGAACCCTAGGATAAATTGACTTTTAACTCAAATATTGTATATATGTGATGTATGATTCCTAGCATGGAGCTCAATGCCAAGGCCCCGCTAGTGAATAATCAACCTTGAAGGGATGGTAATTTATGTTGTGCTAGCTATGTGTTATTGAGCCATGGAAATTGCAAAAATGATGTAAATGATTATAATGCAAATAAAAATACCAAGGGGATGGCTATGGATGCAACTAAATGAGGGGGATTGTGTATCCACTAGGGATAGGTGAGGGGGTTGTGGGATTGAACCCTAGGCTTCCATATTTCATCTTGAGAACCCCTTTGACTATTCTAACTGTCATTTAATTCTGTGTAAGGAAGTGGTTGAAAAATCAGTTCATGGATTGATGGAGGATGGGCAGCCTAGAATTCGTAAGGCAGGGTATGGTATCTGTTTTGCTTGTCCCATAAGACACCCTACCTCATGGGAATTCAAACTCCCTCATCCCCATTACATTGTGGACCATCTAGGCATGAGTTGGGGGGAGGACGCAGACACAGCTGGGAGGTAGAACCAGGAATCGTGACTTGGGAGAGGACGCGTTTTGGGTGCCAAGATCGCTCATAAATTCACGGGGAAAGAGAAATATGATGGGGGGTCATTCAAGTTTCAGTTGGGAGATAAATCGCATGCCCAGCAGGGAAGAAAAACTAGAAATTGCAGACCCAGCTGTGAGGAAGAAGGAAAAATCGTGATCCTGAGGGAAGCCACATTTTGGAGTGCCAAGACTGCTCAGGAAATTCGCATGGGAAGTGAAATCCGATAGGCAGATCCATAGACTAAACTGTGGGGAGAATCTGAGAGGATTAGATGCCCTGAACTCCATAGGAGAACCCTGGTTTGGAAGCCCGAAAGGGAAGTGACGGGACAAAGCCTTCGGCCGCAACACGGAGGAGATCCCAGAGCGGATCAGAGTGGGACTGATCACTCGAAGATCCGGCTGTAGACAGATCCTTTCGGCCGCATCCTTGTGGAAGATCCAAGAGTAGATAAAAGTGGGAGAGAGACCGAGGGGGGCGGGTTAAACCACACGGTAGAGCGTGTGAGGGCTCATTTATTGTTGCTTTAGTAGTCAGGACTAGCTATACCTGCCCAGGTCAGCGCTGAGGGAAGGGGAACCCGAGGGATTGTGCAATAGAGAAGGGGACCTTACTTAGGCTAAGAGTGGAGGTGATGGGGGTGTATGGGATATCTGAAGACAATTGTATATGCCATTAGCTTTGTTTTGAGCTCATTGACCTAGAAACCTTCCTACTTATCTCCCCACTTGCTTGACAAAGTTAGCTGTGTGCTGGATGAACCTGAATGATTTTGAAACCCAGGTTATGAGTGGACATGATTAGTTCCTCCTTAGTGGATACATAGCCCCATCTCAGGGGTGGTATTTGAGTGCTGAAAGAATACAGGCTGGACAAAGACCTATGGTTGGGTCGGAATGTTGCAGTCCATGGCCAATTGCTTGGTGGTTTCGTCTAAAAGGATAAGTGTTCTCTGTGATTCATATCATGTTTTTTTGATGCGTTTTCCTTCTACAATGATTTAATTATTGATGACTATTATTGATATGATGAATGCATGATAGATAAGTGTGTTCTTAATGTTTCATTCAGCTATGTTTATTAGAGTATGCATATGCATCCATGTGTTTTAATGAATTTGTTCATTGATGAATAGGGCTAAGTATTGTTGAGGTTCAGAAGGTTCATTCAGGGATTTGGGGGAGAGATAGACACCCCTACTGTGTTCATGTTCCCTATGAGGGTCTGGATTGATGACGAGAGGGCCATGACATAGTGGAGCAGATCTCTTTACAGAGTGGGAAAGAGGTATGGATGAAGTTTGGGGCCACATTTTAGGTTGGAAGAAGGATAGGATCAGAGTCCTCGGGTGTGGCCGAGAATCATGTAGTTGCATAGGTATCGTTGAGAGATTTCCAACGGTACCAAGTTCTCCAAAATGGACTTAGGATGATGAAGTTATTAGCCTGAGAAGTTGGCAGTAATAGGGGTATGTGGTTGACTTCCGACTTTCTGAACCTATAGTGCGGATTGCGGATCGCGGAAGTTGGAGGCATAGTTTCTCGGCATGGTGCTTAGGAGTTCCGAATTTCGACTCCTGCAAGCCATATTGTGGAGTGCAAAAGTCAGATGAGCAATTTTCTCCTGAGTTGTGAATTGGGAGTTCCGACTTCCGACTCCCGCAAGCTAGATTGCGAAGTGCGGAATTCAGAGGAGAAATTTTCTCTGGAGTCGTGAATTTGGAGTTCAGAATCCCGATTCCAGCAAGTTGGATCGCGGAGTGTGGAAGTCAGAGGAGTAATTTGTCGGAGCTGTGATTTTGGAGTTCCGACTTCCGACTTCTGCATTGTGGATTGTGGAAGTCGGAGGGGTGATTTGACGAAGCAGAGAATTGGGTGTTCTAACTTTCCGAGTCTCGCATTGTGGATTGTGGAATGCAGAAGTCGGAGGCATATTTCTTCGATGCCGTGTACTTTCCATTCCAACTTTCCGATTCCCGCATCACGGATTGCGGAATACGAAAGTCAAAGGCGTATTTCTTTGACGCCGCGTATTTTCCATTCCGACTTTCCAACTCCCGCATCGCGGATTGTGGAAGTCAGAGGTGTAATTCTTGAAGTGGCACGTTGGGGTTCTGACTTCTGACTTGTGGATCGCAGATTGCGGAGTGGGGGACATTGCGGCTGTGTAAAAGGGCAGAATTGCAGATAAGTTTGGAAAAAAAATAGTAGGTTGTTCTAAGAAGCTCCGTAATACCCCCATTTTGACCCTTATGATATATTGGATTTTAATGTAAATATATTGTGTACATGTGATGTATGTTTCCTTAGCATGGATCTCAAGGCCAAGGCCCCACTAGTGTATGCTCATATTTTATTTAGAAAGACAAACATTTGATATTTTACTACCCATGTGCTACTAAGCCATGGGATATTGTAAATTGATGTGAATATTTAATATTGCAATAAAATACCAAAAAATGGCTATGGAAGCAACTAATGAGAGGGGGCCATGTGTATTCCACTAGGGATTGGTGAGGGGGTTGTGGGGTTGAACCATATGCTGCCAAATGTCATCTTGTGAACCTATTTGACTTTCTTTGCTGACATTTATTTATGTGTAAGAAAGTTGTTGAAGAAATCAGTCCATGGATTCAATGGAGCATGGGCAGCCCATAAATTCATATTGTAGGTATGGGCTCTATTTCCTTGACCCACAAGTCACTCTACCTCATGGGATTCGTTCTTCCTCATTCCCATTCCATTGTTGAACATCAAAGCTTCAGTTTTCATCCATTACACAGACCGAACAGTGAGAAAAACTAGAAATCGCAACTTTGCAAGAACCCACGTTTTGAAGTGCCATAAACGCCCATAATTTCATGTTGACAGTAAAATCCAATGGGGGATCCATAGACATGAAACTTGGGACGAATTTGAGAGTGTTAGATACCCATAAATCCATAGGAAAAATCTATTTTGATAGCCCGGAAATCCAATTACGGGATTAAGTCATTTGGTCACCGAATTGTGAGAATCCAAGTGTGAATGATAGAACAGAGGTTGGGATTGCTTGATAAACCCAATGAAGTCTAGAATCTCAAGGATTTAGAAGCTTGGACCTTTCTATGCCCACCCTGAAGAGAACTGGAGGGAAGGGACGCCTAAGGGATTGTGCAGCAGAGAAGGAGACCTTCCTTGTGTTGGCCTCGTGGTAGGTATTATGGGTTCCATAACTGTTTGAGTTTAGCTTGAGATGTCAGTAGCTCTGTGGTTGAGATCACTGGCTTAGCATCCTCCTCCTTTGAATCTTGCATGCTTGATAAACCCAACCGTGTGTTGGCTTAGCATGACTGTTTGTGTGAGACCATGGCTGTGAGTGAGCCTTCTTAGTTCCTCCTTAGTGGATACACATCCTAGCTCGGGGGTGGTCTCTTAGCTGAAAGAATACAGGGTGTACAAAGACCTATGGTTGGGTGGAACGTTGCTCTCACATAGCCAGTTGCTTGGATAGTTCATTTTGAAGATAAGTATTCTCTGTGGTTGAATTACGATCACTCTGTGTTCTGTTATGAATGTTTAATTACTCATGTTAATTGAACGAAATGGTTATCTTAAGTTAATTGGCATGAAGCCTGTGCATAGCATGAGAAGGGGGGGATTGAATCTCTGCTTGGTGTTTCATCATTTTGCTTGGGATAAATACACTGATGCATTCCATATTGTGTGTGTGTTAATATGTTTTAATTCCGCTGTATAATTTAGTTATGCATTTTATTAAATCATGAATTTCGTTATATTTCATTGGGGAAGAATTAGACACCCCCATATTGTGGCCATGTTCTCTTTGCGGGTCGGGATGATGGGAGGGGACGTGAAAATATCCCCCATCACCTCTAAAGGGAACCGAGGGGTTCGGGGACGTGACAGATGGTATCAGAGCCCAAGTTTGCAACACTAGGGCTTCTTGGGCCAAAGCAAGAGCTTATGGGATTGTTAGAGCTGTGGAACGAACAAATACTGAGAAGGATCGACGACCGCATAGCATTTCCTTGGTGAATAATCCTTGTGGCCAAGTGCATGCATGATCAGAGAAGCTGAAAGAAATGAGTAAGGGGAATGAGTAAGGCAATTCCGTTCTCCCAAAGGTTGTCACTCATGCGAATAAGACATCCCAGTATGTGGAATTGGCATGTGACTCATGATAGTGACATGGTGGCCATGCAAAGGCTGCTAATAGGGGAATGAGGAATTCCCCTGTGTAAATCCATTGTGTGGCTTAGAATTGTGGGAAATATCTCCATGAGAATGGAAATAAAGTATCACATGTGAATGAAGTACAAGGGCATACAATGTACCTTGAAGGACTCCATATGGAGTTGGAATTGAACGAATTGCAGTGCTCATAAGTGCAGGGAAGTCCAAGAAAGTCCAAGTTGGACTTGGCCATAATTTATGAAATCAATTGGAGCAGTAAGGCAGTGTTGATAAAGATGGAAATTTCTTACCCTAAAACTATTTTGTTTCCAACATAAGAATTGCACGATAGGAAAGTAGCAAGTGTAAATGTCATGCATGTGTATATGTCTTGAATTGCTACTTTGTGAGAAAATCATAGCTAATGATCCCTTGTGTGCTTGATAGAGATGCCATGAATTGGACCAGCTATGATGTGGAATAGGAATTCCATGCTATGATGTGGAAGGGAAAAATTCTTCAACTCTTCTCTTGCTGATATATTTATATTTTCTGAGTTTTATATATGAAATTATGACATAGGAATATTGAAAATGCAAGAGATTAGGTAGTTGAAATGCATATGCACTAGTGGGCATATTAAGAGATAATGCATAGTGCATGTGAGCTTGCTTGTGCATGAATATGATATTGTATATTGATAAAAGTATGAGGTTTTACATATGCAATGAGCCACTTTTAATAATTATTGTGGTTGATAATAATATTGTTGGTATTGGTTTTAAGGCCAAAGAAAACATAAACATGGATGAAAGTGTGGATGATGCTATTACATGTGACCAACAACCTTGTGAAGAAAGGCTGGAGCAAAAATCTATGGTCAAAAGGTTGGCGGAATGACTGTGTAGTCCTTGGTAAGAGGCCAATTGATCAAGTAACATCATATATGTTGATGGCAACTAGGAAGGTAATGTTTATTTATGCTAATTAATGTACAAATGATGAAAGAGGATGGGTAAGAATCCCTTTAACCATGTTTTAATCATCATAAAATGGTATGTATGTAATAATGAATGGCATCCCACAGGGTATGGTGAGGTATGTGGTAGTAAAGGAAATGAGCATTATACCATGTGATTGTTTAAAATTTTGAACGCAACCATAAGAAACAAGAGCATGCCATGTGTGAAACCATGAGGATGTTGGGTTGTGAAGCCTGCGGTACTCAACAAGTATCCCATGAACTCCCTATTGGTGTTTATTCGGGATGAAACCTCTTTTCCAACAACCAAGGAATGAGAAAAATCCTGATGTGTTGTTTGAGTGGAGAAGGAAGACACCAAATAGTTAACCAAATGATTGGGGAGATGGCTGGGTATGGTGTTGAAGCATTGGCTAGGATGTCCAACTTACCATGGTAAGAAACCTGTGTAGGCACAAAAATGTTTTAGATCAATGCTGTAGTGCATTGGGTACATTAAGTAAATGTACATTAAAATATTTTGTAAATCTTGTGGTTATGCATTGTGTGAATGCATGGTTATGGCATACATCTCATTGCAAGTAGATAATAGATGAAATGATGAATCATTGTCAATTCTGAGATCATTTCATGAGCTGCTATGATTGCAAGGGAAATAAATGAATGAAAAAGGTAGTCATGTTTGATGGCCTACCGAAATTCTCTGTTGGGAGGACAAAGTTGCATGAAAGGATGTGATTGTGCATTCATGAGTATTTAAAAGTTTGTTTAATTGCATAGACAATGTGATTGTATCCCAGAATCTATTTGTGAATAAAATGCATATAAAGTAATTGTATTTTATTGCATTTGAGACATTAATAGTTGATAGTGTTTGAATTATTGTTTGATTATAATTCTGAGATCACTTCAATGGATGTTGTAAATGCTGCAATGGAAATATTATATGCATGAATGCTCACCAAGTGCTTGGCTGATTGAAATTTCAAATTATAGGTAGGAACGTCTTAGGTATGGAAATGTGGGTAAGTCCATGATAAAGATTGGAATATACCATGTACAAGAGCCAAATATTGTGAGGATGATCTCATGGTTGTGAAATCTGATTTTTGTATAAAACAGATTTGTAAATATTCTAATTTAAGTTTATGAGAAGGATATCATGGTTGCAAAAATCTAATTTATGTACAGAACAAATTTGTAAATTTCAAATTTTAGATTTTGCTAATGATTACTAATGGTTGTTTGGTTCTCCATAATTGTGTCAAGAGAACATGTTGTAGGTGGATGTCTAGGTTATGGAAACAAATGCAAAACCACAAGGGACATAATGTTACCACTTACAAGAGCCAAACAATATGAGGATGGCCTCATGGTTAAAGAAATCTAATTTCTGTAGTGAACATAATTGTAAATTCAGATTTGAATTTGATTGCTAATGCTACTAACTGTTTGGTTGTTTTTGAAGTGTGTCAGGAAGACACATTGCATGAAGACCATGTGCTATGTCATGTAGAAGCCAAAATCCATGGGAAGGTTCCCATGCTTTGGAAATGGGTTTCGGGTGAAACGCGATTGCAAATTTTGATGACATCTCATGTGAACTACTTGTTGGTAAACAATGCGGGTGAGATGGTGAAGTTATGCCAATAGGGCATGTGTTGTTTATGAAACAGGAAAGGGATTGGGGTAACAATCCCGAGGGACTATTAACTCAGAGAAGGGAGCCCCATTCCTCGCAAAAGGGAGAGAAAATACATCTACAAAACAAATAATTATTTTGTAACCCTTGTTAAAAATATGCCTGTCTGATTATTAGAATTAATATCTAGAGCATGTTTTTATTTCAAACTGCTTGAGTGTGATAATGTGTTTTTATTTCAGTCTGCTTGAGTGTGATTATGTGTTTTTATTTCATACTGCTTGAGTGTGATTATGTGTTTTTATTTCAGACTGCTTGAGTGTGATCATGGCCTACATGGCTCACATTGGAAAGGGGTGCACACCTTTTGGGTGATGTGTCATGTTATGGTTGTCAACATTGACTACACCCTAAGGGAATTGATGCATTCCTGGTTTTTCAATATTAGAGAGTGAATTTTTATGAAATATGTTACAATTTTATATCATGCCATTCGGTGCTACGTACTAAGAATCAAAGTGAAGAAGGGGTATCATCCCTATGTGTGTGGATGGTTGTTGTATGATTGATAAACCTAGTCGGTGTACTGGCTTGGCATTGCCTATTTGAATGTTGTGGAGCAGCCTGCGTGCTGGCCAAACATTCGTTGAATGCTTGATAAACCCAGTCAGAGAACCGGCTTAGCATATTGGTTAATGAAATTCCTGATAAACCCAGTTGGCATACTGACTTGGCATTTCCCGTTTGAATGTGTTGGAGCAGTCTGCGTGCTGGCCAAACATTCGTTATTGTATCCATAGGTGATCCAAGGCTTGTAAAGAAAAGAAGAAGCTCGTGGAATAACGTGAAGACGTCCAATACATATAAGTATTTTGTTTATTTTGCATCTTCTGGCTTATTTAATATAAATATACATGTGTATATGATTTTTTTTTAACTCTTGTTTAGAGATAAATCCTATGAAAATGAACTTGACATGTGAATTGACTCAATGTTTGAGTGTAGGTATTGCTAGAAGAAAGAACCTTGAAGGAATCCTAAGGATGCATGTGGACATGTGACTGTCTTAGAAAGCTCAGTATGAGTAGCAATGGAAAACGGTGCTAGTGGACTTGTGTGGGTCCTAGAAGCCAAAGGTTTTGTAGGAAATCACGGGGAATGATTCCCTGGTTGAGAATCCTTGGGCAGACCTTAGACACCAAGTGTCATTGCCAAAAAAAAGAAAATGTGATTCAATCATTCACATTTGAAGTGAAAGAGACCAAGGAGCATGGAACCACAGTTGTGGTGGGACTCCGGATTGGAAAAAGATTAAGAGGGGGAAACTCTTACTCTTCTCTTTCCTTTTTGATTGATGCATTTTAGAAACAAAAAAGGGTTGAATGCATGTTATGGCTGAAAGTTGATTGTGTTTATTTTTATTGGAATAAAGTGTGACTGCTGAATTAGTTAATTTCCTGTGAAAGGATGAACAAGAATGAGTTCATTTGTATGTTGGACAAGCATGAAATGTGTGGAAGTCTCATGGATAAAGCATGAAATTTCCATGTCAATTGGGCAAGTGATTGACTGATCTTAATGCTTATGTTATGCTTGGCCTAACAAGATTTGCAATGATGAATTTCACAGGTGTAATTTAAACCAATTGGTTGCAGCTATTACAAGTCAAGTGTTGCTAGTAAGCAAAGTGTGGGAAGCTGTGCACCTTGACCATGGAAGCAAACCAAAAGCTATCAATAGTAGAAAGGACATCAAGAAGAATTGTAGCCATAAAGTTTTCGGACTTGTGGATCAGCTGGAGGGTAAAGAAAAGGAAGGGATGGTTGTGGAGAAATTCCCACGTGTGGAGCTGGAAGGTCAAAACTGACAAGAGCAGCTTGTAGAAGCCAAAGGACTTGGTCCTGGAAACTCAAAGTAAAAGATCAAATGTAGGATAGACCTGCCACATTTTGTGAATTTTGATGTGTAAACAATGTGTATGTATTCCTAAGTATTGGAACACCAAGGTCGGTGTTATTCTAAGGGGGAGGGAAATGTAATACCCCCATTTTGACCCCTAGGATAAATTGGCTTTTAACGCAAATATTGTATATATGTGATGTATGATTCCTAGCGTGGAGATCAAGGCCAAGGCCCCGCTAGTGAATGATCATCCTTGAAGGGTTGGTATTTTATGTTGTGCTAGCCATGTGCCATTGAGCCATGGAAATTGTTAAAATGATGTAAATGATTATAATGCAAATAAAAATACCAAGGGGCTGGCTATGGATGCAACTAAATGAGGGGGGCTGTGTATCCACTAGGGAGAGGAGAGGGGGCTGTGGGATTGAACCCTAGGATGGAACATGTCATCTTGAGAACCCCTTTGACTATTCTAACTGTCATTTAATTCCGTGTAAGGAAGTGGTTGAAAACGTAGTTCATGGATTGATGGAGGATGGGCAGCCTGAAATTCGTAATGCAGGGTATGTGATATTTTTTGCTTGTCCCATAAGACACCCTACCTCATGGGAATTCAAACTCCCTCATCCCCATTCCACCATGGACCATATAGGCATGATTTGGGGGGAGGACGCATACGTAGCAGGGAGGTAGAACCATGAATTGTGACTTCAGAGAGGCTATGTTTTGGGTGCCAAGATCACTTAGAAATTCATGGGGAAAGAGAAATCCGATGGGGGATCATTCAGTTTCAGTTGGGATATAAATTGCATATCTAGCATGGAATAAAACCGAAAATCGCAGACCCAGCTGTGAGGAAGAAGGAAAAATTCTGATCTCAAGGGAAGCTATGTTTTGGAATTCCAAGACTACTCAAGAAATTAACGTGGGAAGTGAAATCCTATAGACGGATCCATAGAATGAACCGTGGGGAGAATATGAGAGGATTAGATGCCCAAAAATCCATAGGAGAACCCTGGTTTGGAATCCCTAAGGGGTAGCGGCAGGACAAATCCTTCGGACGCAACGCGAAGGATATCCCAGAGCGGATCGGAGTGGGAATGATCGCTCGAAGGTTCAGTTGCAGATAGAGATTTTTGGCCACAACCTTGCAGAAGATCCAAGAGCGGATTGCAGTAGGGGAGAGACCGAGGGGGGGTTAGACCGCACGGTAGAGCTAGTGAGGGCTCATTTATCCTTGGTTTAGTTGTCGGGACCAGCTATACCTGCCCAGGTCAGCGCTGAGGGAAGGGGCACCCGAGGGACTATGCAGCAAAGAAGGGGATGTTACTTAGGATGAGAGTGGAGATGATGGGGGTACCTGGGCTGTCTTAAGCCAATTGGATATGCTGGTAGCTCTGTGTTGAGCTCATTGACCTAGAAACATTCATCCCTATATCCCCACTTTCTTGATAGAGCCAGTGCTGGATGACCCTGAATGCTTGTGAAACCAAGGATATGAGTGGACCTGAGTAGTTCCTCCTTAGTGGATTCATAGCCCCAGCCTGGGGGTGGTCTCTGAGTGCTAAAAGAATACAGGCTGGACAGAGACCTATGGTTGGGTTGGAACGTTGCAGTACATAGCCAGTTGCTTGGTGATTTCATCTAAAAGGATAAGTGTTCTCTGTGATTCATATCATGTTTATTTTATGTGTTTTACTTCTGCAATGATTTAATTATTGATGACTGTTATTGATATGCTGAATGCATGATAGATAACTGTGTGGTTAATGTTTCATTCAACTGTGTTTATTCGAGTATGCATATGCATCCATGTGTTTTAATGAATTTTGATGAATATGGCTAAGTCTCATTGAGGTTCATAAGGTTCAGTCAGGGATTTTGGGGAGAGATAGACACCCCTGCTGTGTTCATGTTCCCTCTGAGGGTCTCTATTTATGAAGGGAGGGGCCATGACAGAGTGGAGCAGAGCTATTTACAGAGTGGGAAAGAGGTATGGATGAAGTTTGGGGCCACATTTTAGGTTGGAAGAAGGACATGATTAGAGTCCTCAGGTGTGTCTGAGGATCATGCAGTTGCATAGGGATTGTCGAGAGCTTTCCAATGGTAGAAGGTTCGCCAAAAATAGACTTAGGATGAGGAAGTTATCAACCTGTGAAGTTGGCAGTAACAAGGGTATGTGGTTGAATTCCAACTTTCTGAACCCGCAGTGTGGATTGCAGATCATGGAAGTTAGATGCGTAGTTTATGGGTGTGGTGCTTGGGAGTTCCAACTTTCGACTACTGCAAGCCGGATTGTAGAGTGCGATCGTCAGAGGAGAAATTTTCTCCGGAGTTGTGAATTGAGAGTTCAGACTTCCAACTCCTACAAGCCGGATAATGGAGTGCGGAAGTCGGAGGAGCAATTTTCACTGGAGTCATGAATTTGTAGTTCTGACTCCTGACTCCCGCAAGCTGGATTCCGGAGTGCGGAAGTCAGAGGAGTAATTTTACGGAACTGTGATTTCGGAGTTCCTACTTCTGCATCATGGATTGCGGAAGTCGGAGGCGTGATTCGGAGAAGTAGAGAATTGGGTGTTCCGAATTTCCAACTCTCACATCGTGGATTGCGGAATGCGGAAGTTGGAAGTGTATTTCTTCGACGCTGTGTATTTTTCATTTCTACTTTCCGACTCATGCATTGCGGATTGTGGAATGTGGAAGTTGGAGGCGTATTTCTTCGACACCGCGTATTCTCCATTCCGAATTTCTGACTCCCGCATAGAGGATTGCGGAAGTTGGAGGTGTAATTATTGAAGTGGCACGTTGGGGTACCGACTTCTGACTTCCGACTTGCGGATCGCGGATTGCGGATTGCAGACCAAAGACATTGTGACTGTGTAAAAGGGAAGAATTGCAGATAAGTTTGGAAAAAAAATTAGCAAGTTGTTCTAAGGAGCTCCCCCATCACCTCTAAAGGGAACCGAGGGGACCGGGGATGTGGCACTCAACATATTTCATGTATATGTGACTAATATAAGACGATTCATAAAATAAAATATATTCTTTTACAGGATTCTAAGTTTCTTCCAAATTTTCATTTCAATTGTTTTGAAGGGCATGGACTTTATTGCTCGCAACCCTTGTTATTTTATAGAAATGGATAGTATTTGTATTTAAAGGTAGTACAAAAAATGCACTTAGCCAAAATATACAAAGAGCTTCAAAATTTAAATAAAAATTCTCTAAGGAGCTAAGCCCTCGTACATTGAGCTTCCATAGGGATTCTAAATAAACCAAAATACAAAATTTTACTATCAAATAAAAAAAATATTGTCTTACATAGTTCCCAAGTAACAAAACACAAGCATAAACCATATAAAGAAAACAACTTTAACCAAACTGGTGTCCATTATAGGTTTCTTCCATCTTCTCATCCTAGACCATGATCAACAAGTAAATGTAGTTGTTCTATCATTGCTTTAGTATTTTGTTGCACTACTTTTTCTGCAATTGCTTTATCCTTGATAAAACCATTTGATACCAATGGGTGTCCTGCAACAGATTGAGAACCCTGAGAAAATCTCAGCATTATATTTTAATGCGTTTCAATGTCACTAGCTACTTTTTTTTTATTTCATGCTTTGTTCATGCATTTTGGCCTCCATTTCTTCTTGCTTTGCCTCTTATTTCTGCATATGAATGTTTTAGTATTCAATAACTTGCCCCATAACTAAAAGTCGAGCTTTCATTTTTCTCAATATTTTGTTTTAATGTCTACAATATTTTCAATTCTAGCCATTTTGAAACTATTGGAATTGGCCATGATCAGAGGGCAAATAGGGAGGCCCAACCTTTCATACTTTTATACAATAAATAAAACCCTAGAAGATAACTAGATTTAAACAGTAAAAATTCCTAGGAATTAGCTATGGAAACTAAGAGGAGGAAGGACTAAGCCACATATGTAATCACCAATTTTATCACATTTCATAGGGAAGGAGAATCCCATAACCAAACTATTGGTAAATCCAAAGAAACCAACCATCCGACACAATACATTTTACCCCTATAAAATAGAAAACCTACTAGAGTGTTTTCTATAAGAAGTCATACACCATGAGAGCCATTGTCATGATGCCTACTGCAAATGGTAAACCAAATCATATCCCATGGAGGATTTGTCCTACCCCAGTGAGAAAACCTGAGTAAATGATCCATAAAGAGTGTACACAACGTGCCATAAGCTAAGAGGTGAGAGGACTTGAGGCATGGGGAACTGTGAAGGCTCCCTCGTGTGACATTAAAATGTCAAGGGTTGCATGTTTTCCATATTTCATTTGTTGACACTTGTGATGTGCTCCACCCACCTGGAAAAGATTAATAAAAATACTTAATACCATGTTGTTGTGTGATATTACGAGCCTATGGTAACCAAAAGCTCTCATGGGGTCCCTATCTTTTTTTTGCAAGGACCCCTTTCTCCAAGCATACCACACCATTCATTCATTGATAAACCATTTTTTTTTGGATCTTCTAATGTGAAATAACTTGACTTCATCCAATAGTTCAAGACCCCAAGCAACTCTTTTCTCGTTGATCAATCGATTTATTGTTGGATCTTCAATGTGAAATAGCTTGACTTCGTCCAACAATTCAACATTCCACAATTCTTTGTAGGGTTTTGTTTAATATCGATTCTCCTTTACAGGTCTTTTTCCTTATTTGATTTATGAAAAAAAAGAATCACTTAATATCATAGCATTCTTTACCTGATGAGCTTACAGGATGATAGTGCCTTGGAGCAAGCATATACTTTGATTTGATTATTCTTATCTGACGCAAGTCACCCTACAGGATACTTTCTTGCTTAACAATACACACGACACAAACCATAATGCTCACACAAACAAGGTGTAGAACAAGATTCCTGGATTGGATTATATTACTTCTCTGAAATCGGCTACAATATAAGATAACTGTAAGCAAATAACTAACTACAATCGGCCTCGGTCATTACAACTTAGAAGTAACTGTGGTGTGTTCTTCCTGTGTGTCGCCCTCACCCTCTCCTGGTTCACCACAGAACTCTGAGCTATGGTTTGATCTCAACACTCTGCACTCGGCTAGTGTGACTCTTCACAACTCTCTCGGCTCTGCACTCTGCTCTGCTCTTCTCTCTCCTCTACTGCTCCCTTGTCTCCTTAGACTGAAGAACTTTTCTTCCTCTACTACTCTGCGGGTGCTGTTTCCAAGATTATTACAATCCCGAGACACACGTTCCCTTCCGTTCACTGATCCTGCCAAATCCTATGAACCTGCACTTTCAACTCCTATTCGTGCTGCACAGCCTTTGTCCATGACATCCACTATCATGTCCTTCACCAACTCGCAATAACTGTAATAACTTCCTCAGCAACCTCGAACAGCTACTGGTACAGTCCCTTGACTTTCTGTCCTTCCGACCCTGCTACAGCAGTCAGTCACATCTCGACTGTCCTGTCGGTTCATTCCTTTCCCAATATACTTGGCTTTGCCAAACCTTGTCATGTCGTAGTTCGACCACTTGTTGACTTCCCGACATCTTACATCGCTCGTCATCTGTCGACCATTCCCTGTCGATCCTCGACCTCCTGCGACATCTAGTGTTCCTTCAGTCGACCGCACTCTGACTGCTTTTGCTCAACTTGTTGACTTTGAAAATCCAACCGGCTCTCTGCACCAGTGGTCATCGGCACTCCCGCTGGTCGGCTCCCTTCGGTCGATCAACTTCGACTGATCTGCCTAGGTCCCGATGCTCCTCGATCATTCTCCCCAGGTGAAAAAGAATCCGACTGCTCTGTCAGTCTCCTGAAATCCTCTTCGAAAATCCACGTCGCTTCCTGCAACTCATCATTTTCCCATCGCACCAACTATTCCTTCATGCATGATCTACGGGTACGCCCTACTTCGCATTCATCGATTACTTCTGCGATCCCTTCTTTATGCCGGTCTGGAATCTGTTCTGTCCATTCGACACTGGTTCCTTCCCCCTTACTACTGCTTGACCCTTCTTCAAATTTATACAGGTCTGAGACGTTGAACATTGCTAAAATGTTCAAGTCTTCCTGTAATTCCAACACATAGGCATTGTCTGAAATCTTCTTCAGAATCTTGCATGGTCTTATCTTCTTCAACTTCAGCTTGTTGTATGTTCCTGTCGAAAATCGTTCCTTCCACAAATATGCATAGACTAAGTCTCCTTCTTGGAATGACAATAGCCTCTTCCTCAAGTCGGCTCTCAACTTGTAGGACGCATTACTCTTCTCGATGCGCTTTCGCATATTTTCATGAAATTCATGCATATGCTCTGCGAATGATTCCTCATCCGCGCTCTTCCTGGTTTCTGTCGGCAATTCGACCAAATCTACCACTACATGTGGACTCCTCCCTTGAACAATCTGGAATAGGCTCAATCCTGTCGATCGATTCACAGAATTGTTATATGCAAACTCGGCCTGTGCCAACACATTTTCCCACTGCTTGGGTTTGTCGGCCGCTAAACATCTTAGAAGGTTTCCCAAACTTCTGTTTACAACCTCGGTTTGTCCATCTGTCTGCGGATGATATGCCGAACTAAACTCTAACTTCGTGTTGAGTTTCTTCCATAGGGTTCTCCAGAAATGCCCCATGAATTTTGTATCCCTATCCGACGTGATACTCTTTGGCAACCCATGCAACTTGACTATTTCCTTAAAGAATAATACAACGATTCCTGTGGCATCACTTATTTTCTTACATGGTATGAAATGTGCCATCTTCGAAAATCTGTCGACTACAACAAATATTGAGTCTGTCAAAACCCAGAATTTCCGAAAAATTTAAATTTTTTAAAAATAGCATGTAATATGATTAAATGCAGTCATTTAACTGTTTTGGTTAGATTAAATGAACATAACTGTGTCTGAAGTATCTGTTATTGTACTTAAATTTTAATATGGGTTTTTAATTATAGTTACTGATTGTTTTCTGTTCTGCAACCTCAAGGGGGGATTGCCCTAGCAGACTGGGCTTACTTAGCTTCCGAGCTAATGCATCAATTTGTCTCTATCTTACAGATATACAGGTAATGTGCGGGTCACTACATTTATATCTTTAAAGTATTATAAATCAGTTAGCTGTACCAATCCATTCCGTAAAAAAAATCTAAGCATGTTATCCAGATTATCAAGTATTTAAAGGTAGAACCTTTCCTATGATCTTCTTTAATCGTACTTATAGAGGGTTAGAAATGACTAATTAATATGATAACTATGTTTCTGGAGTATCAATGAATTGAACAACTTGGTGGAATAAATGTTCTTTTGATGATATCACTGTATTGTAAATATGTTTTCTTTTTAATTAGCACTGTAGAATACATCTGGATGGAAATTCTCAGACCAGTTTCTACTCATCCATTATTATCATATTACGTCATATTTAAAGTTAGACTTTGTTTAGACTTTGCAGCTTCAACGGTAAAAGACCTAGAGTTACCAATATCTACTTTTCTTATTTTTAACAGTTATAAGGCGTACTGTCAGATACCAGTAAATTACTACACCCAACTCTACTACACTATAATAGAGACTGGAAAGGAATACAATATCTTTTGTCTCTGTTCGTGAAGCTAGGGTATAAGGAAAATTAGTGATAAGTTATTGTGAATCACTTAAAGCCTAATGTTACGCCCTTGTCCTTATAATTGTTATGTCGCAACTCCATCTCCTCTATATATATAGAGAGTGCTTCAAGAATGAATTTGATCGATATCTATAATGCATGTTTTAAATGAATATAAGGCAACGTTCTCATTGTATAATAAGCTAGATTCCAAGTATTATCCTAATGTTTTTGATTGTTAAAAAGGATTACAAGTGAACTGGGATAATGCCACTGTTATAACTAGCCATGTGAGGATTCTGGTTACTCATACTATAATTTTTAATAGGCAAAAAGGATGGTAACTCTTCGAAGTTTTGAATTCTAATGACAATGCATGCCTTAAATGATTGTAGGGTAAATGTGGATGTTCACAATACAAGGTTCGAAGGCATTGTTTTCATTTTGAAATTATGGCAAGTTTCAATATATGGTATTACGACCATGGAAGAATATCCATGCTATGATTTTGGGTTACCCTCGTAATGATTTTTAATTGACCAACAAAATAATTGAGAATCTTGTTGTAAAACTATTGAACCTCGACTTACTTGCATAGAATTATTTCAATATTATGTGGTGGCTTCAGGACCAAGTGTTGGTGATATAAAAGCGTTGACTCAACCCTAGTCTTGGCATTTCTTCCCTTGCCTTCGGGCTCGGCCGCTCTGCGAATTCTCCTGTCCAAATTTTGCTGAAACAAAGGTGGTAATAGCTCCCATCCTGTTACAGCTCTTCGTGCTTGTCCATTTGTATGGTTTGGGAGTCGATGTGTTTTTCTATTAGTGGCTATAGGTTCGTGAAATCCCTAGGGTTTATCCCTTCTGTTACCAGTTCCAATCCCTGTCACGGCTTCCTTTGTCTGCACCTTTTGTCTTAGTTCCGGAACAGCTTCCATCGTGGAAGGTATCCTTTGAATTTGCCAGTT
The DNA here is from genome assembly GCA_027924585.1 of Larix kaempferi. Classification (NCBI taxonomy): domain Eukaryota; kingdom Viridiplantae; phylum Streptophyta; class Pinopsida; order Pinales; family Pinaceae; genus Larix; species Larix kaempferi. The sequence continues at coordinate 963,225 of BSBM01001081.1, read as the reverse complement.
CGTTCTTTGGTAACCTGGGTGGGGTATTCCATTGAATCAGCTCGTAGCTACAAGGCCAACACTGTGTTTACAACTTCTTCAAAATCGCTGGTAAGCTATAAATTTACTTCATCGTTTTCAGTTTGAAAAAATTTCGTTTTGTTTTTGAGAATATCATCTGTATCTGATTCAACTTTGTCATATGCAGGTGCTGGCAATTCGTGAAGGTGTGAAAGACACAACCCTCGGCGCTTGGCTCTTACCGGGTAAGCCTGGTTTCACCATGGCTTTTCCTCCTTGCTGGTTTTTGAGTGGTTAGGGTTTAGTTTAGGAAAGAACAACTCTGTGATGTATTTGGATATTACGGCTTCAGTCGGTGTTGTAGCTATTTTAACCTCCTTTCGACACTTAGGTTTTTATACAGAAGAAATGTATTGTAAATTTTGAAGAGAACAAAGGCTTATGAGCCTGTTCTGTAGGTGAGGTTATGGCCTCAGGTTTTATGTTCGTTACAACATTTTTAAAAGGGATTTTTGGGTTAACACCCAGGGTTTTAAAAATTAACTTAATAGAAGTTCTGCCTGTACAACAGGCTTGTATATTGCCTGCGTTTTCTTTTTGTTCTAATCTAGGTACAGTTATAATTAAACATAAGTTATTAAATCAACCGTACTGTGAATTTGTAATGCGGCTACAGGTGAAATCGTGGTCTTAAGTTCTAGTTTTTATTTGACTTGTAAATTCTAAAATGATAGGGTTCAAGCCCAAATGGCAGTGGTGATTTTGTTTTAGATGTTGATTTTGTTGATATGATTACGATTCTGCGGGTTAAATGAAAGTTTAAGGAAAGAATGTACTATTTTGCTTTAAGCTCGACCTCGAGCTGGATACTGTTCTGTTTTTGTTTCTTTTGTTAAAAGATAATAACTAGATCGTTTTTCTGCTGGAAATTTCTTATTGATAAACTGGGGTGATAGGGTTCCAAAACTCCACGGTCGTGATTTCATTTAGTTGCTCAATCTATTGTTATGATTAGGACTCTGTCGTAATAGAGAGTTTAGTGGAAGTTAAAACTATACTGTTAAGCTTGATACTAATCCCAATAGGGTTCTGTTATTTCATTTATAATTCTGTTGTTTCGTGAAAGTTTTTAAGAGAGGATAATACTATAAGCTTAAGCTCAATATCGAGCTAGCTATGATTCTGTTATTTGTATTGTTTCTTAAACAATAACTGGTTTATTTACTGTTGATGAAATTTGTTTTGGAATGAAGTTCTATTAGGGTTTTTGAACAATCATTTAGTTGCTATGAAACGACTGGTTAAATTTGTATTTTAGGGTTTGTGTATTGTCTTAAATAAATAGGTTATGATAGGTTAACTTTGACTAAAGTTTGTACCTTGATATAGCTATTCTAAATATAGCAAACTCTTCTGCAATGTTATCTATAATGATAATAACACTGTAATTTAATTGTTTATAATTCATTTATGTTCTTATGATTGTTTAAACGAGTTTGTAATTCCAGAACATAATTACTATTTACTTAAACCCTACTTATCTATGTAAATATTATAATTAACTAGGTTTAAAATTACAATAATAGACTATTGATTACAATATTACTATTGTACAGCATGCATTAAAATTACCTTATCAGTAGGATAATAAAGATATTAAGGAATGCTAAAACACAATAACTCTCAATAATTCTACTACTGATATTCAGGGATGCTAACTTTTACTGAGCTAATTACTGTTCAGACATAAAGAAGATAAACATAACATTCATTCATTTATACTCAATAAACAACAGGAATAGGTGGCAGAACCTGTTTCGAACTTAGGACAACAACAGCAATGGGAGGCTGTTCCTCCCTACCAACTCCTGGAGAGTGCCCAAACAACACTTCTCAGGACCCCCGAGCTTGCTCTGGTCTCCCTGGCTGGAACTAGGTGCAGCAGAATAATTCACTCAGCCCAAACAGCTATACTGGAACCAAGTTACTACAACATTCCTCTCAAACAACTTCCTTACTGTATATATTCCCTCTTCCTCAATGGGACTCCTGAATAACATTCACCTGAATGCATTCTCCCTCCAGAACAATTCGAACCCTCAGCCCAGTTCATTGAGTACTGTTTAAAAGATTGCCTAGGTCTTTGTTGGGTTACTGTCATTAATGAGCCACCTGCTCAGATTCCACTTTCTTGGGGAATCATGACCCCAAATATAGGGAAGTTGCCACCTGCAACTTAGGAAGTGTTTGAGAATGCTGCCACTTGTCTTTTGTCTTTCCACCTAGTTCCATCCACCAGTTTGACCAGTAACCTCTTTTTAACAGCTCTCCCATGCTGTTGTCTCCATAATTTGTTTATTAATAATAAAATATTCTGAATTACATTCCATTTCTAGTGACTCTGCTGAGTCATCAATTCCCACTTAGCATTAAATTTAACATAATGTCTCAGGAATATAATAAAACAAGTACATAATTTTTACAAAATTGGGGTATGTGACATACACACCCCCTTAAAATGTAACATCGTCCTCGATGTTACTTATTCCTCATCCTCAGCCACCTACTGGAACAGATTTGGGTATGCTTCCCGCATCTTACTTTCCAGTTCCCAGGTAGCTTCCTCAGGACTAAGGTGCTTCCATTGCACCTTCAGCTGTCCAATTTTGCGGTTCCGCAGAGTAATTTCCCTCCTCCCGAGGATACAATCCGGTTCCACCAGAACTTCCCCTTCTGGTTCTACCTATACAACGTTCCAATCAATCACATGAGTAGCATCATGAACATACTTTTTCAGAACAGAAATATGAAAAACATTGTGCACTTTTAAATTAGGTGGTAATGCTAGCTGATAAGCAACTTGACCAATTCTAGATAAAATTTCAAACGGACCACAGTAACGTGGTGCTAATTTTGCACAACTCCCCAATCTTAGGGAGCTCTTCTTTGGTCTTACCTTTATGAACACATGTTCACCCACCTGGAACTCTTTAGGATTTCTTTTCAAATCTGCTTGAGTCTTTTGCCGATCCTGGGCAATCTTCAAATTTACCTACACTTGTTTCACAATCTGTTCCATTTCTTTTAATAATTCAGGACCTAACACTAATCTATCTACTGGATTATTCCAAGAGATAGGAGTGTTACATTTACGTCCATACAGAATTTCAAAAGGACTGAACTTAGCTGACGATTGATAGTTGTTATTGTATGCAAATTCTGCTAAATGTAAATAATACTCCCACTTACCTGGTTGATCCTTAACATACATTCTTAGCAGATCTTCTAATACCTGATTAACTCTTTCAATTTGTCCGTCCGTTTGAGGATGGAAAGAAGTGCTGAAATTCAGTGTTGTATTTAATCCTTTAAACAAGGATTTCCAGAAATTTCCTGTGAATTTAGGATCCCTGTCTGAAATAATAACTTTTGGGACCCCATTTAACCTAAAAATCTGTTTCAGAAATATATCAGCTATATTTGTAGCCTTGTAAGTGGTTTTAACAGGAATAAAGTGTGCTGATTTACTCAATTTATCTACTACCACCATAATTGAATCATTCTGATTTTGATTTCTGGGTAAACCGGTAATGAAATCTAAGCTGATTATTTCCCATTTCCAACTAGGAATAGGCAAAGGTTGTAATAACCCTGCTGGATGTTGATGTTATGTTTTTACTTGTTGACAGTCCAAACATCTAGCTATATACTCAGCTGTTTCAGATTTCATATTAGGCCAAAAAAATCTTTTCTCAACATGGTGACAGTCTTCTGGTAGCCTGGATGCCCTGAGTAAGGGGTTTTATGCACTTCATCCAGAATTAGTAATTTAACCTTGGATGCATTAGGCACATACAGTATGTCCTTAAACAATAAAAATCCATCTTTGTTTAGGCTATACCCCTTTATTAAACTTTCTGTAGGTTCTTCTTTAGCTCTAGCCTGTAACTTTTGATAAATTTCATCTGATTTTATCCCTTCAGACAACTGTTCATTTAAATCAGAGGTATAAGTGCTGCTAGCTGATATAAAATTCAGCCTTGCATTTCTGCTCAAAGCATCAGCCACCGTATTTTCCTTTCCTTTTATGTGCTGAATTTTGAAATCGTATTCACTTAAGAAGGCCAACCATCTGGCTTGCCTTGCATTTAAGTTAGTCTGATCTAAAAGGTATTTCAGACCCTTATTATCAGTCATTAAAGTAAACTTTCTGCCTATTAAGTGGTGTCGCCACATCTTTAAAGCATGAATAACAACAGCTAATTCTAAATCATAAGTGGCATAATTCTTTTCATGAATCTTCAGCTTCCTGGACTCATAGGCAATGACATGCCCATCCTGAGTCAACACTCTGCCTAGACCATCATTACAAGCATCGGTGCAAACCACGAAATCCTTATTAGGATCTGCTATTCTTAGAATAGGCACAGTTGTTAATAAAGTCTTTAACTTCTTAAAGCTTTCTTCACACTTCAAGTTCCAATCAAACTTCTTTCCTTTCTTTTGCAGGGAAGTGATTGGGTTGGCTATTTTTGAAAAGCCTTCGATGAATCTCCGGTAATAACCGGTAATTCCCATGAAGGACCTAGCATCTGTTACGTCTTTTGGTACCGACCACTCTTCAATTGCCTGGATCTTTTCAGGATCAACTGAAATCCATTCCTTAGTCACTACGTGACCTAAGTACTGGATTTCATCCTTGAAAAAATCACACTTACTGAACTTTGCAAAGAGCTGCTGTTCTCGCAGTTCTTGTAAGACTATCCGTAAATGTTCTTTATGTTCCTCTTCGTTTTTAGAATAGATTAAAATATCATCGATGAATACGACAACAAATTTATCTAAGTATTTATGCATTATGTTATTCATTAGACACATAAAGACGGCTAGGGCATTAGTAAGCCCAAATGGCATTATGACAAATTCGTAATGTCCATACCTTGTTCTGAAAGCTGTCTTGAATATGTCTTCTTCTTTAATCCTCACCTGATGATATCCTGATCTCAGGTCTATCTTCGAGAACACCGTAGCTCCACGTAGCTGATCAAACAGATCATCTATGTGAGGCAACAGATATCTGTTTTTAATTGTCATCTTGTTTAGTTGACGGTAATCTATGCAAAGTCGCATAGTTCCGTCCTTCTTTTTAACAAAGATTACTGGTGCTCCCCAAGGGGACACACTGGGTCGAATGTAATTCTTATCTATTAACTCCTTTAACTGTGTTTTTAATTCGTTAAGATCCAAAATATTCATACGATACAGAGCTTTTGAACTGGGTACAGCACCTGGTACCAGCTCAATTGTGAAATCCAGTTCTCTCTTGGGAGGTAATACTGGAATTTCCTCCGGAAAGACATCAATAAATTCATTTACTACAGGAATATCTTCTACTTTTATCTTATTTTTTTCAGACTTAACTGCCTCATCTGTAATAGTTACAGCATAGGCTTTGCACCCTTTCCTAACTGCCCTTTAAGTTGTAAGGCAAAAATTTGCCTGACTACTGTTTTCCTAGGAATACCCCTAACAGTTACAGGCTGTTCATTATTATTTACACACGTAAAAGTTTTATCAAAACAATTTAAAACTACCTTATGCTGTTCTAACCAGTCTATACCAATAAGTATGTCATACGAGCCAAGTGGCAGAATATTTAATTTAACAGTAGTTTTAAAATCATTCATATCTAGAGCACATTCCTTAACATAACAGTTCACCTTCCTTTTTGCCCCAGTGGCTAATTGTACTGACCAAGAGTTATCAAACCTTTCAATAGTTAGATTACATTTTTCTACTATATGCGGTGAAATATAACTAAAGCTAGCACCTGGATCTATTAAAATAGTTACAGGGGTTTTGTTAACCATACCTCATACTTCCACCATGGAAGTTTGATAATCAGCTTGGCAGTTCTCCAACGCTGCATTGATTTGGGGCATAGTCCTTGCAAAGTCTCCAACAGTCATTTCATCTTGTATAGTATGAATATTGCCATTTGGTTTCTTCCTATTTGGGCAAACTGATGCATAGTGTGGGCCATTGCATTCCCATCACTTAACAAGCTCCTTTCGTTCAAAACTCTTAGTGTAATTTCCATGATTGTTAGAAGCCTCTTTGCTGCCCTTGAAATTATTGGAATTATTAGCAGCTCCATTTTTGCTTCCCTGGAAGTTTTTACCATTAGAATGGTTTCTGTTATTGTTATTCTTGAAATTTTTCTGAGGTACAAACTCCTTTTTCCGGAACTCAAGTTTATTACTATTCTTTTTAGCCTTCTAGTTAGCTATTCCTTATTTCTTTTTATTCTGTTCAAGACAGAAATTAGCCTTTCGCATAGCTTCTTCCAGAGTTTTGGGGTTATCATATTCGATTATGTCCTTTATATGATATGGCAGGCAGTTGAGAAACCACTGTATTTTAGGTTTCTCTTCAACAAAATACGGTACATATCTTAACAGGCTTAAGAACTTACTGTTTAAGTCCTTCATCGTCATAGATCCTAGCTTTAACTCATAAGATTCCTTGGCCCTTTCTTCATAGTATTGTTCGGACAAAAATTTCCTTTTGAAGTACCTTTTAAAGGTACTCCAATTGACCTCTTTTTCTTTGATCCCCTTGACCCTTTTCAAGTCTTGCCACCATATATCCGCCTTTCCAGAAAGGTTATAGATGGCCATTCTTGCCTTCAGCTGATTTGAATAGTTGTATATCTGGAAATATTTTCTCATCCCGGATAACCAGGATTCTGCCTCTTCTCCTGTTTCAGATTCTCCATTGAAAGTTGGGGGTTTTATTTTTTTGAACTCCCCGGAAATCTCTTCATAAGGTCTGTAATTTTTCTTTCTGTTATACAACTCAGCCTCACTGCTGTCACTAGTAGTGTGATAGCTGTGTTGTTCCCTTCTTCCTTCAGATGATGAACTGCTGTCAGATTTAGCTAGTTTCACCCTTTTAGACCCTTTTTGATGACTAGCTTCTTCAGATTCAGATCTTTTGATTCTTCCTTCAATCTGAAATTTTTCCATCAAAATTTGGTTTAACTGCTCTTGAGTTTTCAGAATCCTTTCATTATCCTTCTTGACTGTTTCTATCTTAGTCTCTAGACCATTTATAGTCTGCATCAGCTCTGAGGAGTGAGCAATCACCTCCTCTATCACAGGTTCTCTGGACATCTTTCTTGTCTCATTGTTTGGAGATTCCTCCTCAGCATATTCTCCTAGCTTCTCCATACCTGCCTGTTAGTTTTCAGAAAAATCTGTTTCTTTTTCATGAACAAGAAAATGCAAGTTAGAATATTATATAAATCTTCTTTTCCTTTTATGGTTCTGTGGAAACTAGTTGGGCCACATCAAGACCTAGTATTTGAACCATGCTCTGATACCACATGTCAAAACCCAGAATTTTCGAAAAATTTAAAATTTTTAAAAATAGCATGTAATATGATTAAATGCAGTCATTTAACTGTTTTGGTTAGATTAAATGAACATAACTGTGTCTGAAGTATTTGTTATTGTACTTAAATTTTAATATGGGTTTTTAATTATAGTTACTGATTGTTTTCTGTTCTGCAACCTCAAGGGGGGATTGCCCTAGCAGAATGGGCTTACTTAGCTTCCGAGATAATGCATCAATTTGTCTCTCTCTTACAGATATACAGGTAATGTCCGGGTTGCTACATTTATATCTTTAAAGTATTATAAATCAGTTATCTGTACCAATCCATTCCATAAAAAAATCTAAGCATGTTATCCAGATTATCAAGTATTTAAAGGTAGAACCTTTCCTGTGATCTTCTTTAATCGTACTAATAGAGGGTTAGAAATGACTAATTAATATGCTAACTATGTTTCTGGAGTATCAATGAATTGAACAACTTGGTGGAATAAATGTTCTTTTGATGATATCACTGTATTGTAAATATGTTTTCTTTTTAATTAGCACTGTAGAATACATCTGGATGGAAATTCTCAGACCAGTTTCTACTCATCCATTATTATCATATTACGTCATATTTAAAGTTAGACTTTGTTTAGACTTTGCAGCTTCAACGGTAAAAGACCTGGAGTTACCAATATCTACTTTTCTTATTTTTAACAGTTATAAGGCGTACTGTCAGATACCAGTAAATTACTACACCCAACTCTACTACACTATAATAGAGACTGGAAAGGAATACAATATCTGTTGTCTCTGTTCGTGAAGCTAGGGTATAAGGAAAATTAGTGATAAGTTATTGTGAATCACTTAAAGCCTAATGTTACGCCCTTGTCCTTATAATTGTTATGTCGCAACTCCATCTCCTCTATATATATATAGATTACTTCAAGACTGAATTTGATTGATATCTATAATGCATGTTTTAAATGAATATAAGGCAACGTTCTCATTGTATAATAAGCCAGATTCCAAGTATTATCCTAATGTTTTTGATTGTTAAAAATGATTACAAGTGAACTGGGATAATGCCACTGTTATAACTAGCCATGTGAGGATTCTGGTTACTCATACTATAATTTTTAATAGGCAAAAAGGATGGTAACTCTTCGAAGTTTTGAATTCTAATGACAATGCATGCCTTAAATGATTGTAGGGTAAATGTGGATGTTCACAATACAAGGTTCGAAGGCATTGTTTTCATTTTGAAATTATGGCAAGTTTCAATATATGGTATTACGACCATGGAAGAATATCCATGCTATGATTTTGGGTTACCCTCGTAATGATTTTTAATTGACCAACAAAATAATTGAGAATCTTGTTGTAAAACTATTGAACCTCGACTTACTTGCATAGAATTATTTGAATATTACGTGGTGGCTTCAGGACCAAGTGTTGGTGATATAAAAGCGTTGACTCAACCCTAGTCTTGGCATTTCTTCCCTTGCCTTTGGGCTCGGCCGCTCTGTGAATTCTCCTGTCCAAATTTTGCTGAAACAAAGGTGGTAACAGCTCCCATGCTGCTACAGCTCTTTGTGCTTGTCCATTTGTATGGTTTGGGAGTCGATGTGTTTTGCTATTAGTGGCTATAGGTTTGTGAAAGCCCTAGGGTTTATCCCTTCTGTTACCAGTTCCAATCCCTGTCATGGCTTCCTTTGTCTGCACCTTTTGTCTTAGTTGTGGAACAGCTTCCATCGTGGAAGGTATCATTTGAATTTGCCAGTTCGTTCTTTGGTAACCCGGGTGGGGTATTCCATTGAATCAGCTCGTAGCTACAAGGCCAACACTGTCTTTACAACTTCTTCAAAATCGCTGGTAAGCTATAAATTTACTTCATCATTTTCAGTTTGAAAAAATTTCGTTTTGTTTTTGAGAATATCATCTGTATCTGATTCAACTTTGTCATATGCAGGTGCTGGCAATTCGTGAAGGTGTGAAAGACACAACCCTCGGCGCTTGGCTCTTACCGAGTAAGCCTGGTTTCACCATGGCTTTTCCTCCTTGCTGGTTGTTGAGTGGTTAGGGTTTAGTTTAGGAAAGAACAACTCTGTGATGTATTTGGATATTACAGCTTCAGTCGGTGTTGTAGCTATTTTAACCTCCTTTCGGCACTTAGGTTTTTATACAGAAGAAATGTATTGTAAATTTTTAAGAGAACAAAGGCTTATGAGCCTGTTCTGTAGGTGAGGTTATGGCCTCGGGTTTTATGTTTCGTTACAACATTTTTCAAAGGGATTTTTGGGTTAACACCCAGGGTTTTAAAAATCAACTTAATAGAAGTTCTGCCTGTACAACAGGCTTGTATATTGTCTGCGTTTTCTTTTTGTTCTAATCTAGGTATAGTAATAATTAAACGTAAGTTATTAAATCAACCGTATTGTGAATTTGTAATGCGGCTACAGGTGAAATCGTGGTCTTAAGTTCTAGTTTTTATTTGACTTGTAAATTCTAAAATGATAGGGTTCAAGCCGAAATGGCAGTGGTGATTTTGTTTTAGATGTTGATTTTGTTGATATGATTACGATTCTGCGGGTTAAATGAAAGTTTAAGGAAAGAATGTACTATTTTGCTTTAAGCTCGACCTCGAGCTGGATACTGTTCTGTTTTTGTTTCTTCTGTCAAAAGATAATAACTAGATCGTTTTTCTGCTGGAAATTTCTTATTGATAAACTGGGGTGAGAGGGTTCCAAAACTCCATGGTCATGATTTCATTTAGTTGCTCAATCTATTGTTATGATTAGGACTCTGTCGTAATAGAGAGTTTAGTGGAAGTTAAAACTATACTGTTAAGCTTGATACTAAGCCCAATAGGGTTCTGTTATTTCGTTTATAAATCTGTTGGTTCGTGAAAGTTTTTAAGAGAGGATAATACTATAAGCTTAAGCTCGATATCGAGCTAGCTATGATTCTGTTATTTGTATTGTTTCTAAAACAATAACTGGTTTATTTACTGTTGATGAAATTTGTTTTGGAATGAAGTTCTATTAGGGTTTCTGAACAATCATTTAGTTGCTATGAAACGACTGGTTAAATTTGTATTTTAGGGTTTGTGTATTGTCTTAAATAAATAGGTTATGATAGGTTAACTTTGACTAAAGTTTGTACCTTGATATAGCTATTCTAAATATAGCAAACTCTTCTGCAATGTTATCTATAATGATAATAACACTGTAATTTAACTGTTTATAATTCATTTATGTTCTTATGATTGTTTAAACGAGTTTGTAATTCCAGAACATAATTACTATTTACTTAAACCCTACTTATCTATGTAAATATTATAATTAACTAGGTTTAAAATTACAATAATAGACTATTGATTACAATATTACTATTGTACAACATGCATTAAAATTACCTTATCAGTAGGATAATAAAGATATTAAGGAATGCTGAAACACAATAACTCTCAATAATTCTACTACTGATATTCAGGGATGCTAACTTTTACTGAGCTAATTACTGTTCAGACATAAAGAAGATAAACATAACATTCATTCATTTATACTTAATAAACAATAGGAATAGGTGGAAGAACCTGTTTCAAACTAAGGACAACAACAGCAATGGGAGGCTGTTCCTCCCTACCAACTCCTGGAGAGTGCCCAGACAACACTTCTTAGGACCCTCGAGCTTGCTCTGGTCTCCCTGGCTGGAACTAGGTGCAGCAGAATAATTCACTCAGCCCAAACAGCTATACTGGAACCAAGTTACTGCAGCATTCCTCTCAAACAACTTCCTTACTGTATATATTCCCTCTTCCTCAATGGGACTCCTGAATAACATTCACCTGAATGTATTCTCCCTCCAGAACAATTCGAACCCTCAGCTCAGTTCATTGAGTACTGTTTAAAAGATTGCCTAGGTCTTTGTTGGGTTACTGTCATTAATGAGCCACCTGCTCAGATTCCACTTTCTTGAGGAATCATGACCCCAAATATAGGGAAGTTGCCACCTGCAACTTAGGAAGTGTTTGAGAATGCTGCCACTTGTCTTTTCTCTTTCCACCTAGTTCCATCCACCAGTTTGACCAGTAACCTCTTTTTAACAGCTCTCCCATGCTGTTGTCTCCATAATTTATTTATTAATAATAAAATATTCTGAATTACATTCCATTTCTAGTGACTCTGCTGAGTCATCAATTCCTACTTAGCATTAAATTTAACACAATGTCTCAGGAATATAATAAAACAAGTACATAATTTTTACAAAATTGGGGTATGTGACAGAGTCTCTTCCCTGCTGAGTCTTTGGTAATCCTAACACAAAATCCATGCTAAGATGCTCCCACGGGTTCTCTGGAACTGGCAATGGTGTATATAACCCCGTGTTTTGACTCGTTCCCTTTGCCAACTGGCAAACTTGACATTGTCGAACCCATCTTCTGACATCTGTCGACATCCTTGGCCAGAAATACTTCTCGTCAACCAGTGCTTTGGTCTTGTCGATCCCAAAGTGCCCTGCTAACCCGCCATTATGAAATTCTCGGATTAGGTTCTCTCTCACTGATCCTTTGGGAATACACAGTTGAATTCCCCTGAACATGTAACCTTCTTGAATGAGATAACTCAAATATGGAGTTCTGTCGGTGCTATAAGGCTCACGGCAAGCCTTCCATGCCTTTGCAAAATCTTCGTCGGTGTCATATTTCATCTTTATCCACTCTATTCTTGTTGCCTGAACAGTCATCGTGCTCAACAGCGCAACCCTCCTGCTCAACGCGTCGAAAAATTTGTTCTACTTGCACGACCTATGTCGCAACAAGAACATATATCTCTGGAGCAGATGCACCCACTTCATGTGTCTCTGATCCAACTTCGACTGAGTATTCAGATACCTCAGTGCTTGGTGATCCGTGTATAACACAAATTTCTGCGGCAATAAATAATGCCTCCATTTCTTCAATGCTTGTATGATAGCATAGAACTCTTGGTCATAGACCGAATACTTCTGCTTCGCTCCATTCAATTTTTCACTGAAGTATGCAATTGGTCGGCGTTCCTAGCTCAACACTGCTCCAATTGCTGTTCCACTTGCATCACAATCTACCTGGAAAACTTTGTCAAAGTATGGGACCACCAACACTGGGCTCTCAGTGACCTTTTCCTTCAATTTGTTGAAAGCTTCCCGGGCCTTATCCGTCCACTTGAACTTGCCCTTTCTCATGCATTCTGTCAATGGTGCACAAATCAGACTGAATCCCCGAATGAACTTCCGGTAGAAACTAGCAAGTCCATGGAAACTTCTCACTGCAGTCGTACTCGTCGGTTCCGACCAATCTACTATTGCCTTCACCTTCTCGGGGTCCATCTCCAACCCTTTACCTGAAATTACAAATCCCAAGTACACCAACTCCTTCTTCATGAAGAAACACTTTTGCAGGTTAATCATCAGCTTTTATTCCTGCAATCTCTGTAATACTTGTCGAACGTGCTCCAAATGTTCTGACTTGGTCCGACTGAAAATCAGAATGTCGTCTAAATAGACTACGACAAAATTTCCCAAGAATGGTTTTAGCACTTCATTCATCAATCTCATGAATGTATTGGGTGCATTAGTCAATCCGAACAGCATGACTAACCACTCATATAACCCTTCACTTGTCTTGAATGCGGTCTTCCATTCATCTCCTTCTTTGACCCTAATCTGGTGATATCCACTCTTCAGGTCTAATTTCGTGAAGTATGTCGCTCCACTCAGGAAATCCATCAAGTCATCCATCCTTGGCAATGGAAACCTATACTTGATCGTGATCCTGTTGATGGCTCTGGAATCGGTACACATTCTCCATTCCCCGCCTTTCTTGGGTGTCAATACTGCTGGTACTGCACACGGGCTCAAACTTTCTCAGATCAATCCCCTGTCCAACAACTCTTGGACCTATCAATTGAGCTCCTGTCCCTCTGCTGGAGTCATGCTATATGGTGCTTTGTTTGGCACACTCGACCCTGGAATCAAGTCGATTTGATGGGATATGCTCCTTGTCGGCGGCAATCTCGTCGGTTTCTCATCAGCCATTATGTCCTGAAACTCTTCGAGCAACTCCTCGACTTCGACCAAAATGCTCTCCCGATTGATCATTCCTTCGACATATGGTCCCTTTGGAATGATTGCAAAACATCCCGATTGATTTTCCTCCTCTGTGAGGAATTCCTTGGCGGTGCTCATCAACACTCGCTTTTCCCAAAGATTGCTCTCGTTGTCCTTACTGTCGGATGGCTCTCCTCGCCTCGGCTTAAGAGTCATTTTCATGCCATTCTTCCATACTGTGACTGTGTTAGCTCGACCATCATATATCATCTTACGATCATATTGCCATGGTCTCCCTAACAACAGATGGCATGCATCCATGGGAACTACATCACACAGTACACTGTCCTCTAATCCTTCAACTCTGAAGTTGATCAGGCACTGTCTGGTCACCTTAACATGGTGTCCTTTTTGCAACCATGAGATCTTGTAAGGGTGTGGGTGTTCACGACACTTCAACCTGATATTGTCAATGAATTCTATCGACACAAGATTCTCTGTACTCCCACCATCAACTATGGTCTTGCAACGCCATTCTCCGATCCGCACCTTCGTTCGAAAGATAGCCTTCCATTGTGCTGGTTCCATCGGGTCGCGTTGATCTTCCTGGATCAAAGCTCTTTGAACCGTCATATTTCGGTTCTTCTTTTTCTCACCTCCACTGCTATCTGATGCTGACTCTTCCCTCTCGTCAACTTTCTCATCCTTTCAACGTCTGGGTCTCGACTCTTCTGCAGCATGTAGGTTTTTTGGGCACTCATATGCCTTGTGACCCGTCCCTTGGCATTTGTAACAGATTATGGCTGGTCTGTTAACTCCTTTCTTATCGGATGGACCACTTCGACCATACGTGCCTCGACTACGGTTCTCACGACCATCGCGTCGGTTCTCCTGCACTCTTTCTCTTGTCGATGCCCCTTCTATGCGTCGGCTATCTTTGACACCTTCTTTCTTGTAGCTGCTACCTTGACCTTTGACGGATACAGTCTTTCCACCTTGACCAGTCATCCTGCCTCTGGTCGCTGCGGACTTTCTCGCCAGTTTCTCTTTCGCCTTCAGAGCTAACTGATAGGCTTCTCCGACTGCTCTGAATCTCGACATGCTGAGTTCATCCTGAACAGCGTATTTCAAGCCGTTTACATATCTGGCGACAGCTTCTTCTCCTTCATCAGTTTGTCCTGACCGAATCAACAATCGGTAGAACTCCTCCGTGTACTCTTTCACGGTCATCTCTTTTTGTTGAAATTTTTGTAGCTTTTGGAACAAGGAAACTACATAGTCATTTGGCAAGAACTTCCCCTTCAACTTGGCAACCATCCTGTCCCAAGATTTGATTTTCTCCTTACGTTTCTTGAGTCTATCAGCCTGTATATTGTCCCACCACAACGAGGCATGACCCTTCAACCTTAGACATGTAGTCTTAACTCGTTTAGGATCCTCGATCTGCTCTACATCGAAATATTTCTCCATCTCTCTGAACCAGTCGATCAAGTCTTCTGGGTCCAGGCTTCCCGAGTACGTACGCACATCTATCTTCACCCGACCTCTCATTTCTATAAGAATATTGATGAGTTTCTCCTCTGGTTCTTCTACTATGGCTTCCTGAGCTTCCACTTCCTCAAATTCCTTGTCATTGTGGTCTAGCGCTTCAGGAATGCAAACACGCCTCTGGTTTTCTTTGATCACTGCGACTTCATTTGTGAAAGTCCGCATCATTCAGACGCATTCGTCGAACATCTCATGATCCACTGTGATGGCTGCTGTGCCACGCGCTCTTCGTCCTCGGACATTAACGCCTCTATGAGCCATTTTCAACTTCTGCTGAAAATTCTCACACTTCTAGATCCTGATACCAACTAACGCAAGTCAGGTTGGTATAGTCTTCTTCTCCAACTGGACTTGCTTCTGGGCTCTGATACCAACTGATGTAAGTCAGGTTGGTATAGTCTTCTTCTCGAACCGGACTCGCTTCCGGGCTCTGATACCAACTGACGCAAGTCAGGTTGGTATAGTCTTCTTCTCCAACCGGACTCGCTTCCGGGCTCTGATTCCAACTGACGCAAGTCACCCTATGGGATACTTTCTTGCTTAACAATACACACGACACAAACCACAATGCTCACACAAACAAGGTGTAGAACAAGATGCCTGGATTGGCTTATATTACTTCTCTGAAATCGGTTACAATATAAGATAACTATAAGCAAATAACCTACAATCGGCCTTGGCCGTTACAACTTAGAAGTAACTGTGGTGTGTTCTTCCTGTGTGTCGACCTCACCCTCTCCTGGTTCACCACGAAACTCTGAGCTATGGTTTGATCTCAACACTCTGCACTTGGCCAGTGTGACTCTTCATAACTCTCTCGGCCCTACACTCTGCTTTGCTCTGCTCTCTCCTCTACTGCTCCCTTTTATCCTTAGACTGAAGACCTTTTATTCCTCTACTACTCCGCGGGTGCTGTTTCCAAGATTATTATAATCCCGAGACACGCATTCCCTTCCGTTCGCTGATCCTGCCAAATCCTACGAACTTGCACTGTTAGCTCCTATCCGTGCTGCACAGCCTCTTTCCATGACGCCCACTGTCATGTCCTTCACCAACTCGCAATAACTGTAATAACTTCCTCAGCAACCCCAAACGACTACTGGTACAGTCCCTTGACTTTTCATCCTTCCAATCCTGCTACAGCAGTCAGTCACATCTTGACTGTCTTGTTGGTTCATTCCTTTCCCAGTATACTTGGCTTCGCCAAACCTTGTCGTGTCGTAGTTTGACCACTGGTCAACTACCCGACATCTTACATCGCTCGTCATCTGTCGACCATTCCCTGTCGATCCTTGACCTCCCGCGACATCTGCTGTTCCTTTAGTCGACCGCACTCCGACTGTTTCTACTCGACTTGTTGTCTTCGACAAGCCAACCTGCTCTCCGCACCAGTGGTCATCGACACTCCCGCTGGTCGACTCCCTTCGGTCGATCAACTTCGACTGATCTGCATAGGTCTCGATGCTCCTGCATCATTATCAACAACTATTCCTATGAGAAATTGACTTCGATATATCCATTAAGATTGAAAAGAACCCTATGCACCTAACACCCTTTTATCTTTTATTTCTTTTTATAATACATATTTAAAAGAATTTATATTTAATTAACATAAGTATTATTATTTATTATAAATATTATAATTTTGAATTAAAAATATAAATACACTACTCTCATTGATGTAATCATATCCTTATTATATTAAATGAAAATTTAAGTATTATTATGTTATTAATGTAATAGTATCTTTTAATTTATTAAATTAAAATTAAAATATTATTATTTGCTATAAATATTATATTTTTAAATTAAAATATAAATATTGATGTAATAATATCTTTATTATAAAATTAAAAATTTAAAAATAATCAATCACATATACATATACATATACACATACACATAAAAAAATAATAAATAACATTAATCATATATACATATATATAGCTTCTTATGATTAGCATGGTTGAAGTGGTCTTGGTTGACGATGTTTATGTTTCAAAGATGTTGAGACAATCAATCACATTTTGGTTCATTGTAGCTTCTCCAAGAAAGTCTGGTGTGAAGTCCTGTATGATTTTCAATTAGATTTGAATTGGGGCAGCTCATCTTTTGATTAGTTTGGAATTGTGGAGTAGATTTGTTCCATGTCACAAATAGCTTTCAATTTTTATAAGTTGGGGGATATGAAGGACTCAAAATTCAATTATTTTTTAGAACACTTCTACAAATACTTTTGTCATCAGTGCTAATATTATTGGAATTTACAATGGAATATCTTGTAGGGTATTTTGACGCGACATCTTAGATAGGTAGTGTTGGGGAGGGATGATACTTCAAATTGATAGTAAACATAGCTTCCACTCGTGGATGGGTTGTGGATTTGGCTCTAATACTAGAGCATAATTATTAGCCTTGTGGTGAATTATTCTTTTTGCTGCTAACATCCAATATTTATCTCTACAAGCCTTGGGTGACTCAAAGGGTGCTCAAACGTCATTGTTGACTGGGCTGCTAGAAAATTTTCTCTACATGTGGTGTGTTGGCACATTGGTTTTCTAGGCTCATAAGCCTACAATCCTCTTTCTATGTTTTATCTTTCAAGAATATATATATAATCAATTTAATGCAATGGAAGAAAGATTGTGATTTTGAGATAAAAAAATGAGCCTCCTAAGAGATATATTAAAAAATTATGAGTTGGGTATTTTATATAGTAGGTGAATTTGACAACTCACCTCCTACACTACATTCTATGTCAAAATTGACTAGAAATAAATTAATAAAAAAGCCTACTTAGATGTGATTAAGATTTAATTGTAAATTCCCAAAAATATATTTTCCTTTAACATTTATATGCATTGAACTTGTAAATGAAATTAATTATTAAAAAATAAATTATAATGAAAATACATTTTTTATGAGCTAATTTTTATATATTAACAATCTGTATTTAGTATTTTTCTCATAAATATAATAAAATGATTAAACATAAATATTATTATATTATTTTATTATGAGTACTTTATTTGAAAATGACAATAGATATTATTTGATTAAAACTGTGAAAATTTTATTATGAGTACTTTACATTATGATTTTAAAGTATTACCGTGGTTAATTATGAATTTTCATCCATCATTGAAAATGTGACAAATAAGTGAGTAATGCCACTTCAACCATGAAAATGATGTCATCCTCTAAAATGTGATTGGTTGATTTTTAAAGTACATTTCTTTGTTTTGAGGCCCATTTTGACCTCAAACTTTCTTTAATAAAAAGGAAGGACTGAAAAAAATTTAGACTCTTCTATATTATCAAGGGTGTCCTACCAAGCTTATTAAGAAGTTTAGTTTTTATAAAGTTTCTATTTTTTGTTTGTTGATGTATACAATATCTTAGGGATTATATAGACTCATTGATATAGTTGATATGCATACAGCTGTGAAGTATTGTCTTGTTCTGTAGTTATCTTTGACTTTTTTTGGTGATCAATATCTATTTAGAAGGAATTGAAATGTATAGTAACACTTATCTTTGATTCGTATGAAATAATAAGTAAAAAATTGAAATGTGCGGTCACAGTTTTCTTTGATTTTTTATTCTTATGGAATAAGAAGTACTTCGGTTTTTTTACTTGTGATTTTTTTTATCAATTCTAGAGGAATGAGAGGGATTTCGGTAACGTTAACTTTTGTGACGACAGCAAAACAATATGTTTCAAGCGCACTAAGATAACTGTCCACAATGTAAAAATAAAATATAAAAAAGATATATATATAAACCAGCTCAAACTTCTTTGTGGTCATACTCATTTTTATGTGGCTTGTGCTGGCTACTAATATATTACCCTTGTGATCATGGCCAGAGATGGTAGCGCCCTTCAGCGCTCATCCCACGATGAGAAAAAAACAGTCCAGTTAGTTGGACGGTGCGCCATAATCCCAGTTCGCCCATCTCCACGACAGCGAAGCAAACTTTCAATCTTCGACTTACAGTTGTTATACTGTCACTACATTCAGAGAGGGCTCATATATTCATTAATGCCCAAACACGATTTCGGATCCACCGTGGAGCTACTGAGGAAGAGCCTTTCGGAGGTTCTGGTCTTCTTCTATCCGTTGGCCGGTCGTCTCACTACATTGGCAGATGGAGTCATCTATGTTGACTGCAACGACGCGGGTGTTGAATTCATCGAAGCCTCGGCAGACGATTTGAGCGTAGCCGAAATAATTACAACAGATGTTCCTCCTGTGGTCAAACAGCTGTTCGCTCTGAACGGTGCCCTTAATCTGGAGGGCCATTCCCTTCCGTTGCTCGCGGTGCAGGTAACGAAGCTCAGAGACGGCCTTTCAGTGGGATGCACGCTTAATCACGCCAAAGCCGACGGAGCTTCTTTCTGGCATTTCTTTAATTCTTGGTCTCAGCTCTGCAAATTAGGGATCCCGATAATCGCCACCCTTCCTATCCATGACCGTAGCATTATCGGCCCGGAGGACTCCACCATAAGGCTGAATCTGGATCCGGCCGGAGACATCCCTAGGGTTTACCCGCCGCTACTGCGGGTAAAGATTTTTCACTTCAAGCGGGAGACGATCGAAGCGTTGAAGGACGGAGCCAACCGCCTGGCTTCCAACGACGGCGGAGCCCGTGTCCCTGTGTCCTCGTTCCAGGCGCTCTGTGCGCATGTGTGGCAGGCCATCACACGAGCCCGGCGCTTGGCGGCCCACGAACCCACGACCTTTAGAGTCGCAGTAAACTGTCGTAGTCGTCTGGTTCCTCCATTGGCTCCATCCTATTTTGGAAATGCCGTTCAGAGCATATACTGCACCGCCACAGCCGGAGAGATCCTGAGCGGCGATGTCTCCTTCCCGGCCGGTTTGCTGCATGATATCATTGACGGTCACAGAGATGCTGCCATCAGGGGAGCCTTACAGAGATGGGAGGAAAGACCGAATGTGTATCGGATGGATAAATTTGAGAGTAATTGTGTGGTCATGGGAAGTTCTCCGCGATTCGGCATGTACAATAATGACTTCGGATGGGGAGAGCCACTTGCGGTGAGGAGTGGAGGGTCGTTTCGGTTTGATGGGAAAGTGTGGGCTCATCCGGGCAAAGAGGGTGGGGGGAATATCGATTTGGAGATTTGTCTCTATCCAGATTTCATGCATGCCTTGGAGGAGGATACACTCTTTATTTCTCCTTAACCTTCAAATGGCTATCCATCCTCTTTCCTCAAACCAGGATCAGAAGCTGAATGTCACACTAATTGAAGGAAAGCTCTAGTTCCTTCAGTGTAATTTCTAATGTTCAAGATTTTTTCATAATAAGCCTGGGTGAGTAAAATGTTTTCTAATGTTCAAGATTTTTCCATATTATGAATCTGTAGGCAAAATCCGCATCTCCATGTGGGTGTTAGATGTTGACTGGACTACAGTTGAGACATATTCTAAATTTAAAATCTAGCAGTGTGAGATCGGCTACAACGTAGGCAGCTTTGGAAAAATAGGGTAGTGATAAACCTATGATGTGGCAGTTATAATTTTAGTGGGTAGCACTGTATATACAATAAGTATTGATCAGTTCATTGATGGTGCAATATCGTATTATATAAATATTCACTGAGACTACAGCTTAAGCAGAATTATATTTATGCATTTGTTTTCAGGCGCAATGTATTTAAACTGAGACGTGAATAGAATTATACTCATTGGTAAATGGTAGATTGGGTTGCTTGTTATTTCTAAACTCTCCTGAAAGTGAGATGTTTTGGAATCTTGTGTCTAGTTTATATGCCTCGTCGAATGCCTTTGATTAGAACAACTTTAAAACTATTAGGTGGACCTAAGGTTTACAACTTTACTGAGACTACAGCAATTTGAGTAGAACTATTTTTATGCATCTCTTCGGGTGCAGTGCACTTGGACAGATATGTGAACAGAGTTATGTATTGGTAAATGGTAGATTGGGTTACTTGTTAATTCTAATTTCCCCCGAAATCGATAAGTATTTTGGAATCCAGTGCCCTTCAAGACTCCATCCTAGAGAGTCATTCCATTGAGTTTGGTACAACTTAGTAGATATTTGTTAAAATCTAAAATTTAATTTTCATTTGCAAACGAAAGAATGAGTTTAATTTAAAGAAATTTTGTATCGTAGATACTTTTCCTAGAATGATACGCATTGATATATGTTTATATTCATTTGCAATTGAAATAGGTTTGAAATAATTATGTTGAGCATTGATATATATTTGAAATTATTGAAATTGAAAGTGAAATTCTTATTTATGGTTTGAAATTATTGAAATTGAAATTAAAATGTTATGCTTTTTTCATGAAAGGAGTAAATGAGTAAATCTTTTAAGAAAATATAATGGGATATTTTGAGAAGCTTTATACATAATTAAAAAAACTAATTTTTTTTAAAGTTTTAATGTTTATAAAAATTAATTATAAAATTCTATAATCTAATTTAAATAGTAAAACTATATATATATAGGTTGAATAGAAAATTTTTTAATTTTTTTTTTTTTTTTTTTTTTTTTTTTATATATAGATTGTTATCTAAAATTATATGAATCAACTTTTTTATTAATAATTATTTAATAAAAATATAAAATCAATAAATACTTTTGATTTATGAAATCTTCAAAAATATAAACTCAATGAATACTCTTGATTTATGAATATATTTCTAATATAAATTGTTCATAAGATATTGTTTTCTAATTAAATATTTAGATATGAGAATAATATTAATTAAAATTTTCATTTATTGAAAATAAACAAAATTAGAGAAATGTAATATATATGACTAAACTGTAATTTATTTATTATTAAATATAAAAATTATAATGTTTTAAAAATTAAATTGTTTTCTAAAAAAATTATATTTTTTATTGGTAGAAGAATGAAAAATGTATTCATAAGGTGTAAAGTGCACAATACTCATGAAGTGTAGATCAATTGGTTTGTGTGGGGTTTAGTTCCCATCAAGTCACTGGTTCAAACCTCATGGGGAGAGGCTCACCAATTGGATGTAAATAGATCTACAAGAACAAGTAGTTTGTCAAGAATTACCAGAATGTCCACTTACATTTTTGTCTAAGCCCCAATTTTTGTCAATCTGATCACTCTCCCTTCACCTAAACGGGCAGCTTGATGAAATCTTGTCATTTGTCTTTACCTTTCAAAATTAAAAATTTCCCGATTTACTTCCAAATGGCCAATCACCAAGTTGCTTTAGTGTTTGAAGACTAAACCAAATATTTAAAACATAAAAAAATACAAAATAAATATAAAATTAAAATTATTTTAAAACTATATATGTATAGTTTTTAAAATAATATTTTATATTGTTTAAAGGTTTAGATCTTATGTCACGTGGATATGGAAAAAGTATAAAATGTATATATTTTATATTGTTAAAAGGTTTATATCTTATGTCACATGGCTATTTTAAAATGATAAAGTATTGTGTTGGGTAAAAAATAAATTATTGGGTCAAATGCCAAGTCTTTTTCCTATTAAAAGATTTATTCCCAACGTCAAGTTTAACCATCATTCTACCAGAACTCGAGACCAACCTGTCAAAGCTCGCCTTGCTTTAGGCCTTGTGCACTACACGTCGACAAATCTCCAATGGAACCAAATGAATGTGGGATATTTTTCACCACAAAAGGAATGAAGTTAAAAGCACTCACATCAGGAACCAAGGAAGATCGATGAACCTCCACGCATCACACAAATAGCAAAGGTATCAAGGCAGCGTCCACATGGAGGATAGAAGCAGAGTATTAAGTAATAGCCATCATTCAATGACCAAGTGATAGATCAACTATCATAAACTATTTTCCAGATTTGATGGCATTTAAAGCTCAAATATTTCCAGATTTTCAGGATAGAAATCAAATTATCCAGATTCGAGAGTAAAATCAGCAATCAAAGGGTAAAATTTGCATCTTGAATATCCAAGAGCTCAATGGGAATCTTCAAATGGTATTTGATATCCGAAGGCAGAACATCCAACAAATTCATTTGAGTTCTATTTTTTTAAAGCAATTCATCATTCCCAGACAGGGTACCTGATTGTAAACTATTCTTTGGGTCATAGATCGAATACCTGGAAGCTACAAAATCTCAAGAATTATGGTTAACTCCAGAATTCAAGGCAACAATTGAGCATTGAGAGCTTCTAAAAAATTATCATTCAAAGTTTATGATCATATATCTCGAATTCAAAGGCTAAGGGAGATCCAAAGTGATGGTTTGCAGCTGTCAATCAGTTTTGAACAAGCAAAGATTGGTGATTCAAGGAGTTAAAATTTAGTCAAAGCAATTTCCTCTAAATTAATGGTTTGTAACAGTTTGCTCTATTTCTTAGCATCCATCATATCAAGTCATTATTGAAGCTTATCTGTAGCTAGTTTGACCTCAACACTTGTTAGCTAATGTTCTTTGGGTAGCTCAAGATCCAGATCAAGCAAAAGAGCAAGTCAAATTATTTCCCACAGAAACATGCAATCAAATCGTTGGTGGAAGAGCCATTACAGGCATAATTTTGGCATTTGATCCCATCAATTTCAATATTCCTTGTAACAATTTGAGATTCCTTTTATATTTAGTTTGCTGTTAAATCTTTATCTCGAGAAGCTGGGAATAGTTCAAGAATTGTAATTGTTATAAATTTCATAATTGATATTGTAACATGGGTTCCAGCCGAAACGCCGGAGAGAGTTGTAGGGGGACTTCAAGCCAAAGAGATGAATATTTCTGGACTATATTGAAACTTGTTTATTTTTTTGAAGTTAATACAAAAGCTCTTTCTTTTAAACCTGAGTTTCATTACAGTATTATTGTTCAGTATGTGTTCTATCTGCTGGTATACTCCGTAGTTTGGTGAAGGAATTCATCTGTTTGATGCTCTTCTCCATTATTATTATACCTGTTATGTGTACATGGTTGTTTTCAGAATTCATCACTGTTGGATGCTCTGTTTATAATAATTCTTTAGGTTAATTATTCTAAAGCCGTGTTAGAGATTCATCCTTGATAGATGCCTCTTGCGTAGTGAACTGTTTCTTCATTTCGAACTGTCTTTCATCACTTTATGCACTGAACATGATACTTACCTTGCCTTAGAGTTATTATAAAGGAATTTAGCCAGTTATTAGCTATAAGCCATTAAGATTCAAGTTTTGAGTCCATGACTAATGGAATATCTTTGATCCACAGTTAGCTTACTGCCCTCTCCCTTTCTCATTCAGTCTTGTTGATCCATTTAACAAACCCATTTAAATTGTATTCATCCCTAGCGCTTAAGATGTGCAGGCCATGCTCTTTCTGCAGTCAAGGAACATATTTTAGCACAAACATCTTTTGGCGTCATTGCCTGGGACAAAAGTGAATATTATCTTCCCCGAGAAGAACCACAACAATCAGATCCAGCTCTTGATAGTAGACAGGGTAGGACATCAGTTTGGATGCAATTTTTGACCCAGCGAATCCACTGTTTGAAGATCCAGAATGACATCAAATGATCGAATGGCTACCATTGTGGCTACAAGGTTTGCTCCACTCAAATTTTCAGCTATTCCAGGCTTTCCAAATGCAGTACCTATCATGGACGAGTGGGGAGTTTTCCTTCTGTGATTCAGAGAGAAAAATGATGACAATCCAACAACACATTTGTTGAAATTCCATGAAGTTATGTATCAGTTGGGAGTTCATCATGAAGATGTACCAATGAATATGTTTATGCATTCCTTGGACGGAGATGCTTGGGAGTGGTACCAATCTCTTCCAGATGCTATCATTTCCTCACTGAAAGAATTCCATGCATGTTTGTGGAAACATTGTAAGTATATGTTCTCAGCTGAACTCCTTTTGAAATATTTCTGCGAGCAGGATGATTTCCATAATACGATTTCTGATGATGATAAGTATAATCAAGGACTCGAAACATGTCATGAAGAAGATGTGGATTTAGAATTTGTTAAAGATAAAGAGGAAACATTTTCAATTTCTGTTGTCAAGGAAGGATCTCATGATCAGTTTGATAACAAAGTTGTTGTTTTAAGTCATAGTGATGAGATCAACGAAGATAGTTTGGAATGTACTCATAATGTTTTTAACAGTTTTGATGATCATATGAATGCTGATCATGTTCATGATCCTTGTGAAGATCAATCTTTTGTTGAACAAGCTGCTGACTTAAATCATGTTGGACACCATTTTTGTGATAAAGATCAGCCTTATAATGAAGATATTGCTATAGAAATACTCGATCCCCATATCTTTCAAGAAGTTTCTAATTGTACAGATGATCAAATTACTCTTTCCAGTTATGCAGGCCAACCTATTTATGATGAATATTCAAGTGACGAAGAAAAAAATTCTGAATCTATACATATTGAATTTTTCAACAATCAACCTATGTATGCGAGTTCTAAATCTGATGATGAGAAGTTACCAGATTAGTCCACTATATTTTATTCTCCATCAAATGTCAACAAGTAGATTGAAGAGCATCATGAAGCAGAGGTTTCTGATCTTCAAGATTTAGGAATTCATAAAGATCAGTCAGTGTACGAAAAAGAACAAACTTTCACATCAATCTCTCTGTTGGCTTGAATAACAACGATCCAATTTATGATAGTTATGAATCCGAAGCCAACGAAGGAGAAAATGACAAGTTAATTTCAGTTATATCAGTTGAGAAAGAGGGAGCAGAAATTCCACAGAAATTTATTATTCTTAAAAAAGAATATGTGGTAATTACCTTTTGTCGATTTGCTTCTTCTTGTGATTTTTATGACCCCGTGGCAATTTTCATGGAATCAAAACAGAGTGATAAGTCTTGCATCCTTCACCTCTTAAACGTAGAATTTCAAATCTGTGAGCATGGTTCCTTGGCTCATTTTCTTTTATGTTGTCCATTTTTTCAGTCATATGCATGCACAAAGGTGGAAGGCAGTTTCAATTAGTTGATGAAATATTTGAATGGTTGTGTTGGAAATCTAGTTATACTTGAAACAAGGAATTGATCTGCTTAGTGTATATAGTGCATATAAATAAGCTCGTCTTCTAGAATTTGCTTTATTTTGCACAATGTGATCAGATTATTGTGTAGATTGTTTTCAGTTTGCAAGAGTCGTTTTCAGCATTCAACGAACAATGTTTTTTCAAGTTTTTGAATAAATTGCAGAGTTTGGGATGAAAGACTCCGACCCAATGGAAACAGAGCATGGATGCTTCTTATTTTTCAGTTGTAGAATCATTTCAGAGTTGGATGAGCAGTAAAAATTGCATATATCAGAGACAATTTAGTAGAAGGCACATGGTCTGCTTGTCCTTGGCAGCTCGCAGGGAGCATGCCATCCCCAGACGAAGCCATATGTTGTCACCAGAATCTAGTCCAACAAAATTGTTTATAATTCCGGTAGAGATGGACCTCAGTTCTTGCTGCCAGAATGTCCACTTGCATTTTTTGTCTAAGCCCCAATTTTTGTCAATTATGTCACTCTCCCTTCACCTAAACCTGCAGCTTGATGAAATCTTGTCATTTGTCTTTACCTTTCAAAATTGAAACTTTCCCGGTCTCCTTCAAAATCGCCAATCGCCAAGTTGCTTTAGTGTTTGAAGACTAAACCAAATATTTAAAACATAAAAAATACAAAATAAATAGAAAATTAAAATTATTTTAAAACTATTTATGTATAGTTTTTAAAATAATATTTTATATTGTTTAAAGGTTTAGATCTTATGTCACGTGGATATGGAAAAAGTATAAAAGGTATATATTTTATAATTGTTAAAAGGTTTAGATCTTATGTCACATGGCTATTTTAAAATGATAAAGTATTGCGTTGGGTAAAAAATAAAGTATTGGGTCAAATGTCAAGTCTTTTTTCTATTAAAAGATTTATTCCCAACGTCAAGTTTAACCATCTTTCTACCAGAACTCGAGATCAACCTGTCAAATATCGCCTTGCTAGGCCTTGTGCACCACACATGACAAATCTCCAATGGAACCAAAGGACTCTGGGATATTTTCCACCACAAAAGGAATGAAGTTAAAAGCACTCACATCAGGAACCAAGGAAGATCGATGAACCTCCACGAATCACACAAATAGATAAGGTATCAAGGCAACGTCCACATGGAGGATAGAGGCAGAGTATTAAGTAATAGTCATCATTCAATGACCAAGTGATAGATCAACTATCAGAAACTATTTTCAGATTTGATGGCATTTAAAGCTCAAATATTTCTAGATTTTCAGGACAACAATCAAATTATTGAGATTCGAGAGTAAAATCAATAGTTAAAGGGTAAAATTTGCATCTTGAATATCCAAGAGCTCAGTGGGCATCTTCAAATGGTATTTGATATCCGAAGGCAGAACATCCAAAAATTCTTCATTTGAGTTCTATTTTTTGAAAGCAGTTCATCATTCCTAGGCAGGGTACCTGATTGTAAACTATTCTTTGGGTCATAGATCGAATATCTGGAAGCTACAAAATCTCAAGAATTATGGCTAACTCTAGAATTCAAGGAAACAATTGAGCATTGAGAGCTTCTAAAAAATATCATTCAAAATTTATGATCATATATATCTCGAATTCAAAGGCTAAGGGAGATCCGAAGTGATGGTTTGCAACTATCAGTAAGTTTTGAACAAGCACAGATTGGTGATTCAAGGAGTTAAAAGTTAGTCAAAGCAATTTCCTCTAAATTATTGGTTTGTAACAATTTGCTCTATTTCTTAGCATCCAACATATCAAGTCATTATTGAAGCTTATCTGCAGCTAGTTTTACCTCAACACTTGTTAGCTAATGTTCTTTGGGTAAATCAAGACCCAGATCAAGCAAAAGAGCAAGTGAAATGAACTCCCATAGAAACATGTAGTCAAATCGTTGGTGGCAGAGCCATTACATGCATAATTTTGGCATTTGATCCCAGCAGTTTCAATATTCCTTGTAACAATTCGAGATTGCTTCTATATTTAGTTTGCTGTTCAATCTTTATCCTGAGAAGCTGGGAATAGTTCATGAATTGTAAGTGTTATAAATTTCATAATTGATATTGTAACAGGGGTTCCAGCTGAAACGCCGGAGAGAGTTGTTGGGGGACTTCAAGCCAAAGAGACGAATATTTCTGGACTGTATTGAAACTTGTTTATCTTTTTGAAGTTAATACATAAGCTCTTTCTTTTTAACCTAAGTTTCATTATGGTATTATTGTTCAGTATGTGTTCTATCTATCGGTATACTCTGTATTTTGGTGAAGGATATCATCTGTTTGATGCTCCTCTCCATTATGATTATACCTGTTATGTGTACATGCACTACTACACAGAGGGGGGTATTAAGACAATATTTGTGTAAATTGTCTCAACTTAAGACAAAACAAAAATTGTGTATTGTCTTAAATATTGTCTTTAAGCGAGTGTCTTAAACTATTGTCTTAAATTATTGTCCTAAACTATTGTCTTAAATTTAAGACAATAGTTTAAGACAATAATTTAAGACAATAGTTTAAGACACTCGCTTAAAGACAATATTTAAGACAATACACAATTTTTGTTTTGTCTTAAGTTGAGACAATTTACACAAATATTGTCTTAATACCTTATATATGTAGTAGTGATAGAATGCAAATATTTATGATAGGGCACGGTGGAATCGAACCACCAATCTTCTGCATTATAATGCAGATGCTCTACCATTGAGCTAGCACCTTGCAACTTCATATACAAGAAGAATATATGTGCTTAAATGAAATGCAACTCGCTCTACCACAAGCATCATATATGTGCCAAAATCTCAAAATGCCTAAGTGCCCAAGTGCTAAGCATGCAAGTATCAAGCCCCAACGAGTTCATGCTATGTAATCGATGACATTTGCTGAAATTCTACTAACCACTTTCTCAAAGCCTCTCACATAGAAACCTTTTTCAAAATATTCAAAATAGTACACTGTTTTATTGCAAAGTCTTCATGAACATACAGATTTAACATATTTTCACTTTAATCATCCAAAATGGGAATTGTAAAGTAAGAAGTATATACCACCAAACATCAACCTAGGGCTTCACCTTTTTTTTTTGAATATCTAGCTTTTCACCGAAAATATAAGTAATTGTATAATTAAGCGTGTTCTATCTTACATATGTATTCTTAGTTCAATGCATATTCCATGCTAAAATTTCGGGTGAGGTATACAAGTCAAGGGTAACCAGGACTACTCCATTGTGGACTTATCAAACATAACATTATCTATTTGAATTATTTAATTAAGGATACAAGCCAATCCAAGGGCTGCACCCTAGATAGCTTAGTCCACGCAAATATTATAAAGGAAAAAGTAATTTAACCAAAGGTTAAAGTCAAGTTAAGGGTTGCGCCCTCTCTTGGCCTCATCCAACCATAACTACTAAACAACTTTATCTCAAAAGTATTCAAAAATTAAACTACAGTTGTGCTAGTACTCTTTTCAGAATCTGAGTCATGATTTGTGATACATCAACTCTAGTACTCTTTTGAGAATCTGAGTCATGATTTGTGATACATTATGTATGAATGGATAGCGTGGGCTCTCCACCAAGATATCAAGCCATGAATGCATAAAATATTTATATAAACGAAGGAAATGGCTCTTCAGAGAGTTCAAGCCACAGTTTCACAGATAGAATCTACATATAAAAGAAGGGTGTGGGCTTCCACTAAGAGACCAAGCCATGGCTTAGTCATACACTAAACACACAGAGTATATATGACAGAAAGAGTATTGGTTCCCACCTAGTAGCCAAGCCACAACTAATGCCCAGTATAAAAAATTAACGACGACTATGGCTTTCAGGTTCGAACACATAAAGATATAGTTGAAGGTATAAGATAAATGATGTAGGTCCTCTACGATAAGACTATTTTTATGTCTACCCAAACAATAATATAATACATAATATATAAAGGAAGTTATAAAAGTCGGTATCCTTATATGATAGGGACAATCCAAGGTATTCAATCTTTTTCACAACATTGACCAGAGCTGCTTTGAACATGTGACATTTCAAAACAAAAAATACACTGTATTAATGCCCAGTGATTATGCTACGGGAAATAAAGTGGAAAATACCTGTAGTTATGTAGAAAGAAGTGCAGGAACCGACTATATTCATCATTCCAATAGCCATAATCTCCTTGTTGTCGTCGATATGATAATTCTTAAACATGGAAAACGTTCTTCCAACTGTGATCCCTTCCTGAAACAACCATTTCATTTATATATGGTACGACTGATATATAAATTAATGAAATACTTCCTCTAAGGATGAGTATGGGAACATAACAAGCTTTACAATGAGTGAAATGATACCATAAATCACTCCATCCTTCAAAGTGATCATCAGATACTCTTTCTCGAACACCAGAAAATTCAAGGAAAGGGGATTTTAACCCCTTTTCAAATGACCAGCCTATGCCCCTCCAACATACATAGTTATGGTTAGAAGATACTCATATTAAGCTCATAATATAATCCATTTATCATAATATTGAGATTCCATACAATTTGTATTCCGTGATTCTCTGCACGCATGCAAAAGACCAAGATACTTCCAAGAGCTACTGAGAGAAGCAGAGCATCGGAGGCTATTAAGAGGAGCTTCGATTTCTTTTTCCTCTGTCAATTACACGTGAAAATCTCAAGCTATCCGTCTGAATGGATTCAAATTCAGTGCCAACTCTCAATCTCAAATGGAGAAGAAAAACAACACTTACAATGTAACGAGAAAAAATAAGGAAGCACAGAAAGCAGATTCCCATCACAATTCTTTCCCACCTCCACTGAGCAAAAGCAAGAGTTTAAAACCACGCATCAACAGATTATAAATATAACATTATACGTACCTTGTATAAGCTAGCTAGGTAATATGACATGGATTAACCTTGTCAACTTGTTTAGAAATTGAGCTCATCACTGTACATTTGTTTTGGTTGTAAAGTGTCTTAGCCCGAGAATCACTTTCAGCTGTTGTAAGCACATAGTTGTAGTTGCTCCTGCCATGAATCCCACTATTGTTGCATGGGAAAAAAAATCTATTATGAAACCCAACCTGCACAACCTGCACCTTAGAACATGAAATTATTTATAAGTTGAATATTTTTTGGTCATAGAAACCCTAAAAACAACAAGCTACCCCTTACTCAGAACAGAAGGGGCACAGTGATTTATTCAGTGAATTCAATGAAGGAAGTGATCAGCATGAATGAGTACCTGAAAAGGACCTATGAAGCTTAACTCCAGCAAAAAACGTAGCAGTGAAAACCAAGCGCATATACAAGTGTGGATTCTCCTCTGGAGACACCTCACTCCCAATCTTAGATGGTAGAATAAGCGATACAACAGCCACAGTTCCAAAACGAGGTCTTTGGAGCTCCCCAAAATTACATATATTATTGGCAACACAAAGCTAGAATCTATGATATTCACACAACATATACATTGATCACAAATACACTATTAGATCCTATGTGCATATTAATAGCCTGAATAACATTAAGCTACTTAGTGGGGATAGAGCATACCTGTGGAGCTTCTGTTATGCAACTGGATCCATTGATGGAAATGACCACCGATCAGACTGATACCCATCCATTGATGGCTAAGCAAGAGCAGATGCTTCATGCGAAAACCCAAATTCCTTTGCCTCCCCAAAAAATCAGTTTTTAGTAAGGAAACTTAAATCTCTTTGCCTCCAAAAAAAAAAATAGTTTTTTTATAATAAAATAGTAACTTCAAAAAATAGAAAATAGAAAGCGATTTTGTGACTAATTTTGTCTTAAAAATTGTCTTCATCATCATAAAATTTTTAAAAGCAAATATTTAAGACAATATGTTAATATTGTCTTTAAAAATCGTCTTAAACAACTCCACCCTGTAGTAGTGATGGTTGTTTTCAGAATTCATCACTATTGGAAGCTCTGTTTATAATCATTCTTTAGGTTAATTCTTCTAAAGCTATGTTAGAGATTCATCCTTGGTAGATGCCTCTTGCATAGTGAACTGTTTCTTCATTTCGAACTGTCTTTTATCACTTCACATTAGGGGAATTTTGAGGTCTAAAATGTGTCTCCTTAGAGATATAATAACATATTTCAAGTTAGGCATTTTGTGAGGGAGGTATATTGACAACTCACCTTTTACACTACAATTAATGTAACTATGGTTAAGTTAAATTGAAAAGATATATAAAATAAAATCAATAAAAAAATCATTATTTGATGTGACTAAAAGTATTACTCTTGAGTACATAAATTACTTTTGAATATAATATGATGAATGTACTTATAAAGTAAAAAGTAATGTACTCATAAAATAAAATAAAGTATATTATTTTGAATTTTGAAATATAACTTATTCAATATTCAAAATATGATTATAATAACATTTATAATTTATAGTTTTGAATTTTAAACATAAATTAAATTTATATGGATAAATTGTTATTTCTTTTAAAATATATATTAATTATATAAATTTAACTTATATTCATTAAAAATAAAAATCATTCAGATAAATCTAACTTATATTTCAATATTTATAAAATGTGTTGGCTAACTATTATATAAAGCTAACTTAAATTTATTAAACTAAAACTTAATAATTTATTTGTGTAAATATTAACATTATTTTTTTTATCAGAAAAAAAAACGTACTATTGCTATTCAAGGTGAATCACATAGTACAAAGATAGTTCTAGATCTTTCACAAGATCCCGAATGCTAATAACCATGGCATAACATCCAATACAAAAATATCTAAAAAAGGATGAAACCAACTATCCAATAAGATCAAAAGATGACAAGTCTCTAACTCCCATCTAAAAACAAAAGGAGTATAGATATCCTAGTCATAAAAATAACGGACTCCCATGTCTTGAATGTTGGCATTCATCATTCTTCCCATACTAGATGTCCTTCAACACCATCAAGAGCTTGTTTGGATAACTTATCAGCCAAAGAGTTATGTTCCCTGTAAATATGTTCAAAGGAAATGAACACATGCAAATCTATTTCTTTCCTTGTACGCTGACACCAATAACGGAGAGCTATAACATTAAGTTGAAACTCTTCTGCTGCCGATTTTATTGTCACTCATGAATCACCAAACACTTTAAGGTCAACTAATCCAGAGATGTTAGCTAGCCTCAAAACACACCAAAGTGCCATTAACTTTGCCTTCATATTTGTCCCTTTCCCACATTTTAAACACAAAGTAAAATAATGATCAACATTTAAATATATTACTCCACCAGCCGCACATAAGCCACTTTGTGTAGCACCATCAAAAAAGAGAACAGGCTGTCTAACATCAAAGGAGAAATAACTGGTTCTATCAGTAGTCAAAGGAGAAATGATTGATTCTATCAATAGTCTGCATGTCCTTATCAATATGATAAGTCTGAACCAGCTTCAAAACATAAATACTAATAATCTATTTACATAAATATCTACATTATTTAAATCTATTTTTATTTAAAAATGCTTAATTAACTTATATATCTATATTGATATTACATATCTATAATTTAGATAACCAAGTATTTATTTTATGTATTTGTTTAATAATCAACATAGTTATTTTTCATTTGTTTTAATTTATATCTTTTACAAATTTATTTTTATTTTATTATTATTATTTTGTATTTCAGAAAACTTATCTCATTTATATTAATATTCTTAAATTTAAATTATATATTATATAAATAGTGATTATTTCACATATATCACATATTTAGGGATTTAAATTTATATATCATATACTAAAATAAAATAATATATTTATGGATTACGTTTTCATAAGAATCTCGTTTCCATAACATAAGGTTTAAAAAGTTGAAATCCCAAAAGTTTTAAAACTTTAAATATCCTATCAATTATGCGAAATATTAAAGTGAAATGGTAAGTATTCAATAAGGTTTTTAAAATTTAAAAGAATGTTAAATTATATATTATATACATATTTTGATTTTAGTTGAATAATACCTATTTTTACATAAAGTTTTAAAACTTCATCAATATATTGTAAATTATTATAAATTATAAATTATCATTATATTGCAAATTTATCTATATATTATAATTTGTTTAAATAAAGTTTTAAAATTATATCTTATATAATGTAAATTATTTATATAATTTTGAATAGAATTTTTTTTTTTTTTTAATGTTAATAATTTATTATTTAAAGATATATGTTATACATTGAAAAGTAATTTTATAGTTTTGATTTTGAATATATCATTCATTTTTATTTTGTATGTGTAATTTATTTATTTTATATTGAAACATAAATAATATCTTTTTTTCTAAGTACTTTAAGGTACTTTAGTACATTTATATTATATTCAAAAGTAATCTAAGAGTATTATTTTCATTATGAGTACTTTTCTTATAACATTAATATGATTAACTATGAGTTTTCATTCACTATTTAGAATTTGACAAATAAACATCTTTAACTCAACTAATGCCACCTCAACTATTATAGATGATGTCATCCTCTAAAATGTGATTGGTTTTTTAAAAGTTGATTTTGATAGTACATTTTTTGTTTTGAGGACCATTTTTGACCTCAAAATTCCCCTAATGATGCACTGAACATGATACTTACCTTGCCTCAGAGTTATTATAAAGGAATTTAGCCAATTATTAGCTATAAGCCATTAAGATTCAAGTTTTGACTCCATGCCCAATGGAATATCTTTGATCCATAGTTAGCTTACTGCCCTCCCCCTTTCCCATTCAGTCTTGTTGATTGATTTACCAAACCCATTTAAATTTTATTCATCTCTAGAGCTTAAGATGTGCTAGCCATGTTCTTTCTGCAGTCAATGAACATATTTTAGCACAAACACCATGGTTGAACTAAGCACATCCACACAAAAAACCATATGATTTAATATCATGTTGAGGAAAAGTCTATCCATTTGGGACATTTTATACAAGTGAACGAATTGCAAACATATTCACCAAAGTACTCATATGAGAAAAGCTTAAAAATTTCATAAAGATGTTTGGAATCACAAACACCCTTATTAAAAAAGGAATGTTTAATACCTAAAGAAAGATTATGATCCATTTATAAATATATTTAGATATATCTTCAATTACCTAAAAACTAAAGAGACACAAGAATAATGTATCTTTAAAAACTGAAATCCAAAGGTCACTTTTCATGTATTTAATGAAATTCACATTAATGAAGAAGAATCAATCTAACTTGAGGTTACCAGCGTTAGCACATATAGTGCATATATACAAGGGTCATATAGTAGTGATCCATTTTATATTTGGAAAAATGGTAAGATAGACAATATGAAGAGGAGAGAGGTGTAAACATTTAAAGGTAACGCCATAAACGATTTTAAAAGATGACAATAGTGTATGAATGAGATGATTAACATTCTTGAATATAAACAAATATAAATTCATGTTAATCTATGTGCTTAAAGATTTATAAATGTTTAGAAAAATCAAAACTTAAATTTGTATGAAATGTTAAGAAGAATAAAATTTTTGAATGTAAAATAATAATAATTTAAAATGGTTTAAATTAGTTATACTTTTATTAAAATTTTAAAATTCACAAAATATAAAGATAGAAATATATAAAAATATAATTTAATTATTTTTCATTAAATAGAATATAACAAATTATATATATATATATAATATATATCATATCTTTTATTTTTTTATAATAGTTTTTATATTCTATATAAGTTGATCTTTAATAATCACCACTATGATCATATCTATCAAAACGTTTTTTAATATATATGTATGTTAAATTTATATTTAATTAAATATAATTAGTGTTAGTATTTATCATAAATATAAATATACATTTTTTTTTTTTTTTAAACTTAAAACCATCATTTTTTTTTCCAAAAGAAAAAAGCATAATTCCATTCATCCAAAGAGATCAGAATTACATTCAGTATTCACTGTATCAGTGAATTATCCAAGTCCAGAAAAGGTTCACTTGATGAGACTGTTACGTCTTCTTTCAAAATGCATATTTTGTTTCTTCCCAGTTTTATCCAAAAAAACTAGTTCTGTCCCAACGGACTGTTTTGCTTTTGCAACTTCATATGATTTATACAAAAACCTGTTATGCCAAACTGCTAATCATATATACTCATCATATATCAATGTAAGGTCTGTGGTAGAACTCAGATCTCTGTCCAGCATTCTCTTCAACTACTTTCCAAGTGCCGAAAGCCATGAGCTGCCCTTCTTTGGAAGCCTGGTCTGCATGCATGTTATTTTCCCTATAAACATGCCGGCATGTGAATGTGTCAAAGGACTGTTTGATCAGCTGAATAGTATTAAGAACATTTGCAAGTCTAAGAACTCTGCAGGCTTGAGTTTGATTGGTCCAATTTATAGCATTCATGGAATCTCCATAAACCGCCAACCTAGAGATACCCCTCTCAGAAGCAAAAATGAGTAGTAACTTTAAACTCATGATTTCAGCAAAGTTATTGGATCCCATTCCAAGCCCCATAGTGAGAGTAAAGAAGTGTGAATCTGAAAGATATAAGATAGCTCCCCCACCACAAATCTCATTACTGGCAGCTCCGTCAAAAAACCCCCAAGGAAATGTTTTATCAATCTCCACTTCCATGGTACGTCTCTGATTAGCAGCCCTTATATATTCAGGACATGCTTCAAAAATGCCCACCGCCCTTGCACATACAATTTCCGGTAAGCATGGTTTATCCAGAAAAATAGCCCCGTTCCTAGCCAGCCATATCCCCCAGATGATCAACAGAGGTAGAGTCTTCAGTTTTTTATTAATAGCACGTCTCCACCAGTTCGCCCATGCATCCTCCACAGAAATACCATCCCATCTACAGTCAGAACCGACCAGTTTTGTGCATTCTTTCCAGACAGCAATCGTGAAAGAACAAGTGATGAAGAGGTGTGATACTGTTTCCATTTCCCTCTTACACAACACACACCAACCCGGTCCCTGGAAAGTTCTCTTCTGCAGAATATCCCATGTCGGAACCCGATTCATTAAAGCACACCACATAAAAAGTCTGTTTTTTGATGGGCATTTAAGTTTCCACAGTGAGCTCCACCACCAGACCTCATCCCTATCAGCTGCTTCTGTACTTAGCACAATATACCCCAACTTTGGTGTGTAAACCCCCGCCGGGTCTAGTTCCCAAGTCAGTTCATCCGCCTGGTTTGTAAGGTGTATATTAGCCCTATTCAATCCACTAATGTAGTTATTCAAATAACCAGCCTCAGGATCCACCAAGCCCAACATATGCGCAGATTTCCAGTGTTGTATCCATGGATCATCTGGTCGCTGATCATCCAAATGGTTAAGAGTAAGAATGCCCCGATTTTCCAGCGTGACTACAACATTTTCAGGAAGTGAGTGTAATTGTTCACTCCCGATCCAAGAATCTCTGCCAACTCTCACCTTCTCTCCATTACCCACATTCCACGCCAGATTATCCTCCACCAGTGAAAAGGATTTTACCACAGCCTTCCAGATCACGGATCCCCCTGTATGTGTTTTCCGCGGGCTCCTAATCCAATCTTCCAGACTCATGTCTGATAGATATTTCCTTTTTATAACCCTGGTCCATAAGCTATCAGTCTTGATAAGTCTCCAGCCTCCCTTAGCTGCCAACGCCTGAGCAAACAGAAAGATATTTTTTAATCCCCAACCCCCAAGACCTTTAGGTACTGCAATCCGCTTCCAGTTGACCCACGGGGTTACCTGTTCCTCCTTCTTACCACTCCATAGAAATCTAAAGCATAACCGCCTG
The DNA here is from genome assembly GCA_027924585.1 of Larix kaempferi. NCBI lineage: Eukaryota > Viridiplantae > Streptophyta > Pinopsida > Pinales > Pinaceae > Larix > Larix kaempferi. The sequence goes on along the minus strand of BSBM01001081.1, from coordinate 925,346 downwards.
ATGTGTTCAAGAATTCCTTTGGGTATCCAAGACAAAGACATCCAATATACTGGAATAGCTTCTAAGACAGCCTTAACCAGAACCAGCCTGCCAGCTCTCGACATCCACTTGTGACTCCAAACATTCAATCTTTTCTCCACCTTACCTATGAGCCATCTCCAATCCTTCTTTAGGTATACATTTGCTTTCAGGGAGAAGCCCATATATTTCAATCCTTCGTCAAGATTAGATAATTTAAAAGGAAAAGATTCAACGAGTGCCCGCTCTTCATCCGGCCGAAGCAAATGGGTAGTAAAAGTGGATTTATCAGCATTAATATCCATCCCCGTAGCTTTTGAGAAAAGATCCATGATCTCCTTCAAAGTCCGAGTATCCCTTCGATCTCCTGAGCAGAAAATGATAATGTCGTCCACAAATAACAGATGAGTAACAAATAACTGCTCCCCAATAGCAATGCCCAGAAATCTCCCCTGTAATTTAGCATCAAGTATAGCCCTGCTCAGACCTTCTGCCACCAGCAGAAAGAGTAGTGGGGAAAGTGGGAAGCCTTGCCGAAGGCCCCTTTCCGCATGAAAAAAGGGAGTGGCCGCTCCATTCAATAACACAGAGAATGATACAGTAGTAATACAAGACATGATCCATCGAATAAAATTGATACCAAAGCCCAAATGTGTTAGAAGAAGCCGGATATAAATCCAACTCACCTTATCATATGCTTTGGACAAATCAATTTTAAGTATAGCTCCTTTGATATGCCTCGTCTTCATGCTGTGTAGTCCTTCCTGGGCCACCCCTATAGCCTCATGTATCTGACGACCATCAAGAAAACCAAATTGTTCAGCTGAAATATGTTCAGAAAGTGTTACCTTGAGTCTCCGGGCAATGACCTTCGAAACAATCTTGTAGATACAATTGCACAATGAAATAGGTCTGAATTCAGAGAGAGTAACCGGATTACCAGTCTTTGGTATGAGAGCTATAAAGGTAGAATTGAAACTTGCAGGTAACTTCCCATTCATGCGAGTATCTTCTACCACCTGTAAAAGATCCAACCCCACAATCTCATACAGTTCCATAAAGAATTCAACAGACCAACCATCCGGCCCGGGGCTCTTGTCTTTTTGAAAACTTCCAAGGACCTCCTTTAATTCCTCCTCAGTAACAGCACCCATCAGTCTCCTGTCATCCTCCTCCACAGCAAAACGCGGAAATAATTGGGCGATCCTAATAACTTCTGCAATAGAAGCCTGTGCTGGAGCCTTAAATAGGTTCTGGAAATGACCCACCCCGCATCTAGCTTTGCCATCAAAATCAAAATGTTCAGTGCCTGCTTCATCTTTCAAGCTCCAAATAGTATTGACCGCCTTCCTCCCCCTAGCGTAAGCATGGAAAAACTTAGTATTCTCATCCCCACATTCCAGCCAAATCGCCCTACTCTTAAGTCTCCAGGTTTCCTCCTTTTCCATCAAAAGGTTATTTCTTCTGCCTTCCAGCCTGACCATTGCAGCCTTGGATTCCAATGACATCAGACCCCCTCCATCCCCTTCATAGATCTGTAGTAGTTCATCCTCTATCAGTTTCAATTCACTATCCTCCCTAATTTTCTTATCAATAGCCCATCCTTTAATAGCTCCTTTTAATCGTTGTATGTTCTCCGCGAACTGAAAAGCCCCAGTACGTTCATGATCCACATCATACGGCCTCCAAAGATCCAGAAAGAGACATTTGAAAGAATCGTCACTAAGCCAGTTCTTATTAAACTTTAGAGAGCTAGGTGGATTGATAGGACCTCTTCTGATCTCAAGAAAGATAGGGAAATGATCAGAATCCCCCCCACTCCCAACCCACTACCTGATCTGAAGAAACCTGTCCACCAACTGTTCAGCCACCAGGAACCGGTCCAGTCTCTTAGACACCCGAGCCTCTCCACTCCTGTTATTCCTCCAAGTGGGTTTCAGCTTGTTAGGTTCAATATCCAATAAGTTGTTATGAACCAGCATCTGTTGAAAGTATCCTGCCAATGGATCCACATGTGCTTGAGGGCCCCAAATTTTAGTTTGCCCTAAAGTAAAATTTAAATCACCCCCCACCACAACCGAATCACCATCCAGGAGCCTGTCCTGCAGTAGAGAATCCCAGAAAGGAGCCCTATTTGCATAGGGCCCGTAGACATTTACCACAGTGAAGCAAGATCCCAAGTCAATTGAGAGAAAATCAGCTCCCAATACAGAGGCCATCCCGCAAGCATTAAGCAGTTTAAACGCACAATTCTTCCATCCTACAGCCAACCCCCCAGAGCGACCCCTAACATCCAGAGTCACAAAGGTCCAACCAGCCATCCATAGTTCCAACTTCTCCTTGATGATAACACCTAAACCTAAGGTCTCTTGTAGCAGAATCACATCAGGGTGTTCAAGAGTAATCACCCTCATGAAGGCTGATTTCTTTTTAGGCCCAGCCCGACCACGACAATTAAAGGACATAATCTTCATATCCGAACATTCGTCCGGGCATTCACTGCTCTAAGTGCCCTCTCAATCGAGACCTGTTTCCCCTCCCGAAGGTCCATTCTGGCCCTGTTCTGAGCCTTTGATAAGTGAGACCTGCGACCTCTTCCTCTCCGAGCCGGCACCTTCAATTTTCCTAAACCCCCCCCAGAATTCTTAGTACAAGAACGAAGGTTATATCCAGAAGCAGATGACTCGGGTGAGGAAGGCTCGGAGTACACATCCACCTTCCCAGGATCCGGTTCAATAGTTTTCACATCCTCCAAAAGAAGAGGAGACAAAACAGAGCTGAGAACAGGAGATTCACCCACCGTGTAATTGAAACTCCCATACGAGGCCGAAGTGATATTAGTGGGAAGAGTCTCATCACATCTTGATAAGGATAAATGCTTCAGTCCCTCTACCCAATCAGCCCCATCAACAGAACACCGATTGATATAAAAATGTACAGAGGATGATAATGGGAAAGAAGGAATACCCGAAAAAAATGGGCCCGACACATCAACCACAGCCACTGAATCGGAACCAAGAATGTCATCTGCAAGTTTTTCGTTGAGATCAGCATGAATGACCCGTGCCGCATCTGTTCCCTGACCAGTAGGTTCCAAAGCCTCGTCAATCCGGTCACCTCCCGAATCCTCCATCACAGGCGACGTTTCATTGTTCATCAGGACCTGTGGTTCTTCCATAAAAGCCATACCAGATGAGATATCGCTCCCCCCAATAGGAGTGCGAACCGAAAGATGACAATCAGTCGCCGGGTGTCCATAGACATGACACCGCCGGCATCTGAAGGGCACATTCTCATAATCTAGCATCTGTGGAATACTTACAGGCCCCCATTCCAGATTAATGACCTCCGGTAGACCATCACGGATATTTAAATTAACCAAAATTCTTGCAACTTGTTTGTAATGCGTCTCCATAAAGGAGAGATCAGCCTCCAGAAAGTTTCCCAGAATATCCCCAATCTTACGGAAATGGCAAATATCCCAAAAATGTAGAGGAAGTCCCAGCAATCTTACCCACACCGGAGTCAAATCCACTCGCTCCCGACTAGCATCGAAGAGTGGATGCCAAGGCTTCAACAAAACCGGTGAATGATTCAAGTGCCAATTCCTGACAAGAATTTTGCGCACATCAGCTTCAGATTGTAGTACCACCGCAAACCACCCCCGAAGCAACATGTCCACCACAGGTGTGTAGCCTAACACCTCGCGCCAGTGTGTATCCACCCATTCCATCACAGTAGATCGAGCGAAAATTCTGCCCATAACCCTTCCCACCAGCGTCAAACGAGACATCTCAAGGACTTGTTCCCAGGCAATATCCTCGCCTACAGCATAACTACCCACAATGCGGGTTTTAATCCAGCTCCTCCTCCGACGCCTACAGGGTTTTTTACAAGCAGCCCCAATCCCCGATGCAATCCCCTCCTTAACCTTCGGAGGCTCAACAGCCGCAGAAGGGCTATCAAAACCACGGTGTTCAGAGATCTCCAGTGGCACTCTCACAGCCCCTCCAATGCCACCACAATCCGTCCCAATCAGATGTTGAGCCTGACGTGCCACACCCTCATCCGCAATCTGTTCGAAACCAACCATTGCTTCAAAACCCTCCTGTAAATCAGACACCGGGAACCCTAGATCCCGAGCAAAAAAGACTCCAGCCTCCCTCCAACTCGAACTACCCAGCAAATCTACTCGCATTCCATCAAAATCCAGGTTTTCCGGCAGCAAGTTTTGTGAAGAAGATGTCAGATAATCCGAGGAAGAGAACCCAATGTATGGCCTCACCTGCCCCGACCCGGTTGAAACAGTACCATCAGGCCCCAGCAAAGAGATTCCATCCAGTCCCTCCATCTGCCCTCCACCTGGCACCCCCCATCCAACCTGAGCCTCCAGCTGGTCACCAGAGAAGGCTGCCATGTCCACTTCCACCACCAAAGCCAGAACCCCAAAGCACAGCAGCAAAACCTACCAAAACCCCCAGATCACCGGCACAGTTCCAAAAAACTGACAAAACAAACCAAGGCGAACTACCGAGCAATAAAAAAATCGAACCCCTCCCCAAGAAAAACCCTCCTACCATCGTTTTCCAGGAAAACCACGTTAAAGTGAACAGACCGTGGCCTCCTCATGCACCTCGCCTTCACCCCCCATGCAGCCCCGGCCGCCATCATCAACCAGCATCCTCCCAAAACCATCATTATATATATCAAATATCTAGTTTTAATGATGATGATGATTAACAACATCCATTAAGATTAAATTAGAGAAAATAAAAGAAATAAATTATTTGGTTGTTTTTAAATTTTATTCTATGCTCATAAAGTTTAAAGATAAGCATTTCTAACTTACCATAGTTTTGAGAAATTAGAAGGTTAGAAATGTCTTTATTATAACAATTTTTTTGAAAGTGAGATCTAATGGGGATGTACGCACAAGAGAAAGCGATTTTCATCCTCAACCCTAATAGTCTCTAAGAGATGTCAAATCCCTATTTCACTATGGAGCTTGTGAGAGTTCATTTTAATCTTGAAAATATTATTTTTATTCTTTGAACTGGTTAAAAAACATAAATACAATTTTGATATTCTAGATTAAGGTTAATGACCTCCTATACAATCTCAATTTTCTTTTCACTTCTAAATTTTTTTCACACCACATTTTCTCTTTAAACTTACATGAAATAATATTTTTAATGTTATCAATATTTTGCAAAGTGTCATTTTTATCAAATGGTTTAACCACCCCATGGCATATTTATGCCACCATGGTTTGAAGGAGGTTTTGGCAAGAATTTAAAGCAATTTTAGGAAGTCTCTCTCTCTCTCACACACACACTTTATTGTAAATAGTATAATTTTGAATTAGAAATATAGATATAACAAATATTTTCTTATATTAAATTAAAAATAGCATAAATCATATATACAATGATAAATTTATTTTAATATTTTAAAAACTTAAAAAAGTGTATGCCATTTTTTTCCTTCCTCACAATTCCATCACAATACTTCATTATGATAAAGATAATTATGGTTATTAACATATAGTAAAACCAACTTTAAAACTGTAAGGAATCACTTGGTTTTCTTTATAATTTTATTTATGTGTTAAAAAAAGGTTTAAGAGAAGAAAATTTAGATCACCATATTTTGATGAGTGAAAAGATTTGGAAGGTTAGTATTTTACCAAGTGTTTTGAAATTGTACTTATATGTGGGTGTATTTAGGAAATCTTATGAGAAATTATTTTCATCTTCAACACTCATAGGGTCACATAGATCACAAATTCTTTCATCCCATCAGTACAAGAAAATGACATTTTAGCCTCACATTAGCATCACTATTTGTGAAGGATGTAGAAAATCCTCAATTTTCAAATAGTGGTGCAAAAGTGGAGATAATGCGGGGATATAAAAGTGGTGCTAAATTTTTTGGTGCAAAAGTGGAGTTTGTAAAAGATGTTAGTTTTAGTGTTAAATGAATAAGTAACATTCCATGATATATGGTGCAAAACGTCTAAAACCAATCCTAAATGGATTGAAATTTTGTAGTGCAAAGCACCAACATTGAAATCAATATAATATATATAATTCACTTTAAAAAAATTGCAAAAGGAAAAATCTCAACACTTCTTGCTTTAGAGTTTCACGTCCTCCTCTCTCTTAGCTCTTCTTGCTCTCTTGTCACATGTCCTCTTCTCTCTCAGCTCTTCTTACTCTCTAGTCTTGCATTCTCCTCTCTACAACGAGAAAAGCCAATCCAACCCTCAAATCTTTGGTTCTTCAAGTAAAGAGAAAAATAATCCAATATTAAGATGTTTCCATTAATAATAAAAAAGCATGAACTATAAGTGCATTTAGGGTTATAATGGTCAATTAAATATTAAGATGCTTATTTTTATTATTAGCCAGTTTCTCTATTATATGAATTAATTTAAAATTAGTTAACTTATTATGATTTTTTTTCTATGTTTTTTATATTTGTTTTAAGATATTGATTTTAGAATATTTAATATTTATGTAGTATAAAAATGTAATGTGAGTAAAATTAAATGTAAAAAGTGGATGTGCAAGGTGATCAATTATGGTGAAGGAGAGATAGCTTGATGAATAATGAGTATTTTATTAGGGATTAACTTTTTGTTAATGGAATCGTTGAAGTTTTCTAAAGGTGTTTAAAATTTATTTATTTCATTTTATTTATGAAATAATATTATTTTATTGTTGTATTTTGTTGTAATGTCTCCTTTTCCTTATTAAATGTAAGGAAGGAAACATTAACAACGCACCGGGCTTTTAGCAGACTTAGTCTCAATATTTAGACCTGTAAATAGGTAATAATTAAAAGCTTCTCTATACAGGTGCAACTTCAATAAAACACAACGGAATTTAACCATGACATATGCACCCAGATTCATCATGCATTCAATCATGAAAACAACAGTCATTAATTATAATATTTGCAGAGCATAGAATTAACATAATTCAACCGCAAGAATACTTATCTCGAATTGTAATGGCCCAAACGACTGGCTACGTGAGAGCAACGTTCCACCCAACCATAGATCTCTGTCCAGCCTGTATTCTTTCAGCTGAGAGATCACCCCCGAGCTGGGCTGTGTATCCACTAAGGAGGAACTAGATGGCTCACTCACAGTCAGGGTTTCACTCAGACAGCCATGCTAAGCCAACACACAGTTGGGTTTTTCAAGCATGCAATAGGAGATGGAGGAGGATGCTAGTCCACTGAGCTCAAACCCAGAGCCACATACACTTCAAGCTAGACTCAACAATCCCATCCTCTGTTCATACATCCACTCTTGGATTTCTCACAACTCTGTCACAAATAACTCCAAAACCGTCACTGATTTTCTGGGCAGTTAAAACTGGGTTTCCCCATGGATTTTGGAGTAGCTATTGCTCCCAAATTCGCCCCAAGGCTCATACCAACGGATTCCCCATTGGATTTCACTGTCCAATACCCATTCTGGACGTTTTTGGCTTCCCAAAACGTGGGTTCATTCCAAGTCACGATTTCTAGTTTTTTTTCACTGCTGGGAGCTCGTTTTTTTGGATGGATAATGAAGCTGGGTTCTTCCATAGTGTAATGGGGGTGAGAATGAAGCAACCTCCCATGAGGTTGAGTGACTTATTGTACAAGAAAACAGAGCCCATACCTACCCATACGAATTTCAGGGCTGGCCATGCTCTATTGAAGCCATGGGCTGACATCTCAACCACTTCCTTACAACAGGCATAAATGTCATCTAGAAAAGTCAAATGGGTTCTCATAATGACATATGGAAACCTATGGTTCACTCCCTTAGCCCCCTCACCACTCCCTAGTGGATACACGTGGCCCCTTCTCATTCGTTGCCTCCATAGCCAGTTTTGGTATTTTATATTGCATGATGTTTATTTACATCCTATTACAATTTCCATGGCTTAAGAGCACATGGGCATCAAATATCCAATACTTGCCTTTTAAATCAAAATTCGGGCTTTCACTAGCGGGGCCTTGGCCTTGAGTTCCACGCTAGGAAAACATACATCACATGTACACATTATTTACATTAAAGGCTAATATATCCTAAGGGTCGAATTGGGGGTATTACATTTGTTTTTAGTGAAAAATCAAGTGTTTGTTCACATCTTGTCTTACTAAATAAAATACAATGAAATTTCTAAAACACGAAGGCCAATTATAACCTTGGGTAGTGATGTACAAATATTTAAGGCATTGTTCTTAGCCTTTAATGCCTAAAGATTTGTTTACGGCATAAGGATTGATTTTCCTCACCCAATCATGTACAAGGCTCTGAGGCCTATACCTAATGCTTACAACCCCGTAAGGCATAGATATTTCCACTTAGAGACCAAGGATACCATAGTGATCCGAATTTTAGGGGGCATATGGTCTAAATTCAGATGTATAAGCCATAAAAGCATTAAATGGAGAGGCCACCCTCTCCCATTTATCATAAAATCATTAAATGGAGAGGCCACCCTCTCATATCCATGGTATTTGGTAGCACATGGTTTTGGCCCATGGTATGGCCTCAAGAAACATTATAATAATGCTATATAAAGGCCTAGCAAGTCTTCTCATGATAACAAGTTACTCATTTGGTTTCTCTCTTATTTTCTATTGTTCATTGTGAGATTAATTAGATCTGAGTGACTTATTGGTAACTAGTTTCAGAGGTGGGGCTCCTCTTTGAGCCTCACCTCCCATTCACTTCATATGATTTTGTTCATGCTTATTCTCATGCAAGATTAGTTTTTTTCATGTGAATTTTATGAAATATTTGCATGTTTAATCTCCTCTCTCTCTCAACATTCAAGCCTTCCGGATCTCAGCCCCCAAGATCCGGATCAGTGGTATCAGAGCAGGTACGCTCTCCATCGGAACAAGGGTTTCAAGCATTCTACGGATTTCAAATATTTGTAGCAATCACCAAATTCATTTTGGTACGATCAGAATCCATTTGTTGAGCCATACATGGATATGGATCTTATACATCCATACATGGATCTGGATTCACTACATCCATACATGGATTTGTATCTACTACATCCATACATAGATCTAGATATGCTACATCCATACAAGGATTCATTACATCCATACATGGATCTGGATCTGCTACATCCATACATGGATATAGATCTGCTACATCCATACATGGATCCACTACATCAATTGGTTTGCAACATTTTCAACAAAATTTAAAGAGACTTTCTGGACTCTACGAGATGTTTCAAAGCATCTATCATAGCTCATTTCAAAGGATTTTCTGTCATCTCAAATGGATATTTTACATATTTTCAATTCTTTTCTTGGTTTGTGAGATATGCTTGTTTGAAGTAGCGCATGTTTTTACACATTGCGGCCGCACGTACAATAAAATTTGAACAAGTGCCACAGACTCTACAAGATGTTTCAGAAGGTATACTACAACTCATTTGAAAAACAAGTCCGTCATCTCAAATGGGTATTTCACGGAATCTCATTTCGTTGTCTGGTTTATGAGATATCGTTGCTTGAAGCAACACATGTCTGTAACTAGCTTGGCTGCACGTCCTTCAAATTTGGCCTGCTTTTAATCACTCCATGAACCACCTCAAAACATGTACCATATACCGATGAAAAGATACATTCAGTAGCTCAAATGGCTCTTCAACGAAATCGAATTTCATCACCTGTAGCAGAAGTTATAAATAAATTTGCAGAAGAATGTTCAAAACCCCCAAAGTCATGATTATTCCATTTTTTTTTTGCTTTTCTTATAAATTTTTTTAATGTAAACAGTTATGGGTCAACCACAAACCCACGGTTATGGGTCAACCACACAAAACCCTTCTCTTCATTGGTACCAAGCACATTGTAAATCATGGGTCTCTTTTTAGCATGAAATGATGGGAACCATCATTTTCTAAGGGGGGGAGGAATGATCCGAATTTTAGGGGGCATATGATCTAAATTCGGATGTATAAGCCATAAAAGCATTAAATGGAGAGGCCACCCTGTCCCATTTATCATAAAAACATTAAATGGAGAGGCCACCCTCTCATATCCATGGTATTTGGTAGCACATGGTTTTGGCCCATGGTATGGCCTCCAAACACATTGTAATAATACTATATAAAGGCCTAGCAAGCCTTCTCATGATAACAAGTTACTCATTTGGTATCTATCCTACATTTCTCTTATTTTATTGAGTTATTATTGGGGTATTGGTTCTGAGTGTATTTCTTAGTATAGTTTGAGAGGTGAGGCTCAAAGAACCCTCTTTGAGCCTCACCCCTCCATCTGGCATATTTATTCTATGTTTGTCCCTCTATGCTATTCATATCCCATATCCCACTACTTTGTCTTTCTCACAGCTGGTTCATTGTTCGCTTCTGTTTTGAAGCTATCACTTCTCCTCCTCTCACGGCATTCAAGTATTCCGAGTCTCAGCCCCCAAGATCCGGATCACATAGAGAGGTCATGTGTGATTATTTTAAGTTCCATTCATGGGCATGGATGCCCAAAATATTCCTTTATAATCTATAGCCCGAGTTTTATCTCTTCACCATGTCTAGGGACCTAGGACCCACAACTAGTGTTAAAATGTCAAGTACCCAGACATGAATACTTGGGAAATATTCGAGTATTTACATAAGGATGAAAATATGGATTTTAGCAGCAACTAGGCTAAGATATGTAGGGTTATACCATATGCTCCTACTCATAGATTCTCTAAACATGAGGCATATATGTAGGAAAAAATGATTTGCTTAATTTCTCTTAGACACACTTGTATTTGTCAATGCATATACCAATAGTAATCCTACCTGCAATCAATCTTGAATATATAACAACATGATTTACAAAGACATTCAAGCACTATTTTTCATATTCATAATCAACTAATAAATTGTTAGTTTTTTTATTTAAACAACTAACTTACAACCAACAACAGAATGCCAACAAGTACTTATCTGGTTTACTGTTGCCATTGAGCAACTAACTTGGCAAGTGAAACATTCCTCCCAATCGTAGCCTGTAGACTCTTTGTCCAACACATTTTCTTTCAGTTGGGTAGGCTCTATGTCCAACACACTATCTTTCTACTGAGAGGCCACCCCCAATCTAGACAATGATTTTCCACTAGAACAAGGAACCTTATGAGCTCATTTTTAGCCTCAAACCCATACCCATGACTCAAGCAACATGTCTCATTTGTTGGGATAAATCACAAGACATAACAACAAGAAAAAGTGTTGGGGAAACTGTTTGCAAGTTGGGCCAAGACATAACAATTTTTTGGCGAATTTTCAACTGCTTGGCTGGTAAAATGACTCTTGGGGAGAAGTTACAACTACTGGGAACACTAAAAGGGATTCCAAGAAAGAACCTATCAACTAGGAAGTTAAAAATCAGGTTCATGACAATAGTCCAACAAAAGAAGCATATAATCAGTGCTCTAAACCCAAATTTGACTCCCTATCATATCCCATAGGTATGCAATTAAAAAAACAAAATTATGGGAATGAAAACACTTTTGAATAGTCCATATCCATGGATAGAACACCTAACAAGGCTCCCCCAAAACTGTGGGAGGTGGAGAAATAAGAATTGATGAAGGCATGAATGAATTGGGATCCAATTCGTGGCTCTTTGATTGCTCCATAAGCCAACACAAATTTTCCAAATTGCATGGAGAAATGAATTCAAAAATGACATCCATGCTTTGCCTTTCCCAAGGTATTAAATATCTCAATCGATGTCTTCTTGGAATCGTTAATGCTTGGACAAAACGTTAATGGGTAGATGGGTTGTCATCTGGACACCTGGATCTCAATGAATGGGTTTGGTTCATTTCCTTTCCGTTGAGGAGAATCATGCCTCACTTCTAATTTTGGTTTCCTTTCCATAGTTAGCTTATTACATTATTATTTTTTTATCACATCATGCATATTTAAATCATATTAACAATTTTCCCGCATCTCACTAGCATGCAATTTTCATGATGTCAATTTTAATAGTTATTACATGTTCGAGTATTCAATGGTGAGGCCTTGGCATTGAGATCCTCACCATGAATTTGTCATGTTTACATGCATTGACACATTTACATTGTTTTATGTAACAAGGTCAAAACTAGTGTGTTACATTACCCGCCCCCTTAAATTATCGCTGTCCTCTATACTACAATACAATGCATAGCCTTCCTCAAGGAATTTTCATAGTTCAAGTGCCATCCGGGCAATATTTCTTTTCCAACATTCTTGTTCATATTCAAGGTACCACATCTCTCACTTTCAACAACATGTACTATGTGGTTTTCTTTGTTTCTAGCTTGCACTCAATGGCTATCTTTGAGTAGAAAAGTACACAATTTTCATTAATATATTATACATGTAGCTGTTACCTACAACCATAAATAATGAAATATTGCATATCATAGTGTTGCAGCTACAACCCTTTCCCTAATATTTTTGCAAATTTAGTGCCCCTCCTATTTTGAGCTCAACTTTTAACTTTATTTTTTGCTTGTCATTGTCTATATCACCAAAGATCTTCTTGAAGTTTGATTCCCTATGGAATATTTGACACTTAGAATTTTTTTTCATTTTGAATGTTTCAGTGACTTGCCAAATTTGAAGCGAAACGGTCGCAGCCAAAATCAATTTTGCGCTAAAACGGTCGCAACCAAATTCAATTTTGTGCCAAAACGGTCGAAGAAACTTGCAAGTTTGTGCTGAAATGGTCGGGTCCACTTTTGATTTTACGTTGAAACTGTCGGAGTTTTAGGGTTTCACTTCAATCTTGTTAGAATTTTTGCTTTGTTTTTATCCACACTTAAATTTTTGAGTTGAAGTTTCATATCAACAACTTATGTGATGTTGCCCCGAAGCTGGTCGTGACACATAATTTTTCTACGAACTTTTGCGTTTAGATCCTACTTTGGGTTTAGACCTGAAATAGATCGGAATATTTTTCGATTTGGTGCCGAAACGGTCGACCTAATAAGAGTTTTGATCCTGATTCTCTTTCGCATGATTGTAGAATTGATTTTGATGTTGGCGTATAATTGGTTTTAGTGCCGAATCAAGTTGGAGTTGAATTGTTTTCAGCAGCGAAGCTATCGATACATAATTTGTTTTCTATCTGATTTTCTTCGATGGAGTTTTGTTTTTGGTCTGAAATACTTTAATTGTCATATTATCGATGACCTATACCAAGTTATTTCGGAATCAAATTGATTTTAGCATCTAAATGATAGGTACCCAAACCCTTTTCAATCTGACATACGTCAATGAAGTTTTTTGTTTACCACTTCTAGGGGATTGGCTTTTAAAACATGGTTCTTTTCTAAGCATAAATTCATGCGTTATGTGATTTTCTTGTGAATAAATCTGAGTTGAAGAGATTGTTGACTAGTCATATCCCTTTAGGGTTTTGGAATCATTTATAATAGGGATAAAACCCCATCGCAAAGCCTGTTTTCCTCCTGCACACCGTTATGTTTCTTGAAACACGTGGACAAAGAACACTGCTAGGGCATCTTTCGTCTTAGTCACACAGTACTCTGTGTAAGTACGCTTGTTCCTATTTAAATAATGTACACTTGGGTTTTAAGGATTGGGATTTAGGGAAGTTTTTTTTTTTAGAGTAAACCAAGCCGTTTCCTTTCAAGACTTAATAAAGCTGGTTAAACCCTAGTTTTTGCTCGTGAGCTATCAAGCAAACTTGGGAAGAAGGTTTTAACTCTAACTAGTTGGAGGCGTATTTAATCATTGGTTGAAACTATGAAATTTGTGTTCCTCGTCGATCTCACCTGATATATTTTAAAGTTGTTTTAATGCATTCACCCAGAAAATCTAACTCCTTATAACTGTCTCAAACTCGGTTTAATTGTTTTAACACTAGAAAACCCTATTGTGCATCGGATTTTTATTACACATAGTGTTAAACCTAAGAGCCTTGGTTTTAAGTGCGTGTGGTTTGTAAAAACCTTCAATCCTAATCTATTCCTTAACCTGTAAACTGCGTATTTAACCAGTAGTTGGGATTCTCAAAGCTCTTACCTATTCATCTTCAATTCTTCCAAATGTGTGTATTTACAAAAAAAAAGACAAACATACCTAATCCTTTGCCCGTTATTGCATGAAGTTTGTTGGCTTTGTGCAAATATGATCCCTAGCATATTCTTCTTCTTCTTCCTGCTCACATTTTGACTCTAATCGCTCAGTTGGGTATGTTTGATTTGGGGAAAACGTATGTAAACCCTAACCTAAGAGTTGAGATTCCCTATTTGAACCCTGACCAACACACTGGGATTGGTGCCCCAAGATCGGGCCTATGTAGTAGGAGCGATTGAGCTTTGATGTTTGAACCCAAGTAGTCACCAAAGGAGGTGTTGCTTGACCAATTTCATTTCTATTTAGTCTTCAATATGGTCATTTGCTTGATAAAAGATGATGAATATGATCCATTGTTTTCAAAATACTTTCATAATAGAAGAGTCTTCAAATTTACATTTTTAGTTTTTGTTATGAATGGATTGATAGTATGACTTGCATGTTAGTTTCATTGGTTAAACTGGTTGAAAAATGAAGATGTTTTATTTTTCCTTGAAGTCCTCATGTTGTCATTCTTTTCAGATTAAATCTATCTAGTTGTATTATAAATGGATACAATGCCACTCTTTGATGTTGTTGTTATGTTACAGGACTCAGATATGTCCAAAAGGATTTCTAAGCGCAAATCTCAAGCTAGTGGAATCAGATTCAGATGTTGAAATGGTCTCGGGACCCACCATGGAAACTCAGTTCAAGGATACAAAGGATACCACAAGGATAGTTCCCGAATATAAATGGGGAGAACTCTATCACATTATAAGAGACCAGAACATACCGAACGCAACAATAGAAGAACTTGTGATATATCAGAATATCAAGGGGTCTGGTCTCCTCAAAGCTGCCACTCGACTAGAATTTTTCCCATGTTCAGAAGTGATCGACTGGATTCTGTCGCATGTAGATGTACAATTTAGAATCGTTTCGGGAGCTAATTGAAATGTTTTTGCTTCATTTCATACCACACACATAAGCACATCATACAAATTACCACCACCCAATGTAATGCCTTCCTCCGTACATTGACTGACCATAGACTTGAGGACACTTTCCAAGTGTTCTAACCGAATAAAATTTAGTAATTGGTCCCTTCAGTATTGAAAATACTTGAACGACTGAATAACGCATGATGATTTGCATGACGAAAAATAATAAACGAAAACGACGCAATGAACGACAGTTATAGAAATTGATACTTTACTTAATAAATGAATGCTCTGCTTAATGATTTGCCAATTTACGAAATGAATATATTCACAATGTTGATACACCAACATGTATGTCCATGTCGACGAATTACCAAAAAGGAAGGGAGTGAATATTTGTTCTTATTTGTACTCTTTATATTATAGGATAAGAAATTTGAGATTGGAGCGTTTAAATGTATCATGGAAAATGAAGGAAGCTTTTGTATATTTAATTTACGATATTCAAAGTCTTATTTTGAAATGGAAAACTTAGGATGCTTAGATGTTTGGAGAATTCTTAGATTAAAAGTTATGTGAATAATTAAAAACGATGGATGTCATGTGTGTCAACATATAGTTAATGATTAAATTAATGATAGTTATTGTCTTATATTATAATTGGAAACATAGAACTTAGAGAACCTGCTGAGGGGTCAATTGAAGACGATCTTGTCAGATGAAATATGTAGACGATAATCACGACGAACTAAACGGAGTGATGCTAATCATATGAAATGATGAAGTCTAAATGGAAATAAAACTAATTCTCGTGATACGACTCGATGTGAATACGACAACCCACACATGACGAGATAGGGAAAGTATGCCAAAGGAGTCACATGAAAACGAGAATGCGGAAATAAGGTAAGGACATGATGAGTTCCTTGACCTGGACATTACGAAACTAGCGAAACGACACAGTAGTTAGAAGTAAAACATTTAGGGCTTTGGAAGTAGTCTGTTGGGGATTGACTTTTAGAATTTTGGGTGACCACTCTTGATTTGTTAAATTATGATTAAAACTTACCGTCAATATTCGACTGAATATGGTATGACATTACCTTCTCATCTTAGAGGAAGGTATAACCAATGGATTTGGATTCTTGTTCGTATTTTTTATGCAAAAGATGATTGGATAACTATGGTGTGGCTTTTGATGCAACATAACTAGTAAATCAATTGGATACCATGTATTTTCACTGATGAATAGGAGATATAAGAAATCTAAGTTAGGACTAACAATTATGAAGGTATTATTGGACTTGCATTCCGCGAAATTATGATTGAGTTCCCAAGGAGGTATTGGAACCATACTGATGAATAGAAAACTAATTATTAAAACCACCTGCACCTATGACCACAATTGTTTGAGAAAAATAGAAGAGAAGGACAATAAGATGAAATTGGGAAACTAAAGAAAATCCTAGCATCGAAATTACAAGAACAAAATTCAACTTCGAGACGAAGTTCTATTAAGAGGGGGTGTATGTAATGCCCAGCTCCTTACATTGACTGACCGTAGACTTGAGGACACTTTCCAAGTGACCTGATCGAATAAACTTTAGTAATTGGTCCCTTGAGTATTGAAAATACTTGAATGAATGAAGAATGCATGATGATTTGCATGACGACAAATGATAAACGAAAACAACACAATGAACGACAATTATTGAAATTGATACTTTATTTAATAAATGAATGCTCTGCTTAATGATTTGTGAATTTACGAAGTGAATGATGATTGAATGTTAGATATGCTCGACTGATTGAGATAGAATGACTAAATGTTAGATATGCTCGATTGATCGAGATAGAATGACTAAATGATAGATATGCTCTACTGATTGAGATAGAATGACTAAATGTTAGATATGCTCGACTGCTTGAGATAGAATGACTACATGTTAGATATACTCGACTGATTGAGATAGGATGACTGGATGTTACATATGATCGACTGATTGAGATAGAATGATGAATGATAGATATGATTTACTGATTGAGAGAAAATGATGAATGAAATATATGCTCGACTGACTGAGATATTATGATGGATGATGAAATATTTCATAGTGCAGCGCTACTAATGTGCGCTTGAGTGTGTGTGTGCAGTGGCAGGTAATATGATTTACCGAATAACCCACAATGGAATTATAGGGGTCATAAGAATGGAAAGAACACATAGGGGTACGACGACATACTGTCGACCCTGAAAGAGCAATCCACGCACGGTTAGGAAGTCGTTTCAACTCACCCAGGGAAGCGTGTGCCGTACGGGTGAGGCCATAACGACGTGGTCGCGTACGATGAGTTGAGGGGCGCGTGATAAGGAGGACCTTATCCCTCGGTAGTCCTTAGTCTCCAAGAAAGCGTAGTTGGAGGGTCGTGGTAAAGATTCCCGATCACTACGCAGTACTCCCCATAAGAAGAAAGAAATAGAACTGTCGGAACGACCCGTTGAAGAGGTACCTAGAAAAGAACCAAAGGGAGAAATTAATCAAATGTATAAATGGAAATTTCAAATAAGATTTAAGAAATACTTTATTCCATTTTGTTTTATTTTACTAATTTGAAAAGAGGAAAATAATTAGAAATAAAGTGAAAAATAAATAATAGAACTATTTATTCAAATCTTTAATTCTATTTAACATTATTGTTAAAATTCAATATGCTAAGATAGAAAATAGCAGCATTACATTCCATTTCACAATAATAGCATATACAGGATCACTGAAGAAACAACAAGCATAGCATAAACACAAGAGACTCAGATTTATCCTGGGAAACCCTCATGGGGTAGAAAACCCAGTAAAGCTTCCTCAATATAGATGACCAGCAATAAACAAAGATTCAAACCAAATACATGATCTCCTCCTCCACCATAGCAGACCTCTCCTCCACAAGTGCGCCTCTCTCAAGTGTGTGTGTGTCAAATGAGGAACACACCTCCTCTATTTATACACTACACTGACATATATTTTACACAAGTACATGTAGGCTCGTGTTTAACCATTAGGTTAAATACCCTATTATAACTGACTGGGCCGACCCCCCCATGGTGGGTCTAATAACCCTAGTTACCACAACTTCTCGGAGGAATAAACATCTCCGGATTCATAGTATAATCACATCGTAGGTATGGAACATCTCCGGAATAAATAAAGTACAATTATAATATTATTTGAAGTTACAATATTTCAACACTCCCCCTTAACGAGAAGGATATTATAACAGCATCTGCACGATCAAGGAGTCATCAACATCATACATGATACATCTATAAATCATTGGAAGCTTTCTCAACATCATCAGTAAGTCAACCAGTTACTGGAACATCTTCAATACTGGAACATCAACATCTTCAGTACTGAGTCTTTATCTTCTGCAGCACTCAAACAACTACAACAACATCAATATCTGAATCCTCACGATCGTCAGCATCATCATCACACGATCATCAGCATCGTCATCACACGATCATCAGCATCATCATCACACGATCATCAACATTGTCATCACACGATCATCAGCATCGTCACATCATCTTGATCTACAACATCTGGTTCATCACGATCTACAACATCGTCATTATACGATCATCAACATTGTCATCATACGATCAGCAGCATCGTCATCATACGAACATCAGCATCGTCATCATACGATCAACAACATCGTCATCATACGATCAACATTTTCCAGGGTGATCAATCCTGCTCTCTTTAGGACATACGTCCATGGATGATGCAATCCATTCATGTACCTTTTGAACCAAAGTCCAGGGACGATCCAGTCCTATCATGTACCTTTTGAACCGAAGCTCAGGGACGATCCAGTCCTATCATGTACCTTTTGAACCGAAGCTCAGGGATGATCCAGTCCTATCATGTACCTTTTGAACCTAAGCTCAAGGACGATCCAGTCCTATCATGTACCTTTTGAACCGAAGCTCAGGGACAATCTAGTCCTATCATGTACCTTTTGAACCGAAGCTCAGGGATGATCCAGTCCTATCATGTACCTTTTGAACCGAAGCTCAGGGACGATCCAGTCCTATCATGTACTTTTTGAACCGAAGCTCAGGGACGATCCAGTCCTATCATGTACCTTTTGAACCGAAGTCTAGGGACGATCCAGTCCTATCATGTTCTCAGAGACCAGATGTCTACGGCTCAGTTTACAGGACCAAAGTCCAAGGATGATCCAATCCTTACCGTACATTTAGGACAGTGTCCAAGGATGACTTAATCCTCAACCGTTCATTTAGGACCATGTCCAAGGATGACTTAATCCTCCACCGTACATTTAGGACCACGTCCAAGGATGACTTAATCCTCCACCGTACATTTAGGACCACGTCCAAGGATGACTTAATCCTCCACCGTACATTTAGGACCACGTCCAAGGATGACTTAATCCTCCACCGTACATTTAGGACCACGTCCAAGGATGACTTAATCCTCCACCGTACATTTAGGACCACGTCCAAGGATGACTTAATCCTCCACCGTACATTTAGGACCACGTCCAAGGATGACTTAATCCTCCACCGTACATTTAGGACCTACGTCCAAGGATGACTTAATCCTCCACCGTACATTTAGGACCATGTCCAAGGATGACTTAATCCTCCACCGTGCATTTAGGACCTACGTCCAAGGATGAATTAATCCTCAACCATGCATTTAGGACCTACGTCCAAGGATGACTTAATCCTCAACCGTGCATTTAGGACCTACGTCCAAGGATGACTTAATCCTCAACCGTGCATTTAGGACCTACGTCCAAGGATGACTTAATCCTCAACCATGCATTTAGGACCTACGTCCAAGGATGACTTAATCCTCAACTGTACATTTAGGACCTACGTCCAAGGATGACTTAATCCCTCACCGTCCACCAAGGACTTCATTCTCGAAGACTTACGTATACGGCTCTTCTTTAGGACTGAAGTCCAAGAATGATCCAATCCCTTCACATGTTCACCAAGAACTTCATTTTCGAATACATACGTCTACGGCTCTTCTTTAGGACTGAAGTCCATGAATGATCCAATCCCTTCACATGTTCACCAAGAACTTCATTTTCGAAGACATACGTCTACGGCTCTTCTTTAGGACTGAAGTCCAGGAATGATCCAATCCCTTCACATGTTCACTAAGAACTTCATTTTCGAAGACATACGTCTACGGCTCTTCTTTAGGACTGAAGTCTAGGAATGATCCAATCCCTTCACAACATGTATAACAAAACATGTATCCTCATCATCAAAACATGTATAACCACAACATGTATCATCATCATCAAAACATGTATAACCACAACATGTGTCATCATAATCAAAACATGTATAACCACAACATGTATCATCATCATCAAAACATGTATAACCACAACATGTGTCATCATCATCAAAACATGTATAACCACAACATGTATCATCATCATCAAAACATGTATAACCACAACATGTATTATCATCATCAAAACATGTCTAACCACAACATGTATCATCATCATCAAAACATGTATAACCACAACATGTATTATCATCATCAAAACATGTATATCAAAAGCATGTATACATCTATCATAAAAAAACTAACATCAAAGGCATGTATACATCTATCATCAAAAGAAAGAATATAAGAGTCTTAAATCTAAATAATTCTAGGTAACTAAGTGCAGTAAATAGGTAACCTCATCATTGATGAGATAGACTTGTTATCGGATACTGTGCTACTCCCCCTTTCGAGGAGGGTCTTTCTGAACTACACCAATCTTGTCTCGGAAGTGTTCAAACTTTGCTTGAGACAGAGGTTTGGTTAGGATATCAACAATTTGATCCTCAGTGCTTATCTACTCAAGCTTGATAGCTCCTCTCTGCACCATATCTCGTATATAAAAGTATCGGATCTCTATGTGTTTTGACTTATTGTGGAATCACAGGATTTTCAGTCATCTTAATGCAGCTTTGATTGTCACACATAATCACAGTGGGATCCATTTCTAAGTCAAACACTCCATATGAAAGCTTCTGAAGCCATACTGCTTCACAGCTGGCAGAGCAGACAACCATATATTCTGCTTCAGTAGTACTGAGAGCCACATTAGATTGTTTCTTGTTGAACCATGAGATCATGGCAGATTCAAGACTATAACATCCACCTGATGTACTCTTTCTGTCTGAGACACTTCCTGCCCAATCAGAATCTGAGTAACCATGTAAACGGAGTTCATGACCTCCAAGATAATATAGACCAAAAATCTAAAGTACCTTTTAGGTACCTTACTACATGCTTTGTAGCTATTAAGTGAACCTTTCTAGGTTCTACTAGATATTGACTTAGGGTATTTACAACAAAGCATATATCTGGCCTAGTATTTGTTAAATACATCAATGACCCAATGATTTGTCTATATAGGGTTAGGTCCACTAAATACGACGAGTCATTAACTAATAACTTCAAGTTGGAGTCCATGGGAGTGGCCATGGCTTTATACTCCAACATATCAAATCTTTTTAAAAACTTCACAGCATACTTACCTTGATTTAAAAGATTCCTTTTGGATCCTGCCATACTTCTAGACCTAAGAAGTAGTGCATTAATCCGAGATCTTTTATTTTCATTTCTGCAGCCATTTTCATGACCTGTTTCTCATTCCTTGTCAGAAAGAGATCGTCGTCATACAATAATGGTATGATAGGTTCATCATCCACAACCTTAAGGTAAAGGTTAGGAACAACTTTACTTCTGGTAAAGCCCGAGCTTTGTCATGAAGCTGTCAATTGTCCATTATTCACACTCTGCATTGAGTGATCTTCTGCATATCTATCTGTGCCATCTCTCATCAGATGGGTCTACTAATATGAGCCTCAAAATCATTCGAACTCTGTGGTGAGTTCCTTCTTGCATCCATGTCATATGTGTTTAGAACCCATATTCAACCTTGTAGCAAAGGTTGAGATCCACATCACCCATGATGATCATTAAGCTCATCAATTGACTACCGATCCTAGGAACCCATACAGAACCTGATTACATTATTAAGAGCATGGTCTTATCTAGTCCCTTGGAGGAAAACATCTCATCATGATTCTCTTCCTCTTTCTAAGAGAATCTCTTAACCACAAGCTTTCTATAGTGTGTTTGATTTGTAAATCTTTTGTTGAACATCCATCGCTTGTTCAGAGTTCATCATTCATCATGATCTTTCCTACAAATCAAAATTAAGTACATGATTAGTAATACTTCATAATCATCAAATCATATTTATATGATAACCTATTATGCATACAGATATCATTTACATAGTTATGCAACTATTTTGACCAATACTTTGGCACAACACTTTCCCATATCCTGTATGCATACAGTGGCTATCTAGATGCCTTCCATCTCTACCAGAACATACTATCTAAAGTGTGCACAACTCTCAGCATGTCAGCAAAGAGGTTTCATTTTAGACAAGCAACAATGGAATGTTTGTCCAATTTACCAATCATATGCATATTAGTAGTATACTGTTCAATGCTTTATGAATGTTTACACTCAGCATGATATATTCTACGAATACAAATATGCATACAAGCAATATCATTTACTATTTCTAATAACAACCCAAATACTTATCTTTTATGTTTGTGTGGTTGCCTCCCGCTTGATCTTCTGTATGTCTTCTAAACTTCTATTCATTCTGTACCACTGTGCATGCTCAAGTTTACACTAGTGTCATCCTCATGATCTCATACACAAACATACATTCATTAGTATATTCTCAATATTATCAAAACATTCTAATTCTAAATAATCTTGAATATGTACAGTCATGATCATTAGTATTCAGGGTTTCAAGGAAGTCTTCTTTTACTCATGCATATTCTTGTTTGATCTAGTTAGTTAAATCATCAACCAAGATAAGAGACATAATATGCATAAACCCTTGAATACTAACCAATCATACCAAGTATACTTACACAAGGTAAGATTCTAACATGACATAGGAAAACATACCTAGATTAGTATACCTGCTTAGTTATGTACAACATACCTAAACAATCTCTTCAATGATTTAGAGATCCTGAGCTAGGACCTGCATGTCTCGTAGGTTAAACATGATATAACAAAGTCATACATACCTCGTGAGTCTTTGTCTTCATGTTGTCATGGTCATGGAACTTGATTTGTCTTTTGTGATGTACCTGTGTCTTGTTAGCAGATAACATCTGTAGCTAGGGTTTTACCCCTAGCTTGTGCAAATGAGCACCTACTAAGGAGAATGGACTCCTTAGTAGCAGTTCAGTAAATGGAAATAATTAAACTAAAACAGAAATTAAATTAATTCTAAAACATGCATGAAACATAAACATCAAATTTAAAGAATGGCTTTTTGTATTGATATTACCTTCAATGTGAAGGTTTGATGAAGCCCTTTGCAATGTCCGAGAGGATGCCCCAAGCTTCAATATGCTCCTTCTCCTTCTCCAATGGTGGGAATGGGCCAAAAGTGGCTCTCAAGGTGAAAGTAGTTCAATGATGAACTAGGGTTTCGAGAGAGATTTTGGCAGAGTAAGGGTGCTTGTGATTGTGGATATGGAATAAGGGATCTCCATCACCTATTTATAGTTTTTTGGTGGTGGAGTGCTGACCCATGGTTTTAGGAAACACATGGTTTTGTGCAGCTGTATAGGGTTTTCTCCTCCTTTTCCTCATTATTTTATATTTTTTATTCCCTTTTTAGGGGATTTTTGCTATTTTTGGAGGAAAAAGGGGTTTTTTTAGCCTTTTTTAGGCTATTTTGAGGGTTTTGTGGCCTTTTGGAGGCATTTTAGGCCTTTTGGAGGCTTTTAAATGGGATTTTTTGGGATTTTAAGGGAAATATGGTAGGAAAATGGACAAATGAGCCGTAAAATGTGCTAGATGAGGTAGTGAACACTTTTTGGGTGTTAACAGATTGCCCCCTGATGTGCGAGGGAAGGAGCTCATCGTATGGCCGATGGACATCATAAGTCATGAATGGTTTTCCTGGGGAGTGGAGAGAAGAGAAGAAACAAACTGAAGCCCGAAACAACGATCTCGAACAACTGCAAGAACTAAAAGTACATAACCTCAATAATGGATGAGGAATCATCTGATCATATGGACGAGGCGTGCATTCCCATGCTCGTATCAGGATATAACATAACAATAACAATGGGGTCCAAAAAGGGGACCTGAAATATACATGACCTCAAATACTGACTGAGGAATAATCTCAATATATGGACGAGGCGGGCATACCCATGCTCGTATCAAGATACATAAACAGAACTGTGAGGCCCGAAAAGGGGGACCTGTAAGATACATAGAGAACCACTGTGTACATCATAAGGGTCCAGAGGGGACACAAATCTGGGACATACTGCTGGGCTGACCATGTCTGTGCTGAAGAGCTCAATCAACAGTGCTACTGAATGTGGTACCAAAGGAACTAATGAGCTGCTGGATCAGAGTGACAAGGGGTACACTCGCAATGGTACACAGCACTGGAACTGCTCTGGGTACTCAAGGAAGCATAGAACTGGATGGCTTCCGAATACAAACGCCAACGCAGCCCGGACATCCACAGGAACATACAACTGGGCGTTCCGAAATGACTCACCAATGTGCTAGAGTCGGGGGAAATCCGGGGTCTTCGACTAAAAACTGATGGGATATAATCCTACGCGATCCTCAACGATGCGATCAAGGTGCTGAAGTCGAGCATGTGAGGAACAACCACTCGGAGAGGCAATGATGACTCCTCTCAGAATGGTCCGTAGGCACTTACCACAGATGGTGATAAGTCCAAGGCGTAGGGACCTCTGGGCCTATCCTCTGGAATAGAGGGGCTGTCGTCGACAGAGGGAGACCTGCAACTATCAAGGAAATGATGTTTCCTTGACAGGAGCGCGAGGTGAAGAACCGAAATGTGATAGAACTGATGGCAGGACTGACAAACTGGTGGTGACAACTGGGCAAGTAGAGTGGGTGGACTCAAACTTCCTTTGTTCAGAGTATGATAATGGGAATGATCTGGCAGCATATGAAACTGACTGAGGGGAAAGGGATCATAGCTGTAATGGATCTGGGAGGGTAACTGGGCTGAGGGAGACTCAAGCTGGTATAAAATGGCAGGATATTGCAGAATACTCTGAACAAAGGCGACCTGATTGGGGGTGCTGCCGAGATGATCGATCATAGTGCCAGGAGGCACGGGAGGAGACTTCTTCATGGGTTAATGAACTAGAAGAAGTGTGTGTAAAATGGTACTGTCGTGTGGATTTTACGAGCCCAAGACAGTTCATGCTCGTGGTTGCTTTCAATTTTAAGGAGTCTGAAAGCGATAAGAAGACTCTGAAATGATGGAATGGTACTGTCGTGTGTATTTTACGAGCCCAGGACAGTTCATGCTCGTGGTTGCTTTCAATTTTAGAGAGTCTGAAAGCAAGTAAGAAGACTCCAGGGGGTTGCTTTTTCGTAGATTTAGTCTCCAAGGCCCAAAGAAGCATAAAAGGATGCAATGAAGAACTCTTCTAGCCGGTGTGACTAGAGTATTCCTTTTTTGTAATTAGTCTACCAGGTCAGGAAAAGGGTTAAACTTATACCAGATAGACGCCCTTTCAGGTACTTTAACGAGCATGAAAGGAAGCAAGATTGCTCGGCGATCTTTTCATTCTTTTAGGAGTCAGAAAAGAGCTTAACGGAAACTCCCTAAGTGCCTTTTTCGTAAAGGAGTTGTCCGGCCCGAAAAAGGGATAAAATTATACCGAACAAAAGGAATGGCCGGGCAAGGAGGAAGTGTTCAATCAAGGATCAGTAAGGATGATCAAGAGCGAGGGTAGTGGGGAACACTGGTGGGCCTCCTTGCGGGGTAGATGAAATGGTGGCAAAATAACGAAACATTTGCAGTATGACAGGAGTGAATGGCTCATGTATAAATGTGGAACAATCCGATAGCGACCGATGTGGCGCGCAAACCGAGGCAACAAGGTGTCGGGACACAATGTGGAAATTGTACCAAGTGAGAGCGAGAAAAGGTCTCAAGCATCATCACGAGCTCGGAAAAATGAATCCGGCGATATAAAGGGTGTCAAAAACGGGTAACGGCCGATGTGGCACGCACACCGAGGCGACGGGGGCGTTTTGGAAAAATACCCAAAAAATCGAGGGGTGAGAGTGAGAAATGATCTCAAGAATCATCACCAGCTCGGAAAAATGAATCCGATGATATAAAACATGTGAAAAATGGAGAATGGCCGATGTGGCACGCAAACCGAGGCAACTAGGAGCATCTGAAAAATGGGCAAAAAATGACGGGTAAAAAATAATGCAACGAGGTGACCATCATGACGGTCTCGTCGTGCTGATTCCAATGGTGGAAACGGTTCGGAAAGACAAAAACAACAAGAAAGTATACTGTACAACGCAGACCAATGAGGCCGCAGGTTTCTTTTATGGGTAAAAGCGCTTGAGATACAACCCATTACGGGGGTTGCGCAAAGGATGGCCTTCAGAGTCGGCTAAGATGTATGCCCCCTTGCCGAGGCAGGTCTGTACGATGTAAGGGCCTTGCCACATGGATTCAAACTTCCCTTTACCGATTTTGTCGTGGGCTTGGTCATATGCGAGGACAAGGTCCCCTTCGTGGAAAGTTCGAGGGTGAACATGTTTATCATAACCGGCTTTGGTGCGGTTTTTGGCAGCTTCGATGTTCTGAAGAACGACGGTCTTCATCGGCTTGTTCGAGTGTCAGCAAATGCTGCTCGAGGGGGGAGGTGAAGATATCATGGAACTCGTGGAAGAGTTGTTTGTAGTCCTCAATCTCTTGTTTACTACAGAATGCTCCCAAAGTGATGAGTTCAGGGGCACGTCCTGGGGCAGCGATATCAACTTGGATGACAGGTGAGATGTTGGCCATGTTACCTTCCTCGAAGGCGTCAGGAGCAGGAATAGGGTCCTTGAACCAGTCTACCTTGGTGGGGAGGAATTCTTTGGATTCAACCGCAAATTGGGTAGCGGTGCTAGAGGAAGATGCTTCTGGGATAAAGTAGGAACGATGATGCATATCATCCCAGGGATAATCCGGGGCAGTAAGGGCCTCAAGAATCTCCTCATCGGTACGGAAAGTTTGCGTCGTCAAATCGGTTGACGAGGGGGTAGTGGTTGAAGAGATCATATAGATGGTATTAATCTCTCCAGAAGGGGAAGAGGCCGGGGGGTGGATCTCCTCAATGGTGGTTGGGGCCGTCTCAAGATCCAGATTGTTCATCTCATAGAGAGCCGCTCTGTAATCCGGGAGATCGGGACAATGATGGGAGTAATGCCCGTAAACACCGCATATGGCACAGGAGTGGTTAGTGCGTAGGGACTTGTCTTTAGGCTTGGGAGTGGGTTTGAGTTCGACAGTTGGGATGTTGGGGTCATCATCGAGCATCTGCATGTGCTCTTGCAATGCTGGTAACTGTGGGCATTGGTGGGTTGCATGGCCCAACTCGTCACACAGCGAGCATTTGGGAGGAGCACGAAACACTGGAGGGTTTTTGACTATCTTGGGAGGTGGTACAGCAGTGTAAGGTTGTGGACCTCTGCCCCCCGTGGGTTTGGGAGTATGAGGAGGATTCGTGGAGGACGAAGGGGTAGAGACACCTGTAGGTGGCTGAGAGGTAGTAGCCATGGGTTGCACCGGTTGGAGGACGACATCTGGTGTCGGCGGGTGAACGGGAGGCGAAATATACCATACGGGTAATCCCAAAGTTAACCCAGGGAGACTAAGGGTAGCCATGACTGGGGCGCTTACTACTCCCGATGGAGGAACTAGGAAGAGGATCGTATGGATAGGTGTAACACCAATGTGGCTAGGTACAAATGGTGGTTTAGGCAACAAGGGTGGTTGATTGTTAGGTGGTAGGTTGTCGTGGGACAAGGTACATAAGTCAGACACGTCCGTGGGGGCCGAGGGAGGCGGAATAGATTGGAAGGTGGAAGTCATCGGCGCGTCTGAGTAGACTCCAGGCCCCGTAGAGGAAATAAACGAGGTGGTGGCACGAGAAACAGGTTGTTCAACCATGGGGAGAACATTTTCAGGTGCCGCGGGAGCACTGGGATCATAGTAAGTAAGTTGGTCGATCTTGACCACGCGGCCATCATGGGGGAACATCATGGTACGAAAGACCGAGGAAGCGACTGCCCGCATAGCATACATGTAGCTGCGACCGAGTAAGAGGTTGTAATCAAGCTGGGCATTGATGACCTCGATATCGATGAGGACGGTTTTACCACCTAACTGGACAGGGACATTGGCTAGGAGACCTTGGGGCTGAGCCGAACGTCCGTCGTAGGTGCGTAACGCAGTGGTTGACTGCTGGAGTGTAGGGGATCCCAACTTCTGCCATACGAATGTAGACATAACGCATGTGGAGGCACCCTCATCGATGATGCATCGATGGATGACAGAATTCCGAACGGAAACAGAAACTTGGAATGCTAAGTTGGAAGGCAGGCGTGGTTCGGACTGGTCCAAATCAAATGCCATCAAATTCAAATCATTTGGGTCAATCCCCCCAATGGCGGAGAGTAAAGTCTTGCGCTGGGAAGGGCAGTTCTTCAAGACTTCTAACGCAGACATGGCTGCGGGAGATTGGGCTAGGTCGTCTACAATGTTGTAGTTTGACGCAGCACGCGCATTGGGGTTGTTGTTGATACGGCGAAGTGGGAAACGAGCTGCTTTGGGAGCGCCATCGACCGACGGGGGAGGGATACGTAACGCTTGATCAGTGGGATGAGCGTTAGCGGTTTTATCAGTGGGAAGGGCTTCAGAGGTGGAGCCATATTGGTTCCGATGAGTCTGTAGGTTGACATCATTGGAAGACATCATCAACAAGTGATGGGTACCTGAGTCAAACATGGGTTGATCAGGAGCGGCGTATGTGATCTGTTGTTGTTGGGGTTGCGCGTTAGCTTGAGGGGCCAACGGCTGAGTGTTCACCACGCCTTGGGTTGGTAAGGGGTTTTGTAGCACCAAAGGTTGCTGCTGAGGTTGTGGGGGGTTGGGCAGTGCTTGAGGAGCCGCATGCCCTTGGCGATGGGCATCATCAACCCAAAGTTGTTGAGCTCGCTCCAAATGTGGGCAAGTATGTGTGTAGTGGCCATAGACCCCGCAGATAGAACAAGGATGGTTTGTTCTCAAATTAGGGTTTTTAGCCTGCTTGGGCAGGCGATCAGGGTTTTGGTTAGCGGGGGCCGCATTGTTGTTGTCGGGGGGATTAGCCGGTTGACCGGCTTGATCTGCAGGTTGGTTGTTCCCACGATTACGGCCTTTGCCGCGGTTCTGTTGGCCCTGGTTGCGTTGGTTGTTCTGGTTTTGCTGCGGATTTTGTTGGGCGTAAACTTGCCCTTGAGCAGCAGGTGGGTTTTGAGGTTGTGCAGGTGCTGGAGCAGGCTGCGGTGGATGATATGCAGGTTGAGGCTGAGCAGGTGCAGCAACCTGTGGAGGTTGCTGATATGACTGCGGAGCAGGTTGTGGGTGTGCCGCAGGGGCTGCCTGGGGTGGATAATAAGCGGGTTGGGCTTGTGAAGGCGCAGGAGCTGGGGCAGCCTGCTGATGGTAGTAAGGCTGAGGTGCGACTGGGGGAGCATAAGCAGGAGTCGCATAACCGAAGCACTGAGGTGGACATGAGGGTCCATGGTGATGGTGATGTGTCATGGGAGCATATGAGTTGGTGGCTCCAGACTGTGAGGTATCCCGCGAAAGGCCGGGGCCAGGGGAAGGACGTGTAATAGAAAATGGTTGGGGATGCGAAGAAACACGGCCAATGATACCGTCTGCAGCATGGGATGCCCCCAGCGCATCGTGCTGGGAGGACTCGCCGCAAGGGGCGTCAGGTATAATGGTATAAAGGTAACCCGACTGGGCATAAATGAGGTCGAACTGCTGTGCCTTAAGGATGGCCTCTTCTTCAGACTGGGGTCTTTCTGAAGCTACATCCTTAGCGATAACAGGAAGAAGGGACTTGAGGAACCAATCTAGGAAGATACGGTCGTCTAGTTTGATCTTGCATAAGCTGCGGCGTCGACGCCACTCATGGATGTGGTCCGTGATATGGGTAGCCGTGTTTTGTCTACAAGATAGAAGGATCTCAACACCCGCGTCATAGCGGACAGGCAACTAGAAGAACAGCAGGAATGTCGAGGCAAGGGAAGCAAAGGTGGCATGGGTCCCATGAGGTTGCTCGATATACCACTTGGCTGCAGAGCCAGTGAAGGTGCGCTGTAAGAGACGGAGACGAACAGAGTCATCCACTATGGAGTTAGAGGAACACCATAGGTGGAAAGACATGATATGGTTTTGTGGGTCCTCACCTGCCTTACCCTCGAACTTAGGGATGTCAGAGGGGAGCTTGGTGGGCATATGAGGCCACGTAGGGTCGTGTCGAATAGGGTCGTTGGTCAATCTGGCCAGGTCAGGTAGGTTGAGGCTAGCCATGAACGGCAAACTGGAAGAAGGATGTGACACAGTAGTGGGTTGGACCAAGTTGGGGCCAATGCCCCAAAGTGGAGGGACAGGATTTGGGATGGTGCCCCCAAGTGGGGGAACTAAGGTGGTGGAGGATGGTCCAGCACCACCATGGGTAGTGTGAGCCACTGATGTAGTGGGGATAGGTATTCCCGCTGCGGGAATAGGTACTGTGAGGGGAACAGTAGATGAGGGTCCTGTTATCACATATATAGTAGCCGGGCTACCATACATTATTTTTCTCACGCCAGTACACTATTCAGCCAGTTCCCTTGCATTTGAGATGCCGAGATGAGCATTTATATTGGATCACTATCAGATTGTGGACAGCAGTTATATTCCCCATGCCATGACTGAGTTTCAGGACACTCAGAGAGATGCCCGATATAGCCATTATGCCATTGGTACAGAGCAGACAGTAGTGCCCAGAGTTACAGCAGCAGTCTCAGACGACAGATGATGGTACAGGTTGATGAGCTTTCAGGTATATGACTCAGCAGGTATATCATGGTATTATGGTTAGATTGCTTTTATACTTATTCTTATAGCATATCTTAGCACTTAGTGTCATGATCTGGCGATCATATAGATACATGGACCTGGTTGACCTATTATTTATATTATATTGTCCCTACTCAGACTTAGAAGTTCACTATTCATACTCATTGGTACATACCCTCCTTAGGGAGAATAGAGGTGATCATTACACCATACTATGGCTTGCTAGTGTTGGCTCCATCATTTCATTGTCTTCATCCATCCGTGGCCTACCTTTTAGATTATTACCCTGATTTGCTACTTGACTAGTGACATGGAGGACCTTTCCCCACTGTAGTCTCTGTATTGGATGAGCTTCCCTGTTTATTGTGTCTCGGCTCTGAGTTGGTGACAAAACTTACCTATGGTGAGTTGGAGTTCCTTGAGAATTCCCCCTAGTCACTAAAGTTGTGTTGGCTAAACCTGAAACTTTTAGTGCTGCCATCAATACAAAATCTGGAAAAATCAAATGCTATATCTTGTATATGAAAGAAATGCCAAATGAAAATGGCCATGAAAAATAAAATGTTATATCTTTTGGAAAAATAAATACCTAGGTAAACAAGTTGTCCATGACACACCTAGAAGTGCTCAGGTAAACAAGTGCCTTAAAAACACACCTGCAGCAGAAAGCCTAAATAAATGTAAATCTATGCAATGTGTTTGTAAACACACATAGATCAAGGCTATGGAAACCTCAGGCCCAAAAAGCAATGGAACTTAAATGTTATATCTAAACAATTGCTGGCCTTATTTGTATTATGGATTGTGCGCATCTGTGAAGGTGAATAAACCCTCTTTAAACAACTCATCCATTTGTGAGACACCGCCATTCCCTGTGTTATTGCTCATTCAGTATATACTATGGTGTGTATTCCCTTTCCCTTGCCAAAGTGTCACAAAGTCAAGTCAGTCAAGTCATCCCTTAGCCTAGCCAGTTATTTCAGCCTTCACCCTTCACTAGCAAATTGATCACAACTATGAAGTGAGTATGGTCCTGAAAGTCTAGTCTGAGTAATAATAATAATAAACGACACTATATATTTGGATTTAGATCGCCAGTCATGATTACTTTGTGTCATAGTAGCTATTTGAATAAATTGTAAAGCATGTATTAACCTTGACACCTTGCAGCAGCTATGGGTGATAGTCTGAGTTGTATTTGGTCTTGGTTAGACCTAGTTTGACCATGGAGGACCATGAGACATGAGATGTTGGACCTTATGATGATATGGATAGATGATATATGGTCTATGTACACATACAGGATGATTCTATGCAGCAGCTACAGGGTTATGATGATGATGCTTGGGATACAGCAGTGTTTGGTCATTTACAGATCATTATTATTGGCCTTGTTCCGGTACATTGGATATTTATTTTGATCATGCAGAGATTCATATGGTGTATGAGTACACATCTTGGATGGATTTGGACCTTTTGAGTCCAATGGGACAGTTTGTTTTCAGTTCCGGGCACTTACAGTGATGATTTAGCCTCAGTAGGCTGTCCTAGTGCAGTTTTGGTCTATTGGAGGCCCTGTCGGAGCAGAGATGACTTTTATCCGGTTGACCTAGGGCGCTGATGATGGAAGGGGTGGTCCAGCCACTTGTTTTTACCATATTACCCCCCTCCCGGACACATTGGTACCCTCACCTTGACAGCGCCATCACTCCAGGAGGCAGTTTGGGCAGTTTCACGTTTCCCGAGGCATTTCAGGATTGGTAGAAATGGCTATTGAGGAAATCGATTTGGGCTACTGAGGCAAAGTTATGGCATGGGATGATCAGTGATGATAGATCGGGACCTTCCACACCTCCTCCAGCAGTTTCAGCTTCATCGGGGCCCGCATCCATCACTTATGGCACTTTCTGTGGATTTTTGGGGTCTTTTGAGGACCACGACTTCACCTTGGAGGCACGATTTGGTACTTTCATGATTATTTATTGGTTATTGTGCCATGGGGATTGACCAAGGAGGGATAAAATTACCCCTTGGACCCACCATGAGCCTCTTATGATATTTTGTCATCATGATTTGGTGGGATTCCCCTCTCCTAGGGCGACTTTGTCCACTTATGTTATATTTTATGTGTGATCCATGTATTATGTTGTTGAGCTCATCTCAACCATTGATTAGACATTTGTATCTTTTAATCTTAGCCACTCATTCAAAAAGTGGTTAGGGTTTTGGTGCTTCTCCTTCCTATTTAAAGGAGAGAGCCTCTCATTGTAAAGGGTCTTTGGCTCTTGGATTATTGGTATAGAAAAATATTCTTGTGGAAATTCTTGTGGTCTCCTTTGCATCTGGTGTTCTTAGATGGTGATTGGAAAGTCTATTGCAACCTAGCATTTGGAAATTGTGGCAAGATCTATCTTTTTTGGAAATCATTGTTTGTTTACAGGAGGGCGACTTCAACAAGGGCGATTTTGCAAGGCTTCTTCAAATCGACTTTCTTGGCATTCGCTTGTATCAGGGGGTTATCATTAGTATCATTGTGATCTATGCTATCTTTCTGTTACTTCTTTTGTGGCATTAGTCTTATCTTTTGATGCATCAAATCTGATATGGTTGACGTTTGTTGTGCAGGAGAGAGGGCGCATTGGCTTCTTGGACTAAATCGATTTGCATAGAGACTACCTCAAAGCTTCCAAATTGATCGGGATTGCATAGATCATCATCATCAAGGCATCTACAAGGTTATCCAGGTAAGATCCACAGGTTTGTTTCTCTTTCCTTTATCCAATCCATTGACATAATTCATAAATTGTTAAAACCCTAAATACTTCAAAACCCCTATTTTACATTTTGTCAGATCTACCAAGATCTAGTGGGTTGTTGGGCATGATATTGAAAACCCACCTCTATAGCATCCACGGCATCCCGGATCTATAGTTTGGTGTAGATTGGCTCCCGTTTGATCCCTCTCCCAAGCCAACCTAGCTTCTCCCAAGGAAGGCGCACTTCACCATTTGAGCAGGTTGACCTAGATCTAAGCGATGGGTGTTTGAGATTTCACTTGATTTGACATCTACACATCAAATAACATACACCCAGGTTGTCCCTTTCTTGAAAATCACCTTGTGGGCCCCATTCCACATTTTAAGGGATTTAATCCCCATTTTGGACCACTTGGAACACTAGAACTCAGATCTACAAAGATCTAACCGGTGGATTGCCACGAAATTATAGATCCATATCCCTACTTGACTGATCTACCCGGATCTAAAGTTTGGATGCCATCCGACATGATTTGACCCACCTAAACCCCGATTGAAGCCTCCTTAGGGAAAGTCGCACCACCTTGGAGAAGTGAGTTCACTCACTTCGAGGAACTGGGTACTTGAGATTTTTGCAGATCCGGAATCAGAATAATTCAAAACCTAGGTCTAGACTGTCACTTTGTCAAATCTTGCCTTGGGGATTGCATTCCTTGTTTTTAGGGATTGTGGTCCACTTGGGTCAAACCTAGATCTAGACACATTTATCCATCAAGAACTGTATTGTCCACTTGTCCCAAGTACTAGGAGTCCTAAACCTCAAGTCAACCTTACTTTGACTCCACTTCCCAATTCCCAAGGCACTGGTTTATCTCCAAGGC
This sequence comes from Larix kaempferi, assembly GCA_027924585.1. Taxonomy (NCBI): domain Eukaryota; kingdom Viridiplantae; phylum Streptophyta; class Pinopsida; order Pinales; family Pinaceae; genus Larix; species Larix kaempferi. The sequence continues at coordinate 890,559 of BSBM01001081.1, read as the reverse complement.
AACCCACTCTCCTAGATTGTTGGATTGACTTGTGGTTTGACTTTTGCATGGTGAACTATACCTTTGAAGACATCATGGACCATGGTCAAGATTGTCTCATGTACTAGTTAGCCCCAGTCTGACCCCTAAACAACCCTGCATTGGACACGGTTCCCAAGGCAGTGGATCTTTTGACATTGACCTAGTACACTAGCCCTAGATCTCACTTTAAACATTATAAGTCACTCTCACATCAACTATGAACCAAAGCTATACCTATTGAACCCCTCACTTGGCTTGTGACTTCATCCTTAGGTCTAGGATAAACCATACACCTAACTTCAACTAGAAATACCCTGATTTGGTGTCTTGGTTTTGATCTCTCCTGTCGGGAGTAGATCGGGTCTCCCCCTTTGTTGTCTGGGCTAGATAACATAAAGCGAAGGTTACCTCGACTGGCGTGACAACCATACATATTGGAGGTCGAGGTGATCGTGGTTGCACCTTTTGAGTTGCCCTTCCCTATTGCCATCCATGACTGGATCTATCCATAGGGGTAACTACATCTTAGGTGATAACATTTTGGCGCCGCTGCCGGGGAGGCAATAGCTTGTCCTAGTCCTTCCTGCATATACAACGACACATATCTTGGTAGAAGAGTTTAAAATCTACCTGGCGACTCCCAATCGTGACTCCGCTGAGGAGCGAGCTCATCCCTATAACACTAATCTTATCGTTATCTAGAACCCATGGGGTGCATCATTTTGTTTTCAGGTTCTTGAATTTAAAAATAAATATAAAAATATAAAAAATAAAAAATAAAGAAAATAAAGAAAATTATTATCCATGGCTGCTTCTGAGCGACCTAGGACTTTTGGTCGATTGAAAGTTTTTGACTTTTCCAAAATTGTTGGGTATCCTCATCATATTCCTCATCAAGCCTATGAAAGGTTGCCTACTTTCGATGGAAGTTATGAAATCTCTGCTAGAAGGCACCTTGAAAGATTTCGGGAAGTTCTTAACGAGTTATCCATAACCCATGAGGATGTGTGTATGAGACTATTGGCTTCATCTTTCAAAGAAAGAGCTGGACTCTGGCTTTCGAATTTGAAACCCAATAGCATTTCTGGTTATGACATATTTGAAAACAAATTCCTAGAAGAATGGGGAAGTGAATTCGATGATACGTATCTTTCAAATCAAATCCAAGATCAAAACCTTCCCCTTTCCGATCCTATTGTTGAATCATTTAACAATCAAATATCAAGTGATTTGTCAACATCCGGAGATGACCTTTCCTGCCCAATTTCTTCTGATGATAAGTCTTCTACTTTTGAGTCAATCGAAAGTCAAATCTTTAATCATTGTACAAACCGTAAGTTTTCAAATTGCTTTTTAGGTAGCCCTAGTCCTGATCCTGAGGGAATTTCTGAGGATGAGCTCTTAGTTAACAGGTCTACTGAAATTCCTCCCTCAAAGAGACTCGTTAATCATTCTGTATTTAGTGATCATTCAATTCCTTATCACCTTATTGAAGAAGAAGGTAGGGACATCGACCAAGGTCCTTTAGTGGTGACTTCACATGATCCTTGTGCAAATAATCAGGGTGTTTTAAATGAACTTGTTAATTTCCCCCCTGACAAATTAAATAAAAATGATCATTTATCTTCATATGAATTTAATGATGAATCAATAGAATTGCAATCTCAAGATGAAGATGAAATAATGAATCACACTAGATGCTTTAATCATTGTTCCACCTCTTATAATGAGTCTTTAAATTTTGCCATCCTTAGTCAAGATAGGTTCATCAATTTCTTAGAATTAGAATCTTGTCCTCAAGTTGTAAATATTAATTTTGATCAAAAGCTTGAAATTATTCCTAGAATAAAGAATATTTTCTATTATCAAAACCCAAGGTCAAACTTGTTTATCCATTTGGGAGAATTTTCATATTTGCAATCCACCCTCCCTTCCCAACTCTTTCAATCATCTTTGGGTTGGTGCTCTAGTCAATCTTTTGCCTTGGAAATTTTTAATAGGAAGTATAAGCATGATTACATGTTTGGAGAAAAAGCACTTCATGTCCCTTTTCAGTCACTTTGGAACCATAATGTATGTTGTCAAGTTATCAATCATTCTTGGTGGCTAGAAAAGGTGTTTAAAGATCAATTCCATATTTTCTCCATTTTTGAGCATCAAGTGGGTCTGACTTTGATTTTCCGTCTTTTAAGCTTTAATTTATCCCCACTTGAATTTTTGATCGTCAGTCCCAAGGAGAATCAAATTGAATATGTAAGAGAAGTAAATGAACAAGTTAATCTATGTGAAAATGAATCGAATCACATGTCTTATGTCCTTCCTCTATCCATCTCTGAGTTTAACTTGCATAAATTTTATGATCCTATCAGTTCTTTGATGGAGGATGTTTGCATCAGTCAGTCTTCTCCTTGGCATAATTTCATATTGCATAATTCAAACCATTCTTCAATTTATGAACAAATCAAGAAGACTGTGCCCTTAAATGTGTTGATCTGTAGCCCAATCTTGACTTGTTCTATTATCAAAAATCAAATGAGAATCATTAACCTATTTGATGAATGGTTGCACTGGATTTATGATTTTACCTAACATTTGTGATGACTGGTTAGATTAGGGTAGGTAGGAGACCAAATAAGCCTACTTAGGCAGTAGTTAGTCTTTTCAGCCATTGAGTCTGGCACCTTCTTAGTCTCTGAGCTCCTTTGTAAGCTTCTAGTTTAGCTGAGTACCTGTCACTTTTTCTTTTCCTGCACAATAAAACTCAAATTTTGCAAATTATGTTAGTAGTTTAATTTACTTTCTGCATTTATATTTTATGCATTTTTCTGACATAGAGTAGATTTCATTTCAGTTGATTTTATTATTTTTCCCACACATGCGGCATGAGGTATTTTCTTTAGATGTTTGTGAATGCAGAAAATAGGTTGCAAGAATGAAGATGGAAATAAAATGGTAGAGTGTTGGATCGTGGATTCGAGTAGCAGAGTTCGAGGACCAGAGATTCTGAGGTTCTCAAGCGCTCACTTCAGCCGAGCACTTGTCCCAGCCGGAGCCAGATGTTATCACATATATAGTAGCCGGGCTACCATACATTATTTTTCTCACGCCAGTACACTATTCAGCCAGTTCCCTTGCATTTGAGATGCCGAGATGAGCATTTATATTGGATCACTATCAGATTGTGGACAGCAGTTATATTCCCCATGCCATGACTGAGTTTCAGGACACTCAGAGAGATGCCCGATATAGCCATTATGCCATTGGTACAGAGCAGACAGTAGTGCCCAGAGTTACAGCAGCAGTCTCAGACGACAGATGATGGTACAGGTTGATGAGCTTTCAGGTATATGACTCAGCAGGTATATCATGGTATTATGGTTAGATTGCTTTTATACTTATTCTTATAGCATATCTTAGCACTTAGTGTCATGATCTGGCGATCATATAGATACATGGACCTGGTTGACCTATTATTTATATTATATTGTCCCTACTCAGACTTAGAAGTTCACTATTCATACTCATTGGTACATACCCTCCTTAGGGAGAATAGAGGTGATCATTACACCATACTATGGCTTGCTAGTGTTGGCTCCATCATTTCATTGTCTTCATCCATCCGTGGCCTACCTTTTAGATTATTACCCTGATTTGCTACTTGACTAGTGACATGGAGGACCTTTCCCCACTGTAGTCTCTGTATTGGATGAGCTTCCCTGTTTATTGTGTCTCGGCTCTGAGTTGGTGACAAAACTTACCTATGGTGAGTTGGAGTTCCTTGAGAATTCCCCCTAGTCACTAAAGTTGTGTTGGCTAAACCTGAAACTTTTAGTGCTGCCATCAATACAAAATCTGGAAAAATCAAATGCTATATCTTGTATATGAAAGAAATGCCAAATGAAAATGGCCATGAAAAATAAAATGTTATATCTTTTGGAAAAATAAATACCTAGGTAAACAAGTTGTCCATGACACACCTAGAAGTGCTCAGGTAAACAAGTGCCTTAAAAACACACCTGCAGCAGAAAGCCTAAATAAATGTAAATCTATGCAATGTGTTTGTAAACACACATAGATCAAGGCTATGGAAACCTCAGGCCCAAAAAGCAATGGAACTTAAATGTTATATCTAAACAATTGCTGGCCTTATTTGTATTATGGATTGTGCGCATCTGTGAAGGTGAATAAACCCTCTTTAAACAACTCATCCATTTGTGAGACACCGCCATTCCCTGTGTTATTGCTCATTCAGTATATACTATGGTGTGTATTCCCTTTCCCTTGCCAAAGTGTCACAAAGTCAAGTCAGTCAAGTCATCCCTTAACCTAGCCAGTTATTTCAGCCTTCACCCTTCACTAGCAAATTGATCACAACTATGAAGTGAGTATGGTCCTGAAAGTCTAGTCTGAGTAATAATAATAATAAACGACACTATATATTTGGATTTAGATCGCCAGTCATGATTACTTTGTGTCATAGTAGCTATTTGAATAAATTGTAAAGCATGTATTAACCTTGACACCTTGCAGCAGCTATGGGTGATAGTCTGAGTTGTATTTGGTCTTGGTTAGACCTAGTTTGACCATGGAGGACCATGAGACATGAGATGTTGGACCTTATGATGATATGGATAGATGATATATGGTCTATGTACACATACAGGATGATTCTATGCAGCAGCTACAGGGTTATGATGATGATGCTTGGGATACAGCAGTGTTTGGTCATTTACAGATCATTATTATTGGCCTTGTTCCGGTACATTGGATATTTATTTTGATCATGCAGAGATTCATATGGTGTATGAGTACACATCTTGGATGGATTTGGACCTTCTGAGTCCAATGGGACAGTTTGTTTTCAGTTCCGGGCACTTACAGTGATGATTTAGCCTCAGTAGGCTGTCCTAGTGCAGTTTTGGTCTATTGGAGGCCCTGTCGGAGCAGAGATGACTTTTATCCGGTTGACCTAGGGCGCTGATGATGGAAGGGGTGGTCCAGCCACTTGTTTTTACCATATTACCCCCCTCCCGGACACATTGGTACCCTCACCTTGACAGCGCCATCACTCCAGGAGGCAGTTTGGGCAGTTTCACGTTTCCCGAGGCATTTCAGGATTGGTAGAAATGGCTATTGAGGAAATCAATTTGGGCTACTGAGGCAAAGTTATGGCATGGGATGATCAGTGATGATAGATCGGGACCTTCCACACCTCCTCCAGCAGTTTCAGCTTCATCGGGGCCCGCATCCATCACTTATGGCACTTTCTGTGGATTTTTGGGGTCTTTTGAGGACCACGACTTCACCTTGGAGGCACGATTTGGTACTTTCATGATTATTTATTGGTTATTGTGCCATGGGGATTGACCAAGGAGGGATAAAATTACCCCTTGGACCCACCATGAGCCTCTTATGATATTTTGTCATCATGATTTGGTGGGATTCCCCTCTCCTAGGGCGACTTTGTCCACTTATGTTATATTTTATGTGTGATCCATGTATTATGTTGTTGAGCTCATCTCAACCATTGATTAGACATTTGTATCTTTTAATCTTAGCCACTCATTCAAAAAGTGGTTAGGGTTTTGGTGCTTCTCCTTCCTATTTAAAGGAGAGAGCCTCTCATTGTAAAGGGTCTTTGGCTCTTGGATTATTGGTATAGAAAAATATTCTTGTGGAAATTCTTGTGGTCTCCTTTGCATCTGGTGTTCTTAGATGGTGATTGGAAAGTCTATTGCAACCTAGCATTTGGAAATTGTGGCAAGATCTATCTTTTTTGGAAATCATTGTTTGTTTACAGGAGGGCGACTTCAACAAGGGCGATTTTGCAAGGCTTCTTCAAATCGACTTTCTTGGCATTCGCTTGTATCAGGGGGTTATCATTAGTATCATTGTGATCTATGCTATCTTTCTGTTACTTCTTTTGTGGCATTAGTCTTATCTTTTGATGCATCAAATCTGATATGGTTGACGTTTGTTGTGCAGGAGAGAGGGCGCATTGGCTTCTTGGACTAAATCGATTTGCATAGAGACTACCTCAAAGCTTCCAAATTGATCGGGATTGCATAGATCATCATCATCAAGGCATCTACAAGGTTATCCAGGTAAGATCCACAGGTTTGTTTCTCTTTCCTTTATCCAATCCATTGACATAATTCATAAATTGTTAAAACCCTAAATACTTCAAAACCCCTATTTTACATTTTGTCAGATCTACCAAGATCTAGTGGGTTGTTGGGCATGATATTGAAAACCCACCTCTATAGCATCCACGGCATCCCGGATCTATAGTTTGGTGTAGATTGGCTCCCGTTTGATCCCTCTCCCAAGCCAACCTAGCTTCTCCCAAGGAAGGCGCACTTCACCATTTGAGCAGGTTGACCTAGATCTAAGCGATGGGTGTTTGAGATTTCACTTGATTTGACATCTACACATCAAATAACATACACCCAGGTTGTCCCTTTCTTGAAAATCACCTTGTGGGCCCCATTCCACATTTTAAGGGATTTAATCCCCATTTTGGACCACTTGGAACACTAGAACTCAGATCTACAAAGATCTAACCGGTGGATTGCCACGAAATTATAGATCCATATCCCTACTTGACTGATCTACCCGGATCTAAAGTTTGGATGCCATCCGACATGATTTGACCCACCTAAACCCCGATTGAAGCCTCCTTAGGGAAAGTCGCACCACCTTGGAGAAGTGAGTTCACTCACTTCGAGGAACTGGGTACTTGAGATTTTTGCAGATCCGGAATCAGAATAATTCAAAACCTAGGTCTAGACTGTCACTTTGTCAAATCTTGCCTTGGGGATTGCATTCCTTGTTTTTAGGGATTGTGGTCCACTTGGGTCAAACCTAGATCTAGACACATTTATCCATCAAGAACTGTATTGTCCACTTGTCCCAAGTACTAGGAGTCCTAAACCTCAAGTCAACCTTACTTTGACTCCACTTCCCAATTCCCAAGGCACTGGTTTATCTCCAAGGCAACCCACTCTCCTAGATTGTTGGATTGACTTGTGGTTTGACTTTTGCATGGTGAACTATACCTTTGAATACATCATGGACCATGGTCAAGATTGTCTCATGTACTAGTTAGCCCCAGTCTGACCCCTAAACAACCCTGCATTGGACACGGTTCCCAAGGCAGTGGATCTTTTGACATTGACCTAGTACACTAGCCCTAGATCTCACTTTAAACATTATAAGTCACTCTCACATCAACTATGAACCAAAGCTATACCTATTGAACCCCTCACTTGGCTTGTGACTTCATCCTTAGGTCTAGGATAAACCATACACCTAACTTCAACTAGAAATACCCTGATTTGGTGTCTTGGTTTTGATCTCTCCTGTCGGGAGTAGATCGGGTCTCCCCCTTTGTTGTCTGGGCTAGATAACATAAAGCGAAGGTTACCTCGACTGGCGTGACAACCATACATATTGGAGGTCGAGGTGATCGTGGTTGCACCTTTTGAGTTGCCCTTCCCTATTGCCATCCATGACTGGATCTATCCATAGGGGTAACTACATCTTAGGTGATAACATTTTGGCGCCGCTGCCAGGCAGACCGCGGGTTTGAGGGCAACAGTGGCGGTCAGGTCGCGGCTTTCGGGCCAACAGACGCAGTCGGGACGCAGAAAATAGGGAAAAAGACGCAGTCGGGTCGCGGCAAAAGGGCTAACAGACGCAGTCGGGTCGCGGCAAAAGGGCTAACAGACACAGTCGGGACGCCCGAGAGAGGCAAAGAGCCGCAGTCGGGACACGGGAAAATGGCCGACAGGCACAGTCAGATCGCAGCAAACAGGCGGATTAGCCGCGGCCGGATCGCAGGTAACAGACTTGAATCCGTCGGCAGGGCGTCGGAAAACGTCTGAGAGCCGCGGTCGGGTCGCAGGTAAAGGCCTGAAAGACGCGGTCGGGACGCGACTGCAGAGGGAAAAAGCGTGGTGTGCGGCGGCCGAAAGTGACAGCCGAAAAGAAACAATTGTAAACAAAACCAGAAATTCAAAATCTAGGGGAGTCGCCAAAACTGTAGCTAGGGTTTTACCCCTAGCTTGTGCAAATGAGCACCTACTAAGGAGAATGGACTCCTTAGTAGCAGTTCAGTAAATGGAAATAATTAAACTAAAACAGAAATTAAATTAATTCTAAAACATGCATGAAACATAAACATCAAATTTAAAGAATGGCTTTTTGTATTGATATTACCTTCAATGTGAAGGTTTGATGAAGCCCTTTGCAATGTCCGAGAGGATGCCCCAAGCTTCAATATGCTCCTTCTCCTTCTCCAATGGTGGGAATGGGCCAAAAGTGGCTCTCAAGGTGAAAGTAGTTCAATGATGAACTAGGGTTTCGAGAGAGATTTTGGCAGAGTAAGGGTGCTTGTGATTGTGGATATGGAATAAGGGATCTCCATCACCTATTTATAGTTTTTTGGTGGTGGAGTGCTGACCCATGGTTTTAGGAAACACATGGTTTTGTGCAGCTGTATAGGGTTTTCTCCTCCTTTTCCTCATTATTTTATATTTTTTATTCCCTTTTTAGGGGATTTTTTCTATTTTTGGAGGAAAAAGGGGTTTTTTAGCCTTTTTTAGTCTATTTTGAGGGTTTTGTGGCCTTTTGGAGGCTTTTAAATGGGATTTTTTGGGATTTTAAGGGAAATATGGTAGGAAAATGGACAAATGAGCCGTAAAATGTGCTAGATGAGGTAGTGAACACTTTTTGGGTGTTAACAACATCAACTTCACACAACACCATAATGCATAAGTACAATCATATAGCCCTAATCAATGAATGTATTCGATCATTCACATGCATTCATATTGTTACTAGGGTGATAAGACAATTAATAACATTAATCAAGATTGCACTAATAAATAACATGAAGACAAACACATTATGAACTTAATCAAGAATCAGATTTCAAGGCATACCTGAACTTCCTTAAGTCATACCTGTCGAGACTTTTTGTAGTCTTCTTATGTAAGGCCTTAGCCTCAACTCCCCCTGAAACTTGATCTGGAGCTTGATTAGGGTTTGCTAGAGAAACCCTAAAAATTCAATCTTTGACTTTCACACTTCTGAATGGATGGAAGAATGTGTCTTGCTGAGCTGATCAACCTAGCATTCTTCAATTTTGAAATCTCCAAAATTTGACCCCTCAAAATTGCCTTCGAAACTTCTGGATCTTCTAGACAGGAACCCGTACTAGGGTTTGATGAAGCCCACCCTTCTGTCCAATCAAAAGGTTCGATCCAAGGCTCTAAACTCTTATTTTTCTGAGGAGCTTCTAGCCGTGGACTCCGATTCCAAAAATTCTAACTTTCTCCGAAACCCTAAATTCTGGAAGCCATGAATAAAGGTGCTCCAAAAATAATTCTGTTTTGACAGAAATATGCACCTGATTGTTTCTGGTATAACTCTGAAATTTCTGCTCCACAGGGTCTGAAAACATTTTTTGCAGTAGCCTGACCTGTCATCTTTCCATCCTGATAGGTCTGACCTCAATTGGATTTTCTAAGAGAGAGTTATGCCAAGTGTCACAATGTGACCTGTTTATGGGATAAAACAGGAGAGTGAACTTGTACGGCATGCCACGTTTCACTGTTTGAACTTCGGCCTCTAAAAATGTTTCCTGAGATATCTATCCCTATTATCTTTCCATCCTGATAGGTCTGACCTCAATTGGACTCTCTGAGAGAGAGTTATGCCAAGTGTCGCAACGTGACCTGTTTATGGGATAAAACAGGTGAGTGAACTTGTACGGCGTGCCACGTGTAACTGGTTCACCTTCGGCCTTTGAAAACGTTTCCTGTGATATTAAAGTCTGTGTACTACCTGTCACTTTTTACGAAATTTCATTTGGAGATTTCTAGCCCAAGTTATGACCTTTTTTCCAACGTCACCTGATTTTGACTGAGATCTGGAAGAGGCAAAAACCCTAACTTGTACTGATCATAACTCATAAAGTACAATGAATCTGAGGGTTCCCTTTGGACACAAGGTACCTGGGGATGTTATCTACGACTTGTAAACTTTTCAGATCCTGAAACATCTCATAAATGGATTTATAGCGAAAGTTCCACGATGACTGGTTTTTGCTATATAAAACCCTAACCTTCAAATTGTCGCAAGAGAAGCAAGTGTCGTATGTGCCATACATTGCCTTCCTTCAAGTTAGCTCTGATACCATGTTAAAATTCAATATGCTAAGATATAGAATAGCAGCATTACATTCCATTTCACAATAATAGCATATACAGGATCACTGAAGAAACAACAAGCATAGCATAAACACAAGAGACACAGATTTATCCTGGGAAACCCTCATGGGGTAGAAAACCCAGTAAAGCTTCCTCAATATAGATGACCAGCAATATACAAAGATGCAAACCAAATACATGATCTCCTCCTCCACCATATCAGACCTCTCCTCCACAAGTGCGCCTCTCTCAAGTGTGTGTGTGTCAAATAAGGAACACACCTCCTCTATTTATACACTACACTGACATATATTTTACACAAGTACATGTAGGCTCATATTTAACCATTAGGTTAAATACCCTATTATAACTGACTAGGCCGACCCCCACATGGTGGGTCTAATAACCCTAGTTACCACAACTTCTCGGAGGAATAAACATCTCCGGATACATAGTATAATCACATCGTAGGTATGGAACATCTCCGGAATAAATAAAGTACAATTATAATATTCTTTGAAGTTACAATATTTCAACAATTATTATATTTGAAAAAGAATTAGAAATAAAGTGGAAAATAAATAATAGAACTATTTATTCAAATATTTAATTCTATTTAACATTATTATCTTTGAAAAAGAATTGGAAATGAACTGGAATAAAAATACAAGAACTATTTATTCAAATCTTGATTTTTATTTAATATTATAAACTTTGGAAAATAATTGGAATTAAAGTAGAATATTAATAAAAGAAATTTCTTCTATTTTCATTTTATTAATTGGGAAGGAGAGAAAATAGAAAACATCTTGTGGTCTACTAAAAGTTTTATTAAAAATATTTCTTGAATAAAATTAGTTAGCAAAGCAAAACATAACTAGAACTCTAATTGAAAACCACTACACCCACCTTGCACCAATTTAGGAAATTAGGTGCACAATTAAGACAGGAAGAGACACTTGCAACTTGAGAATAAATATTAATAAAATATTAAATTAAATAAATTATGTGCATGAGAAGACACATGGCACACATAATTTTGTTATAAAAGAAGGGAGGAGAAGGCGTAAAGCATCTCTTGCTCCCTAGTGTTGGACAGGCACCGTAATAGTGAATCTATTTTGTGGTTATTGTGAGTTGGGTTTAGCTTTCCAGAGATTGGGGAATCCCACCAGAAAGCTTGCATTATATGTTCTTACGACCCCGAAATGATCGGGGGTTTGGGGTGAAGGAGAGTAACCCCGATATGATAGGGTGGTCAACCGAGAGGTCTTCAGTAAATCGGGAGATTGGATGTCTAGATCGAAGCGGAAAGGGATGTCATCTACAACCACCTACAACCTTCAAAAATCAGGTATATGGTTCCATTTTATGTACAGTTTGAGTTTTAGCATTTTATTTACGGTTTTGCATTTGATTTTCAAGTTTAAAATTTTTTCATGTGATGTTAGTATTGTTTAGATAGTCTTTTTGAGGAACCCCGAAATGGGGGTCCCTACACCCAAATTTTTCTTGACAAATGAGTGGATTAAGAGTATAAAGATAGAACATTCGGAATATGCAAAAAAATGTTAATACCGGGCAGACATTTGTGACAAAAGTCTACTGGAGAGCATGAAAACAAGAATCTAAGAACTCTCTTTAGGATTATTGCTATGCTTCTATGTAGGATATATGGGAGAGAAAATACAAATATTTAGAAGCTTAGTTGGGTTCCACTGATGTACCATGTCACAACACATGACACCATATTCAATTGGGGATACATCATTTCGAAAAATATGGCTCAGGCCATATCATAAGCTCAGAAAGGGTTAAAGCAAAACAAGGCTGAATTTTAGATGTCGTCATATTTGGTTGATTGCATTCTCATTAGGGACCCTTTACCAAAGCTCATATTCCATTAGGTTCTGAATTAGACTCCAATTTATGTGGCTTACCAGATCATGTGGGCTCATTAAATTGATGCCTCTCTATAAATTTATTTTCAACGAAGAACCAAATTGCATGTCAAACGTAGCATTAGAAGTTATCAGTGCATATATAGATTAATATTTCACCCCAGAAGGCACCTATCTCCGCATGTATGGAGGCATGAAGAGTCTTTCATTGATGCCCATATATGTCACATATGACATTGTCTTGAAGGAGGTAGTGAGGCAGGTATTTGTAAATGGTGTCGCACATTTTCTGAATGAGCATAAGAAAGCATCATATCCACCACTTCCATTTGTTGTTGGATCCTATAAGTTCAATAAGTTCAAATGAGATGAGGGATTTGTGAAAGAATTAGAGGCTTACCATTTTGGAGAAAATATCTTTGTTAGAAGTGATAGTCAGCGGAAAGTAGCTAAGCACTGCTTATCTTACAATATCAATTTTGAGTACACCGATCATTTTTTGAAATATGGATAAGTATATTGAAGAGCAATGAATATCACATATTTGAATAAGAGGTTCGGTAAGAATATGGAAGCTAGATCCAACAAGACAAAGAAGACCTAGAAGGAGAAGCAAGAAAGAAAACTAAAGCAGAAGCTCTGGAAGCAAGAAAATGCAAAAAAGTTGCAGGAAGAGGAGCTAGCTAAGAAAAGGGAAGAAGAAATATAGATAGAAGAAAGGGAAAAGGAGGCAAGACGAAAAATGGAGCAAGAAAAGGCAGATATAACAACTGCAGAATTGGAGGAGAAAAGGTTACAAGATGAAGCTAAGAAAGAAACCAAAGAAGAAGAAAAGATATTGGAAGTAGAAGCACTACAGAAGAAAAAAGAAGAAGAAGAGAAAGTCAAGAAATATTTGGAAGATAATAAAGTGAAAGAAGAAAGTAAATATCAACAAGATATGGAGATAGAAAATCCCACTGATCTAGATACATAGGTACCTCTTACTGGGGGTCATTTCCCTTTGGCTGATATTGGACTCATGCCATTTATGCCCTCAAAGCAACATTCAATTGCAAAACTTGATACGATAGTTTTCAATCCAAAGAGAAATACTATTTTGAAAAGAATAGAGAAACGATTAAATATAGCTACACAACTAGACATCATGACCATACATGAAAGTACAGTGATGGAAGTCACACATAGAGATCCAAAATTCACAGCTTCAGTCAATGTCGCTGCTGCTCAAGTAAATGCATATAATATTGACCAGTTGACTGAATATTTAGAAATGAGCAAAACCAAAATGATCAAACTTAAAGACAAGCTAGTAAAATCCTGAAGTGGGGGAATATAAATGAAAAGGCAGCGAGACGCTCTGGAGCTAGAAAATGAGAAAATCTTGCAGGATGTTCAAAGTCTTGAGGATGAAAAAGAATCGTTGAATGTATAATTAGTCATCATGGAAAGTGAGAAATTTGATTTTCAGGAACATATAAGTGAGTTAGAAGATAAGGAATCTCAACTAGACTAGCAGGTGAAAACTCTGACGATAGAGGAAGGGAGTTTGCAAGCTCAAATAGTTGAATCAACGAGAGAAAAGGAATCCTTTATGGAGAAAATTAAATATGCTCAAGCATAAACACAATACCTTTGTCATGTCCCCATTTTGACCCCCTTTTTCATTAAATTGTAAATGATGTAAATATTATTATTTAATCATGGTGAGGAGCTCAAGGCCAAGGCCCCACCATTGATTTAGTGTTTTATGTATCGGCAATTAAAAATAGATTCCTATGGTTCTTGTGCTAGATAGGCATAATGTAAATAAGACATCATGTAATTACAGATTTTAATGAAATACCCACAACTAGCTATGCAATGCAACAAAGAGATGGGGGCATGATTCTACAAGGAATAGGGAGGAAAATTATTCAAACCCTTGAGCCAATGGTCTTAATCCATGTGTCAATGAGAAAACCCATAAACCACCAACTACCCATTTTGGGTTATGCACCCAGTCATTTAATTCTTCCAGAAATTGGTTGAGGCAGTTAATGCCTTGGGAATGAAGATGTATGGCAGCCAATTTTGTGCATGGGCAAGCCATCAACCTGGAAAAATGTACTTTTGATTATGGGGCAAGAAAACACCCACGAAATGGTGCCCAAAGCCATACTGAACCCATAGTCTTTCCTCTCTCATGCAGTCTGAACTACTGGGTCTTTCCTTCATCACGTTTTTCACCAATTTCCTGCATTTTCCATAGCTGGGAGCTCATTTTTGTGTTGCACAGCAGCTGGGGGAAAGGGAGTCACGTTTTGGGGGTTTATAGAGGTTGTTTTTTCCCCAAAATACCCATGGAATTTTTTTTTTTTTTTTTTTTTTTTTTTTTTTTTTATATTTTTTATTTCTGAAAACGGTTTTTGCTCTCCAGGGTTGAATCCCCAATTGCCATTTCGTTTTTGGGTCTTCCCATGTTTTTCTGGACTGGTAGAAACCCCATCTCTGGGCATCTCACTGTAAAAATGTTTGTATCATGCCCAATAATTGTGGTTCGGATGTTATGTGCATCCTTGTTTTGGTTTGAATCTGTGAGCAAGAAACTTGGAGTGGTAGTGGACAGAATTGACTTGATAAACCTAGTGAAGGGAGTAACCTCTCAAGAAGATCAAGAGGGATTTGGCTACTTTTCTATGCACACCCTGAGAGCACTAGAAAGGAAGGTATGGCTTGAGGGACTGTGTAGCAGTGAAGAGAATTCTTCCTTGTGTTGGGTGTGTGAGTATTGTGGGGGCCAAGTTAGATAGATCTTGTAGAGGTATCCCTGGCTCTGTGCTTGAGCTCACTAGCTTAGCAATTCTTCCTCTCCATTTCCTAGTAGCTTGATAAACCCAATTGTAGATTGGCTTGGCTCGTCTTGGTGTATGCTTGGCTATGTGTGAGTCTGTTGTTCCCTGGTTCCTTGTAGAAATCATGCCAAACTCGGGGGTGGCAGTTGTATCAAGAGGTTGATAAGCATAACTGGACTATGGTTGGGTGGAACGTTGCAGATGCATAGCTGGTTGCTTGGGACTACTTTGTTAAGATAATTATTCTCTTGTGTTAACTTTGCAATTATTTATTTGATGAATATCTTGAATGTATGATGGGTGTGTAATTGAAATTACTTCCGTTGTGTTTTCTTATAATTATACATTTCCATGTCTTTTTATATTATGTGAATGCTTATTTAATAAGTTCATGGGGTTAGATGCCCGGTTTTAGAATCACGATCCTCTCCATCGCACTATATGATGGGAGGGGACGTGACAACCTAACACCATTTTATGAGCATGCTTCTGAATTATAGAGACAATCGTTTCACTCTCAAGAATTGCTCACTGAGCAAAATTACGAGTTGAAGGAAATGGTTACCATATTGAAGAAGATATCTGAAGAAGCTTCAGTTATAAAAAAAATTAACAGGAACATATGATAAAATGAAAAAGTTAATTGGTTGGAAGGGGAAAGACAAGGAAATTCTGTAATACCCCAATTTTGACCCTTAGGAAATATTGGCTCTAATGCAAATATTGTAAACACACGATGTATGTTTCCCTAGCGTGGAGCTCAAGGCCAAGGCCCCGCTAGTTTATGCTCGGATTTTATTTAAATTAGACACGCTTGATATTTTGTTACCCACGTGCTATTAAGCCATGGGATATTGTAAATTGATGTAAATATTTAACATTGAAATAAAATACCAAAAACTGGCTATGGAGGCAATGAATGAGAAGGGGCCACGTGTATCCACTAGGGAGTGGTGAGGGGGCTAAGGGACTAAACCCTAGGCTTCCATTTGTCATTATGAGAACCCATTGACTTCCCTAGGTGACATTAATGCCTGTTGTAAGAAGGTGGTTGAGATTTCAGCCCATGGCTTCAATGGAGCATGGGCAGCCCTGAAATTCGTATGGGTGGGCATGGGCTCTGTTTGCTTGGGCAAGAAGTCACTCAAACTCATGGGAGGTTGCTTCATTCTCACCCCATTCCATTGTTAAACTACCTAGCATCATTCCCATCCAAGAAAAACGAGTGCCAGCAGTGAGAGAACCAGAAAATCGCGACCTTGAGAGAAACCATATTTTGAAAGACCAAAAACGTCCAAATTTGGCATGGGACAGGAAAATCCAATGGGGGATCCATTAGCATGAACCTTGGGGCGAATTTGGGAGCATTAGCTACCCCGAAATCAATAGGAAAACTCAGTTTTTGTAGCTCAGAAAACCAGTGACGGATTTGAGAATTTGGTGAGCAGAATGGTGAGAAATCAAGTTGGGAATGACTATGCAGAGGTTGGAGGTGCTTGATAAACCCAGTGAAGGCTAGGATCTCAAGGATCAGCAGCTGGACCTTTCTATGCCCATCCTGTAGAGCACTGGAGGGAAGAGTCGCCTGAGGGACTGTGTAACAGAGAAGGGGACCTTCCTTGTGTTGGATGTGGTAGGTAATGTGGGTGCCTGACTGTTGAACCCACTTGAGAGGCCTGTAGCTCTATGGTTGAGCTCGCTGGCTTAGCGTTACCCTCCTCTATCTCCTTGGATGCTTGAAAAAAACCATGGCTCTGAGTGCTACCAGCTAGTTCCTCCTTAGTGGATACACAGCCCAGCTCGGGGGTGACCTCTCAGCTGAAAGAACACAAGCTGGACAGAGGTCTACGGTTGGGAGGAACGTTGCCCTTCCATAGCCAGTCGTTTGGACCGTTACAATTCAAGATAAGTATTCTGTGAATTAATTTATATACAGTCTGTGTTTGCAATGCATTCAATCTGAAGGATTAATTATTCCTGTTAATGAAATGAAATGCATCATGTTTTATGCAGTATGATAAATTGTCCATGCTTAATGAAATTAGTGACTGTTACATGTATGAATGATACGGGTATGCTGAATGTATGAAGAAATAGTGTGCATACGTAATGATTAATTTCTGCTGTGTTTAAATTGAGATGAATTTGCATATGGAACTTTTCAAAATGTTAGGAATTTATGGGTAAAGATTATTGGGGCTAAGTCTGCCATAAGCCCGTGTGTTGTTAACGTTTCCTTCTGTGCAAGGGAATCATGGAAGGGGGTGTTACAAATTCCTACACATCTTCCAAAAAGAACCACTGTTGAGCTAAAATTGGACATAACACTCTTGGAGAGTTGTCGAAAGGAAGAGAAGAAGATATCAATGTATTTGATCATGTAAAAACCTTGGAAGAATCAATGTAAACCTTGGGATGAAATCAAAAGGAAAAGATTCATTAAATGTAAATTTTTGTATTCCCTCAAGACAAGTCGGACCAGTGGGTAAAATGCCCCAAAACAGTGGGAAGTCTGCCCCAAATAATGGGCAGAACTGCCCCAGTAAGGTCGGCACAGTTAGGGAAAGTTAGGTTGGCCTAGTAAGGGAAAAAGTCACCTTTTGATGTGTTTAAATAGAGAGTTCGACCTCTCATTTGGTCATTCACTCAAGACAAGTTCGCACTAGTCAAGAGAAGTTCGCTACTGCAGCTAAGAGACTGATTTTTGGGGTTCTCCACTATGGGAGAAGTTTATCTCTTATTTTCTTGGGTTTGCGCTACCACTATCTGGATGTACATCATTCTCTATTGGAAAGTCTAAGCTCGAGGGAGACAAATAGCTTTGTCTATGTTTGGGAGATGATTGTTCTTATCATCATGGTTAAACGAGCTCCACACTCATTTTGTTTCTGTGCTTTTTCATTCTTTTAGTGATCCTGGTTATGCTGCTATAAACATTAACACTTGAGAGGTTTGTTGAATCATCATGACTGCTTCATTTTTGGTTAAGTTGCCACGGTTGCTGAGATAATGACCCTTTCATAGATCCTCCAAGTTGTGTTTAAGTGATCTTTATTTCTAGGCCTATGGCTTTACCGATTCATCAACATAGATCTTAATGTGGGATAAAATGAATTATAAATAGAAAAGCCATAGTAACGTGTTGTGCTAAACCAGGAATTATTTTTCCTTAATTAGTCTATGGAAATAGTTAATTAAAGGCAATCACATAATTACCAGAATACAAGAGATACCCTGGAGAAACCTGTCTTGGGAAAAATCTCTGGCGTTGAAATGGCCATCTTCCTCTACTTATTATTAATGCTTTCTTAGTGGTAGGGTCATTGGAGTTTTTTATTCATAAGGAATAAAATTACAGTGGCAATTGAAAATATGGCATTAACCCTTCCCCACATAATGTTAGGAAAGGTATCATACATCTTGCAGTGAATGGTTTTAGAAGATGCCAAAACAACATGAGGTTTCCAACCCATGCTGTGGATTATCTCATGCATGAAGTAATGTTTTTAGTAAAAGCCAAAACTCATGCATGAAGTAATGTCTTTATAGTAAAGGCCAAAAATCATGTACGAAGTAATATTTTTAATAAAAACAAAAAATTGTAATACAAGAGTTACCTTGGAGAAACCTTTCTTGGTAAAATCTCCAGTGTTGAAATGGCCATCTTCCTCTAATTAATATTAATGCTTTCACAGTGACAGGGTCTTTGGAGTTTTTTACACACAAGGAATATAATTACTGTGGCAAATGACTACACTGCACTCAGACCTCTTCTATGAGCTAGTCAATTCGCTTTTGTCCAAGTCAATTTTTTTTTTATTATCTTTGCAACCAATGCAAAAGTGACATTAACCTTGCCCTGCAGAATGTTAGGAAAGGTGTCATACATCTTGCAATGAATGGTTTTAGAAGATGGAAAAACAACACGAAGTTTCCAACCCATGTTGTGGCAATTCTCTCATGCATGAAATGTTTTCTTAAAAGCCAAAACTCATATATGAAGTAATTTTTTTTAAGTAAAGGCCAAAAATATGCATGAAGTAATTTTTTTTAATAAAAACCAAAAACTATAATACAAGAGATAATATAAGAGATACCTAGAGAAACCTGTCTTGGGAAAATCTCCAGCGTTGAAATGGCCATATTCCTCTAGTTATTATCAAGACTTTGTTAGTGAGTGATAGGGTATTTTAATTTTTGTACACATAAGGAATACAATTATAGTGGCAAATGCCCTCATTGCACTTAGACCTCTTCTATGAGTTAGTCGATGTGCTTATGTCCAAGTCAATCTCTTTGACCTTTGCAACCAATGCAAATATGGCATTAACCTTGCCTTGCAGAATGTGAGGAAAGGTGTCATATACACCTTCCAGTGAAATGGTCTTAGAAGATGCCAAAACAACACTAGGTTTCCAATCCATGTTGTGGCGGTTATCTTAATGTATGAATTAATGTTTTTAGTAAAAGCTAAAAGTTATGCATGAAGTAATGTATTTTTAGTAAAGGCCAAAAACCATTCAAGAAGTAATATTTTTCAAGAAAAATCAAAATTCATAATATAAGAAGAGAAACTTGTCTTGGAAATATCTTGGGTTGAAATGGACATCTTCCTCTAGTTATTATTAATGTGTTCTCAGTGATAGGGTCTTTTTTACACACAAGGAATACAATTACAGTGACAAATTCCCTCATTGCACTCAGACCTCTTCTATGAACTAGTCAATTCACTTTTTTCCAAGTCAATCTCTCTATCCTTTGCAACCAATGCAAATATGGCATAATTTAATCCTGCTCTGCAGAATGTTAGGAAAGGTGTCATACATCTTGCAGTGAATGGTTTAGATGTGCCAAAACAACACAAGGTTTCCAACCCATGTTATATCTATTTCTCATGGATGAAGTAATTCTTTTAGTAAAGGCCAAAGGTGTCATACATCTTGCAGTGAATGGTTTTAGATGTGCCAAAACAACACAAGGTTTCCAACCCATGTTGTAGCAAATTCTCATGCATGAAGTAATGCTTTTAGTATAGGCAAAAACTCATGCATGAAATAATGTTTTTTTAGTAAAGGCTAAAAATAATGCATGAAGTAATATTTTTTAATAAAATCCAAAAATTGTAAATGCTTTTAGTAAAGTCCAAAACTCATGCATGAAATATTGTTTTTTTAGTAAAGGCTAAAAATAATGCATGAAGTAATATTTTTTAATAAAATCCAAAAAATGTAGGTAGTTTCCAACATGTGTAATTATAAACCATGAATGGTTTATGGTTTCTTAAGCCTATATATTGAGTTGTGTTGGAGGTATTGAGAGAGAGATTCTATTGAAGGTGTTACCCCTCTTTCAATAAGGGGTAAATGTTGATTAATTGTCCCTAGATGAGATTTGTGGTGCAAATTTGTGGTTTCACTATAGATCAATGGTTAGATATTCATCCAACAACACAATATTATGGTCGATTGTCCCTTATATGCCTAGCTAGACCAAACACTTTCATGACGACTCACACTTTTATTATTGCTTGTCTTAGTCTAACCTTGGTTGTTTCTCTTTTTACTTATTAAGTGTGTTATTCGATGTTAATATGCACTTTTGTGAACTAAGTCAATGTGATTTCATCCATCTTATAACATAGTACTCTACCATTTTCATTCCGCTCAGCCAATTCACCCATCCCCTTAATTTTCATGTTTGTGGATGATTTATTAATAATAATGAGATATGGTCTTTCTACTATTCTAATGTATGAATGCCTTAATAAAAGTCAAAAGAGTTTTATACTCTAAAAAAAGGAAGATACTGATAAATTAAATGCAAAAAAAAGTATCACAAAAGCCAGGTTCCCTTGTCTTAGGTTGTCTAAGACACATCTAAAGAAGAAATGGACTAATACAATAAAAGGTCTAAGCAAAATGTGCAAATGAAAAAGCACCAATAAACAAAAAGGAAAAAATAAAAAAGGTTCATAATATGAAGACACAAGGATGGATGTCCCATTACATTGCTTCGTAGGCACATGTGGAAGAAAAATCTAAAAGAATCATAACTCTTGAAAGTTAAAGATAGACCAATCACCCTATGTTGCTATGATAGTTATTTTAGAAAGACCCCATTTTTCCCTATGTACATAATTTATTTAATATAACTTCATTTGACTTAGGTAAGTTAAGCTCTTTAGGTTAATTTAGGGTCTCATATATAAAAGAGTTCCAAGGGTTACACCAATGTTAGTTTGGATATGTAAACACTATTAATTAATAAGTTACTTAAAGAAAGTGTGCTTGTAATGTACATCTTGTGTATTATTATCACGTTATATTATCATTGCTTAAGTTTTGATGTTGGTATATTGTTATTTCACTAGAGGGAATTTTTTGTTTTCATGTGGTTCATCGCCCCAAATATTGGTACTAGCTACATCCACGAAATACCCCCCTAGAGGAGAAGCCACTATTGTCTATAGTGTTAATTGTCGGCTATGATTACAGATCCTAACTCGGTGGGGACATTGAGTGAGGCCCCCAATACAATTGCGACACAACCTCCCAGGGATTTGACCCCGAGACTTCCTGTTTGCAAGAACAACTCTTAAACACTCAAGCTAACCCACCAGGCATACATGTACTTTAATGTTTGGACATTATTGATTGCTATTAGAAATTTTTTGATGAGGCACTTCTTTTGGGAGATGTGACATGTTGTGTTTCCTAGGTAGGAAAAGGGGCCAACCCCTTTCCTCATGACGAAGACCCTTGCTACTTGGCGCGTGTGGAATTTTCTAGAGCCTTTATCCTAGTTGTTGGTCCTTTGTCTTCACTTTGGATCATTCTTTTATCATTTTATGCTACTTAGAGCTGGATCGTTGGAATTTCCATGAGAATTTGACCACACGTGTGAGCGTCTTGTTGAGTTATTTGGGTTTTGGAGCATGTTTGGACCCGTTTTCATCCATTTGGACCCTAGCACTCCTTTTTGGCTAGGGGTTGGCACATTTGACCACTTTATTGACACATTGGACCACATTTGTGGGTTTTCTCCCATGGTTTAACATTCTATTGATGGTTTTGAGAGTGGTTTGGTGGAGCACCTTAGATTGTTGGGCCTTATGGTTGAGTCTTGGATCTTATTTATTGAGAGTGCTCTCCTTTCATGGATGGTTTTGTGGTTTTATTATCTTTTGATCGTATTTTGTTCATGGTATATATAGAGCACCCCCACTCTTGGGGACTCTTTTCTATTATTTTCTCATCTCTTGACCATATCAGCTAGTGCGCCTTCCCTCATTAAATATATTGTTAGGGTTTGAGCATTATTTTATCATTTTGGAAGATTCTTAGATTAGATCTAGGGTTTTGGGCATGATTGCATCGAGGGTAGTGACGTGCTCTACAACCTAGTATGGGGGAGATTTTGTAACGCATAGCATTGTGTAGAATTATGTAACATGTTGTTCCAAGTGACGTCGGCTTATACAAAAACATAAATAATATTGATTTAATTTTAAACCTAGATATATCAAGCATCGAGAGGGATCGGATATCTTATGGTGTAAACTTAATGTGTAAAAATTTAAGATAAAAAAAATTACACCTCAAGAAATTGGATCCCTCTTAGTGCTTGATAGATCTAGGTTTAAGATGGATATATGATGGTATTAATATTTTATTGTATTAGAAGTTGAGTTTTTTTCCTATATAAGGGAGCTCACTTTTCACTTTCATTGTTGTTGATTTTGGAGGGTAATATTATCATACCTACTTTATCTTTGGCTCCTATCTCTTAGTGTCTTCATGATGAGCTCAACATGGTCACTGTAATTGAGGTCACTTGTCTAAATTTTATCATTGTTATTTCTATTTTCTATTTCGTTGAAGAGTAGTGCTTCTACATGATTAATCATATGCTAGTGTATGTTGCATGTTGAGATATTTGACATCTTAGAAGAGATATCCAACAAGTGATTTATGTTAGTGTGTGAGCTAGACAAGTAAATTAAAGGTGCATCCAAGGTTGCCCTTCCTTGGTAAATTTGGCAAGCCAAATGAATTGCTTATAGAAAATTTGTCATAATATTTTGCAGGGGTTCTACATCAAGCACATACAAACAAGGATGAAGAGGGAAAATGTAGGACTCTATTAACACAAGGATATAGAAGGCACTAGTCTTTTCTTCCATTATTCAAACAACAATTCTGAAAAATCAATTTAATCTTTAGAGTAATAGATATATTAAAAATTTAGTAAAAGATCTAAAAAAATGGAAATTAAGTAGAAAAAAAAACAAAATGTTTTTCTAACTTTTAGCAATATTTAGATTTGTTTTTGAATATTTAGATCAATTTCTTGAATTCCCTGTAGTTTACTTTTTTGTTTGTTTGTTTCTGCACTTTAATACTAAATTTCAGCTATCAAAAATATAAATTTTTAAATCTTTTGAGAGGGTTTTACTTGTTAAAATTTCACTAAAAATTATTCGGCATATTTGACATGTTTATGTGATGTTTTGACTAGTTTAAAATCACTTAACTCACTAAATTGAATTCTAGAAATGATTTTTTTTGTATATTATTAATTCTTGAAAATACTGTTTAAAGTGACTAAACACATAACAAATATATTTGATCTTATATTGATTTTTTTAAAATGTTCTAAGGCTAAATCTGAAAATTTCAAGTGATTGTTTTGTTGATATATGCCTCAAATTGATTATAACAACAGTGATATAAATTTTGGACATTTTTGTGTAGTGGATATGTTCATTCCGAAGTGATATATCTTGTTAATTCACACATTAAATTAATTTTGAATATATTATCATCATTGGTGAACAATAAGTTAATGTGAATGAGACGATTTAGCCAAATCTACTATCTATTTTTTTTAATATTGTTTTAGCAAATATTTGTCTAATTTCTAGATTCTTTATGGTTCTTAAATGCACTTTTAACTTCATATGGTATTCTGGAAATGGTTATAAATTAGTACAAGTAATCTCACTATTTATATATTGCTCATGGATTAAAAATGTGATGGTGAAAACATAAATTAATAGCTCTTAAAGTTTGTGGGACTAATAGTGAGCCATTTTGGTTTAATGATTTTAGTCATTACAACTTAAGTGAACACATTAATAAGTTTGAGTGACACCTTTTTGCAGAGATTTTCATCTCTCAAAGTGGGTCTCATTCAACTAAACAATTTTATAAATTAATGAAGTTAATTTGTTAGCATTAATTACGCTCACTTGTGGATGAATTGCGGCATAGGAAAATATTGTTATAGGAAAATGGCAAGCATATCAAGACTAGAAATGGAAAATATAACTGGATCTTTGAAGTGTGAAATATCAAGATGAATTATTATCACATAAATCAAGATTTATGGGTTGAAGTATTTGGAATGAAACCCTCTACTATGAAAGATGAAGATTGGCTAGTCTTGGAGAGAAAGGTGAGAAACCTTATCGGGCTTTATTTGTTCAATTCGATTATATTAAATGTTTTTGAATAACCTTTTTTTGTAAGGCTAAAGAAGAACTTGGGAGACTTGTACCAAGTTAAATCCTTGGTTAATAAATTTTTTTAAGCATAAAAAGTTGTACACCTTGAGAATGGGTGATGGTGATTCTTTATTTGAGCATTTCAATGCATTTAATACCATTGTGAATTAGTTGAACTTATTTTGAGTGAAGATGGATGATGGTGATCATTGTTGAAAGTATTCAAATAACTGAGAGGGGGGGTGAATCAATTATTACTGTGCTTAAACAATTTTACATTCATTTTCCCTTTTAACTTTGATAAAGTGTGACGATCAATATGATATGAGATGTTCTATGCACATTCCTTTATAGCAGGTATATTGTTATAACAGAATTAAATATAAGGCATATAAACAATGTTCAATCACATAAATATGTAGAGACACTGACTTTCCTGAGGAAACCCTTAAAGGGAAAAAACCTCTTCTTCTTAGTATGAAAGGAAAGCTCCAACTTCTCTTTAAATTCTATTTTATCTGAGCTACAACCCAGATGAGGCTGCTACCTCTGTTTCTTCAGCACCAACTGAATGGAAGCTACAACTCCCAAATGTACAAGCACCAAATTTCCAAGAAGAATTTACATTCTTCCTTTGCTCCTCCTTACCACCCTATGTAAGAAACAATTCAGTCAATTATATCACACTAGTTCAAATATATCAGTACATACCCTTTTTATTTTGTTCTGTGCTGATATAGCTTGAGTTTCTAAGCATTTTGTTCTTCATTAAATCGAGCCATACTTTTTTGTTCTCATTTTCTTCGAATCACAGCTTCATCAGTAACAACTCCTCTTCATCCTCTCAAATCTCAATATATAATTTTTTCTTCATCTATTGTTTTTTTTTTATAGATACTGAAGTTATATGCCTCGGTCTTTTTAACTTCCAGATATACAACAGTAAATATGAGAATTACATGTCCAGAGAACCACTTGTATAGCTCAAACCGTAGCTTTGTTTGGCGATTTCCTCATAAATAATGTAAATGGGGCCGTTGCGCACAAAACCCATGTCCCATATTTTCGATATTCGTCTCCAGCTGCCCGCAAATCGAGAGGCGAATCACTGTGTTCTTATCTGAGTCACGACCGTCTGAGTCTCAGCCGTCTGAGTCACAGCTTGTCTGAGTCACAGCTGTCTGAGTCGTAGCCATCTAAGTCACAGCTTGTTTGAGTCGTATCCGTCTGAGTTGCAACTGTCTGAGTCACAGCTTGTCTGAGTTACAACTTTCTGAGTTGCATTCGTCTGAGTCACAGCTTGTCTGAGTCGTAGTTGTTTGAGTTGCAGCTGTCTGAGTCACAGCTTGTCTAACAACATTCTTTTCCTGTATTTAAAAACTCAGTTGCTACTTTCCAATCATCAATGACAACTGAATCAAAGTGCCAACAATCTCGCCCTTTGGCATTGATGGAAACCTAAAATTTATGATGTTGCAAGTGTAATCATTGTCTGCTTGTTATCTGCAACTACCTGAACTTCTCCCCCTTTGACATCAATGTCAAAGAAATCATGACAATACATCTCCCCCTATCAATATTAACTCAGAAATCAGCAAATAAAACATTATGGAACCATCTCATAATTACATCAGATATGCAATAAGCATAAACTCCCCCTGCCAAAGTGAACAAGTTAGTTGGAACAAGATATGACACCCAATTTCTGGCGTAGATATTCAAACTGGATTTTGGATAGGGGTTTAGTAAATATATCAACAATCTGTTCTTTAGAAGGAATGAAATGTAATTGGACAACTCTATTTGTAACGTGTTACCTTAAAAAATGATACTTGATTGGAATGTGTTTGGTCTTGAAATGAAGAACAGGGTTCTTTGAAACACTAATGGCACTTGTGTTATCACAGTGAACAGGAATAGGTTCAAAATTTTTCACCTCCAAATCAGCAAGAGTTTGTATCATCCATAATACCTGTGTATAGCATGTTGCAACAGCTATGTATTCAGCCTCAGTAGTAGATAGAGAGATAGAACCTTGCTTTTTACTCATCCATGCTACTAATGAATCGCTTAAGAAGAATGCACCTCCACTAGTGATCTTTCTTTCATCCAAACAGTTTGCCTAGTCAGCATCTGAATATGCAATCAACTGAAAGTTTTGATTCCTAGGATACCAGAGACCATAAGTCATTGTGCCTTTCAAGTATTTGAAAATTCTCTTCACAGCTACTAAGTGACTTTGTTTGGGAGTAGACTGAAATCTTCCTAGCATTCCAACAACATGCATGATATCAGGACAAGTTGCTGTAATATATAGAAGACTGCCTATCATTGACATGTATGTTCTTTGATCAACATATGGTGAGATATCGTCTTTGCTAAGCTTGTATCCAACAATCATAGGGGTACTAACAGGTGAAGAATCCTCCATTTGAAACTTTTTCAACATCTCCTTCAGATATTTGTCTTGAGAGAGAAATAGACCTTCAGAATTCTGATTGATTTGAAGACCAAGAAAGTATGATAATTCTCCAATCATTGACATTTCAAACTCAGATTGCATGGCATTAGCAAACCACTGGACATAAGATGCATTAGTACATCCAAAGATAATGTCATCAACATAAACTAGAATAATTATTAAATCATCACCTTTAGTTTTGATGTATAGATTGCTATCAGCAGTGCCTTTCTTGAATTCTTTTTCTTGTAAATATTTATCCAATCTGTAGTACCAGGCTCTTGGTACTTGTTTCAATCCATATAGTGCCTTCTTCAGTTTGCAGACATAATCAGGATTGTCTGTCAATGAAAAACCTTCAGGTTGCTCCATATACACTTCTTCTTTAGGTATCCATTTAGAAAAGCTAATTTAACATCCATATGATAAACTTTGAAATTTTTGTGACACACATAAGAAAGAAACATTCTTATAGCTTCCATTCTTGCCACAGGTGCAAAAGTCTCATCAAAATCTTGTCCCTCAACTTATGCATACCCCTTGCAAACCAATCTGGCTTTATTTCTCACAATTTGTCCTTTTCCATTCATCTTATTCTTAAATACCCATTTGGTACCTATCACATTCTTATCTGCTGGTCTAGGAACAAGTTCCCAAGTATTATTCTTTTCAATCTGATCAAGCTCTTCATTCATGGATTTTATCCAATCTTCATCTTCACTAGCTTCATAAAAATTTTTGGGTTCTATTATAGATAAAAAGGCAATGTGAGACTGTTCTGTATCTTTGAGTAACTTTCTTCTTGTCTGCACACCTTCATTCTTGTCACCAATGATCTGACTTTCAAGATGATTTTTCTGAATAATTCTTGAAGGAGGTTTTATTGATTGTTGTTGTGAGTCTGCATCTTCATTCTCTGATTCATATTCTTCTTTTTCTGATTCTTGGACCTGTTCTTCTTCATCTTCAGTTTTATCCTTTGTACATGATTCATCACTATTTATCTGAGTGTCTTTTACATGACTCCCTTCATCTTCTTTAATATCAATGCAGCCAACCATCTTATGCAACCTCTTATTGTAACATTTATATCCTTTACTGTTTGTAGCATATCCTAGGAAAACACCTTCATCATCCCTATCATCATATTTTCCAAGATGTTCATCATTATTCTTGATATAACAGTTACTCCCAAAGACTTTGAAATGCTTGATTGTAGCAGGTCTCCCAAACCACAATTCATAGGGGGTTTTATTACTATTCGGCCTTAAGTGAGCTTTGTTAAGTATATGAACAGCTGTATGAATTGCCTCTACCCAAAAACCTTGAGATATATTATTTTCTTTCATCATTGATCTTGTCATTTGCTAAACTGATCTATTTTTCTCTCAACCATTCCATTTTGTTGTGGAGTCCCTGGAATTGTATACTCTCTTTTGATACCCTATTCATCACAAAATTCCTTGAAATGCCTTGAGCTAAACTCACCTCCTCTATCTTACCTTACTGTTTTCAGTCTTGTTCCTTTTTGATTCTCGGTCAGAGCTTTAAATACTTTGAATTTTTCAAACGCTTCAGATTTCTCTTTCAGAAAAGCAACCCAAGTAAGTCTAGAATAATCATCTATAACCAGCATAAAGTAATTCTCTTTTCCTGTATCTTCCTTCCTTGATGGTCCATACAAATCCATGTGCACTAACTGAAGAGGTTTATCTGAAGATGGAAAGCTCTTGGATTTGAACTATGTTCTAGTTAGTTTTCCCATTTGGCAAGGTTTACAGACAACATCATATGGTTTTGATATCTTTGGGAAATCCTTCACTGCTCCATTGTTTCTAAGTTTGATTAAATGATCAAAATTTAAATGTCCAAGTCTTCTATGCCATAGCTAGCTCTAATCATACTTGCTTAGATGACATTCCTCCTTTTCTTCTTTCAAGACATAAACATTGTTTTTTGTTCTTATACCTTTGGAAACTAATTGGCCTGAGTTTACAGAATTTATCTTACAATCTTTAGTAGTGAAAACCACTTCACATCCCTTGTCACAGACCTGACTGACACTAAGAAGATTATGTTTTAAACCATCCACAAAAAATACATCTTGAGATTTCCCTTTGCCATTACTCAGACTTACCATTCCTTTGCCTCTGATTTTTCCTGGAGCATCATTTCCAAAAGTTACATTTCCTGATTTTTTATCTCTTAGAGACAAAACTTACTTTTATCCCTAGTCATGTGTTTGGAGAATCCATTGTCAATATACCATGGGTCCTTCTGTCTTTGAGCAGAAAGCACTAAATCACATTGATTGCTTTCTTTCCTCTTCCACACTTTTCTTTCAGCTGCATAATTCACTCTGTTGGTTGTGGAGCCAGATCTTCTAGTCTCATAGATGATATTGTATCAGCCGTGTTTGTACCCTAGTTTTATATGATATGTAGGTGGACTGTACAGTCACCCCAGCGGGGGGGTGTGGGGGGGCATCGCCCCCCCACAGGGTTCCAAGGGGGACCATCCCCCTTGGCTGGGGGGTCCGGGGGCCAGCGGTCCTCCGGTGGGGGTTCGGGGACAGCGCCCTTGAGAAATGGGGGTTCGGGGGCAACGCCCCGAAGAAACTTTTTGGGGCTGTTTTCGCCAACTGTTTTACGGGCCCATGGTTTTGGGTATCCCGTGGTATTTTTCCATTGTATTTCCCTTATAAAATAAAGACATTGTAATACGGCTAGGGATGATGATGTATTAGGTTTTATGCATTGTAAAGATCTCTGAGATCAGGAGAGAGACTGTGAAATAGAGAAGAGGAAATGCAGCGATTGTGCTGCAGGTTGTATCCCTTCACCTTGCTGGATGGTAATAATAATAAGGACTGGAAAATTCAGTGTGGACGTAGCCCAAGTTAGGTGAACCACGATATATCTGTGTCTCTCTTGTAATGTGTATGTGTGATTATATTTGCATTTTTGTTTATTGTTATTGCTCTGCGATCTTGTTTTTTTATAACACACTCTTGAATCTGTTTTGTAGTTCTTCAAATAACATTCTATAGCCTTGTGTCCAAAGTTATGACAAACATAGCATTCTGGCTCATTGTACAGAAGATCAAAAGGATTGACATTTCTATCATGAATTTCTCTTCTGAATGTTGATAGAGTATGATAGTTTTGATTACTCACTGACTGTTCCACTCTGTGTTGCAGCATTTGATTCTTACTAAATATTCTTTGTTTCATGTTTCTAGGATTAAATACACAGATTGCACCTGTGTGACCAAAGCTAAAACAACAATAATAGTAACCATTAAAGAAATTTTGATACCTGGATCTTAGCTGTCCTCTTGGAATTGATTGCCTTGTCACTTTGTATTGTATATCTTCTTCATGCTTTTTTTACTACAGAATATTGTTTTTTGTTCCTGTACCTATATCCTTTTTATCATTCATTAGATTATCATTACTATTGGTTTTATTTGCTTCAGCTTTGATGGAGGTTGCAGACTTTGTGAATCCTGATTTCTTGCTGCTTTGAAAGTTGATCACCTTAGTTATTTCTTTGTTCTCTGAGTGACTGTTTCTTGAACCTTGTTCATAGCCTAAACCAGATTTAATCAAAGGAGATCTTTGCTTACTCAAGATATTATTTAACTCTTCTGAGGCTTTAATGCTTGAACAATTCTAATGATACAAAGTTTGGAATTTTTCTAATTCTTTCTTCACAGTCACCACTTCTTCCTCTAACTTTTCACATCTTGTTTTACTTTCAACCAGCCGTTGTTTAAGAGTGTCTTCTATTTTCTTTGCCTCTTCTAATTCTATTTTTACCAAAATACAGTCTATACTAGGTTCTTTGTCATTCTTTTCATATTGTATCAGCAATTGTTTTTGTTGCCTCTTCTTTAACCTGAGTCTATCAATTTCTTCCAATGCACTAATCAACTCACCTTCCATATCAACTATAGCATCTTCATCATTCATGTCACTTTTTGCATATTCAATGTCAAGATATTCTATGGCCATAAGCATAAAATCATTCATTCTATCTTCACAAGATGAATTGCTATCTATATCCTCTAAGGAGACATCATTATTTGCACACAAACTTTTCTTTTTACTGTATTTCTTAAATTTGTATTTATCTTCATCATCAGAATTCTAATCTTTATTCTTGTGAGGACATTTAGAGGCAAAATGACCTATCTTACCACAGTTAAAACATTTAAAAGACAGCTTGTCTCTATATTTACCTAATCCTTTCTTCAATCTTCTTACAATTTTTTACACAATCTCATCTGATCCAGAATCAATATTCTTATCTGCTTTAAAGGAGGCTTCTCTAGTCGTATTTGTATCTTTGTTGATCCTCATTTCATAGGCAGTTAGAGTTCCTAGGAGTTGATCAATACCCAGATTTTTAAGATCATTTAACTCTTCTATTGCTCAAACTTTGGGGTTAAATTTATCAGGCAATGATCTTAAAATTTTCTGAACTAAGGATGCTTCTTCAATTGTTTCACCGAGGCCCTTCATAGCATTCACAAGCTCTTCAACCCTTAGGAAATATTTACTAACAATCTCATCCTCATTCATCTTTAGTTGTTCAAATTTCAGCCTGTATGTTTGCAATTTGGCATCTTTTACTTTCTCATTCCCTTCATAGCTATTAATAAGTTTATCCCACATATCTTTAGCAGATTCAAGCTGCATCACTTTCACAAACTCAGATTCAGCAAGACCACTTAATATTGCATTCATTCCCTTAGCATTAAAACTGAATTCTATCTTGTCATCTTTGGAAGTAAGAACCACAAGTTTTGTATATCCAGTTTCTACAACTTCCCAAACATCAGCACCTAAGGACATTAAATATGTTCTCATTCTAACTTTCCCAAAAGGAAAAATTTGTTCCATCAAACATAGGTGCTTAATTGGTTGAGCCTTCATGGCTTGTCATGTTTAAGCTTTTGGATCTACCTTAGACTAAAGGAACACTACTCTGATACCAATTGTTGAAAGTATTCAAATAACTGAGAGGGGGGGTGAATCAGTTATTACCGTGCTTAAACAATTTTACATTCCTTTTCCCTTTTAACTTTGATGACGTGTGACGATCAATATGATATGAGATGTTCTATGCACATTCATTTATAGCAGGTATATTGTTATAACATAATTAAATATAAGTCATATAAACAATGTTCAATCACATAAATATGCAGAGACACTGATTTTCCTGAGGAAACCCATAAAGGGAAAAAACCTCTTCTTCTTAGTATGAAAGGCAAGCTCCAACCTCTCTTTAAATTCTATTTTATCTGAGCTACAACCCAGATGAGGCTGCTACCTCTGTTTCTTCAGCACCAACTGAATGGAAGCTACAACTCCCAAATGTACAAGCACCAACTTGCCAAGAAGACTTTACAGTCTTCCCTTGCTCCTCCCTACCACCCTATGTAAGAAAAAATTCAATCAATTATATCACATTGGTTCAGATATATCAGTACATACCCTTTTTGTTTTGTTCTGTGCTGCTACGGCTTGAGTTTTTGGGCATTCTGTTCTTCATTAAATCGAGCCATACATTTTGTTCTCATTTTCTTCGAATCACAACTTCATTAGTAATGACTCCTCTTCATTCTCTCAAATCTCACTATATAATATTTTTTTTTCATCCATTGTTTTTTTTATAGATGCTGAAGTTATATGCCTCAGTCTCTTTAACTTCCAGATATACCAATTCTAAAACTAAAACTGTCTCTTTAACTTCCAAAATTTACACGCTGTAACTGACATTTTAACTATCTCTTTGAATTCTAGAGCTTACACGTTGTAACTGACTAATTAAAAAAAAAATGTTTGTGAGTCGCAGCTTGTTTGAGTCACGGGTGTTTCAACCAATTGCTAATTTGTAAAAACCGGCCGCAACAGTAAATCTGAGAATTACATGTTCAGAGAACCACTCGTATAGCTCAAACTGTAGGGGTGTTTGGCGATTTCCTCACGATTCAAGTAAATGAGGCCGTTGCGCACAAAACCCATGTCCCAGATTTTCGAGATTCATCTCCAGCTTCCTGCAAATGCAGATGCAAATCACTGTGTTCTTATCTAAGTCAGAACCGTCTGAGTCTCAGCCGTCTGAGTCACAGCTTGTCTGAGTCACAGTTGTCTGAGTTGTAGCCGTCTGAGTCACTGCTTGTCTGAGTCGTAGCTGTCTGAGTTGCAGCTGTTTGAGTCACAACTTGTCTGAGTCACAGCTTTCTGAGTTGCAGCTGTCTGAGTCACAGCTTGTCTGAGTCACAATTGTCTGAGTTGCAATTGTCTGAGTCACAGCTTGTCTAACAACATTCTTTTCTTGTATTTAAAAGCTCAGTTGCTGCTTTCCAAGCATCAATGATAACTGAATCAAAGTGCCAACAATCATTGCAAGTAGTCTCACTATTTATCTATTGCTCATGGATTATGAATGTGATGGTGAACAAATAAATTAACAGTAAGCCATTTTTGTTGCAGTGATAGCCACTACAACTTTTAGAAAGATTGGGTGACACAATTTTGCAGAGTTTTGCATCTGTCAAAGAGGGTCCCATCCAAGTAAACAATTTCATAAACTAATCAAGTTAATTTGTCACTATTAATTACACTCACATGTGGATGAATACAAAGAGTGAGACATTTACTATAATGCAGTTTTACAATTGATACATTGTGGTACATTGTTGATCTTTATTTCCAGAAGTTATTTCTTCTTATGTACATGAATTCTCTACTTTGAGCAATGATAATGAAACACTTTATCTCTTGATCATTTTACATTCATTGGTTGAAGTAATTTGTGGGAACTGAACTTGACTAAACACTTCTAAGTCTATAATCAGATGAACATTCTAAGATCCTCCTAAACTTGATAGGAAAGCCTCCCCTGGCCTCAAAAAGTGGCATAAAACATGGGAAGACTCAAGTTAAGGTGACAACGGCAAGAGTCTTTTGAAGTTACATTTCTAAGAATTAGTGGATTGGGGCTTTGCCACTAAAGTGCTAAATTGAACTGTAATAGATGGTATTGCTATGTTACTAAAATTTCTCTAAAACATGAATGTTGTTGATCACTCTTGTTAGGAGGATACAAAATCTAAAAGTGTAGTTTAACCTTTGTTAATTGTTGTATAATACATTGAGCTTGTGTTGAAGTGTTTTTTTAGCTTTTCTTTCTTTCCACTGAAAGGGTATTCGCTGGAAATCATTGTGTAATGATTGCATGTTTTTATTTGTTTTACATATTTTTTTTATTATTTAGAGTTCCTACACATTATTCTCTCATTGATTATAGTAGGAAGGTTATTTCACACTTTTTATTTCATTCATTTGGTATCAAATCTTGATCAACGCAGATCCCAGGTGTCAGGGACATGGTTTTTTGATCTAATATTGGTTTGAGTGGGAGTTTGTGTAGAGGAAAATATGTTAAGTTTTATAGCTTAGATAGGTACTTCTGTAGGCTAAGTGTCTACCTACATGAAGATTTATTAAATGATTAAGTCACATCCATAGATCTTAAACTAGAGGATGCATGGATAATTTGGTAGGTCATACATGCCATATAACACATGAGGATAGGTTGTACAGATTGTTGGGACAACATGGCATGATTCCCAAGGTAGTTTTTTGGTTCATTTAATTGTTATTAAAATTCCGCTGCAACCTTCAAGAAAGCTCTCTAGTTTGTTGGGTTCCCCCATTGGGGTTTCCAAGGTACATCTTGTGTCATTTTTTGTGAATGGTTTTCTATCTTTTACTATGCATTTAATGTTTAGAAACTCAAAGTATTTTTATTCATCAAAAGGTGTAGACAATGCTTCCTATGTTGGATGACGAAGGAAAAATATTTTTTGAGCTAGAAGCTATTATTGCTACTAGGGAGAAGATATTGCATTCTCGAGTAATGAAGTGGTATCTTATTAAATGGAAAAATATTTTTGAAGAATATGCAACTTGGGATTCATAACATTTCTGATAGTTGCATCCTTCCTTACCATTTCTTTGAGGACAAAGCAAAATTTCAAGGAGGGGAAATGTGACATTTGTGTGTAAGCTAATAAAGTCAATTAAATAATAACATAATTCAATAAGAAAAATAAATGAAATAAATAATTAAAATAAAATATTAATTAATTAACTATATAGTGTTACCTAAAAAACAGTTTTGAAATTGTGCTTCTATTGTACATGCTCTTACTTCATCACCCTTGATTATCCCCTCGAACTTTGCAAAGGATTTTATCCTTTGTATCTCAATGTCCACTTATGTTATCACTAGAGTGCTCATTTAAGAGGATGCTAACTGTTGGGAACATGTCACCTATTATATTAGTAAGAACCTATATGGACTCTCTAGATTGGATACCCATGCAACGAATATAGCTTTAGCCGTTGTTTTCACGGTTTAGAAACTTTGTCATTACATCTTTATGAAAAAAACCAAAGACATCTTAAATTCAAATCCTATGTTGCATATCTTGCATCGATGCAACATTCCAGGCAAGGTTGCTAAGTGGATAATTATCATTCAAGAATATGACCTTGAATTTGTGACCCCCAAGAGTAAAAAGGATTTGGACTTGGTTGATTTAATTTCAGATCTACTCTCCAATACCAACCATTCTCCTATTAATGACTATCTTTTGAATGAACACTTGTTCACCATTTATTCATATGATCCTTGGTATGGGGATTTTCTCGTATGCTTTGCACTCAAAATTTAAGCCCTCACCTCTCTCATGATGAACATTGTTATATTCTCCACCAAGCTCCCTAATACTTTCTTATCCACAATATTTTATACCATCAAGGAGTTTACACTATCTTATGTCGATGCCTCAATTTTGATGAGGCAAAAAAGGTATTTGAATGAATTCCATAGCAGTGCTTATGGTGGCCACCTCTATGGAATGGCTATTGCCCAAAATATCATCAGTGCTGGTAATTTTTGGCCTAACTTGTTCTCTGATTGCATAGAGGTAGTAAGCATTGCTGAAACTACCAAATCTTTGCTCAAAAGATGAAGACCCCTCCACTCTCCTACATCCAATCATCACCATTGATTCATTTTGTAAATGGGAAATTGAATTCATGTAATATAGACCTATGTCGACTAGTGTCCGTAAATACATTGCAATGGATATTTATATTTCACTAAATGGGATGAAGCCATGCCAACATACAATAACACTACCACAATCAAGGTGATCTTTTTCTTAAACCACACCATTATTTAATTTGGCATCCTGGAGAAATTGGTGTCTAATCAAGGTACTCACTTTGAATATGTTGAGTGAAAATAATTATCATACCATGTGAAAATTGAGCACCACTTTTCCTCTTCCTTTTACCCTTAGGGAAATGAAGTTGAGGTCGCCAATAGGGTCCTCAAAACCGTGCTCCAATGGATGGTGGGTAAGAACAAGTCCAACTGACATCATGTTCTCTTTATAGATTGATGTTCATATCAAAGGTCTACCGAAACAATGAATGGGTTCATTCCATTCCATCTCATCCATGGAGTGAAATCTGTTTTACCCATCAAGTGTCAAATCCTCTCCTTGCAACTTAACGTCGTACTTTTTCTATATACCTCATCTCTAGAACAACACTTGATTTCCATGGAAAAAGTGGATGTTATGTTTCTTTGCATACCATCAAGGCTTCCAAACAACATTTGAAAGCTCATTATGACATCCACGCTTTCATTATGACATCCACGTCTACCCATGCTCATTCCAAGAAGGAGATGTTGTCCTTATTTAAAACCAAGCCTATGATATTATACTTGGACTAGGAAAGTTAAAATCTTTGTGACATGGCCCCTATGTCATAAAGCACTACCTTGGTAAGGGGGCATGGCTCCTAAAATCTTTGTGACATGGCCCCTATGTCAGAAAGCACTACCTTGGTAAGGCGACATGGCTCCTCTCCAGTGTGGATGGCCAACTCCTAAAGCACACTCGCATTGGGTTGTATTTCAAGAGATGCTATTCATAAGACTGGCACACTTTTTTTTCTTGTATCGTATTTTTTATTTTATTTTCTCCTTTCTAGGATGAGCCTTACGATTTATTTTATTACTTTTATCTCTTCCATATGGATCATCATCTTATTTGTTACGTTAAAAATATATTTTCCCCTCTCTAGGATGAGCCTTACGATTTATTTTATTATCTCTTCCATATGGATTATCATCTTACTTGTTACGTCAATTACATTGACTATGCAAGTAGATATTCTCTGAATCTTGTCACATCCATCGTCCATGGTAGTGGAGTATATATCGGTGCTACCACCAATAACCAGAAGAAATAACATGTTGACTCAACACATTAGGAAACAAAGGGTCATCCACTACGAAAAGAAAAAATTGAAATATTTGCACTTAAAATCATTTAATTATTTAATTTAAACTTGGAATTATCTAATGATGGATGGAAACCATGTTCGGTTTGTGATGAGACCATCATCTTGATTAAGGAAGTTGTTGTTTTTCACAATTTCAATGGTCTCTCTTATTCTTCTTTTGTTCCAATTGTCCACATTGGCTAAAATCGTTGCATCTTCAATTTTTATGGGGTGATTTGTGTCATGTGAATGCTTTGCCAAAGTTGATTCAATGTGTTCTATTCAAGTTGATTTCAACACTATGTTCTTTAATTCTCATTTGGATAGACCTCCATGTTTCCACAATGTATATTTTTCTACAAGCGCAAGGAATTTGTAAACTCCTTTTTGTAACCTTGGGTTAGTAGGATCCTTCAATGATCTAAGAAGCTTCTTGATGTTGTTTAATGGAGAGAATATTGCAAAAATATTCTTCCTTCTTAAATTCTTGGCGATTTTGTCAGTAACCCCTTGAATGTAAGGTAGGAACACTTTATGGCCTTCTACATTGCTTACTGTATCTCTCTCAATTTTACTCTCATGCCTTTCTGCCTTTTTGAAGGCCTATTGATTTGAGCCCAAGGGTATCCATCGCTTATGAATACTCTACGAAGATGTTATTTTTCCTATTCAATGTGATCCCTATCAGATATCCTCATGGCTCTAGTGATCAAAGTATTAAGGACAACCATTTTTTGGCTAGGATGATGGTGTGATATTGCATGCAAATATTGGTCTATGTGTGTTTTCATTCGATAAACCTCATGTGCCACATCACCATATTGCTTTATGCTAACCAAGACATCTAGGAAAAGGAGTGATCGGTTTTCTTTTGACTCTATCACGAACTTGAGTGTGTTGCATTGGTTGTTCAATTGTTGGACTGATTTATCAAGCTCTTCTCTTCCATGGCTCCAAATAACAAAGATATCATCAATGTATCTTGACAACCAATCTGGTTTTAAACTATATGTATTAAGATATTTTTGTTCAAAGCTCTCCATAAACAAGTTTTCTACAATTGGTGAAAGCGGAGATCCCATGGTGTATGGGTTTGCTCATAAATTTCTCCTTGGAAGCTAAAAAAGGTTGATTTGAGACACAACCAACAAGTTGTGCCATTTCTTGGTTTGTAAGATCTTCTATAACTTTGATAGCCTCTTCAATTGGATTCATTGTAAACTAGGAGACCACATCTAAACTTAAAAACAACTCATGTTCTTTCATTAGTTTAAAGCAATCCTCTAAGAAAATATCTCCACCTGCTCATTGAATCTACACAGATATTGCTTTATTGCTTCTACTTCTATGTTTCTATTATTGGTCCTATGAAAAACAAATCCCATAATAAATTGAAAACAAAACAATTAGACTAACACATTTCATTCATGTTTCAGGTTGAAAGGATGCTTCAACCAAAAAGCGTTTACTCACCTCCCTTTGAGCCAACCTGCAACACTTGTGGTGAAGCCATCCTTGTTGCTACTTTGTCACTTAATGGCTTAATGGCCAGTGATATTGCAAAAAATGTGGTGAAGATACATCATTCATTTACAACCATAGTCTTCATTGCAAACTAAAAAAAAAGGCATAGAACTTGAATGCACTCTGTGAAGACCTCTAGTGGACAAACTCCTTCTAGAACTTGTTCAAACTAGCTATGAAGCCTACATGAATGATATATCCATAGTGCCAAGACTATTATGCACATTTAAAAATAAAGTAGTCTTTGTGCTCAATGCCATATTGGGCATTAAAGAACAAAGTTAAAATAGTTTTTTCAAGCATATAAAAACCATGATATTTTGAGATTACTTTTCTCTTGTTATTAGCTTCTTATTTTCTAAGCGTTTCAACATTTCAACATGAACATGATTATTTTTCTCTTATTATTTCTTATTTTCTTTTTTATATACACCGTCTCATAACATTGCTATGGAATCATCTCTTCTCTCACTCTCTTAATTTTTTAACTTTAGCGAGCTACTTATATTATTGATGTTATTTTGTGGAAAAATACATAGACTTATGCCAAAATAATAATATTCAAACTATTTATCTACACTGCTAGAACTATTGCACACATTACAAAAAACAGTCTTCCTAGTGGCATTTCACAATGTCGTAGTGGACATCAAATACCTAAGTTTTACTTGCAAATAATGTTGCACAATTTTTCACCGTTGACAATGTTTTTACGATTTACTTTTTCAAACATCTTTTTAAAAATTAGAAGATAATGCTCAACATATTTCATGTAGATGTGACTAATCTAAGACGATTCAAAAAATACAATATATGCTTTTACAGGCTTCTAAGTTTCTTCCAAATTTTCATTTTAATTTTTTTGAAAGGAAGGGACTTTGCTGCTTGCAACCCTTGTTATTTTATAGAAATGGATAGTATTTGTATTTAAAGGTAGTACAAAAAATGCACTTAGCCAAAATATACAAAGAGCTTCAAAATTTAAATAAAAATTCTCTGAGGAGCTAATCCCTCATACATTGAGCTTCCACGGGGCTTCTAAATAAACCAAAATACAAAACTTTCCTATCAAATAAAAAATATATTGTCTTACATAGTGCCCACGTAACAAAACATAGGCATAAACCATATAAGGAAAACAACTTTAACCAAAATGGTGTCCATTATAGGTTTCTTCCATCTTCTCATTCTAGACCATGATCTACAAGTAAATGTAGTTGTTCTATAATTGCTTTAGTAGTCTGTTGCAATAATTTTTCCTCAATTGCTTTATCCTTGACAGAACTAATTGATACCAATGGGTGGCCTAAAATAGATTGAGAACTCTGAGAAAATATCAGCATTACATTTTAATGCATTTCAATGTCACTAGCTAGTTTTTTTGATTTCATCCTTTGTTCATGCATTTAAGCCTCCATTTCTTCTTGCTTTTCCTCTTATTTCTCCATATGAATGTTTTAGTATTCAATGACTTGCCTCATAACTAAAAGCTGAGCATTCATTTTTCTCAATATTTTCTTTTAATGTCTACAATATTTTCACTTCTAGCCATTTTGAAACTAGTGGAATTGGCCATGCTCAAAAGACAAATAGGGAGGCCCAACCTTTTATACTTTTATACAACAAATAAAACCCTAGAAGATAACTAGATTTCAACAGTAGAAATTCCTAGGAATTAGCTATGTAAACTAAGAGGAGGAAGGACTAAACCACATCAGTAATCACCAATTTGATCACATTTCATAGGGAAGGAGAATCCCATAACCAAACTATTGGTAAATCCAAAGAAACCAACCATTCGACACAATAAATTTTACCCCTATCAAATATAAAACCTACTAGAGTGATTTCCATAAGAATTCATCCACCATGAGAGCCATTGTCATGATCCCTACTACAAATGGTAAACCAAATCATATCCTCTAGAGGATTTGTCCTACCCCATTGAGAAAACCTGAGTAAATGATCCATAAAGAGTGTACACAACATGCCATAAGCCAAGATGTGAGAGCACTTGAGGCATGGGGAAGTGTGAAGGCTCCCTCATGTGACATTAAAATGTCAAGGGTTACATGTTTTCCGTATTTCATTTGTTGAAACGTGTGATTTTCTCCACCCAATTGGAAAAGATTAATAAAAATACTTAATACATGTTGTTGTGTGATATTATGAACCTATGGTAACCAAAATCTCTCATGGCGGTCTCTATTTTTTTTGCAAGGACCCCTTTGTCCAAGCATACCACACCATTCACTCATTGATAAACCATTTGTTGTTGGATCTTCTAATGTGAAATAACTTGACTTCATCCTATAGTTCAAGATCCTAAGCAACTCTTTGCTCGTCGATTAATCAATTTGTTGTTGGATCTTCAATGTGAAATAGCTTGACTTCGTCCAACAATTCAAGATTCCACAATTCTTTGTAGGGTTTTGTTTAACATCGATTCTCCTTAACAAGTCTTTTTCCTTATTTGATTTATGACAAAAGACAATCACTTAATATCACAACATTCTTTACCTCGTGAGCTTGAAGGACGACAATGCCTTAGAGCAAGCATATACTTCGATTTGATTATTCTTATTAACACCTATTCCCATAAGAAATTGACTTCGATATATCCATTAATGTTGAAAAGAACCCTATGCACCTAACACCCCTTTATCTTTTATTTCTTTTTATACTATAGATTTAAACTAATTTAGATTGAATTAGCATAAGTATTATTATTTATTATAAATATTATAATTTTGAATTAAAAATATAAATATACTACTCTCATTGAGGTAATAATATCTTTATTATATTAAATTAAAATTTTAAAAATAATATATAACATCAATCACATATACACATACACATAAAAATAATGAATAGCATTAATCATATATACATATATATAAATTCTTAGGATTAGCATGGTAGAAGTGGTGTTGGTTGACGATGTTTATGTTTCAAAGATGCTGAGAGAATCAATCACATTCTGGTTTATTCTAAGAAATTCTGGTGTGAAGTCTTGTATGATTTTCAATTAGATCTGAATTGGGACAGTTCATCTTTTGATCAGTCTGGAATTGTGGAGTAGATATGTTCCAAATCACAAAGAGATTTCAATTTTTATAAGTTGGGGGGTATGGAGGACTCAGAGTTCAATTATTTTTTAGAACACTTCTACAAATACTTTGTCATTAATGCTAAGATTGATCCTTCCTTGTCAATGGAATATCTTGTAGGGTATTTTGACCGGGCATCTTAGATAGGTAGTGTGGGGGAAGGATGATACTTCAAATTGATAGTAGACATAGCTTCCACTCGTGGATGGGTTGTGGATCTGGCTCTAATACTAGAGCATAATTATTAGCCTTGTGGTGACTTCTTCTTTTTGCTGCTAACTTCCAATATTTATCTCTATAGGCCTTGGGTGACTAAAAGGTCATTGTTGACTGGGCTGCTAGAAAAATTTCTCTACATGTGGTGTGTTGGAACATTGGTTTTCTATACCTAGAAGCCTATAATCCTCTTTATATGTTTTATCTTTCAGGCATATATATATAATCAATTTAATGCAATGGAAGAAAGACTATCTAAGCATTAGAGAGATTTTGAGGTAAAAAATGGGCCTCCTAAGAGATATATTAAAAAATTATGAGATATATTAAAAAATTATGAGTTGGGTATTTTATACAGTAGGTATATTTGACAACTCACCTCCTACACTACATTCTATGCACAATCTAAATAACCATGGTTGAGTTACATTTCAAAATTGACTAGAAATAAGTTAATAAAAAAACAACATTGATGCGATTAAAATTCAATTGTAAATTCCCAAAAATATATTGTCCTTTAACATTTATATGCATTGAACTTGGAAATGAAATTAAATATTAAAAAATAAATTATAATGAAAATATACTTTTTACTTTTATTTTTTATATTAACATTTTATATTTAGTACTTGTCTCATAAATATAATGGAATGATTAAACATAAACATTATTATATTATTGTATTATGAGTACTTTACTAGAAAATGACAATAATATTATTTTATCAAAAGTGTGAAAGACCTTTATTATGAGTACTTTACTTTATGACTTTAAAGAATTACCATGGTTAACTATGAGTTTTCATCCACCATTGAAAATGTGACAAATAAAAAAACAATGCCACCTCAACCATGGGGATGGGGATGATGGCATCATCTAAAATGTGATTAGTTGATTTTTAAAGTACATTTTCTTTGTTTTGAGGCCCATTTTTTACCTCAAACTTTCTCTAATAGGAGTAGTTGGCTTACTTGGACTCTTCTATAGTATCAAGGGGGTCCTACAAATCTTATTAAGAAGTTTAGTTTTTATAGCTAAAGTTTCTATTTTTTGTTTGTT
The DNA here is from genome assembly GCA_027924585.1 of Larix kaempferi. NCBI lineage: Eukaryota > Viridiplantae > Streptophyta > Pinopsida > Pinales > Pinaceae > Larix > Larix kaempferi. The sequence goes on along the minus strand of BSBM01001081.1, from coordinate 847,329 downwards.
GTTGTATAAAATATCTTAGAAAATATAGGGAGATTGTATAGACTCATTGATATTGTTGATATGCATGCAACTATGAAGTATTGTCTAGTTCTGTAGTTATCTTTGACTTTTTTTGGTGATCAATATCTATTTAAAAAGAAAGTAACGCTTATCTTTGATTCGTATGAAATAATCAGTAAAAAAAATTTGTAGTTATCTTTGAATTTTTTTGGTGATCAATATGTATTTAGAAAGAATTGAAATGTATAGTAACACTTATCTTTGATTTGATGATAAGTAAAAAAATATAAAAAATTGAAATGCGTGGTAACAGTTTTCTTTGATTCTTATGGAATAAGAAGTAACTAGGGGAGGGATGCCATTAGTTGGACACCCCACCTGGCTCCACTCCCCACACCACATGGCCACCTCGACAGTTGGCATTTGTAGGCTAAGATGGCAGCACCACCTGTCGTGGTGGGTGGGAGCTTTAATGCATCCTTTATAGTGTGCTTTTCCATGGTCCCATTGCCATTCTCCCACAGTCGCCTGTAGGTCCCGTGTTATTTTGCTTGGTCCCTGTGTGTTGTCGCTCTGCATTCACTGGTGCACATGCGTTGGTTTACTGGTTCTCACGACATGGATCCTTGCCCCATTCCCATGGCGCACCGGAGGTTGGTGTTTCCGTCTGCAGCTTACCTTGTTGGAGATTTCCGTTGGTTCGGTGGTGGATATGGTGGGTTCTTTCTCTAGTGGGTTCGGTAGTGGCTTTTGTCATGTCCCAAAATTTTGCATTGGGTCACAATGGCTTAAGCCCCTTGGCCATACTCATGAGAGTTTGTCAAATTGATGCTAAGAGTCAAATAAATGCCAAGAATAAATTCCAAGTTAGTAATAATGTGAAATTAGATCCAAATGGACAAAGTGGGTCACATTAAGAGAAATTCCCAATTCAAAGTTGTAATATACCCATCCAAATGAACTCCCATGGAGGAAAATTACTAGTTCCCTAGGTTGGAGGTGGAAGCTTTGGGATTTGAAATAAGGGGGATAATAAATGATGTTTGAACATTAGAATGGCATAAATATTTAATAAATGAGCTAAATAAATAAATACAATGGAAAATGAAAGTGGCAATTGATCATGGAGACACATGGAGGATGTGGGACCCACACAAGCTAGATTTTCTATGCCACATGGCATCCTCCTCTTGTCATTTCGAATCCATAAGAAGCCCAAGGTTCTTGGGATGATTTGGAAGGTCAATATACTTGGAATGAATCAATTACGGTTGAATTGGAGTGGAAGAGTAACTCCCATGGAAGAGGAAGAGGCATTTTGGAGCTAGTGAGACACTTGGACTAGATTCCCTAGCTCTATGCCAACAATGATGAAGATGCTATGACACCTATGACACAAATCAAACCTGAAGGCTAACATATGACAGATATGACATGTCAGGGATAAAAATAGCCTCCAAGAGGGCACTCAAGTGAGTTAGGGCATCCAAAGAGACACCAATTCGAATTTGGAGAGGGCTAGAATTGGAAGGACAAGTGTCATACTTGAGAATCTCTTCCCAACTTGAGTTGGCATTAAGCTCTTGGGAGGAATTCGAACCATGGAGGACCTTAGAAGTTTATAAAAGACAATAACAAAGAAGGATGGTAGCTTTTGATCATTTTTAGAATTTTCATTTTTCATTTGGAGAGGAGAGCTAGTGGAGTGCTGCTCTACTTGCCTTAGCACCAGTTTCGAGGGTGAAAGCTTCCCATCCTAGTTGGTAATTGGAAAGGCCATTCAGACCTTTCATTTGGAGATTTAATGGAGTATTTTGTTACAGGTCGAAGCTGCAGGGAAGCTCATGGTCACATCTCTTTCAGCTTGCTTCTACAACCATTCTTCTATTTCTTGGCATATTCTTGCTCCTTGAGGAGAGGTGCACTTGTTGAGGTGATGAAATATTTGGGATAGATATTTAGACCCAATGTATTTTTAATATGATATGTATACTGTTCTTTTACTTCTCATGAGACTCTCAGGTCGAAATACTAAGTGGAGTTATGTAAATATACCAAACAATGCATAAATGATGCCATTTCCCCTAGATCTTGTTGTTGGAGTTTGAAGAGACACTATTTCAAGTTATATTAGTTATTCTCTATGATTTTGTTGATGCATGGAGTGTCATTAAAGTTCTGAAGAAGTTTCATTAATAGAGAATAATCCCTTGGCACCTAAAATTCGAATTTCATAAGTCATGGGGAAAATAACTAGCTTTTCCCCCTATGTGAAATCTTGCATATAAACATATGATTTTAAGGAGTTGAAGAAGGCTATAAGAACTAATTAAGGATCCATTGGGGAGATAATTAACGCTAATTATTAGTAACATACCTCTGTTCATAAATTTGGAAGGGTTTAACAACATTTGGAAGCCATCTTTGTCCACTACCCTTGGGGGATTTGAAGCTCGAAATTACTAGTAATCTTCCCTACTTTGTACAGATTGCAAATGAATGTTGCAGAAGTGTTTTAAGGGTTTTTGAGCATCCATCAACATATTTTTTATGTCTTAATACCTCTCAAATAACTCCAGACCCATTATCCAAGCAATTGGAGTCATTTGGAGACCAAGAGACCAATACTAGTCAAAGAGAAATTGCTAGTCAAACTCCCTACTTTGGCCAGAACTTAAAGGAGAGTTTCAGAAGCCTCTTGAAGAATATAAATCATCCATGAACCTCATAATTATGTCCTAATATCATACATACACCTTTTGTAACAATTTGGGATCATTTGGAGACCAAGAGACCAATACTAGTCAAAGGTCAAACTAGTGGAAAAAGTTGAAAATTTTAGCATTTTAATAAATTTCTAAAAAGGGACATTACAACTTCTTGCTCGAGTTCGTTCGGTGGCTTCATGCAGCTGGTTTCTTCGTGGGTTTCTTCATGGGTTCGTTCTCCAGTGGGTGCAGTGACTTCGTTCAGTGGCTCACCAGTAGGAATCTCCTACCAGCTATCTCTGCAACTGTGTTTTTCAACACTTTCAACCTGCTGGGAATTGTGTGGACCTTTTTTGCTGCATTTGTAGGTTAATGTTTCATTTCTTAGTACATTCACGTTTATGTTGCAGTAGGGTTTATGTAGGGTTTGTGTTGTTGGTTTATGTTGCATTCGCTGCAGTAGGGTTTTGGTGAATTACTCCGAACTGTTACATTTGCCGCAATAGGGTTTTGTGGGTTTACCTTTGAACTGTTTGGTGGTTTTGGTTTGCATTCTGGGGCTACCGGGAATTGGTATGCCAGGCCTGCTCATGTTTGTGCTTTTTCTAATCCTTGTGCTCCTTATAATGACGGGAATTATGGTGAGTAATGAATGTGTTGCATTCGACTGGTTATGCTGGAAATTGTTGAAATGTCTATTTATTTATGGTACAATGCAAAATTATGTTTCATGCATTCAAGTTTGAATTGCATTTAGCATTACAATTTTATTTGTTGAATAATAAATAATAGTAGGGTTTATGTTGCAGTAGCGTTTGTGTTTTTGGTTTATGTTGCATTCACCGTAGTAGGGTTTTGGTGAATTACTCCAAATTGTTGCATTTGCTACATCATGGTTTTGTTGGTTTAAGTTTGAACTATTTGGTGGTTTTGGTTTGCGTTCTAGGGCTATCGGGAATGTGTATGCCAAGCCTGCTCCTGCTTGTGATTGTTCTAATCCTTGCGCTTCTTATTATGCTGGGAATTATGGTGAATAATGAATGTGTTGCATTCGATTGTTTATGCTGGAAATGGTTGAAATGTCTATTTATTTATGGCACAATGCAGAATTTTGTTTTATGCATTCAAGTTTGAATTGCATTTCGCATTACGATTTTATTTGTTGAATAATTGATAATAATAGGGTTTATGTTGCAGTAGGGTTTATTTAGGGTTTGTGTTATTACCTTATGTTGCAATCGTTGCAGTAGGGTTATGGTGAATTTCTTTGAACTGTTGCATTCGTTGCAACAGGGTTTTGTTGGTTTAAGTTTGAACTGTTTTCACGAGTCATGCTTGATTTTGAATGTTATGGTTATAATGGTATGCGGCCACACACCGAGCCCAAGCAAAATAACACTGTCTTTGGCATGGCTGTCAGGAATTATTGTTCTAGGCTTGCTTATTACAGAGTTCCAAAATTGTTATATGCAAATTGTTTATGCAAAATTGTTGCTGAATATTATGCTAGGCCTGCTTATTACAGAGTTCCAAAATTGTTATAATGCATAATTATTATGCAAAATTGATGTGCAAAATTGTTGATGAATATTATGCTAGGACTTCTTATTACAGAGTTCCATAATTGTTATTATGCAAAATTATTATGCAAACTTGTTATGCAAAAATGTTATGCAAAATTGTTGCCGAAATGTTTATTTAGGGCACATTACAGAGTTCTGTTGAAATGGTGAAATTGCATTTTGCATGAAGATTTTATGGGTTGAATAATTGATAATAGTTTTCATGTCATAATTGATTACAACGTTCTGTTGAAATGTTGAAATTGCATTTTGCATGAAGTTTCTATTGGTTGAATAAGTGATAATCGTTTTCATAGCATAATTGAATAATTGATAATAGTTTTACATGTTTTGCATGAGACAAGCAAATGCCAATAATAACTAATAACACATAACTGGTACATTAAACCGTATGATAAAACCCTGATTACAATGCCGCAAATAGTAGGGAACGCTATGACCTAGGATTGCATCCAAAATGGCCATGTTGCAAACAATAGAGTCAGTCATTACAAAATACACATCGCAATGTGGTCACAACAAAAATTATGGCACCCCTATATGACACCCCTATATGACACCCCTATGCTTGATGTCATCCAAGATCTTCACTGCCCAATCTTGTTGAGTTTCCTGCTTGAGCCAAGTTGGTTGGCCTACCTAACAATGGATGATTAGGTTGTGGTTGATTGCCTCCATATGATATCCAATTTGCTTCTTGTATCCGCGGAGGAATTGAGTAGCGACAGTGCACACTTGTGCTACTAACCCCTACATTAAGTGGAGCCCCCTGATAATCGTACATACGATTGACACTTGCACTGGTAGGAGGGAATAACATGGGCATGCGCACTTGTTGATAGCGGGGGACTTGGATGTTTAGGAGGTATTGGAAACATGGTGTATTATATGCAATATGTTCCAATGTGTTTGGCATCATCCTGCTTTCCTCCACTATGTTTACATCAATGGAAACCCTTTCTGCCAGCCCTTGTTCTTTTTGAAGCAATTTTTGAGCCTTTCTCAATTCCTTTTCCTGCCTTTCCATTTGTTTTTGATGGGCCTTTTATTGTATTTCTTTCTCTCTTTCAAGCCTTTCCTGTGCTCAAAGTTCTGTTGCAACAATCCTTGCAGCCTTCTTTTCGTTGGCTAAGTCCTTCTTTTTTCGTTTTAAATCCCGTATTTCAAGTTTCTTATGCTCACACTCAACTAATAGTTTTATATAGTCTTTTGAGGTGAGTAACTGTGAAATTCGGCATAGACGAATATTGTCTATTGTTCCTTGCTTTATTTTTGTTGACACTCTCTCTACTGGTAACTTTAGGAACCAACCAAGCAATTGGCCCTTCATTGACACTTGCTGCTCCTTGCTTGACACTTTCCTTTCAATATTTGGGTCAATGTTCTGGACATCTATTTGAACCATATTGTCCTCTTCAGCTGGAACCTCATTATGGACAACATCTTCTTCCAGATTTCCATTGTCCACAAAATAATGAACAATTTCATCATCCAATTCTCTTGGTTGTGAAGGCATGTTCATGCTTTCTTCATTGGTTCCTAAAACATTATTTTTGTCCAAATTCATCATGGCTTCTGCCAGCCATGATGGTGGGGTTACTTGGCTTGGAAAAGTCAATTCTCCATTGTTGCTTCCTAGAGCATGATCAACGTTGTCATTCCAACTACATTCTCATTGACAGTTGCATGATCAATAGAGTCATTAAGAAGATCACATGCAAAAGTTGCAGATGTTTCAGTTGGTTTAACAACCTCCATGTTACTGTAAAATGGTTCATTGTTATATTGTGTTTCACTTACATGTTCATCATCATCACCACAGAAGGGTCCTCCTTGAGAGAGGGATATCATATTATCAACATGAACAACGTCTTCCTCTACTTCCACGTCTTCTTGGCCATCAACATGTGCTTGGACATACCCTTCTTCATGACCATCCACATCAAATTCCTAGCTACAACTAGTATCATGCATGAGACCCTCAGAATTCAATGGCCATATTCCAGTCCTCTTAAACCTAGCCTTGATATTTGAAGGTGCAAGAGCCCTTTTAAAGGATTTACTTGCAAGCTCGGCTAGCTCAAACCTTTTTACCTCCACCCCTGGATTCTTTGCCATCTACGAAGCTCGCTCACCCCTGAAATAGTTCTTGAAAGGCCCAAACACACTAACATCTAGGGGTTGCAATCTGTGAGTGGTATGAGCAGGCAGTGTCAACAGGTCGATGCCCAAATTGTTAGCCTCCTCAATTGTCTGCACAACCATTTGGCTTCCATGTCCATCTAAAACCAGCAGGTGTCTACTTATAGGTGAGACACCGCCTGGTATAGATGCAACAAAGTGAGTAAGCCAATTCGAAAAGAGTTCTTTAGTCATCCATGCATGGGGATGTGTAGCCATGCATGCACCTGGTTCACAATTTTGTATATAGTTTTTGAGTTGAGTTTTACCTTTGAATAGATAAAATCTAGGGATTGAAGCACCAATTGCATTGACACAACATAGAATAGTGATCCACTCCTTGCTCCTAGGAAAAATATTTGGCACATTATGACTCCCTCTCTTGGAAATTACCCGCACGCCACAGTTCCTTCCTTCCTGTAAACTTGTTTCATCACAGTTCCATATATGGTATGGAGCATAAGAATGTTTCTCGTATGCACTAGAAAGTGTGGCATAGAACTTAGTCAGAATTGCAGGGCATAGATTTAGAGCCCTGTCTCTATCTAGGTATTCGACTGTACGTACCACAAGGTCTGGATGCCTTTCTTTAAACCCAAACCACCATGACTTACCAGGAAACCCATCTTTGAAGGGGTTTGGCCTCCCTTGACAAATTTGAGCTACTGTGGATTTTAGCTATATCAGCTCTAGCCCATGTCCCATTTGGGCCATCTCCTTACACCACTGAACCACCTCGACCTCCTCCTCTTCAGTCATAACTGTAACAGGCCCTCTGCGATTTGTATGTGTGAGCCCACTTATCCAATAATGTATTGATGAGGTAGAAACCCCATGTTTTTTAGCAGCTGCACGAATGGAATATCCATTGAACTCTATATCATCAATCACAACTAACATGTCTTGTTTTGTCCAGCCTTTTATTGCACTGATTTTCTTGGTTGAACTTGCACCTTGGACTGTGGTTGATGGTGGCTCTGTGGTTGATGGTGGGACAACATTGTCCTCAACCATCGCATGGCCATTCTCAACAACATTGCTGGGAGCATTGTTTGAATTTCCATGATCCACTCTCTCCTTGTCCGATGAGGTGCAGCGTAGCTGGGAAACCTTGCTCAATCGACGACTTGTTCTCCTTCCATTGATGACTCTTGCCATGCCTGCAACTACTTGCAGATTTATAAGGGAAATTGATTATACAAGAAAACTAGAAGCTGATTATAACATAAATAGAAATAACACAAAAATTGAAGTTGATTATAACAAAAATCGATGTAACAAAACTATTATGCAGTTACCTGATTATACTGTGCACACACTCTCTGATGGTATGTCTCCACTGTGCACACACTATGGAGTTTGAATGTCTGAAATGCAACCTCAGTAAGGGTTGTGGTTCTTTTATAGTCGTTTGTTGTTGAATTCGATTGGTAAGAAGGGTGCACATGGATTGCAATCTCTCAAATTTGAATGTGCGTTATGGATTTATTTAAATGTGATCCAATGGCTGGGAATTTTTCATGGTCGATCCTTGTGCTTTCATCTATGTAATGGGTGCATTTAATGGGTATGTGTCATTTATTGAACACAGTGGGTTGAATTGTTGAACTACCATGTAGTTATGGCTTACATTCAATGACCATTTCTTGAACATGTATGAATGTGGCATGGGATATTTAGCACCAATAGATTATGTGATGGCTCCAATAGAGATCCGTGGGGGTTGATTTGATAGGTACCTTGCAGTGGTGGCAAATACAATGAGGGTTATTTTGTAGTTTATGTACTTTTGTATGTTCAAGGAGATCTGTAGGTAGTTGGACAAGATGTTTTGTACTATTTTGCACATGAAGACTATTTATGGACACATGTTGGCCCACTTATGTACAATATTTGAATGTTTTTATGTCATTATTTGATGGTTGTATGGAACCACTACTATAACAACTACTGTAGTGTTAAACAATAGACACCTCTCCAAAATAGATACCTCTCCTCTGTAGTGTTCAACAATAGACACCTCTCCGAAATAGATACCTCTCCTTAGTTTTTTTATTGGAATTTTTTTTATTATCAATTCCAGAGGAATGAGAGGGATTTCGGTAAAGTTAACTTTTGTGACGACAGCAAAACAATATGGTACAAGCGCACTAGGATAACTGTTCAAAATGTAAAAATAAAATATAAAAAATATATATAAACCAGCTCAAACTCCTTTGTGGTCCTACTCATTTTTATGTGCTTTGTGCTGGTTACTAATATTATGGCCACAGATGGTAGTGCCCTTCAGCACTCATCTCATGATGAGAAAAAAACAGTCCAGTTAGTTGGACGGTGCGCCATAATCCCAGTTCGCCCATCTCCACGACAGCGATGCAAACTTTCAATCTTGGACTTACCCATGTTATACTGTCACTATATTCAGAAAGGGCTTCTGTATTCATTAATGCCCAAACACGATTTCGGATCCACCGTGGAGCTACTGAGGAAGAGCCTTTCGGAGGTTCTGGTCTTCTTCTATCCGTTGGCCGGTCGTCTCACTACATTGGCAGATGGAGTCATCTATGTTGACTGCAACGACGCGGGTGTTGAATTCATCGAAGCCTCGGCAGACGATTTGAGCGTAGCCGAATTAGTTAGCACAGATGTTCCTCATGTGGCCAAATAGCTATTCGCTCTGAACGGTGCCCTTAATCTGGAGGGCCATTCCCTTCCGTTGCTTGCGGTGCAGGTAACGAAGCTCAGAGACGGCCTTTCAGTGGGATGCACTCTTAATCACGCCATAGCCGACGGAGCTTCTTTCTGGCATTTCTTTAATTCTTGGTCTCAGCTCTGCAAATTAGGGATCCCGATAATTGGCCCCTTTCCTATCCATGACCGTAGCATTATAGGCCTGGAGGACTCCACCATAAGGCTGTATCTGGATCCGGCCGGAGACATCCCTAGGGTTTACCCGCGGCTACTGCGGGTAAATATTTTTCACTTCAAGCGGGAGACGATCGAAGCGTTGAAGGACGGAGCCAACCGCCTGTCTTCCAACGACGGAGGAGCCCGTGTCCCTGTGTCCTCGTTCCAGGCGCTCTGTGCGCATGTGTGGCAGGCCATCACACGAGCCCGGCGCTTGGCGGCCCACGAACCCACGACCTTTAGAGTCGCAGTAAACTGTCGTAGTCGGCCTCTCCTCCCATCTCTGTAAGGCTCCCCTTATGACAGCATCTCTGTGACCGTCAATGATATCATGCAGCAAACCGGCCGGGAAGGAGACATCGCCGCTCAGGATCTCTCCGGCTGTGGCGGTGCTGTATATGCCCTGAACGGCATCTCCAAAATAGGATGGAGCCAATGGAGTAAATTAGAGAGTAATTGTGTGGTCATGGGAAGTTCTCCGCGATTCAGCATGTACAATAATGACTTCGGATGGGGAGAGCCACTTGCGGTGAGGAGTGGAGGGTCGTTTCGGGCTGATGGGAAAGTGTGGGCTCATCCAGGCAAAGAGGGTGGGGGGAATATTGATTTGGAGATTTGCCTCTATCCAGATTTCATGCATGCCTTGGAGGAGGATACACTCTTTATTTCTCCTTGAGATTCAAATGACTATCCATCCTCTTTCCTCAAACCAGGATCATAAGCTGAATGTCACACTAAATGAAGGAAAGCTCAAGTTCCTTCAGTCTAATTTCTAATGTTCAAGATTTTTTCATAATAAGCCTGGGTGAGTAAAGTGTTTCCTAATGTTCAAGATTTTTCCATATTATGAATCTGTAGGCAAAATCAACATCTCGATCTCGTGTTAGATGTTGACATATTCTAAATTTAAAATCTAGCTGTGTGAGATCAGCTACAACGTAGGCAGCTTTGGAAAAATAGGGTAGTGATAAACCTATGATGTGGCAGTTATAATTTTAGTGGGTAGCACTATATATACAATAAGTATTGATGAGTTCATTGAGAGTGAAATATTGTATTATATAAATATTCTCTGAGACTACAGCTTAAGCAGATTTATATTTATGCATTTGTTTTCAGGTGCAATGCATTTAAATTGAGATGTGAATAGAATTAAACTCATTGTTGAATGGTAGATTGGGTTGCTTGTTCCTTCTAAACTATCCTGAAATCTTGTTGCTTGTTTTGGAATCTTGTGTCTATTTTATCTGCCTCGTCTAATGCCTTTGATTAGAACAACTTTAAAACTACTATGTGGACCTAAGGTTACAACTTTGCTGAGACTACAACAGTTTGACTAGAACTATTTTTATGCATCTCTTCGGGTGCAGTGCACTTGGACTGATATGTGAACAGAGTTATGTTCATTGGTAAATGGTAGATTGGATTGGGTTACTTGTTAATTCTAAATTGATATAGAATTGATTTTTTTTTGTAAATCTGCAACAATATGTTTATAAAAAGAGTTCTAAAATTACATGGCAACTAGTTAGCCTTGGCGGTCTTGGGTGGTGAAACCACCAATCCAGACGCTAAAAAATGCTAGGGAGATAAGTGACATAGTAAAAAAAACCTGTCGAGGGAGACCGGGTGCCATAAGAGTCCCTACATAGCATATCATAAAAAATAACAAAGCATGAAAACCGTTTATATAGCCAAAAAAGACAAAACCTTTGACAATCACATAGAGAGCTAGGGACTGCCATCCAAAGTACTTGCTTCTTCATTCCGAGAACTGGGCTTGTCTTCAACAACAGGGAAATTGCCAAAGAAGTCACCATCCCATCCCCGGGGAGGGAGCTTTGGCGTTAGAGATTCTGTTTTGCAGTAGGGGGAGGCATCCTCATCGGTCTTCTGGACACATTTGAAGTGCAGTGAGTCAATGGTGGATGGAATGGTAAAGGTGGCATGCAGGGGAGGGATACCCAAAGAGACGCCAGAAGCAGACTTGACCGACCCAGCAGGAGTGCCTACAAAAACAACGAAGACTTCAACAACGACATCCATCATTTCCTGCAAAATTGGAGGAGCTTCGGTAGCAGAGGAGACCACTTTAGGCTGAACGACGTCCATTCCAGTCAAGCCAACACTGTTGATACTGGGTTCAGCTTGATCCAAGCCCCTGCGAAGAGTCGAGCACCTTTCCAGGGAGTATTTACCACTAGCAAGACTAGTGTCTAAATTGACCAGCTTTTCATCCAGGTGAACCAAGATAGCCCTGATATCCAAAATGGAGGACTCGGTCGAGTTCCAATTTTCCAGCATCTCCTCGACTAAGTTTGCCATCATGTTTTTTGTAAGCCATTAGTAATTAATTTGGTTTCCTTGGTTTCCAGTGGCTAGAATATCAGCCACACAACTTGATTCCCAGTCATCGATTAACAGGTGAATCGGAGCTGAAAAAATGCTGTCATAACCACTGATGGTTTCCTTATTCTTTCTCGGAGAAGCAACATCCCATCCTGCGCCATGACCATCCCCATGCCTGGAGTTTCCTCGCGGCTGAGTCATGGTGTAAAAATCAAGCTCCCAAGCAGTGACAATTTGAGCAGAGCAATTCGCAACAGAGAAATTCACAACATAGAGCAACATAGGATTGCAAATGAGGGTGGAGTGAGGCCTATCCATCATTTTACGAGTCATGGAGAAGGGACGCAGGTGATCCACATGCAGGAGCTTCAGGAACCAACTACCCCAATTAATGCGAAGGGACATCGATGACCGAGTTCTGCCTCGGCTTATTAACCACTGATTGATTTCCATTAATCCGCATGGCCCCCTCATAACCACGATCACTGGAGTGCTTGCTAGCATGACTAGGAGGTGACTGGTGTAGTGTGTTATCGCTAGGTGGTTGGATCAAGTTGCCAACTATGATGTGATCGGGAAAGACACCCACATCCAGAGTATAGAATTAATTATTATTATTTAATTTTTAGTTATAGAATCAACTTTCTTATTAATAATTATTTAATAAAAAATATAAAATTAATGAACACATTTGATTTACAAAACCTTAAAAATTTAAATTCAATAAACATCCCTCATTTATGAATATCTTTCTAATATAAATTGAAATAGAATAATATTAATTAAAAATTCTATTTATTAAAAATAAATAAAATTAGAAAAATATAATATAAAATATATATTGCATAAACATTAATAATAATAAAGTACAATTACAATTTAGATCATATCATATCAATTTAAAGTAAATTGATATTATATATAGATATATTATAAGTTATTATTAATTAAATTTCCAAGATGTAATTGCAAAATTTAATTTCTTTTTATTCTAATTAAAATAAATTTAAACTTATTTAATATTAAATATAAAAATTATATTGTTTTCTAAAAGAAATTATATTTTTTATTCGTAGAAGAATGAAAAATGTATTCGTAAGGTGTAAGGTGCACAATACCTATGAAGTATAGATCAATTGGTTTGTGCGGGGTTTAGTTCTCATCAGGTCATTGGTTCAAACCTCACGGGGAGGGGATAAGGATGGGAATCCCATAGGTCCAAGGGAACTTGAAGGGAATGAAGCACCGCTAGTTGTGGAACCTGGACCCTTATAGAAACTTACAAAGTGGCTCATGATGACACTTGAAAGTGTTACTTCAATACATGAACCAACATTTCTACAAGGAAAGGAGATAAAGTGATGCAAATGATTCAAATTCAAGTGATGTGATGTTATGGATGCTTTATATGATTGTGAATTAAATTCATCCGCTAACCTTTAATCAAATTTATTTTAAGAAGTTGCTTCTCATGATGAGTGGAATGAATCTATGCATAATAAATATGATACTCTCATAAGAATGAGAAAAAGAAATTGGTGGACCCTCCATTTGGAACCAAATCAATTGGATGTAAATGGATCGACAAGAACAAGTAGAAATCATATGGATCACTTGTCATGGATAAGATGAGTCTTGTAGCAAAATTTTTTGCATAGTAAGAAGGAATTAACTATGAGGAGATATTTTCCTCCACAAGAAAATGGGTTACCGTTCATACTCTATTGGTTTTGGTTACACATAATGGATCAAAAGTTTATCGAATGGATGTGAATATTGTTTACTTGAATGTAGATTTGAAAGATAATGTCTTCATGTCTCAGTTAGAAGGTTTTGTTATGAAGGGACAAGAAAAAAATGTATGTAATCTCATCAAGTCTATGTATGGATCGAAAGAAGCACTTTACTAATGGTATGAAAATATAACTGGGTATCTTTTGAAATGGAATTCCAAGCACTTCAACCCTGATGATGCAACTCTGTTTTCAAGAAGGTTGGAACATCTATTGTATATCTTGTAGTGTATGTGGATGATTTGTTAATGATAGGGAACAATGAAATATACATTGCATCCATGAGGAAAGAGTTGAAGAAAGACTTTGAGATGACATATTTAAGACATATTCACTACTACTTGGGTATTGAAGTGACTTAGAATCCAAATAAAATATTCATCTCTCAGAAGTACATTGGAGATTTATTGAACATGTTTGGCATGATAGAGAGTATCTCCCTCTCTACTCCAATGGAGCATAATTTGAATCTCAAATGAAAAGAAGGCAATTAATTAAAGAATGCAACCAAGAACAAACATCTTGTGGGGAGTATTATCTACCTTACCACCACCATACTAGATATTTTATTCACTATTGGGATCCTTTCTAGGTTCATGCAAAAACCATGTGAAGGACATTTGTCTATAACTACAAAGAGAGTTATAAGATACACAAAGGGCACATGAGATCTTGGACTCAAATATTCTAGGATCGATGACTTCAAACTGAGTGGATATTCTGATTCATACTTTGAGGGCAATAAAGAGAATGGAGTTTCTACATTAGACTACCTCATGAGTCCTTGATTAGTAGTTGTTTCTTGGAGATGATGCAAATAATTTGTTTGAGTAGATTCCATAATAGAGGCGGAATATGTGGTTTCTATAAAAGCAATAGAGGATATTATGTGGCTCAGGAAGATACTTGAAGTTTTGGAGGAGAAACTGGTGAATTCTACTCCTCTTATGGTTTTCAATACTTCTACAATAAAGTTGGCCAAAAATATTAGATTCCATGGTTGAACTAAGCACATCCACACAAAAAACCATATGATTTGGTATCATGTTGAGGCCAAGACTATTCATTTGGGACATTGTTCCACAAGTAAACATATTGAAAACATCTTCATCAAAGCACTCATAAAAGAAAAGCTTGAAAATTTCATAAAGATAATTGGTATCACAAACACCCCTTCATGTTAAAAGATAAATGTTGGATACATAATATTTTAGGATTATAATCCATTTATAAATATATTTGGATTTATATTTAATTACCTAAAAACTAAAAAACCCTAAAAATAATGTATATTTAGAAGGTAAAAAGAAAAGATCACTCTTCATGTATTTAATAATATTCACATTAACGAATAAAAATCAATCTCACTTGGAGTTACTATGTTTCTCAAGGTCTCAGTTTCTCAAAGATTCATAACTCTTGCACATATAGTGCATATATACAAGGGTCATGTAGCACTGATCTATTTTATATTTGGAAAAATGGTAAGATGGCCACTATGAAGAAGAGAGAGGTATAAACATTTAAAAACACCTCCATATACGATTTTAAAAAATGACAATAGTATACGATTTTAAAAAATGACAATAGTGTATGAGTGAGATGATTAGCATATTAAGAATTCACGGGTTCAGAGAGAAATATAATTCACACACATAAAACACAGTTTGTATTATTGCATATAATGCACACAGATTACATATGTATATATAGTTGGACTCAGATCCAACTAATTCCAATCTTAGAGAGAGAGGTTGAGAGAATCTCTCAACTTCCTCAACAAACCCAAACCAAACTAAGTAAGCATAATCCCAACTCCCTCCCTTAATGCTTAATTTACAAATTACAATAATACTTAATCACAATTACAACAGAATTACAACATTGGATCTTTCATCTCTTTGTCTGATCTGGTCTTCCTCAGCTATTTAAACTCACTCTGCAATCACCCGGTTTTAGCTATTTCTTCTCCATACATTCAAGCTTCCCACTGACACATTTAAAGTCAAAATGCTTCTGACCATCTGTGACGTTCTTTGTAAAACTGACGCTTCTCGACCTCCCAAAGAACAGTCTTGATGCCGAACCATTTTATGGATACACTTCCATCTGTGAAATCCCCCGCCGAAGAGCAAATTTCGACAGTAAGATAGGACAGTGATCTAGGTACAAAATGTTTTCAGCAGTCAATTTCACAACTGACCTCTTAACACAAAATAACCTGTACTAATTCTCCCGGAGCATGATGGGTCACATTAGCGTATAACAAACTTAGACATAATTAAATCAGCGATCTGTTCTCTCTTGGAGCACGATGGGTCAAGAACAACTAACTTAAATTACATCACTTTGTTCTTATAGTTGGTTCTTCATAATGCAATTACAACAAACACACCAAACAAAACAACTAAATATATATAGATACAATGAATATGCCCATCCAGATGCTTGAGATTTTAGCCAAGAAAAATAGGGCAAACATATACGGTGGCTTCCACATATTAAAAGAAACAAATAAACACATCACGATCTCCATGCAAGGTTGCACAAAACATCTTCATCAATTCAGATCTGGAATGACTTTGTCTGATGTTTTGAATACGATCCCACAATCTTATGGTCATTTCTGATGGCGGCATAGATCTCTTTGGCGGCTCCTTCAACTCTGATTCAAAGCAGCGGCAACATACCTGTGAATCAAACTGATCTCTCTTCCTTTTCATTACAGCTAGACATCGCCTGGTTTGAACGATGAGTGGCTACTCCTTCTTGTACGCAGGATCCTCTCTGTTTATCTCCCAACAGCATTGCAATTCCAATCAGCGCAGGTTGATGGGTGGCTCTTCGTCCAACAGAGATTTACTGAATGACACGCGGTGAATGACATGCATATGGGTGGCTCTTCGTTGGACGTCACCTCTACACGCGGTGAACGATGGCAGAGAGGGGCAGAGGGGTGATCTGCAGAGATTGCAGCGGGTTGGACACAGCAGCCAACATACTGGTGGTTAAATAGATCTTTAATGCGGCGACAAGAAAAACTTCCTCTGCGGATGTGCAGCTCCTCCTAGCAGCCGGTATATTGAATAAAACAATACACAAATAAATACCACACACAAAACCCTACTCCTATAGATCATTAACCCATGAATCTCACATCATCCTGGGCACTCCCGTGAGGGATTAAGACCAGCCAGGCTCTGATACCATATTAAGAATTCACAGGTTCAGAGAGAAATATAATTCACACACATAAAACACAGTTTGTATTATTGCATATAATGCAAACAGATTACATATGTATATATAGCTGGTCTCATATCCAACTAATTCCAATCTTAGAGAGAGAGGTTGAGAGAATCTTTCAACTTCCTCAACAAACCCAAACCAAACTAAGTAAGCATAATCCTAACTTAGCATTTGTGAATATAAACAAATCTAAATTCATGTTAATCTATGTGTTTAAATATTTATAAATGTTTAGAAGAATCAAAACCTAAATTTGTATTAAGAATCTATGTTCCATAGTTTCATGTTAATATTAATTTTTTATTTATTTAAAATAGATTAAATTTATTATACTCACTTTTTTTAATAATAAAAAAGAATTATTTAAAAATAAATTAAGTTTATTATACATTTACTAAAATTTTAAAATTTATAAAATATAAAGATATAAATATATAAAGTATAATTTAAATATTGTTCATTAAATATAATATAACAAATTATATATATAAATATGATATACATGATATATATATATATTTTTATAATAGTTTTTTGTATATTATATATAAGTTGGTCTTTAATAACCATCACTATCCGATCATATATATCGAAACATTTTTTAAATCTATATCTATATCTATATATCTATATCTATATCTATCTATCTATCTATCTATTTATCTATCTATCTATCTATCTATATATAATTTATATTTAATTAAATATTATTAGTATTAGTATTTATTATAAATATTATATTTTCAATTATATACATATATTAAGTTAAAAAATAACATCAATAATATATACAAAGATGATGATGATGAGGATGATGGCAGCGACGGCGACGATGTTGATGGCGAGGGCGACAGTGACGACGGCGATGATGATGATGAATCAATTCTCATAGTCTTGCATAAATTAAAAATCCTTATTTCACTATGGAGCTTGTGAGAGTTCATTCTTATATTGGAAATATTAACTTTCTTCTTTGAACTTATTAAAACATAAGAACAATTTCGATCCTCTAGATTAGGGTTAATGACCTTCTTATAGTATCTCAATTTTATTTTAACATCTAATTTTTTTTCACACCACATTTTCTCTTTAAACTTACATGAAATAATAATTTTATTGTTATAAATATTTTGCAAAATGACATTTTCATCAAATGGTTTAACCACCCCATGGCACATATATGCCACCATTGTTTGAATGAGGTTTTGGCTAGAATTTAAAACAATTTTAGGAAGTCTCTCTCTCTCTCTCTCTCTCTCTCTCTCTCTCTCTCACACACACACACACACACACACACACACACACACACACTTGTAAATATTATATTTTTGAATTAACAATATAGATATAACAATATTTTTTATATTAAATTTAAAAAAATAATGTAAATCATATATACAAAGATAAATTTCTTTTAATATTTTAAAAACTTAAAAATTTTTATGCCATTTTCTTCATCTATCATAATATTTGATTATAATAAAGACGAGGATGGTTATTAACATATAGTAAAACCAACTTTGATGTAAGGAATCACTTGGTTTGCTTTATAATTTTATTTATGTGCTGAAAAAAGTTTAAGATAAGTAATCTTAGATCACCATACTTTGTTGAGTGAAAATATTTGGAAGGCTAGTATTTTACCAAGTATTTTGAAATTGCACTTATATGTGGGTGTATTTAGGACATTCTATGAGACATGATTTTCATCTTCAACACTTTTAGTGTAACATACATCACAAATTCTTTCAACCATCACTACAAAAAAAATGACATTTTAGCCTTGCATTAGCACCACTATTTGATGTAGAAAATTCTCAATTTTCATATAGTGATGCAAAAGTGGAGACAATGTGGGGATATAAAAGTGGTGCTAAGCTTTTTTTGTACAAAAGTGGAATTTGTAAAAGATGTTAATTTTGGTGTTAAAATATTTGTTTGTTTTATTATATTTGTTTTATGATATTGTTTTTTAAAATATTTAATATTTATGTAGTATAAAAATGCAATGTGAGTAAATTTAAATGTAAAAAGTGA
Organism: Larix kaempferi; assembly: GCA_027924585.1. Classification (NCBI taxonomy): domain Eukaryota; kingdom Viridiplantae; phylum Streptophyta; class Pinopsida; order Pinales; family Pinaceae; genus Larix; species Larix kaempferi. The sequence continues at coordinate 828,522 of BSBM01001081.1, read as the reverse complement.
TTGTAAGGTGATCAATTATGATCGAGGAAAGTTAGTTTGATTGATAAGAAATATTTCATTAAAGTTTAACTTTTTGTTAATGGATTGTTTTAAGTTTTTCAAACATGTTTAATTTTTTTTTAATTTTTTTTAATCATGAAACATTATTATTTTATTGTTGTACTTTGTTTTTAGTGAAAAATAAAGTGTTTATTCACATATTGTCTTAGTAAATAAAATACAATGAAATTTATAAAACATAGGTCAATGATAATCTTGGGTAGTGATGTATATGGATTTGAGGAATTGTTTTTAGCTTTTGATGTTTGAAGATCTGTTTACAACATAAGGCTTGATTTTCCTTGCCCAACCATGTCTAAGGCTCTAAGGCCCATACCTAATTCTTACAACCTCCTAATGACATAGATATTTCCACTTAGAGACAAAGGATACCATAAAGAGGTCATGTGTGGTTCTTTTAAGTTCCATTCATGGCCATGGATGCCCAAAAAATTCCTTTATAATCTATAGCCCAAGTTTTATCTCTTCATCATGTCTAGGGACCTAGGACCCACAACTATTGCTAAAATGTCACGCACCCAGATGTGAATACTTAGGAAATATTTGAGGATTTACATAAGGATGAAAATATGGATTTTAGTAGCAACTAGCCTAAGATATGCAAGGTCCATATGCACCTACTCAGAGATTCTCTAAACATGAAGCATATATGTAGGATACCATGATTTGTTTAATTTCTCTTAAACACAATTGTATTCGTCAATGCATATACCAATTGTAATCATACCTACATTCAATCTTGAATATATAACAACATGATTTACAAAGGCATTCAAGCACTATTTTTCATATTCATAATCACCTAAAAAATTATTAGTTTCATTATTTAAACAACTAACTTACAACCAACAATAGAATACCAACAAGTACTTATATGGTATGCTATTGTATTTGAGAAACTAACTTGGCAAGGGAAACATTCAACCCAACCGTAGGCTCTTTTTCTAGCACATTTTTTTTTATGTTGGGCAGGCTCTCTGTCTAGCACATTTTCTTTCTACTTAGAGGCCACCCCTAATATAGACAAATAATTTTCCACCAAAACAAGGAACCTTCCTAGCTCATTTTTAGCCTCAAACCCATACACATGATTCAAGCAACATGGTTCATTTGTTGGGTGAAATCACAAGACACAACAACAAGAATGAGTGCTAGGGAAAATGTTTGCAAATTGGGCCAATACATAATGATTTATGGTTGAATTTTCAACTGATTGGCTAGTAAATTGACTCTTGGGGCGAAATTACAACTATTGGGCACAGTAAAACGAATTCCAAGCAAGAGCATATCAACCAAGAAGTTAAAAATCAGATTTCAGACAATAGTCCAGCAAAAGAAGCATATAATCAATGCTCTAAACCCAAGTTTGACTCTTTATCATATCAAGTAGGCCTGCAATTAAAAAAAACACGAATTCTGGGAATTAAAACACTTTTGAACAATCCATATCCATGGATAGAACACTTAGCATTGATCCCCCAAAATCATGGGGGGGGGGAATGAGAATTGATGAAGGAATGAATGAATTGGGATCCAATTTGTGGCTCTTTGATTGCTCCATAAGACAACACAAATTTTCCAAATTGCATGGAGACATGAATTCGAAAATGACATCTATGCTTTTCTTTTCCCAAGGAATTAACTATCTCAACCAATGTCTTCTATAGTGTCCTTGACCCAACTAAGGCCAAATGCACTGGAAAATGTAGGGAAAAGGGGATAAGATCAATATAGCACAACGAATTAAGGTGATTTAAGGATTAGGCCAACAAGCCATACATCCAAGAAATTAAAATAAACTTCTAGCCCCTTTAAAAATAAAATGCATAAAACCCAAGCACAAAATTTCTCCCAATGTGCATACTATTGAATGCAAACTTGTTGTAAAAATAAACATTAAAGGTATGTGAGTAAGATGGGATAATTGGAATCTCCAGTAACCATATGTTAAAACATATAATTATCCATGTACTTAGTAGTAGTTATTGGATTGTAAATACTCAATTGTTGTGATTATCATCCTGCTCATGTATCGATATGAAGATATTAGTACTTATGTGCATGTGTGCTGATTGTTGTGATTAACTAGTAATTACATAAAGTATCAAGCCACACAACCATAGTAGAATAGAGACATGGGTTTCCATATACAGCCTTCGAAAAATCAAATCTCGTGGTGTTCCCCTACAACCAACTTTCACTAGTATGATTTAGATTGTATGGCTTCCTAAGTTCCCTCAAGCCATCAATCACCAATACAAATCAAATCTACAATAATATAATTAGATATGTGACAATATAATAGATCTACAATAATAAAATCACATCTGCAACAATATAACAGATCTTCATACAAATGTATTCTCAATCGAAGGGCATGGTGCGCTCCTTTCAACATCGGAAACACTACCGAGCCAAAATGGTCATAACTTGGTCATACAAAAAGCTTTTCTAGGGAAAAAAAACTATTCCTTACTTGAGACATTGCTTCGAATGCAATGGGATAGGTCTCATAACCCAAAATGAGTAGAAGTAGGAGAACCAGAACATGATATGGTTGCGCCCCTCTCAACACTATGAGAGCCACAATTGTATATCATGAAGGAGTAGGTTCACAACAATTCAGAGTTTCAATGTATGAAATCCATCCATTCTGCATAGAATTCCTGGCACATAAATCATAAACGTAACCATGAAACAATTCAGCCTCCAAGGCACATAAACATGTTAAAACGACCATAACTTGGTCATACGAAAATATTTTCTAGTGAAACAAGAGGTGTTCCTTACTAGAGAGTGTCACCTACCCAAATTTTGAGAATAATTATTTTATTTTGCAAAATACTTTATGTTAAATTATAATTACAAAGTTTTGTAATTATGACCAAATCTGGTCAAAGATGATTGTAATGACTCATTATTATTATTTAATAAATTAAAATAGGAGACAAACACTCAAGAAAGTTGTTACAAGAGTGTTCACTGGCCCACTAGGAGGAATGGAAGTTGCTAGAAGGCATGTGACAGATGGCAACATATGCACTCCACCACTAGCTGTTGGTTATGGGACAAATACCCCTAAAATTATGGCATTATTCTCCAGGTGGAGGAGTGAGCAGGAATCTCATTTAATGACCAAGATAATCATTAAAAGGCCTAGGCAGCCTATATAAGGCAATTCGAATTGAGCAGGCAGCTCTTACAATATTTTCGGTAGAAATATTCCTCATGTGCATCAGGTGATGACTAAGAGATTTGAATTAGGGAGGCTATGTGAGAGTGCAATTGTAAGTCTGCAAATTATTTCTGAGAAGGAAAACTAGAGGTGCTGGTGTAGGTCTCTTTGACTGTTGAGTCTATAAGACTAGATAAACTACTTGCTGCTGCAAGATTGAGGACATAAGCTTCTAAGTTTCTTCCTCCTGGTGGTTCAGTGAACAGGCTCGGGGGTCCTAGGACAGGAATATTGACTGTTTTCAGGAGCAAGTTGGGTGGAACTGGCTTCTTGGGTGTTTGTCCTCTTATCTATTGGTTCGGGTTCTATCTTTCATACTCTGTCAACCTTGTTTTTACATTAAAGATGTTGGATTCTACATTATAGAATGATTAAACTCAGTCATGCAAAGGAAATCATTTTACATTCTGATCTAGGTACGATTCTGAAGGAAAATCTTTGTGAAATATTTGATTGAATAACCATCTCTATATTTTTCCCCATGATATTCTCTACATAGTACTCTAGTATAGAGAATCCAATTAAGATTGGATACAAAGATAGGCTACATGCCAATTTGGATGATTAAATTATACTAGGTTATATCTTTTAAATGCTGCATTTAACTATACATATTAAATTTCAAAATATAAAACAACATTTTGATAACATAGCAATCATTTCATCAAATGACACAGTAAAATACTTCATCTCTACATTGAAAAACTATGGTTTTAATACTCATCATCTGTTCTTACTTTACTAACATTTATGAATTTATAACAGTTGCATTTAGTCCTAATAGTATCTTAAAACATTTCATTATATCCCCTTCGTCAACATTCATGAATTTTTAACAGCTGTAAAATAAATATGTTCATTTCATAGAATTATCATAGGTAATCTAACTATAGAGATAGAACTGTTGTCCTTGCATGTAATATTATCACTGCACAGTAATATTTCATTTTAGCACTCAATTCTTGCCTTATGAATTTCTAATACTACTGCAATCGTTTTTCTAGCTCAGAAAATCACAGCGGTGGAAACCTGGTATCGAACCACAGTATTTATAGAAAATAGTAGGGCCAAATCCACAAGACAACCATCGAACGAAGTTTTCAACCTATTTTTAGTTAGCTATTTATTTAGAAACCGACAGAGACATTACACAGTTTACATTGGAAGCCCTTTATAGTTTTATGTTTAAAAAAATAAAAGCTAGATCCCACTGAGGCAAGTTAATATTAACCATGCATTTTGTTCAAGGACAGATATTCATTATCATTGACAGGGTAGGGTTTAAAAATCACACACAGTTTTAAATCAAACTAAACACAACACCCTTTTTTTTTACTGCTTAACTTGGAACATGCACAAGTGTATTGTAAACCAGGTATTCAATCATCGGCTTACAACCATCTTTTTTGTCAATAAAACTTTAGACCTGTTTTTCATTTTGTTAGAAAACTATTTCGAAAATGAACCATCGTATATATACATCCTATTATCAGCCGGATCCAAAATCTAATAGTTGTTAACCAACATACATTATACACATCTGAGCGTTTGACACCATAAGTTTTTTTCGGTAAAAGCATAACCCCGTCAAGCTAAGCTCACAACATTTTTTTTTAGGGAAGAAGAAAATATTAACATGGCCATGGAAACCATGCCAGAGTTAAAAAAATAGCAAATACTTTTAAATACGAGAACGATGGCCACACCAAGCCTAGGGAAACTATGAGGAAGTGGACCTCCAAGGCTTACCCGGTGGTCGAAAAAACATCTTTTCCTTGAAGCCTCAAGACCCTGTAAGAGAAAACTCGGCGAATGCTACACCTACCACAACAACGAGACATAGGTTAAAACAAGTTTTGAATCAACAAGGTAACTTAAAACATAAGAAGATTAAGCTATAACTGCGGGTTGAAACATTACCTATATTCTGCAGAAGCTCTAGGTGAAAGTCACCAGTCACTGTTGATGTCGACTCCATTTTGTACAGGTATCAAGTAGAAGAAACTCTTCATCTCCAGACATGTTCTCCTTACACTCAAAAACCCTCTTCTAACAACCTCATCGATTTTCCTGGTGGCTCTTTTTCGTAAATTTTTCCTAAACTTGAGAAGTTGCAGGTTCGTTCCTTTGGTTTTAGGATCAAATCGTTGGAGTGAAACCTCTGCTACATCCTCCTCAAACCCTACACAGTAGCGGTCGTCGGCCTCATTGCCTCGAAAATTAAATGGGTGAAATGAAGTCCAAAAGACACTTCAAACATCAGTTACGGCAAGGATCTAGGGTTACTATCCAATGGTTAAGATCTATTAAGATCAACGATGGAACTTTGTCAATCATCAACGTTGGAAGATGAGCACCTATTGCATTTAATTCTCCATTAATATTTCATCCACGATGATGCCAGATCAATAGCCCTAAAGGGAAAAGCTAGTTGCAGCTAGGATTCCTATTACCATTTCAATATCTCCTTCACGTGCTCTTAGCCATGGTGGTACACACTCACACCCTCACTAATTGTGATTGCTGGAAGACTTCAATGCTCAGACCTAGATTGGTGATGTGCCAGAACCTTTTCGTACCAACATTCATTACCATCGTAGTACCTTCCATGACAAGGTTTTCCCCATTAATACATCTCATATCATTTTAGCGTAATGATTATTTTAATGTTTGTCTTATGACATTGCTTGTGTATAGTCGACGTTAGCTAAGTAGTGTTACATTTCATTATGTTCACAGTTGGAAACATAAATACATTCACATGAATTCTCCAAGAAACTCTTATACATTCATAAGTCGATACTTATAGTAACCCATAGTTGGAAACCCATGGTATTAATTACTCATATAGCATAGCTTATAACATCATAGATTTGTCAATGTAAGAGGTGCAAATTGCTATAGTTTTGCTATAATCCTATAGTGCAATCATCCCTATGTATTAAGGGTAGAACACTTTTGTATATTACTCCTATAGTATGTTTGTTCAACATTTAGAAAAGCGTAAATATTATAATTGCAATTTTAATAGCCTTCAGTTCATTATGTTTCATAGCATTCTAATTGTTTCACATTTGTCGATAGTCTAAAGCCCCACCAGATCCAAGACGATATAAATCAATACTTGTTGAATTGATATGCTTGTACAAAGGAAAAGATATTAATATCATCCTATTTGCGTTTAAACATTGTAACTTAGTACTTTCCTTGAAACTTTCCTAAGTATAAGTATTTGCTTTTCTGACATATGTACCCATGAGTATAGTCTTAGAATTCATTTATCGCAACTTCTGAAGCAAGAGAGCACTTAGAAGCCACATCAAATTTGGGCGGCTAACTGAAAAAGAACATAGTTACCTTTAAATTACTAGAATTGTCATGTTAACCTTACCTATGAATCTGTGCAAGAAGGACAAGTACAAATGCTTTAGCATAATAACTAAGTAAGCCTCCGGCACCTCGTGGGACCCTTGATCATCATCAAAAGAAACTGTCAGAACCTAGTCAATAAAACTCTATCGCAAGTATCATGAGTTACAGTTAACACAAATAAAACAATGTCGTCAACATCTTAACAAAAGTATGACGTGTCGCAACCATTAAATTGCCTTTAGTTAAGAGTCTCAATAATTAATTATTTTCTGCATAAATGACTTTGTTAATTAATGCTGTCTTTATAAGCATCTATTATTTTCCGCATTTACAATTATTAACATTTAATGTTGATTTAAATTTTTTAAATTTTTATGAAAATACTCATAACAAAAAAATATAAACATGATATAATAGAGAAACAAAAAACAAAGATGTACCGTCCAACCCCCAAGCTTGTCCCTGAGCTCGAGGCATCTCAGCATCTCCCAGGAAGTCCATACCCACATATGGATAGTCATCAATAACAACGGGCATCTGCTCCCACTAGTCATACATCTCCGACGAGAAGAACCATCGGATTCCACCACCACCCCGGGGCATCATCTCCCCCCACCGCACCATCCACGACTCACTCCTCCATCCCTCCTGAACTGGCACTTGTGGCTGCAAGGTAGGCACTCGCTCGAAGAAGAAAGAACAGAGGAAAGAAGCATAACTGAACTCTCCCCCCTCCCGGCTAACCTTGTTCATCTCCCGTCGAACATAGGCCAGAAACATCTGCCCCCAAGAAAAGTAGGTCCTTGTCATGACACTATGAACCATCATCGTTTTCCCCCCAGACAAATGATGGGGCGCCTGTGCACCAATCACCCGCAAAACACAAGCCGCCACTGCCTGCATCCTCGGATCCTGCAGATTCGAGATACTCAGTGTGTTGTTCTGCGCACGAACCCCTGGAATACAGAATCTCTCCAAGATATCCTCAATATCCATCCCAGTTGGAATCCTCGGCTGGGTGTCTCTTATCTCACCCAAATGGGGCAAGCCAGTAAGAAAGTACACATCGGTCAAGGTGATCTCCAGTCGCTCACCTTGCACTATGAAAGCCACCTCCTCTAGATCCCAGAAATCCACCAACTTGTTCAACAAATCTCTGATTGAACACATGATACGAACCTGAGCAAACTTTAGTAGTCCGCCCACAGCCAAGGCCACCCACACTTTCGGGTCATCCCGAATACTGCCCATAAGTCCCACATCAATCTCCCTCTCCCTCCATGATACCAGCGGCCTCCTCAGCATCCTGCCAAAAAACATAGAAATTGTTTTTAGAAAAACAATTTTTTTTCCCCCAAAATCCCCATCGTGACTTTCAGGCTCTTAGCCGCGATGAACATCGCGACTTTCATCCTTACAGTTGTGACAAACATCACGGGTATCAGCCCCACAGTCGCGATGGGCATCGCAGTTGTAAGCCCGCACAACTGCGATGAACATCACGACTATTGGACCCACAGACGTGATGCACATCGCGGCTATCAAGCCCATACCTGTGATGTGCATCGTGGAAAATGAGTCGAAACCCGCGATATTCCGCGTTGGGAGGCCAACGTGGAATTACGCAGCCTTCGGGGCCCCGTTGCTAACCAAAAAGGAAATAATTTGAAAGGATAAGGCACATAGGCTTACTTGAAACTTGTGGAATGAAAAACCAATGGCCGAATCTCCCAGAAGTCAAGAAAATGCTCTGACCAACTTACTTACTCTGTGAAACTCAACGGTGAAAATGACACTTGTCACATTGGGCCCACTTGCTATTTATAGAAATTTGACCATTTTTCAATCAACCATTTCGGCATCATACGACGTCCATTTTTCAAACTGTTGGAATCAGCGCAGTGCGAACTTCACGATAGTCCACTCCTTTTCCCGATTCCATCAGGTCCCGTTTTCGGGCATTTTTTACATGCCCCTCGTCGCCTCGATTTATGTGCCACATCGGTTGTGGTCCGTTTTTGACGAATCTTATATCATTGGATTCAGTTTTCCATGCTCGTGACGATGCTTGAGACCATTTCTCGCTCTCACCACTAGATTTTTCGGGCATTTTTTCCATGCCCCTCGTCGCCTCAATTTACATGCCACATCGGTCGTGGTCCATTTTTTATGAGTCTTATATCGCCAGATTCAGTTTTCCACGCTCGTGACGATGCTTGAGACCATTTCTCGCTCTCACCACCATATTTTTTGGGCATTTTTCCATGCCCCTCGTTGCCTCGATTTACGTGCCACATCGACCGTGGTCTATTTTTTATGAGTATTATATCGCTGGATAATGTTTTCCGCGCTCGTGATGATGATTAAGATCATTTCTCGTTTTCACCCCCATATTTTTTGGGCATTTTTTCAAAATGCCACTCATCGCCTCGGTTTACGTGTCACATCGACCGTTGCCCATTTTTTACGATCTTTATGTCGCCGGATTCAGTTTTCCACGCTCGTGACAATGCTCGAGATCATTCCTCTCTCTCACCAATACCTTTTTGTTCGGTATAATTTTATCCCTTTTTCGGGCCGAGCAATTCTTTTGCGAAAAAGGCACATATGGAGTTTCTGTTAAGCTCTTTTCTGACTCCTAAAACAATGAAAAGATTGCCGAGCAATCTTGCTTCCTTTCATGCTCGCTAAAAGTATCTGAAAGGACGTCTACCTGGTATAAGTTTACCACTTTTCCGAACCTTGTAGACTAATCACGAAAAATGAATACTCTAGTCACATTGCCTAGAAGAGTTCTCCATCTGCATCATTTTATGCTTTTTCGGGCCTTGGAGACTAACATACGAAAAAGAACACCAATGGAGTCTACTTATCGCTTTCAGACTCTCTAAAATTGAAAGCAACCACGAGCAATCACCATCTTGGGCTCGTACAAATCCACAGGACGGTACCCATCCACCAGTTCAGAGTCTGCTTATCGTTTTCAGACTCCTTAAAAATGAAAGCACTCACGAGCATGAACAGTCCCGGGCTCGCATAAATCCACAGGAGAGTATCATTTTAGAGAAAACTTTTATCCCTTCTTGGAGCTCATAAAAACTATGAAGAAGAACCCAACGGTGCTTTTTGGCACCACAACAGATCATGTCTACTCATATGGAAGCTTCCCCATTTTGGTCGCCTTTGTTCAGAGTATTCTGCAGTATGTCACCCTGGGAGTTTCCTAATAGAATCCATCGGCTTGTCCCCCAGATTCACTCTAGTCTACAATACATACCCCTAATCCCTTAAGCTATAATCTACACACCTAACAAACAGTTTCATATTCTTCCAGGTTAACCATGTCGTCATGCTCTGAACAAAGGAAGTTTGAGTCCACCCACTCTATGACCCCAGTTTTTCCACATCCCCACAGTATGTCAGTCCTACCATCAGTACTATCACAGTTTAGTTGTACACCTCGCGCTCCTATCAAGAAAACATCATTTACTTGGTAGTTTCTAGTCTCCCTCTGTCGAAGCCAACCAAATCTATTCCAAAGGATAGACCTAGAGGTCCCTGTGCCTTGGACATGACAATGTGTCTCATGAATAGTGTCTTCAGCAAATATTTGGATAAGTTTGTGATTGTGTTCTTGGATGAGATGCTTGTCTATTCAAGGAATGAAGAAGAACATGAGGAACATCTAAGGATGGTGTTGCATGTCCTTAGAGAACACCAGTTGTGTGACAAGTTAAGCAAGTGTGAATTTTATCAAAAGAAGGTGCAATATTTGGGTCATATCATTTCTGAAGAAGGAGTTGCAGTTGATACAGAGAATATTAATGCCATCATGGATCGGTCTACTCCAAGGAATGTTTCAGATGTTAGATCTTTCATGGGTCTTGGTGGGTACTACAGAAGGTTCATTGAAGGATTCTCCAAGATAGCGCATCCAATCACTTCATTGCAGAGGAAGAATGTCAAGTTTGTATGGTCTAAAAAATGTGAGAAAAAATTTTAGCAGTTAAAGGAGTTACTTACCAGTGCTCCTGTTTTGAAGATAGCATATCCAATGAAGGATTTTGTAGTGTACACAGATGCTTGCATTGAAGGGCTAGGTGGAGTGCTCATGTAAGAAGGATTTGTGATTTGCTATGAGTCAAGGAAATTAAAAGAGCATGAAAATAATTATGCCACACATGATTTAGAATTAGAATCCATAGTACATGCTCTCAAGATGTGGAGACATTATTTTTGGGGAAAGCGATTCGAGCTTAGAATGGACCACATGAGCTTGAAGTATTTGTTTGACCAAATGAACTTGAATGCTAGGCAAGCTAGATGGATGGATTTTCTTTGTGAATTTGATTTTGAACTTAAGCATGTAAAATGGAAAGAGAATAAGGTTGCAAATGCTCTTCGCAGAAAATTTCATGTTGCAGCATTAAGTGTGTGTAAATCAGATTTGAAGGCAAGAGTTCTTGAATCTCAAACTAGTGATGAAGCTTACCTTCAAATTAAAGAGAAGTTGCAGCAGGGTAATGTGGATGAAGCATGTGCAAGATATCAACTGGGTGAGGATGATGTTCTCATTTATCATGGTACCAGACTGTACATTCCAAATAGTGTAGATTTGAAGAAGCTAGTGATGGATGAAATACATCAAGTGCCATATTCTGGACGCCCAGGATATCAAAAAACTATAACAACAGCAAGAAAGCAATACTTTTGGCATGGTATGAAGGACATAGCTAAGTACATTGCTAGGTGTCAAAAATGCCAACAGGTCAAGGCAGAGCACTAACATCCAGCAGGATTGTTGCAACCCTTACCCATTCTAGAGTGGAAGTGGGAAGTGATCTCTATGGATTTTATAACGGGTCTGCCCATGACAGTGAAGAATCATGATTCAATCATGGTTGTGGTGGACAAGCTATCAAAGGTAGCTCACTTTATTCCAATTAAGTCCACTCACAAGGATAATGACATTGCAAATATCTTCATGAGAGAGATATTCAGATTGCATGGATTGCCTAAGGCAATCATTTCTGATCGTGATACAAAGTTCACTTCCAATTTTTGGAAATTATTGTTTCAAGAATTGGGAACTAGATTGAATTTCAGTACAACATGTTATCCTCAACAGATGGCCAAACTGAGAGGGTGAATCAGGTTCTGGAAGACATGCTGAGAATGTATGTGATGGATAAACCATCCAACTGGGAGGATTACCTACACTTGGTAGAATTTGCATATAATAATGGACATCATGCATCATTAGGAATGAATCCATTCGAGGCATAGGATGACAAAGGATGCAGGACTCCAGTGAATTGGGATAGTCCAATGAACAAGGTAGTGCTTGGACCAGAGATGATCAAAGAAATGGAATAGAAAGTTGTTAAGATCGGGCAGAATTTAAAGGCAACTCAAGATAGGCAAAAGAGTTGTGCATATTTGAAAAGAGTGCATAAGGAATTTCAGATCGGGGATCATGTTTATTTGAGAGTGAAACCAAGGAAAAGGTCTCTCAAGTAGGGAATGTGTGCCAAGCTGGCACCAAGATATTGTGGGCCATTTGAAGTCCTTGATAGGATAGGACCAGTTGCATATAGAGTTGCATTGCCTGCTAATATAAGAGCTCATAATGTTTTCCATGTATATTTGCTTAAGAAGTATGTACATAAGCCTAATCAGATGATTGATTGGAATATGATACAGGTGGAACCCGAGGGAGAGTTCCAAGTAGAGCCTATGCGCATCATCGACAAGAAGGTCACTTTGCTCTGAAACAAAGCCATCGGGCAAGTAAAGGTCCAATGGGAGCACCTTTGTCCCGATGAGGCTACGTGGGAGTTGGAGGATTCCATGAGAGAGGCATTCCCATTTTTGTTCAGTTTTGAGAACACCAAGGACGGTGTTGTTCTGAGGGGGAGGGGAATGTAATACCCCAATTTTGACCTGTATGGTATATTGGCTTTTATGTAAATATTGCGTACATGTGATGTATGTTTTCGTAGAGTGGAGCTCAAGGCCAAGGCCCGCTAGTGTATGTTCGTATTTTATTTAAAATGAACAAGTATTTGACATTTTGTTATCCATGTGCTATTAAGCCATGTGATATTGTAAATTGATGTAAATATTTAATATTGCAATAAACAAAATACCAAAATTGGCTATGGAAGCAACTAATGAGAAGGGACCATGTGTATTCCACCAAGGAGTGGTGAGGGGGTTGTGGGATTGAACCATAGGCTGGTAAATGTCATTTTGAGAACCCATTCGACTTCCTTTGTTGATATTTAATTATGTGTAGGAGAGTTGTTGAAGAATTCAGTCCATGGATTCAATGGAGCATGGGCAGCCCAGAAATTCGTATGGCAAGTATGGGCTCTGTTTCTCTTGTACCACAAGTCACCCTACCTCATGGGAGTTGGTTCTTCCTCATTCCCATTCCATTGTTGAACATATCAGCATCAGTTTTCATCCATTACACATGCCTAGCAGTGAGAAAAAGCAGAAATCGCAACTGTGAATTAACCCACATTTTGAAGTGCCATAAATGCCCAGAATGTGGTATTGACATTGAAATCCAATGGGGCATCTATGGATATGAACTTTGGGGTGAAATTGAGAGTATTAGATACCCCGAAATCCATTCGAAAACCCAGTTTTTATAGCCCAGAAATCCAGTGACGGGATTGAGTTATTTGATGACAGAATTGTGAGAAATCCAAGTGTGAATGATTGAACAGAGGTTGGGATGCTTGATAAACCAAGTGAAGGCTGGAATCTCAAGGAATTAACAGCTGAACATTTCTATTCCCACCCTAAATAGCATTGGATGGAAGGGACGCCTGAGGGACTGTGCATCAGAGAAGGGGACCTTCCTTGTGTTGGGTGAGGTAGGTATTATGGGTGCCATGACTGTTGAGTTCATTTGAGATGCTTGTAGCTTTGTGGTTGAGTTCACTGGATTAGAATCCTCCTCCTTTTCTTATTTCATGCTTGATAAACCCAATTGTGTGTTGGCGTAGCATGACTGTTTGAGTGAAATCGTGGCTATGAGTGAGCCTGTTTAGTTCCTCCTTAGTGGATAGAAAACCCAACTAGGGGGTGATTTATCAGCTGAAAGAATATAGGCTGGATAGAGATCTATGGTTGGGTGGAATGCTGCTCTCACATAGCCAGTTGTTTGGACACCTTCATCTCAAAGATAAGTGTTCTATTTGGTTTAAATTATATGCATTATGTGTTCTGCAATGTGTTAATTCTGAATGATAATTATCCATGTTAATGGATTAAATGATTATCTTAATATGGTTGATATGAAATATGTGCATAGCATTGGAATGGGATTGATTCTCTGCATGTTGATTCATCCTCTGCTTGTGATAAATATGTTGATGCATTACTGTTTGTGTGTGTGCAAATATGTTTTAATTCCACTGTAAAAATTAATTATGCATTTTATTTTAATTGTACATTTCGTTGTATGGTTGTGGGGAGAGTTAGACACCCCCATAGCTCGACCATGTTCCCTCTACAGGTCTAGATGACGAGAGGGGACGTGACACTATCCTTGATTCCTTCACCTCCTAGGATATATCTAGGCATGGGGAGAAGTAAATATGGTTGAAAAATAACGATCATAGGGTGAGAATCCCAATAAATAAAGACAAAGACTGCAGATGAGCCCATTGTCTCTTGAAAGAGAGCAACCCCCATTACCTACTATTCCATAGGGCCCTTATTCATCATGATAGGTTTGGAACCCTCAACCCTCTGTTTCTATGTGTTATTGAGAAGAGAGGGATGTAATTTTAGAGACCTAGATAGCTCTTCTCGTGGTTTTCCTGAAAATACCTCCACACCTTGAATTGCACCGTTTGTTATCTCGTTGCTTTCTCGCACACCATGCGGGTTCTCTTGGACTTCGATGGATTCCCTTTCTTGTCTTATTAATGCTCTGGATAGTGCACCACTTGTTGAGTTTCCTTCTGTGGGAACAATAATTTTATGCCCTCCAACTAAGAATTTTAGTCTTCTTGGACCCCAAGCTGACTAAGGGGGAAACCCAGCTGGGGCATGGTCAGTTCCTGAACTCGAAACTGAGAAAGATCTTGACCCACATGGGCCAGTGGCAGGTCCATTAGCAACATTAGGATTTTTTACAGAACTTCGAATTGTTGATACAAATTCCTTCGATACACACCCAGTTCCTGAACTAGAAACTAGGTGAGATTCAAGCCTACATGACCCACAGACAGTTTCAGAAATGGAAATTTCTGCAGAACTTTGATTTCTTGATGCAGGGTCCTCCTATGTATGCCCCTTTCCCTTGCTCCAAGACCTACCAGATTC
Organism: Larix kaempferi; assembly: GCA_027924585.1. Classification (NCBI taxonomy): domain Eukaryota; kingdom Viridiplantae; phylum Streptophyta; class Pinopsida; order Pinales; family Pinaceae; genus Larix; species Larix kaempferi. Next base: position 813,509 of record BSBM01001081.1, on the reverse strand, counting down.
CATGCTTATAATATACGGTGGAAAGCAAAAGATACAATGATGCATGAACGGTGTACATAAAACCCCCCTCGGAGCTGGACACGCACTAACAACAATTGAATTCAAGGAATCATTGAGAATACCTTGAGATTTGGATATGGTGTAGCTTCTGGAAATGGACAAGGGAAACCCTTGCTCCCGAACCTCTCGTATTCCATACTTATAATCTGGGGCAGAAAGCAATAGAAACAACAATGCCTCAACAGTGTAAACAAAACTACCCTTGGAACTGGCCACGCACTAACAATAATCGAATGCAAGGAATCATTGAGAATGCCCTGAGAGATGGCTATGGTGCAACTTCTATCAATGGACAAGGGAAAAGTGAGTAGAAGTGTCACTCAAGAAATTTGTCTTAATCCTTCGAAATAAATAATAGGACATGAAAATTGTCCAAAGATTCACGGGATTTCTCAGAGGCGGGATTTTAAAAGAAGATGTATTTTATTATTTTAACATGTATTCAATTTGTTTTTATTTAAAAGGGAAATCAAATTTAGGAGGTTGAATATCTTCTTTAAGATATAAAATTTGGGTTTTTTATAATTTAATAAATAGTTAATATTAAAAATGTATTTTTAGATAAAGGTTGTTTTAATCGAAAAATAATATTAAAAGTGATTATTTGTGTATTAAGTTTTTATTTTTTAATGAAATTCTGGGTTAAGGGACATAGTTCCATCATGAGCAAATCTATGATCCAAGAATAATTTTAAAATCATGTTTGTAAATTTTGTTGAAAATGAATTCACTTTGATGACCTTTCGTGGCACTACCTCTTGTCGCCATATTCAATGTGTGCAATTGGAATTGTTATTTAATTAAAACAGTTTTTATAGCTATCATTTTCTAATGATTTCACTTAGATCATGGTTTTACCATCTTCCAAAGGGGTTTTGTTGATTTTAAATCAAAACCTCATAAACCTTAAATTGCAAGAGATCAATTTTAACCATAAAAAAAAATTGGGGCATTTGGGTGAAGGTGGCCAATAAAAGGTGTATGTTCAGTTAATCTTTAGACAAACATATTTTTCAAGATCAAATGAAATCATTAATTTTTTTTTGTTGGATTTCAATGAAGGTGACAAAAAATATGTTTGTTTTAGTTCACCCTTCAACAACATATTTTTTAAGATGTAAGACTGTTTGGTTTATGTGATAGCATTCTCTTTCACATGAATATTAATATGGACTAGTGGTGGGGCCTCTGGCTCAATACAGAATCCCAGGTTTGATTCTCTACGATGGGTATGCACATCAATGTGTACTACCTTTCAACACCTCGTGCAATCATGATGATAGTTCTACCTGCTGCTGGGAAGATCATTGTCACAATGAACATTAAGGAAAGCCCCGGCTCTGGGTTCACAACGTCATGAAGGGGTCTCATCAGTGGCATGAGTTCCTAGGTTAATAAAAAATGTCACAAGTAAATAATTTTTGAATTCTATCTACTACATGGTTGAATAAGTGTATGTTCACTTAACCATATCCAACCAAAAATTCTGATTAACATTATTGTTAATATTAAATATAGATCAATTGTCTTGTTTACAAAAGCTATTCAGAATTTACTCAATGGCCTAAAAGAGTAAGTCTTAGTTAACTCTCCCACAATACATTTTCTTAAGGTTTAAATATCTAGGTTGGTGTGATAGCATTTCTCTTGCTTGTGAATTAATATTTTTGTGTGACAAGTCAGTCCGTTTATTGATTCTCTTTAGAATAATGCACCTTATATTCCGGTTGGAGACAAAGGCTTATCCCACTACTAAACCCACTACTGATAAATATTCATATCTACAAGAAAAGGGTCAATTTTTTGTAACTAGTGGGCTCTTTTCTAATATGAACTACAATGTAATACCTCGGGTTTTGACCCTCGAGTTTTGACCCTCAGGCTTACTTGACCGAAACATATAAAAATTCTAAATACATGTATATATTGGTGGGGGTCAAGCCATGCGAGCTTAAATAAATAACCCCTTCTGTAAATGATGCATATATGGCTCTATTGATTCTTATTGTTGATCTAAAGGCCAAAGTAGATGACCAATGAATGGTTAGGCATGTAGATGCAATAAATATACCTTCTTTGGATCATGGGATAGACTTATGAGTTGGGGGTACTTGAAGCTATATAAATAGTATTGATGAAATATAATACGATGACTCGGGATGAATGTGGATTGGATGTGAGGGACTACAAGTCCACTAGAAGGGAAGAGAAAAGGGGAGCCAAGAAAAATTAATCCTCGTAGCAACTTATGAGGGTGGTTGAGGAAGTCACTTATTTAGCAGTTAGGAGATTGAATTTGGGAATTTCCTGGTGCAGATATTATTTTATATTCCGAGTCATATGATGGCTCTAATTATTTCTAAATATTATATATGTCATTCATTAAATGACAGAAAAAAATAAACTCACACCAATGGATATATGTATATATATACCCATGAGTTCTTAACCAATCTAATATATTCAAGAGAAAGAAAAAAGGATCACTTGACCTTTCTCATATATTCATGTATATTCATGTTTGATGTTACTTTTGGTATTTTATAGCTTTAGAAGCTTGGGAAATTGTCTAACATATCTTAAAATAAGAAAATGATTGGCCTTAAATTGATTTCCAAAGGTACCAATGTAAAATTAGTCACAGCAGATCTAATGAACAAGTAAATCAATCACAACAGATGAACATAGAAAATATAACTAATACTTGTTTGGATGAATGAGGAAACTGAGTGGCAATCTAAGGTATACCTAGACGCATATCACTGAGACAGGTCATAGCTCTATAGCTGAAGAATTGTTTCAGGAAGGGATTCCAGTTATATGAAATTCATATGGAGGAGCCAAAAGAAGGGAAAGAGCCAGAGTTGCAAAAATATTCATTACTACAAGATTTTACATATATATTGCAAGAATCGCCAGGAATTCCTCCTAAGAAGGACATCGATTTCTCTATCGACTTGGTGACATGAACAGTACCTTCATTTAAAGCACCTTATAGAATGAGAAACCCATAGTTGATTAAATTACAGTTGCAGTTAGAAGAGCTACTAAATAAATATTACATAACAACCATTGTTTCACCTTGGGGATATCCTGTGTTATTTGTGAAGAATAAGGATGGGATTCTAAGACTCTACATAGATAACAAATAGTTGAATAAAGAAATGATTAAAAACAAGTACCCCTTGCTAAGGATTGATGACTTGTTTGATCAGTTGAGAGGAGACAAAGTATTTTCAAATATGTATTTGAGACTGGGATACCACCAAATTGGAATTAAGAATGAGGATATCAGTAAGACAACATTCAGAACAAGGTATGGACATTATGAGTTTACAGTGGTACATTTTGGATTGAAAAATGCACCAACAATATTCATGTGTTTGATGAATGGAGTCTTCAAAAAGCACTTAGATAAGTTCATAATTGTATTCTTGGATGACATCCGTATCTATTCCAAGACAGAAGAAGAGCATGAAGAACATCTTAAATTAGTAATGCAAGTGCTTAGAGAACAACAGTTGTATGCCAAGCTAAGTAAGTCTTCTTTTTATCAAGGTAGAATCCACTAATTAGGACATACCATATCTAAAGAAGGTATTTCAGTAGACCTTCAGAAGATAAGAACTATTATGGAATGGCCAACATCAAAGAATGTATCAGAAGTAATATACTTTATGGGATTAGGTGGATATTATCAAAGGTTCATCGAAGGATTATCAAATTTAGCTCATCCTGACACATCTTTGTAGAGGAAGGGTGTGAATTTCGAATGGACTCCTAAATGTGAAGATAGTTTACAAATACTTGAGGAAAAGCTCACCAGTGCTCTTGTTCTGAATATTGTGTATCCTGAAGAAAAATGTGTTGTGTGCACAAATGCATGTAATCAAGGCGTTGGTGGATTATTGATGTAGGAAGGACATGTTATTAGTTATGAATCCATAAATTCGAAGGAACATGATAATAACTATGACACTCATGACTTAGAGCTTGTAGATATCATCCATGCCTTGAAGGTGTGGATACATTACCTGATGGGTAAGAAGTTTAAGTTAAGAATTGATCATGATGGGTTGAAATACTTATTTGAGCAGCCTAATTTGAATACAACACAGAGAATATGGATGGAGCTATTATGTGAATATGAATTTGAAATCAAACACATCAAAGGTAAGGATAATAAGGTAGCTAGAGCACTTAGCAAGAAGATACATGTGATGCATGTAGCATCTATCAGTTCTAGTACATTAGATTTAAAGGACACAATCATTGAAGCCAATGTTACAGATGAACATTATCAGCAAGTAAAAGAAGGATTGCAACAACAAAAAATACCACAGAAATTTGATAAGTATAAGTTGGAAGAAAATGGAATCCTCATGCATAAATATAGAATTTATGTGCCTAATTCTGGAGATATTAGAAAGATGGTTCTATGTTGGATTTTGTACAACTTCAGAAGATATTATTCATTATATTTTTTTGTACCTTCATTATACTTGTTTGTACCTCCTAAGCGAGATGAACTGGATGTAATTATTTATGTAATCACATTAAAGAGTAAATGTAAACCTTGGGGTGCAAATAAACAAAAGAAAATTATTAAAAATAAATTATTTATTGCCCCCGGGTGAAGTGGGCCTATTTAGGGAATTTATGGTCTTTTGCACTTGTATAAATAGGAGGCTAGTGCACCTCATTAGCTCATTCTCACACTTAGCAAGTGCACATCACTTGGAGGAGGCTGATTTCGCATCACTTGAAGGAGGAAGCTTATTTGGGGCATCTACTTGTGAAAGACACTTTCACATTCTTTCTCTTTTCTTATTTGTACTCTGATCTCGAAATTATCATCTCTCTACGAAGGTTGCTGGGTTTTCTCCCATTTGGGTTTCCCAGGTCAATCTCTATGTTGTTGTTTTGTGCTTTGTCTTGCTTCTAGTGATCTTGGTTATTCATTTATGTTTTATGCTATGAATGTATGAAATTTAACATGGTATCAGAGCTGTTCTAGAAGAATCCATTGCCGAAGCATTGTCGGAACCTTGTCGGAATTAGGGTTTCATCTGGTGAAGTCTTCACCCACCATTTTGAAGAAAAAGAGCCATGGGAATTTCGTTTTTGGCAAGGAGAATCTATTGGTGAAGATGGAATTCAATTCCGAGAACTTTCAATTTTTGACCTAACTCTGTGGCTGCAGCAGAATTAGGGTTTCAGTTTTAACTCATTTTTCTCCACATATTTGGACCATCCCACCCTCTATTCAACTGTCCTTGGCAAGGCGAATTTATCTATGGGTTCAGTTTTTCAAATTATTAACTTTCATTTTTGACCTAGCTTCTGCTAGGGTTTCTAAACCAGATCTACAATCAAGATGATTGGGATTAAGGTTGAAGATCGTTTGGAAGGGGCCTCCAAATTTATCTCCTGGGAGTCTAGGGTTCTTCTACTCCTAGAAGAAAATGATCTCTTGCTATATGTAAATGAGAAGGTCCGTGAACCAAAAGCTGAAGAGGATAAATCCCGATGGAGAAAGAATGATGCTAAAGCAAGAAGAATTCTTGTGGATTCAGTGAGAGACCATTTGGTTCCTCAAATCTCAGGAAAGAAGAATACTAGGAAAATGCTCAATAACATTATGAAGTTGTTTGAACACACTATCCTAAATGTATCCATGGCTTTGAGAAACCAGCTCTCAAATATGAAGATAGCAAAGTCAGAATCCATTGCCTCATACTTTATGAGGATTGTAGAACTCATAGACAAGCTCAGAACCAGTGGAGATCCTATTGGCGATAAGGAGCTTGTCCTCCACACTTTAAATGGTATTCCACAATTATGGGAGTCCTTTATCCAAGCCATAAGTGGTAGATCCAAACTACCAAAGTTTGACAAGCTTTGGCCAGATTGCTCTCAGGAGGAGACAAGGATCGCAACATGTCAAAGAATCCATGGCCATGGCACTCAACCTGAGGAGAACCAAGCTTTTGTTTCTCATGACACGAAGGGTAAGGGAAAAGGAAGAAAGTTCCATAAACACAAGCACCAAGATCGGAGACCAAGTCCTCACCCAAATCAAAAGGAGAAGAAGGACATATCTCAAGTTCAATGCTATAGGTGCAGAAAATATGCACACTATGCAAATAGCTGTTGAAGTTCAAGTAAAAGGAAGCATGAAGCCTCAACTATTGATGTAGAAGAGGATCATCATCGCAAGAAGCAAAGGGATGATGATCGTTCGGAGTTCCTCTTCTAGAAAATCCAGAATGCAAGAACATAGATCTCTTATGGTTCCCACAAGAAGGCAGTGGGGGCCCACACACCAAAACAATAAGAGACAAGTATTTTGTTTTCTTGCTTACATAGATCTATTTTTGTCTTATATGCTATTTATATGCAGATCTAATGTATTGAGAAATTGATATAGTTTACCCTATTATATTATGCATATGAGCTACACGACATTTCAATAAGTTAGTCTAGATGATATCTCTCTCCTACATGCTTAGGGTAGTGCACACTCTTGATGGCATGGTCTAGTGGAGATAATAGACATCTAGATACTTCCCAGAAGTGTTTGTTAGACATGTTCATGATTGTTGTGATAAAGTATTAGATAAGATGCCTGTATAAAATATTTTTTCCATTTGATTATAAAATGTCACTGATCATCAATTAGGATTTGACTTGTAGGGAAAATACCATGTGATTTGGCCTACAAGAGAAGACTTGTTCCGATGGACGTATGAATCCCATTGATGTTCAACAAGAAGCTTCCTGGAATATGACTCGCAGCCTAGAAGGATGACCTCAGAGTAAGCTTTCACAAAAGTGAAACCAGAAGTAAGTCACCTTCAGATATTTGGTTGTCTAGTCTTTATACATGTGCCCAAGTTGGAAACTTCAAGAAATAAGGGAACCTTTGTGGGATACAGTGAGTATTCAAAGACTTACAGAATCTACATCCCAGGGTCCAAACAGATTGAAGTCAGTAGGGATGTGACCTTTGAACAAGAATTATCTGTCAAGAAAGGCAGAGGATCAGACATGGAGACCGATGATGAAATGATAGAACCAAAGGAGATGAGATCATCTCCCCCTCTAGTTCAAGAGGGAGTTAGCTGAAAAGGATGAACCTATCGATTCCATTGATCAAGTTGATATCCCCAGAAATGTTGCAGTAGGTTGGAAAAGACCTACATGGGCACAACAGACTTAGCATGGAGCATATGCGAAATACAAGATTTGTTGCCAGAAGATTCTCTCAGAAAGAGGGAGTCAATTATGATGATACATTTGCTCTTGTGGCTCAAGATACTTTCATCAGATCGATCATTGCTATTGTTTTATCTATGAGATGGAAGGTGCATCAGAATGATGCGGACCCCAACCTTTGCTTCAAGGTTGCAGATGATGAGTCACTAATTTTTGTATTGTATGCTGATGACTTGTTTCTCACAGGAAATGAGAAATGCATTGTATGGTGTAAGAAGAATCTCGCCTCTGAGTTTGAAATGAAAGACCTTGGATTGATGCATTACTTCTTGGGATTAGAAGTATGGCAGAGGCAAAAAGAGATTTTCCTAGGACAAGGAAAATACACCATTGATATATTGAAGAGATTTGGAATGTTGGACTTCAAGTCCATGGCTACTCCGATGGATGTGAATCGGAAGAAGTTGAGAGATTCTACTTCATATTCAGATTTGTTTGATCCCACCATGTATCTCCAGTTGATTGGGTCATTGATGTGTCTGACCAACACCAGACCAGATATATGTTTTGTTGTGAATGCCCTTAGTCAGTTCATGTGCGAACCAAGGAAGATTCATTCGATTGTTGCAAAACATGTGATAAGATACTTACGTGGCACTGTGGGATATGGATTGAAGTATGCTTCAGATGGTGACCTGATATTGCATGGTTTTACAGACTCAGATTGGGCCGAATGTGTTGCAGATTAGAAGAGTACTTCTGGATGTTGCTTCAGTTTGGGTTATGTAATTATTCCCTGGTGTAGCAGGAAGCAGAACTCGGTAGCGCTCAATACTGCAGAGGCCGAGTACATGGCTTCTAGCACAGCAGTTTGAGAAGCAGTTTGGCTTCATAAACTCCTGGCAAGATTGTTCAGCCAGATTCCAGAGCCAACCATGATTCAATGTGATAACCAGAGCTGTTTGCAGATGTCAGTGAATCTTGTATTTCATGACAGGTCGAAGTATATCAAGATTTGATATCACTTCATTCGTGATATGGTGCAGAAAGGTGTGGTCGAGTTACAGTACATGCCAACAGATGACCAGACTATAGATGTTCTCACCAAGGCTCTTCCCAGGGTGAAGTTCGAATACTTTCATGGAAGACTTGGAGTCGAAGAGAACATATCCCTCCTTGAGATAGAAAGATGACATTGAGATGCTTTCCCTGCTTTGTCCTGGTTCCTTCTGCAATCCAATTACTCAGCCATATATGGGAGAAATCCCATAGACAGATGAGTAGGACAGTCAGCAGTTGGTTGGGCTCACCAAGGTACCTTCTGTAGTCCAATTGCTCAGCCAGATATGGGATAAATCCCATAGGCAGATGAGTAGGATAGTCAGCAGTTGGTCAGGTGGTGACTCTACAGTCTAGGTACTCGACCAGATATGGGAGAAATCCCATAGGCATAAGAGTGGGACAGTCAGTAGATGGCCCTGCCCTTTTTCTCGTTTGAGATCTCAGCCAGGTATTGGAGGACCCCATTGGAAAATGAGATAGACAGGTAGAAAATTGTATAGCAGAGATGGTACAGCTAATAATCTCATATATCTAGGATTGAGTGATTCTCCTGGACTCACCGAAGGACTGGTGAAGATGATGCACAGAGACTGTGTGGACAACCTTCAATATGCATAGAGATGATGGAGATAGTGTAGAGTACATAATGAAACCCAGATGATCGTGATGCAGATGAAGACCGAAGAATACCTTCCTCGCTGAGAGGGAGTGTTGTATTTTGTACAACTTCTGAAGATATTATTCATTATATTTTATTGTACTTTCATTGTACTTGTTTGTACCTCCTAAGGGAGATGAAATGGATGTAATTATTTATGTAATCACATGAAAGAGTCAATGTAAACCTTGGGTGCAAATAAACAAAAGAAAATTATTAAAAATAAATTATTTATTGCCCCCAAGTGAAGTCGGACCAGTTAGGGAATTTTTGGTTTTTTTGCACTTGTATAAATAGGAGGCTAGTGCACCTCATTAGCTCATTCTCACACTTAGAAAGTGCACATCAATTGGAGGAGGATGCTTTTGCATCACTTGGAGGACGTTGCTTTCGCATCGCTTGAAGGAGGAAGCTTATTTGGGGCATCTACTTGTGAAAGACACTTTCACATTCTTTCTCTTTTCTTATTTGTACTCTGATCTCAGAATTATCATCTCTCTGCGAAGGTTGCTGGGTTTTCTCCCATTTGGGTTTCCCAGGTCAAACTCTGTGTTGTTGTTTTGTGCTTTGTCTTGCTTCTAGTGATCTTGGTTATGCATTTATGTTTTATGCTATGAATGTATGAAATTTAACATTCTGAAAGAAATGCATGATATTCCATATAATGCCAAACATTTGGGTTATCAAAAGACAGTAGCAGCAGTAAGAAAAAAACACTATTGGCCAGGGATGAAGAATGATGTTGCAGAGTATATAGCTAGATACATGGAATGCCAAAAGGTTAAAATTGAGCATCAACATCCAGCAAGATTGTTATAGCCTTTTCCAATACCTGAATGGAAATGGGATGCAGTGACAATGGATTTCATCACAAATTTTCCTAAGACGAGATTACAAAATGATGTTATCATGGTTGTGGTAGATAAGTTAACTAAGGTAGCACACTCTATTCCAGTAAAGACAACTCACAAGGTAGCTAATATGGCAGAAGTTTACATGAAAGAAGTAGCCAAATTGCATGGAATCCCGAAAGCTATAGTATTGGATAGAGATTCAAAATTTACTTATAACATTTGGAAAGGATTTTTTGAAGGATTTGGCACAAGACTGAACATGAGTATAGCATACCACCCTTAGACAGATGGACAGACATAAATATTTAATCAAGTGATTGAAGACATGTTAAGGATGTATGTGATGGATCATCCATCTAGGTGGGAATATTATTTATACTTGGTATATTTTGCTTATCTAATGGATATCATGCCTCTCTGAAAATGAGCACTTTCAACGCTATATATGGAAGAAAGTGCAATACTCCTATCATATGGGATAATCCAACGGACAGAATAATTATTGGACCAAAATTATTGAAGTATATGGAGGATCATATGGTTAAGATCAAGCATAATCTAAAGGTAGCTCAAGACAAAGAGAAAATATATGCAGATCAGAACAGAACTTCCAGACGGTTTCAAGTTGGAGATCATGTCTCTTTGAAATTTAGAACCAAGAAGAGCTCCTTTAACCTAGGAAACTATTCCAAATTAGTTGCTATATACTGTGTACCTTTTTAAATATTATCTAACATAGGACATGTTTCTTATGATTTTTTTATTTCTACTTGCATTAAAGTACATAATGTGTTTCACGTGTATTTATTGAAAAAGTACATACTTGATTCTAACCATGTGGAATCAGAAGGGCATTTTTCGGTACAACCTGTTGCCATTTTGGGAATCAAGGTCAAGCTGCTACAGAATCGATAAATCGGGAAGGTATAGTTCCAATAAATCCATTACAGCCTTGAGGATGTGACTTCAGAGCTAGAAGATGTTATGAGGGAAGCATACCCTCATCTATTTTGAAACTTTTGTGTTACAACATGTATGTAATAAATATGCATTGAGGATGATGCATTGTTTAAGGGGGAGGGGGATGTAATACCCCGGTTGTTAAGCCCTGGGCTTATGATATTTTATTTGTTAATGTGACTATGGAATTATGATCTTTTATTTGTTAATGTGACTATGGACTTATGATCTTTTATTTGTTAATGTGACTATGGAATTTGGCATTATTGATATTGTTGTTATCATTGATGGTTGTTGCAATTAAATAAACAACTGGCTTAGCAAAGGAAACTAAAAGAGTATTGGAGACCATGGATTCCACAGAATGAGGGGGAATGGAGACATCCCTAGCAACTTAGAACTTATTTTTGGCTTGATTTTGTCCATCCTAGTTCATATTTGCACCTTGGTGACATTAATAATGTTGGTCACCCAAACATTGTACGATGGACCCTATTTTTTATTTTATGGACTATGGAGTTACTATTGCACCTTATGCATACCTTAGTGGGCCCATATTTCCTATTGTGCCCTCCTTAAGTGAAATATTCCCTTTTATGGACCCCACTTGCACTAAGGTGCCCTATCCCTAGATTCTAGGATATGTACTCTAGAATTTAGCTTACACCTCCTTGATTTGTGCCTCCAACTCTACAATTGCGCCCCCCTCCTCCATTCATCCCTATTTTTGTTCTTATGGTATATTTATGGCCCTATTGGATGCTCTCTCCCACCTAATAAGCCCTCCTTCATGTTTTGTAACCCCCTTATGCATTAGTGCACCTCCTTTTGATCTTCATGGATCCACTTCTTAGTTTTTGGTAACTCCTCCTCATGGTGCTAATCTGGGAAGGGGAATATCCTAAACTAATCCACCACTCCACAAATTTGAGTTAAGTCTCTAGGATGAATCCTAACCTTACCTATCTCTAATTCGATTTGATTACCTTGGGTTAGGATTGGCCTCCTTGTGCAATAAAATTCATGGTCTCTCTCGTTGTTGAAGCTAATCCTAAGCTTTGGCTAATTTTCCTTGTGTTATCTCACTGTGTTATGTGTGTTGACAATATTGATACTATGTTGAGGTTGTGTTGAGACTGAGAGTTTGTTGCAGGATCATTTTAGACAAGCAGTCTATTTTTCCATTCCAAAGACTTAGTCTAGTGAATTATTACCATTTGATTATATTATATCATTCTCCTAGTCCAGGTTCTCACATAGGAAGTGAGTAAATGGGATGGTGATATCTTGAGGGATGAGTTAGGTGAAGGGAATCACATCCCATAGGAAATGGAGACGGACAAGAAAGTAGTAGCGGGAATCATTGTGGTTCTCGGAGGGGTAGTTACGAGAGTTGTTAGACTAAGTGTGACTCTACCTACGGATCTGTGTTCTCAGCTCGGTGGTGACCTTTTCAAGTGATTTAGACTTGACTGTATCTATGGTTGGGAGGAAATTTGTCCCACTAAAGCTAGTTTCCATTTGAAGATAAGTATTTGCTCATATGCTTATTTATGTTATTTTCATGTTTTTGTGCCTTGGAGGATGAATTGGTTCCTAGTTATGTTTATGGTTTATGTGATAGGAATTGTATGCATGATGGATGGATTTCATACATTGAAACTATGAATTGCTATGAACATCCTCTACCATCTATTCTTTATCTTATCCTTCATGATATACAATTGTGGCTCTCATAGTGTTGAGAGGGGCACAACCATATGTTCTGGTTCACCTAATTCTACTCATTATGGTTTATGAGACCTATCCCATTGCATCTGTAGCGACGTCTCTGTAACATCCCAATATTTTCATAAAAGTTTAAAAAAATTTAAATCAACATTAAATGTTAATAATTGTAAATGCGGAAATAATAGATGCTTATAAAGACAGCATTAATTAACAAAGTCATTTATGCAGAAAATAATTAATTATTGAGACTCTTAACTAAAGGCAATTTAATGGTTGCGACACATCATACTTCTGTTAAGATGCTGACGACATTGTTTTATTTGTGTTAATTGTAACTCATTGTTGGCTTGGTTTTGCAACCAAGCTTTGTGCAATGGGCACCTATCAACAATGTGATAGCAGTTTCAATATTGAAAGCAAAAACAATTATAAATTAAATCTAAATCTAAACTAGCATGTGCATATAACAAATAATTTTTTTTTAAAACGATTCAAGAACAAGAAATAAAAGAATAGGTGTTTTGTATTAAGATACCTCAAATGGTGGGGATTTGTGTTGAGCAACTCCCAAGGTGAGTAACTCCAAGCTCCAAAGGTCTCTTCTCAAAGATGCTGAAAATGGCCAAAAGTCTCATGAGAGATTTTGATAGCGTGAGGATAGGATGATGGATGGATGGAAAGTGAGGAGCCCCTACCAACTTTTTATAGTTTTTGGTGGTGGGGAATACCATTATGGTTTTGAGGAAACCAATGGTATTGACCAACATGGTTTAGGTACCCTTTCCCTCTTTTTTCCTTTTTTGAATATTTTGAATATTTTTATTCCCTTTTTAATATTTTTGGGAATTCTTGGCCCTTTTTTAGGGTTTTTTACACTTTTTGAGGAAAAATATTCATTTTGAGGGGAAAAAGGGGTGTATTATGGTCTTTTGGTGACCTTTTGATAGCTTTAGAGGCTCAACTGGTGGAAAAGTGGACAAATGGGTCATGTGAATAAGGAAATGAGCTAGTGAGCACTTTTTGGGTGTTAACAGATTGCCCCCTGATGTGTGAGGGAGGGAGCTCATCGTATGACCAATAGACATCATAGTTCTTTTGTCTTTTTTCTGGGGTTTGGGGAAGAGAAGAGACTGGTTGGAGACTGGATCCACGGCCCTTGGAAGCTGCAGAAACAAAAAATATTACATGGCCTTAATATGAATGAGGAATAATCTTTAATAATGGACGAGGTGGGCATACCCATGCTCGTATCAAGACATATACATAACAATTAGTCCCAAGAAGGGGGACCTAAATAAAAAATCTGCTGGTACATCATAAAGGTCCAAAGGGGACACTATTTTTGGATGTACTCATGATCATAACATGATTGATCTCAATAACTGATACACTGGAATAAAGAGACAACCATTCTAAATAAGGTCTCAGAAGGGTTGATGAACTGCTGAATCTAAAGGTGTCCAACATCTGTAGGGACTGAATGAATCTGAGTCAACTCTAAGGAGTATATGTAACTGTATACTCGAGGGAGTATAAAATTGGGGTACATCTGAATACTGTCGCCATGCGCAACCTGGATATCTATAGAAAAAATGTAACTGGTTGTTTCCATAGGTAGACTCTCAAATGTGGAAGAGTCAAGTGGTATCCAGGGTCTTCAACCAATGACTGAAAGGACCAATACCCTGTGCGAGTCTCAATGATGTGATCAAGGTGTTGAAGTCGAGCATGTCAAAAACAATCATTTGGAGAGGTACTAAGGACTCTTCTCAAAATGATTCATAGGCACTCATCATAAATGGTGATGAGTCCAAGACACAGGGACCTCTAGGTCTATCCTCTGGAATAAATTTGGGTGTCGTCGACAGAGGGAGACTAGCAACTAACAAGACAATGATGTTTCCTAGATAGGAGCATGAGGTGTAGAACTGAAGTGTGGTACTACTAATGGTAGGACTGACATACTTGTGGGGATGCGAAGTAACTGGGGTCATAGAGTGGGTAGACTCAAACTTCCTTTGTTCAGAGCATGATGACATGGTTGACCTGGCAGTGTAGGGAACTGATTCATAGGTGTGGGGATCATAGGTTTTAGGGACTGAAGGGTATGTATTGACTCTGGGGGGGTCAAGCTGATGGGTGTTGTCAAGGGATTATCAGGGTGAGATACTGCAGAATACTCTGAACAAAGGCGACCAAAATGGGGAAGCTTCCATATGAGTAGACATGATCTGTTGTGGCACCGAGAAGCACCATTGGGTTCTTCTTCATAGTTTTAATGAGCTCCAATAAGGGATAAAAGTGTGCTCTGAAATGGTACTGTCCTGTGGATTTTGTGAGCCCAGGACTGTTCCTGCTCATGGGTGCTTTCATTTTTTAGGAGTCTAAAAACGATAAGAAGACTCTGCAGTGGTTGTGAGTACCGTCCTGTGGGTTTTTACGAGCCCAGGATGGTGATTGCTCGTGGTTGCTTTCATGTTTAGAGAGTCTGAAAGTGGTAAGTGGACTCCATTGGTGTTCTTTTTCGTAAGTTAGTCTCCAAGGCCCGAAAAAGCATAAAATGATGCAAATGGATAACTCTTCTAGCCGATGGGACTAGAGTATTCATTTTTCGTAATTAATCTACAAGGTCCGGAAAAGGGGTAAAATTATACCATGTAGATGCCCTTTCAGATACGTTTAGCGAGCATCAAAGGAAGCAAGGTTGCTCGATGATCTTCTCATTGTTTTAGGAGTCAGAAAAGAGCTTAACAGAAACTCCCTAAGTGCCTTTTTCGTAAAAGGGATTGCTCGGCCCGAAAAAAAGGGGTAAAACTATACTGAACAAAAAGGGATTGATGAGAGCGAGAAAAGGTCTCAAGCATCGTCATGAGTGTGTAATAATGAATCCGATGACATAGAGATTGTCAAAAAGGGGCAACGGCCAATGTGGCACGCAAACCAAGGTGATGAATGACATTTTGAAAAATTGCTAAAAAATTATGGGGTGAGAGCGAGAAATGATCTCAAGCATCATCATGAGTGTGGAAAATTGAATCCGACGATATCAAACTTGTCAAAAACGAACAACGGTCGATGTGGCATGCAAACCGAGGCAACAAGGGGGCATGGGAAAAATGCCCAAAAAATATGGAGGTGAGAGCGAGAAATGATCTCAAGCGTTATCATGAGCGTGAAAAACTGAATCTAGCGATATAAAACTTGTCAAAAATGGACGACGACCGATGTGGCACTCAAACCGAGGCGATAAGTGGCATTTTGAAAAAATGCTCAAAAATTATGGGTGTGAGAGCGAGAAATGGTCTCAAGCATCATCACGGGCATGGAAATATGAATCTTGCAGTGCAAATGGTGCAAAAAACGGAGGTCATAAGGACTCCAGAATGGTCAAAGGAAATAACTAGGTTAAAAAATGGCTACAAATGAAGGTGACCCCACCAAGCCAAGGCTATAGTGGTGGGGAGAAATGATGACTCGTGGGGGCGAAATACTATGTGTATCAAATCAACTCAAATATACAAGTGACACGTGACCTCAAAAATGGTTGAGATCACAAATGTGAAAAATTGAGCAGGGTTAATGACTTGCCCCCATATGATGTGCATGGGGTTCGTGATTGTGGATTACATATGTGTTGGTTTGAACGATGGGCTCATTGAGGTGTTGAGATAGAGGTGATGGGGTAGGGTCAAAATGATTGATCATGCCCCTTATCCCAGGTTCGAGGTAATCTATTATGTCCCCAAACTCAGAGGTGTTAATGCGGTGCAGATGTTGTCTTAGAGAGGGATCAAGAGGGCATTGACCAACTACCATAGGGGGGGTGTACCATGAGGCTGTGGGCCGTGGTGGCATGCTTAAGTGATGATATGATGATGGCGGATTCCCCTTGTGGGGTGGATGCCCCCAGTATCTCTGACAAGAATCACGATGATGATGAGTAGGCAAGGTTTTGGGATTGCCCCGATGTTGTGGACATGTGGTTTCCTTGTCGATTTGAAAGGGTTGAACATGTGTGTCAAAGGGATCAATGGAAGGGGTCGACCGGATAGAGGGGTATCCAATGGAAATCGTGTAAATGGTGTTAATTTCTTCCGAGGAGGAAGATGGTGGGAGATGAATTTCCTCAATGAGAAGAGGGGATATTGTTAACACCTAAAAAGTGCTCACTAGCTCATTCCCTTACTCACATGACCCATTTGTCCACTTTTCCACCATCTGAGCCTCTGAAACCAACAAAAGGTCACCAAAAGACCTTAGTACACCCCTTTTTCCATTAAAAAAGATTATTTTTCCAAGAAAATCATAAAAAACCCTCAAAAAGGGTCCAAATTCCCAAAAATATTAAAAAGGGAATTAAAATATTATTTTTATTCAAAAAAGGAAAAAGGAGGGAAAAGTACCTAAACCATGTTGGTCAATACCATTTGGTTTCCACAAAACCACAAATGGTATCTCCCACCACCAAAACCTATAAAAAGGTGGTAGGGGCTCCTCATTTCACATCCTTCCATTATCTCATCCTTATGCTGCTGAAATCTCCCCTGAGCACTTTTAGCCATTGAAGCAACCTTGGAGAAGGAGACCTCTTGGAGTTTGGAGCTACTCATCTTGGGAGTTGCTCAACATCAACCTTCACCATTGAAGGTAATATCGCAAGCACTTGCTTGCCCCCCCCATTTTTCAATACAAAAAATTATTTCTTATGTTTCTTGTTCTTGATTTTGACATGTTTACATTATTTGCTTAGATTCTTGCTTAGATTCATGAAAAGTATTGTTTATTTAGTTTATTGTTTTTATTTCTATTGAAACTGCTGCTACTAGTTAGCAGGTGCCCATAGCACTAAGCCTGGTTGCAAAACCGGGCCAACAGTTTTTGGCGACTCCGCTTTGGTTTGAACTTTAGATCTCTAGTTTTGCCTTTAAATCTTAGTTTTTATGAGTTTTTAACCTTTAGATCCATAGATCTGCCATCTTAGACAGCAGATCCATTGCTGTTCTGAGATTTGGCCCCATAAACAGCCCGAAATTTTCAATTTTCGGGTTCGTTTCTTGGTTTCTGTGCACGGCTTCCGCCTCGCGGCTTTTTGCCAGACAGTCGCGCGGTCCATCGCGACTTTTCTGGGTTTTTCCGCGCGGTCCATCGCGGCCTTTTTCCAGACAGTCGCGCGGTCCATCGCGACTTTTCTGTGTTTTTCCACGCTGCACACCGCGGCTTCGCGACCTATTTTCGCGCTGTTCATCGCGACTGTGCGCCCAAAACCCGCGCGGTCCATCGCGACTGTGCGCCCAAAACCCGCGCGGTCCATCACGACTGTTCGTCCAAAACCCGCGCGGTCCATCGCGACTGTGCGGCCAAAACCCGCGCGGCCCATCGCGGCTGTTCGTCCAAAACCCGCGCGGCTGAATTTTTTCATTCGGCCATCCCGATTTTGAAAAGTATTTTTTACTGTACTTTCTGCCCATAGCACATTTTTTACAGTATTTGCATTCTGCATATTTTACAGCTTTGAAAAAAAATTTACTATTTAAAAGTGCATATTTAGAAATCTTTTTCAAAATTTTCAAGAAAGTGAAAGAAAGACTCATTTTGCATTTTCATCTAGATTCAAATTTTTTCTTGTTTACTTCTTTGAAATCTTGCCCTTAGCAATTTTTCTTGAAACGAAGAAATCCATTTATTTCTTTTAGAAAGGAGTTTATCATTTGCTTTCATAAATCCAAGAAATCCTTTATTTTTTGAGTTATCTTTTGAAAAGCATATTAATTCCTTTTAGTGAAAAAAGTCTTAAATATTTGCTTTTTATTTTCGAAAAATCCTTTATTTTTTGAAAATTTCCCTTAAAGCATTTAATTTTTTCAAAGTTCAGTTTACAACACCTCACGTGCACTCACACGATCACTTAATTGAACTAAGCCTTAAAACGTACCTTAATTTGAACACACTTTTAACCCCACTTGGGGAACACTAAAAGAATTCTTGTAGCTAGGTAGTATTGGGGGGATAGGTGTTCCAATAACACCCCTCAGTTCATACATCTGAGACATAGAAGTTGTCCAATTAGGGAGCTAAAACCTCTTAGTACTTTTTGGCGCGGTCACAACCGGTTTGTGGGAAGGCCTCTCCCTTAGGAGGGTTGAAGTCGCGAGGATGGTTCCGGAAGCCTGAGTGGGATACCGAAACCCATTCAGTAACCGAAGGGCTACCATTCGCAGTTCTCGGGATATCCCTGTATTGGGATATTGCGATCAAAGGACCAAACGGCAGATTTACCTTTTCTCGACGCGTCATGAACGGAGTATCCTAGTAGCCTGTCTTTTTAGGATTGATTACCCGGTGTCCCTCCCGGTAGGGGGATATCTAGCCGTTGTCTCAACATTCATATTGTCTGACTTGGATTTCATCACCTTGCAGAGGATATCGTCTGTTTGAGTCACAATACTTTTAGATTAGGTGTTTGCATGATCTTTACCACCTTTTGAGTCTAGTTACACCTATTTTTTCTAGGAGCCGCTTGCATGTTGGTATTCTGACCAGTTGTTGCATTCCTCCACTTATTGTAGCACAGCTGCTAGAATAAGTGCATTTTTTGAGGATTGATTTTTTGGCCTGTGAGCCTTCTTTTTTCACTCCCCTTCTTGCACCCTTGGTTGCATTAGGGTTTTGAGTCTTTTACATATATATCACCACCTGATATTTAAAACACATTTTTTACATACAAAAACATATTCTCACCATTGAGAATTCTAGACGTTCTCGTCGTCTACAGGGCGAACTCCCAGAGTTTAGTCCACTTGGCTCTCCACATCACGGACGCAGAGCATTGTCCCTTGATTCGACACATCGTCAATCAATTAGACGGTCATCCGATTCTGACATACCCCACTTCACCTTTGATTTGGAGGTAGAATCCGAAAACCCCACCGAGTTACCACCAACCACAAATATGTCTGAAACACCAGTTGATCCACAATTTACATTAACCATAGGTCAGACATCCGCAGACCCTTCTGCGGCAGTACCATCCACGGCAACAACCACCCCCTTGGGTATGCCCAATATGGGTAACACTCCACATTCAGGAATGCCTAGCACAGGACCACCACCTGTCATGGGCATGCCCAATATGGGGGTCATACCCCCTTCAGTTTCCACAAACCCTATCCCAGGAATCCCCAGTGCAATTCCTAACCCAAGTGTAACTCATGTTGCACTTGGCAGTTCTATACCAGGAATCCCTGGTGCGATTCCTAACCCAAGTGTAACCCAAGTTGCACTTGGGAGCGCTAACCCATATTATGCCACACCTTTTGGAGGGCACATACCCTCCATACCTAGCATACCTATAGGCGCTACTGGACCCCTACACCATACCACAATGGCTAGGCAGGTCCCGGTTCTGGTCACCACATCCGCTAGTCTACCATACATGGCAAGTCTCAACCTGCCAGATTTAGCTAGGCTCACAAATGACCCCATCAGACATGATCCTGCTTGGCCCCATATGCCCACTAAGCTTCCCTCTGACATCCCTAAGTTCGAGGGTAAGGCTGGAGAAGACCCCCAAAATCACATCATGTCCTTCCATTTATGGTGTTCCTCAAACTCCATAGTGGATGACTCAATCCGCCTACGGCTTTTACAACGCACCTTCACTGGCTCCGCAGCCAAATGGTATATCGAGCAACCCCATGGGACGCATTCCACATTTACCTCCCTTGCCTCGACCTTTCTACAATTCTTCCAGCT
This sequence comes from Larix kaempferi, assembly GCA_027924585.1. Classification (NCBI taxonomy): domain Eukaryota; kingdom Viridiplantae; phylum Streptophyta; class Pinopsida; order Pinales; family Pinaceae; genus Larix; species Larix kaempferi. The sequence continues at coordinate 793,214 of BSBM01001081.1, read as the reverse complement.
ACCTGTACGCTACGATGCAGGCGTCGAGATCCTACTGTCTTGCAGACAGAACACGGCCACGCATATCACTGACCATATTCATGATTGGCGTCGGCGCCGAAGCCTATGCAAGATCAAATTAGACGACCGAATCTTTTTAGACTGGTTCCTTAAATCCCTCCTTCCTCTCATTGCGAAGGATGTAGCATCTGAAAGACCCCAGTCTGAGGAGGAGGCCATCCTTAAGGCCCAACAGTTTGATCTTATCTATGCCCAGTCAAGTTAGCTATACACGATCATACCTGATGCCCCACGAGGTGACTCTGCACGCGGTGACACACCGGGGGCATCACATGCCGCTGATGGCATTATTGGCCAAATTACACCGCAAGCAAAACCTTTCAGTATGGTGAGCACCATGCCCGCCCCAGACCTTTCTAGGGCTACATCTAGTTCCGGGGCGACAACTTCTTATGCTCCAACAAACCAGACCCATCACGTTCATGGACCCTCTTGTCCACAACATTGTTATGGCCAAGCGCCATCGGCCTATGTACCCCCTACATATTATGCTCAACCTACGGTACAAAACCCCATGCAGTTCCAACAACAGCCCATGCATTACCCACAACCGGTTGCACTGACTAACCTCACACCTCCACCAGCTCAGGGGTACCTACAACCCCAGCAGGCAACTGGACCACCTCCAGCTCCACCTGCATACTATCCACCGCAACCTGCTCCCGCACCTGCGGCTCCTCAGAATCCCCCTAATGCTCAAGGGCATGTGTACGCACAACAACATCAGCCCCAATATCAAAATAACCAACGCAACCAGGGTGGGAAACCAAACCGCGGAAGAGGACGCAACCGTGGAAACAATCAAAACCGTAACCAAGCTCCACAACCTACCCATCCTCCACAAGACAATAACGCGGCGCCCGCTCATCAGAATCCTGATCGGCCACCTAAGCAACCCAAAAATGCTAATTTACGAACAAACCATCCTTGTTCCATTTGCGGTGTCTATGGCCACTATACCCACGCTTGCCCACATCTGGAGCGAGCTCGACAACTATGGACAAATGACGCCCATCGTCAAGGGCAGGCGGCTCCTCAGCCACCACCCAACCCCCCACCACCCCCACAACAACCTTTGGTCCTCCAAAACCCTTTTCCAACACAGGGAGTGGTAAACACTCAGCCGTTAGCCCCCCAACAGGGCAACGTGTAACCACAACAAATAACTTACACAGCTCCTGATCAACCCATGTTTGATTCAGGCACCCACCACTTATTGATGATGTCCACCGATGACGTCAATATCCAAACCCGTCGGAATCAATACGGACCGACTTCTGAAGCCCCCCCCGCTGAAAAGGATACTAATGCTAATCCCACTGATCAGACATTGCGTATACCTCAGGTTCCACTCGATGGTGCTTCTAAAGCACCTCGCTTCCCCCTTCGCCGAATCAACAACAACCCCAATGCACGGGCTGCGTCCAATTACAACATTGTCGATGACTTAGCCCAATCCCTCGCAGCCATGTCTGCGTTAGAAGTCTTAAAAACCTGTCCTACTCAGCGCAAGACTTTACTTTCCGCTATTGGGGCGATTGACCCAAATGATTCGAAATTGATGACCTTTGATTTAGACCAATCTGAACCACGGCTGCCTTCTACCATAGCAGTCCAAGTTTCCGTTTCTATTCGGAATCTTGTCATCCATCGATGTATCATCGACGAGGGTGCCTCCACATGCGTCATGTCCACTTTTGTTTGGCAGAAGTTGGGATCCCCTGCTCTCCAGCAATCCACCACTGCATTGCGGGCCTACGACGGCCGGTCAGCTCAACCTCAAGGTTTATTACCCAAGGTGCCCGTCCAATTAGGTGGGAAAACTGTGCTCATCGACATAGAGGTCATTAACGCCCAGCTCGACTATAACCTTTTACTTGGCCGCAGTTACATGTACGCCATGAAAGCGGTCGCCTCCTCCGTCTTCCGCACCATGATGTTCCCCCACGAGGGACGCGTGGTCAAAATTGACCAACTCACCTACTATGATCCCAACGCCCCTGCAGCACCCGAGAATGTTCTTCCCATGGTTGAACAACCCGCTTCTAGTGCAGTTACCTCCTTTTTGTCTTCCGTGGCACCCGGACTTTATTCCGATACACCAATGACCTCTACATTTCAGGCCATTCCACCACCGTCACCGGAGACCCAAGTCGCAAACCTCTGTACTCTTTCGCAGAATACGCAAACGTCCGGTGGTCAACCACCATTGATCCCCAGTCACATTGGTGTTACACCCATCCACACCATCCCCTTCCTATTTCCTCCTTCGGGTGTAGTAAGCGCCCCGGTTATGGCTACCCTTAGCCTACCCGGGCTAACATTGGGATTACCCGTGTGGTATATTCCGCCTCCCGTTCGACCACCCACACCCGACGTCATCCTCCAACCGGTACAACCTATCGTTACCACAAATCAGCCTCCTCCTGGTGTTGCAATCTCTTCGTCGTCAACGAAACCTCCTCCTGGTCTCACGATTGCTTCGACGTCAAGAGATCCCCCTCTTCTTGCTAAGCCCACTGGGGGCAGAGGTCCACAACCATACACTGCTATACCACCTCCGAAGGCAGTTAAACCCCCACCAGTGTTTCGAGCTCCCCCCAAATGTTCATTATGCGATGAAATTGTCCATCCAACTCATCAATGCCCACATTTACCGGCACTCCAAGAGCATATGAATATGTTGGACGATGACATCGGCATCCCAGTAGTCAGATTAGAACCACCTCTACAGCCTCGTGACAAATCACTGCGCACTAACCATCCTTGTGCTATATGCAGTGTTTACGGCCACTACTCTCACCATTGCCCTGATCTACCTGACTATAGAGCAGCGTTGTATGAGTTAAACAATGCCGACTTAGAGATATCTCCTCCCCTCATCGAGGAGATCCACCCCCCACCATCATCCTCGTCAGAAGAAGTCAATACGATATATATGATTTCAACAACCTTCAAACCAGAACCCCTTGATTTATGGTCTGATTACTTCAATACTGATGAGCAGATTTTGGAGACACTCACTGCACCTGACTACCCTTGGGATGATATGCATCATCGCTCGTACTTCCTCCCGGAAGCATCTACCTCCACCGCATCCAACCAGCTATCAATCGAGTCGAAAGACTTCATACCCGCTAAGGTCGATTGGTTAAAGGACCCCATCCCAGCACCGGATGCCTTTGAAGAAGGGAACATGTCAAACATTTCCCCCACTATACAGATAGACATTTCCACAACACCAGGGAAACCTGAGCTCATCTCGCTGGGCGCATCTTGCACTCAAGCAGAAACTCAGGCATACAAAAAGCTCTTTCAAGAGTTCCGTGATGTCTTCGCCTGGTCCTATACCGAGATGCCTGGTCTCGACCCCGCCATTATTGAACACCACATCGATACATGGCCGGAAGTACCCCCTGGTCGTCATAAACAGCGACCTATTCACCCTGCCAAGCTCCCAGCTGTTAAGGCTGAAGTCGAGAAACTTCGAAAAGCAGGGTTCATCTACCCTATTCCGTACACCACATGGGTGTCGAACCCTGTTCCTGTCAACAAAAAGCAAGGCACCCTTAGAGTATGCACTGATTTCTGCGATCTAAACCACGCTTGTCCAAAAGACAATTTCCCCACGCCATTCATTGACCAACTCATTGATGAGTGTGCGGGCCATGAGGTCCTATCCTTCATGGACGGGTTTTCTGGATATAACCAGATTCACATCCGCAAGGAGGATCAGTATAAGACTGCCTTTACCACCCCATGGGGCACCTTTGCCTATCGCGTCATGCCATTTGGCCTTAAAAATGCTGGTGCCACTTTCCAGCGAGCCATGACCTATTGCTTTCACGACTTGGTCCATATCCTACGAGTCTATCTTGATGACCTCACAGCTCGTTCCCGAAAACGATCAGACCACCTTAACGACCTCCGGCAAGTTTTCCTGCGTTGTCGCAAATATAAAATCCGCTTGAACCCACACAAGTGTGTCTTTTGCGTCCCGGCGGGCCGGTTGTTGGGTTTCATTGTTTCCCAAGATGGAATCACTGTCGATCCCCTGAAAGTCAAAGCCATTTTAGAACTTCCCCCTCCTCGCACGCTTCGACAGCTTCAGAGCTTGCAAGGGCGGTCCAATTTTCTTAGGCGCTTCGTCCCTGATTATGCCACCAAAGTCCATGGGTTCTTACGCTTACTTCGTACCCACATACCCTTTGTTTGGGACGAGCAAGCAGACACGGCATTCGAAGCCCTCAAGAAAGCTCTCACACAAGCCCCCTTGATATCCCCACCGGATTTCTCCCAAGACTTCACCCTTTACGTCTCGGCATCTAAACATGCCGTGTCCGGAGTTTTGGTACAAGAAGATGCTTCCCACAAAGAGCATGTGATTTATTACGTCAGCCAGACCTTATCTGGCCCACCTCTACGTTACCCATACGAGGAAAGATTAGCACTAGCTGTAGTCTTTTCCGTACAAAAACTGCGACACTATATTTTACTTTGTCATACCACGGTTGTCGCCGACTCCAACCCCATGGTCTACCTCCTCACCCAGCGACTCCTTCAGGGTCGTGTCGCTAAATGGGTCATTATCCTCCAGGAATATGACCTTACTTTCAAGACTCCCAAAAGCACCAAAGCCCTCGCGCTTGCTCACCTCATTACAGATCTCCCATCCTCTTCAACATCACCCGTCATCCAAACGGACCTGATTGACGAGCAGATCTTCGTCATTTCGTCTGACGACCCTTGGTACGGAGACATTTTGACCTACCTTCGTACGCAAAAATTCCGACCACACATCGATCGTGATGGACGCCATCGCATACGACACCATGCCCCCCGATACCTACTTATTGGGGATGTACTTTATCGACGCGACGTTGATACTATCTTACGCCGCTGCCTATCCCATAGTGAGGCAGAACAAGTCCTCAATGATTGTCATAGCGGTGCCTGTGGAGGCCATTTCTCCGGCATGGCTACCGCCCAAAAAATCATTCGGGCCGGTTATTTTTAGCCATCATTGTTTACTGATTGCATCACCGCAGTCAAGCATTGCCAGAACTGCCAGCTATTTGCCCCCAAAGCAAGAACCCCCCCTGCCCCCCTTCATCCAGTCATCACTGTTGGACCATTCTGCAAATGGGCCATAGACTTCCTCGACTGCAACCCCCCGTCAGCCGGCGGTCACAAACACATCATTGTGGCCGTAGATTATTTCACCAAGTGGGCAGAAGCCATGCCGACCTATAATTGCAAAGCCGACACTGCGGCACGGTTTTTCTTCAACCATGTTATCGCTCGTTTCGGAGTACCACAGTAGTTAGTCTCTGACCACGGCTCTCACTTCGAAGATGCCGTCTGGAAGGAGTTATCAACCATGTTGAAATTCGAACACCATTTCTCTTCCGCTTAATATCCCCAAGGAAACGGCCAAGTCGAAGCGATCAATAAAATCTTGAAGACCATTCTCCAATGCACTGTCGACAAGCACAAGTCCAATTGGCATCACATGCTTTTCCCGGCACTATGGGCCTACCGCACATCAACCAAAACCGCCACCGGTTTTACCCCTTTCCATTTAGTTCACGGTGTTGAATCGGTCCTCCCTATTGAGTGCCAGATCCCAGCTTTACACATCGCCGTGGAACTTCTACCGGACACTTCCCCAATCGAGCAACGTTTACTACTCCTAGAGCAGGCCGATGAAGATCGGCGCACAGCCATTCAAAACATGGAAGCAGCTAAACAAGGATCGAAACTAAGTTACGACAAACGCGTCCACCCAAGAACCTTTTCTGAGGGAGACCTTGTCCTTGCTTACGATCAAGCTCATGATAAAACCGGAAAGGGAAAATTCGTGTCCATGTGGCAAGGCCCCTACATCATACACACCTGCCTCGGGCAGGGGGCATACATTCTGACCGATTCAGAAGGCAACACCCTACGCAACCCACGCAACGGGTTGTACCTTAAACGATTTTACCCATAGAAAATCCGATGGACACCATCGTCCATTTTAGTATAGGCATACATTGTTCATTTCACAAAAAATTTCAAAAAAAAAAAAAAAAAAAAAAAAAAAAAACCTAAATATTTGTTTTTCTCTGCATGACCACAGATGGAGCCTCTTCCACTCTGCCATATCGGTTTCGCTGATGGTGCAAGCCGTTGGTCTCCCAATCTCGCCTCCGCAACTTGGGTAATTTACTCCCCTTCACATGAGTTAATTCACATTGATGGAGTATGTTTAGGTGCCGCCACCAATAATCAAGCTGAATACGATGCCGTGACTGGTCTCCTGGCCGCTGCTCTCCAGATGAGCATACGTCACCTCAACGTTTTCTTGGACTCACAGCTCCTAGTTTCCCAGCTCAACAATGATTACCAGGTACGCGATCCCTGCCTTTTCAGAAAATTCCTGCGCACTAAACAAATGGTTAGACAGTTTGAATCAATTACATTCACACATGTCCCAAGACACCTCAATAGTGTAGCAGACCATATGGCCAACAGTGTCCTCGACTGGCACACCAATCACATCGTGTCATATCCATAAACAAAAATGCATCCATGTGCAAAACATGTGCCTCCACGGGCATATACAAAAAACCAATATTGCATCCACGTGCATAACATGTGCCTCCACGGGCATAAAACAAACAAACCAAAATGATGCATCCATGTGCATAACATGTGCCTCCACGGGCATATATAAATCTACAAACACACTGCATCCACGTGCATAACATGTGCCTCCATGGGCATATACAAAAGACAAATGTGCATCCACGTGCATACACGACAATATATCCAAAATATATATCCACATATATATACAAATCAAATAGTCAAACATGTCATACGTGCCCCCAGCACTCAATATACAAAAAATACAACTGTCATACAAAAAATGCTTCCCCATATGCTCATGAGCATTTGGGGGCAAGTACAATGTCATCTACTCATCTGGATCCTCAGGATCCTCGGGCTCCTCCTCCGGCTCCTCCTCCGACTCCACCTCCGCCGGCCCAGCCGGGTCAGGACGACCCCGAACTCGCCGCTCTGCTGGCCCTGCTGGATCACCCCTCAAACGTATCCTCCCCTGAGCCGGCCCTGCCGGAGCATCTCCTCCACCACCCCCGTGGCTCGCCGCAAGCACCGCTGTCCTCAACAGGAGCGACTGCCACTCAGGTGGCGCACCAAGACATCCCTGCAAAACATCCCGATCCAGATCCCTCCAACCATCCTCGGGGAACCTAGCTAGGATCCGGGCAAAGGTACGTCGGACACCATCTATGGCGTCACCATCAGGGCCAACCCCTCGCCCACGAGCTGCATATCCTCCACCACGCGGAGGACGTACAGGTACAGGGGGACGGACGACCACCATCGCCCGCCCCTGCCGAGCCACATAGTCAGGTGGTGGCACTGGACCCACATCTGCACAAAGCAAGTAAACCATTAGATACTATATAACAAAATCATCATAAACCAAACAACATATGATACAACATCAAATAAAACACAAAACATACCGTCCAAGCCCCAGGCCTGTCCTGGGGCACGAGGCATCTCTGAGTCACCTCTGTAATCCATACCGGCGTAGGGATAGTCCTCGATCACCAGAGGCATCTGCTCCCACTGCTGATAAAAGTCCTCTGTGAAGTAGCCACGGATACCACCGCCAGCACGGGGCATCATCTGCCCCCACCTCACCATACGAGGCTCGCTCGAAAGACCAGCACGAACGGGTACATGTGGCCGCAAGGTCGGCACCCGCTCGAAGAAAAAACAGCATAAAAAAGAGGCGTAACAAAACTCGCCTCCCTCTCTCACGGCCTTGTCCAGATCTCTCCGGACACCGGCCAAGAACATCTGCGCCCAGGCATAATACGTACCCTGTAGAACGGAATCCACCATCATCGTCTGCCCCCCAGACATACGATGTGGTGCAGCAGCACCCAAAATCCTCAGAACACAGGCACCAACAGCCCGCATATCCCACTCACGTAGAAACTTCAGACTAATAGAGCTGTTTACCAAAACAGCGTCATCCACACAGAAGGTCTGTAAGAGCTCCTCCATATCCACACCCGGAGGCAACCTCGGAGAAATATCACCCACCTCACCCAAGCGAGGCAAACCGGTCAAAAAATATACATCAGTGAGAGTAATCTCTAACCTCTCACCACCGATAATGAAGGCACCCTCTGCCGGCACCCACCACAGCACGAGCTTGTTCAGGAGTCTCCTCACTGAACGGATAGGAGGAATCTGAGCGAACTTTAAGAGTCCGCTCATGGCTAGGGTCTGTCTCACCCCTCCATCAGTCTCAATCCTCAACGTGATCTCGGCATCAATCTCTCTCTCCCGCCACACGGACTGAGCTCTCCGCAACATCCTGCCAAGAAAACACAGGAAATTTTTAGCCCCAGCATAAAAATTTTAAAAAAAAATCCCATCGCGGCTTTTACACAAAAAGCCGCGATGCCCATCGCGGCTTTTCCACAAAAAGCCGCGATGACCATCGCGGGATCCATGCAAAAAACCCGCGATGAACATCGCGAGTTTTGACCATACAGTCGCGATGAACATCGCGACTGTCACCCATGAACACGCGATGAACATCGCGGGTTCCGACCTCACAGTCGCGATGAACATCGCGACTGTGAGCCTGAAACCCGCGCGGTTCATCGCGGGTTCAGCCCCGAAACCCGCGCGGTTCCACGTTGGAGAGTCAACGTGGAGTTTCGCGGCCTTCGGGGGGCCCACCGCCAAACAAAAAGACATAATCGACAAGGTTAAGGCGAATAGAGTTACCTGCAACTCGCTAAATCGAAAACCAACGGTGAAATCTCCCGGAAATCAAGAAAAAGCTCTGACAGCTCTATCAACCTCGCACGTAACAATGACAAGTCATATTGGGCCCCACGTTCTATTTATAGAAATTCCACAAATTTCAAACAACCATTGCGGTGTCATACGACGTCCATTTCTCAAATCGTTGGTACCGTTGGGATCAGCACAGCGGGAACTTCATAGAGGTTCCTTCCGTTTCCCGTTTTCACGGGGTCCATTTTTTTACCATGTTTTAACCTCTCTCATGGCTTCGGTTTGCGTGCCACATCGGTCGTTCTCCGTTTTAGACGTGCCTTATATAGCCGGGTCCAGTTTTCCGCGCTCGTGAAGATGCTTGAGATCATTTCTTGCTCTCACCTTTAGATTTTTCGGGCATTTTTTCCACGCCCCCTCGTCGCCTCGGTTTGCGTGCCCCATCGGCCGTGCTCCGTTTTCGATGTGTCTTATATGGCCGGATTCAGTTTTCCGCGCTCGTAATGATGCTTGAGATCATTTCTCGCTCTCACCTTTAGATTTTTCGGTCATTTTTTTTTTCCACGCCCCCTCGTCGCCTCGGTTTGCGTGCCCCATCGGCCGTGCTCCGTTTTCGATGTGTCTTATATGGCCGGATCCAGTTTTCCGCACCGATGACGATGCTTGAGACCTTTTCTCGCCCTCATCAATCCATTTTTTGCTCGGTATAAGTTTATCCCTTTTTCGGGCCGAGCCACCCCTTTTACGAAAAAGGCACTTAGGGAGTTTCTGTTAAGCTCTTTTCTGACTCCTAAAACAATGAAAAGATCGCCGAGCAATCTTGCTTCCTTTCCTGCTCGATAAACGTATCTGAAAGGGTGTCTACCTGGTATAAGTTTACCCCTTTTCCGGACCTTGTAGACTAATTACGAAAAAGGTATACTCTAGTCACATCGGCTAGAAGAGTTCTCCATACGCATCATTTTAGACTTTTTCGGGCCTGGGAGACTAAAACTTACGAAAAAGAAATACCAATAGAGTCCACTTACCGTTTTCAGACTCTCTAAACATGAAAGCAAACATGAGCACGCACCGTCCTGGGCTCACAGAATCCACAGGACCGTACCATTTCAGAGCACACTTTTATCCCTTCTTGGAGCTCATTCAAACTACGAAGAAGGAATCAATGGTGCCTCTTGGCGCTACAACACATCATATCTACTCACATAGCAGCTTCCCCATTTTGGTCGTCTTTGTTCAGAGTATTCTGCAGTATGTCACCCTGAAACTCCCTCGACAGCTACCATAAGCTTCACCCCCCCCAGAGTCAGTACATACCCTTCAAGTCCCTAAAAGATGATCCCCACACCTACGAGTCAGTTCCCTACGCTGCTAGGTCACCCATGTCATCATGCTCTGAACAAAGGAAGTTTGAGTCTACCCATTTTTTGACCCAGTTATTTCCCATCCCCACAAGTATGTCAGTCCTACCAGCAGTACTCCATCACTTCAGTTATACACCTCGTGCTCCTATCAAGGAAACATCATTGCCTTGTTAGTTGCTGGTCTCCCTCTGTCGACGACAACCACATTGATTCCAGAGGATAGACCTAGAGGTCCCTGTGTCTTGGACTCATCACCATTTATGATGAGTGCCTACGAATCATTTCGAGAGGAATCCTCAGTGCCTCTCCGAATGGTTGTTTCTCACATGCTCGACTTCAGCACCTTGATCGCATCGTTGAGACTCGCACAGGGTATTGGTCCGTTCAGTTATTAGTCGAAGACCCCGGATACCACCTGACTCCTCCCCATTTGAGAGTCTACCTATGGATACAACCAGTTACATTTTTTCTATAGATATCCGGGTTGCGTATGGCGACAATATCCCAGATGGCTCACAGTCATCAAGTACATACAAATGTTGGACACCTTCAGTTTCAGCAGTTCAACAGTTATTCCAGTGTATCAGTTATTGAGATCAGCCATGATCATGAGTATATCCCACCATAATGTCCCCTCTGGACCATTATGATGTACCAGTATATTCCTTTACGTATTAGATCCCCCTTCTTGGGACTAATTGTTTTGTATATGTCTTGATACGAGCATGGGAATGCCCGCCTCGTCCTTTATCAGAGATTATACCTCATTCATATTGAGGCCATGTAATATTTTTTGTTTTTGCAGCTTCCAAGGGCCGTGGCTCCAGTCTCCAACCGGTCTCTTCTCTCCCCTAAACCCCAGAAAAAAGGACAAAAGAACTATGATGTCTATCGGCCATACGATGAGCTCCTGCCCTCACACATCAGGGGGCAATCTGTTAACACCTAAAAAGTGCTCACTAGCTCATTCCCTTACTCACATGACCCATTTGTCCACTTTTCCACCATCTGAGCCTCTGAAACCAACAAAAGGTCACCAAAAGACCTTAGTACACCCCTTTTTCCATTAAAAAAGATTATTTTTCCAAGAAAATCATAAAAAACCCTCAAAAAGGGTCCAAATTCCCAAAAATATTAAAAAGGGAATTAAAATATTATTTTTATTCAAAAAAGGAAAAAGGAGGGAAAAGTACCTAAACCATGTTGGTCAATACCATTTGGTTTCCACAAAACCACAAATGGTATCTCCCACCACCAAAACCTATAAAAAGGTGGTAGGGGCTCCTCATTTCACATCCTTCCATTATCTCATCCTTATGCTGCTGAAATCTCCCCTGAGCACTTTTAGCCATTGAAGCAACCTTGGAGAAGGAGACCTCTTGGAGTTTGGAGCTACTCATCTTGGGAGTTGCTCAACATCAACCTTCACCATTGAAGGTAATATCGCAAGCACTTGCTTGCCCCCCATTTTTTAATACAAAAAATTATTTCTTATGTTTCTTGTTCTTGATTTTGAAATGTTTAAATTATTTGCTTAGATTCTTGCTTAGATCCATGAATAGTATTGTTTATTTAGTTTATTGTTTTTATTTCTATTGAAACTGCTGCTACTAGTTAGCAGGTGCCCATAGCACTAAGCCTGGTTGCAAAACCGGGCCAACAGATATCTCTAGGTCGACGTTATTCAACTTGTACAGTGCTGCTCTGTAATCTGGGAGATCGAGGCAGTGATGTGAATAATGGCCGTAGATTCCGCATATTGCACAAGGATGGTTTGTGTGCAATGATTTATCACGAGGTTGAGGGGGGAGTTCTAGTTTGACTACTGGAACGTTGGTGTCGTCATCCACCATATTCATGTGTTCTTGGAGTGCAGGTAATTGTGGACATTGATGAGTGGCTTGGCCTACGTCGTCACACAACGAGCACTTAGGGGGAATGCGAATAGTTGAGGGGTTTTTAGCTACCTTGGGGGTTGCTAGGGGGTGCGAGTTATGGGTCTAGTGTTATAAGTTGGTGGGCCTCTACCCCCTGTGTTCTGTAATGGAGGTGGGGAATTTCTAGACGTTGATGCTATAGTCACTATTGGGGGTGGTCTATTTTGCAGATGAGCGACCGGAGGGGGTGGGTGGTTGGTAGTAGGGATAGGTTGTATCGGTTGTAAAATAACAGTCGTAGTCGATGGGGGCTCAGAGCAGGTAAGTACTATACAGGTATCCCTAATTTTAAACCAGGAAGGTTGAGTGTAGCGATTACTGGCGAACTGACAACTCTGGAAAATGGGAACAAGAACGGGATAGTATGAATTGGCATTGTGCCAATATGAGTAGGCACTGTGGGTGTTTATGGTAGTGACGAAGGCTGCTGTGCGGTGTGCGACAGGGTGCACAAATCCAATGTTTTTGTTATCGGTAAAGGTGGTGAGATCGATGGAAATGTGGAAGTCATAGGTGACTCGTTGTAGATTCCAGTACCAATTGACGACACAAATGATGTTGGTGCGGTTTGAATGGTTTGTTCAATCATTGGTAGCACATTTTGAGGGGTTGCGGGGGCGTTAAGATCATAATATGTGAGTTGATCAATCTTGATAACAGGTCCTTCATGTGGGAACATCATGAGGTGAAAAACAGATGAAGCCACTGCTTTCATTTTGTACATATAGCTGCGTCCAAGAAGGAGGTTGTAGTCGAGCTGGGCATTGATCACTTCGATGTCAATAAGAACTAATTTGCTGCCTAGTTCTACGGGTACGTTCGCTAAGAGGCCTTGTGGTTGAGCTGAGCGTCCGTCGTAAGCTCGTAATACCGTGGTGGGTGGTTGTAAAGTAGGGGAGCCAAGTTTCTTCCACACAAGGGTGGACATAATGTAGGTTGAAGCTCCTTCATCGATGATGCATCGATGCACAACAAGGTTTTGAATGTTTACTGATACTTGGAAAGCCAAATTTGATGGAAATTGAGGTTCGGCTTGGTCTAAGTTGAAAGCCATCATGTGTGTGTCGTCAGGGTCTACTCCTCCAATGGCGGATAGTAGTAGTTTTCGTTGTGCAGGGCATGTTTTCAGTACTTCTAAAGCAGACATAGTAGCGGGGGATTGTGCTAGGTATTCCATGACGTTATAATTGGATGTTGTGCGAGCATTAGGATTGTTGTTAATCCTTCGCAAAGGGATGTAAGGGATTTCAGGTCCTTTGTCCAACGATATATTTGGTATGCGTAGTGGTTGATTTGGTGGAAGGGAGGTGGATGCGTCAGTGGGAGGAGCTTCTGGGGGTGGGCCGTATTGATTCCTGCGAGTTTGGAGGTTAATGTCATTGGATGACATCATTAATAAATGGTGTCTGCCTGGATCCGTATGCTGATAATCAATTGCAGCATAGGTGATTTGCTGCTGGGGTGTAGCAGATCCTTATGGGGGATCCATAGGGCGAGTATTTACTACTCCCTAGTTTGGCAATGGGTTTTGTAATATCATGGGTTGCAGTTGATTAAGTGGAGCTGGCTATCTAGCGTGGCCCTGGCGTTGGGCATTGTCAGCCCAAAGTTTACGTGCTTTCTCTAGATGGGGGCAGTTGTGAGTGTAGTGTCCATAGACTCCACATATAGAACATGGATGGTTTGTTCTCAGGTTATTTTTTTTTAGTTGCTTGGGATAACGATCAGGATTCTGGTTGGGAGGAGTAGCATTGTTATTATTTGGAGGATTGGGAGGTGGTGGACCTTGATTATGTTGTTGGTTGTTGCCGCGGTTACGTCCTCTTCCATGGTTTTGTTGTCCACCCTGGTTGCGTTGGTTGTTTTGGTGTTGGGGCTGATTGTGTTGTGTATACACTTTCCCTTGAGTAGTGCGAGGATTTTGGGGTGCCGCAGGTGCGGTAGAAGGTTACGGTGGATAATAAGCTGGTGGGGCTGGAGGTGGTCTAGTTTCCTGCTAGGGTTGTTGGTAACCTTGAGCTATTGAACGTGTTGGGTTAGCTGGTGTAGCTTGCTGTGGGTAATACATTGGTTGTGCCAGTAAATGAATTGGGTTCTGGGTGGCCAGTTGGTTATAGTATGTGGGTGGTACATATGTCAATGGTGCTTGCCCATTGCAATGTTGTGGACAAGAGGGTCCATGAGTGTGATGAGTCTGATTCCTTGGAGCGTACGAAGTTGTCGCTCTAGAATTAGATGTATCCCTAGAGAGGTCTGGGGAATTTATGGTGCTCACCATGCTAAAAGGTTTATTTTGTGTCGTGACTTGGCCGATAATACCATCAGTGGCATGTGATGCCCCCAGAGCGTCACCACGTGAAGAATCACCTCGTGGGGCGTCTGGTATTATGGTGTAGAGATAGCCTGACTGTGCATAAATCAGGTCGACTAGGGTCGTTCGGAAGCTACGTCTTTGGCTATGAGGGGAGGAGTGATTTAAGAAACCAGTCCAAAAATATACGGTCATCCAGTTTTATCTTACAGAGGCTACAACGCTTGCGCCACTCATGGATATGTTCGGTGATGTGGGTAGCTGTGTTTTTTCTGCAAGACAACAATATTTCAACTCCTGCATCATAGCGCATAGGTAGCTGAAAAAACTGAAGGAAAGTGGAGGTGAGAGACGTAAATGTATGGTGGGTCCCATGTGGTTGTTCGATGTACCACTTGGCTGTAGAGCCAGTGAACGTTCATTGCAATAGTCTTAGTCTAATGGAGTCATCCACTATGGAGTTGGATGAACACCATACGTGAAATGACATTATGTGGTTTTGGGGATCCTCCCCAGGTTTTCCTTCAAACTTGGGTATGTTCGAGGAGAGCTTTGTAGGCATGGGTGGCCATGTAGGGTTGTGCCTGATAGGATCATTGGTTAGCCTGGCTAGGTCTGGTAAGTTCAGACTAGCCATGTAAGGTAAACTAGCAGATGGGTGTGGCGTAGTTACTAGGACATAACTATTAATGGTGGCATTATGTAGTGGTCCAGTATCCCCTAAGGGTATGCTAGGTATTGAAGGTATGTGTCCTCCAACCGTTGTGGTTTGGGATGGGCCAACACTCCCAAGTGCAACATGGGTTGCAGAGGGGTTAGGAATAGTGCCAAGAATTCCTGGGATCTGGGTTGTGGTAATAAGAGGTGGTGTGATTCCTATGTTGGGCATACCCATAATAGGAGTTAGTCCTGTGTTGGGCATACCTAAAGGTGGAGTGGCCCCTATATAAGGCATGCCTAAAGGGGTTGTTGTTACCATGGGTGGAACAATAGTAGAAGGGTTTGTGGATGTATCTCCAATAGTACTGGTGAAAAGTGGGTCGTATTGTGATCCAACCATGAGGTTGGTTGGTGATATTTTAGTAGGTTTTTTAGATTCAGCCTCAGAATCAAATGTGAAGTGAGGCATGTCAAAATCGGATGATTGTGTGTTTGGCCGATGACGTGTCGAGTCAAGGGATAAGGCTCTACGTCGATGATGTGTAGAGCCAAGTATACCAAATTGAGGGGGTTCACCCTAAAGACGATGAGATCATCTTAAATTCTCAATGGTGAGAAATATTTTAAAAAATTTCAGTGTCAGGTGGTGATGTAAAAGACTCGAAACCCTAATGCAACAATGAATGCAAGAGGGGAGTGAAAAAATAAAGGCTCTCAGGCCAACAACCAACCTCAAAAAGCACTTATTATAGCAGTTGTGCTATAATAAGTGGAGGGATGCAACAAAATTGGTTAGAATACCAAAAGTCAAATAGTTCCTAAAAAAAAGGGGGTGTTACTAGACCAAAGGTGGCTAATGTATCATGCAAACACCTAAATCGAAGTATTGTGAGTCAACAAACGATATCCTCTGCAAGGTGATGAAATCCAAGTCAGACAATATAGAGTGTTGAATCAACGGCTACATATCCCCCTACCGGGAGGGATACCGGGTAGACAATCCTAAAGAGTGGCAACTAGGATACCCCATTCATGACACATTTAGTTGGCTGAATCTGCAGTTTGGTTCTATCGCCACTGTACACCCTCTTAGGTGTACACCGAGAACTTCGAAAGGTATGCTTCGGTTACTGAATGGATTGCGGTATTCAACTCAGACTTCCGGAACCATTCTGGCTACTTTAACCCTCCTAAGGGAGAGGCCTTCCCGATAAATTGGTTGATAACCGTGTCAAAATTATAAGGGATTTTGGTACCGTAGAGGACAACCACTATGTTTCAAATGTAATAATTGAGGGTTGTTATTGGAACACCTATCCCCTCAATTCTACCTAACTACAAAATTATTTTAAGTGCTCCCCAAGTGGGGTTAAAAGTTTGTTGAGTTAAGGTAAATTTTAAGGCTCAGTTTAAATTATGTGGCGGAGTGGGTGCAAGTGTGGTATTTAAACTGAAATTGATTTGTCTCGCTTGGGCGATTGATTACAAATGAAAGAAAAGACGCTTCCAGTTTTGCAAAAAATAAAGGCATTTTTGAAATGTAAATGCTTGAAAAAACTATTCAAAAGTAATGGATCTTTGAAATAATTTAAAGGGAAGCAAATAACATAACTATTTCAAGAAATAAATGGATCTTAAAAGTTGCTTGGGAAAAGTATTGAGCAAATAAACAATAAAACCTTGATCTAAATAAAATGCAGAAAATATTTCTTTCAATTACTGAAATTTTTTTAAAAGACTTTTAATGAAGCATATATAAATAGTAAAAGATTTAGTATGGTTGTAAAAATGTAGAAAAATTAATGTTGTAAAATATGCTAAATGGGCAAAAAATACAGCAAAAAATATTTTCAAAAAATTGGCCGAATTCAAAAACATTGCATCACGGGTTTCGGCCATGTAGTCGCGATGTGCAGCGCGGGTTTCGGACGCGAAGCCGCGATGTCCAGCGTGGGTTTCGGTCACACAGTCCCGATGTGCAGCACGGAAAATGGCTGCAAAGCTGCAATGTGCAGCGCGTAAAATGGCCGCAAAGCCACAGCGCGCCGTGCGGAAAAAATCCGCGAGGTCGCAATGAGCCGCGCAACTGTCAGGCGAAAGCCAAAAAAAAGACGCCCAAAAATGAACCCGAAAATGGAAATTTCAGGCTGTTAATGGCAATAGAAAGGGCAAAGATCTAGAACGGCAATGGATCTGCAGTCTAGGATGGCAGATCTATGAATTAAAATGATTAAAACTAACAAAAACTGAGATCTAAAGAAAAAAACTGAGATCTAAGAATTCGAAGCCAGTGGAGTCGCCAAAAATTGTTGGCTTGGCTTTGCAACCAAGATTTGTGCAATGGGCACCTATCAACAATGTGATGGCAAATTCAATATTGAAAGCAAAAACAATTATAAATTAAATCTAAATCTAAACTAGCATGTGCATATAACAAATAATTTTTTTTTAAAACGATTCAAGAACAAGAAATAAAAGAATAGGTGTTTTGTATTATGATACCCCAAATGGTGAGGATTTGTGTTAAGCAACTCCCAAGGTGAGTAGCTCCAAGCTCCAAAAGGTCTCTTCTCCAAGATGCTAAAAATGGCCAAAAGTCTCATGAGAGATTTTGACAGTGTGAGGATAGGATGATGGATGGATGGAAGGTGAGGAGCCCCTACCACCTTTTTATAGTTTTTGGTGGTGGGGAATACCATTATGGTTTTGAGGAAACCAATGGTATTAACCAACATGGTTTAGGTACATTTTTCCTCCTTTTTCCTTTTTTGAATATTTTCAATATTTGTATTCCCTTTTAAATATTTTTGGGAATTATGGGCCCTTTTTTAGGGTTTTTTACGTTTTTTGAGGAAAAATATTCATTTTGAGGGGAAAAAGGGGTGTATTATGGTCTTTTGGTGACCTTTTGATGGCTTTAGAGGCTTAAATGGTGGAAAAGTGGACAAATGGGTCATGTGAATAAGAAAATGAGCTAGTGAGCACTTTTTGGGTGTTAACACTCATGATATTTGCAATAGAGTTTTATTGACTAGGTTCTGACAGTTGCTTTTGATGATGATGAAGGGTCCCACGAGGTTACCGAGGCTTACTTAGTTATATCCTAAAGCATTTGTACTTGTCCTTCATGCACAATTTCACAGGTAAGGTTAACGTGACAATTCCAGTAATTTAAAGGTAACTATGTTCTTTTTCAGTTAGCCGCCCAAATTTGATGTGGATTCTAAGTGCTTTCTTGCTTCAGAAGTTGCGATAAATGAATTCTAAGACTATACTCACAGGTACATATGTCAGAAAAGCAAATACTTATACTTAGGCAAGTTTCAAGGAAAGTACTAAGTTACAATGTTTAAACGCAAATAGGATGATATTAATATCTTTTCCTTTGTACAAGCGTATCAATTCAACAAGTATTGATTTATATCATCTTGGCTCTGGTGGGGCTTTAGACTATTGAAAATTGTGAAACAATTAGAATGCTAGGAAACATAATGAACTGAAGGCTATTAAAATTGCAATTATAATATTTATGCTTTTCTAAATGTTGAACAAACATACTATAGGAGTAATATACAAAAGTGTTCTACCCTTAATACATAGGGATGATTGCACTATAGGATTATAACAAAACTATAGCAATTTGCACCTCTTACATTGAAAAATCTATGATGTTATAAGCTATGCTATATGGGTAATTAATACCATGGGTTTCCAACTATGGGTTACTATAAGTATCGACTTATGAATGTATAAGAGTTTCTTGGAGAATTCATGTGAACGTATTTATGTTGCCAACTGTGAACATAATGAAATGTAACACTACTTAGCTAACGTCGACTATACACAAGAAATGTCATAAGCCATACATTAAAATAATCATTACGTTAAAATGATATGAGATGTATTAAAGGGGAAAACCTTGTCATGGTAGGTGCTACGATGGTAATAAATGTTGGTACGAAAAGGTTCTGGCACATCACCAGTCTAAGTCTGAGCATTGAAGTCTTCCAGCAATCACAATTAGTGAGGGTGTGAGTGTGTACCACCGTGGCTAAGAGCAAGTGAAAGAGCTGTTGAAATGGTAATAGGAATCCTAGCTGCAACTAGCTTTTCCCTTTGGGGTTGTTAATCTGGAATCGTCGTGGATGAAATATTAATGGAGAATTAAATGCAGTAGGTGCTTGTCTTCCAATGTTGATGATTGACAAAGTTACATCGTTGATCTTAATAGATCTTAACCGTTGGATAGTAACCCTAGCTCCTTGCTGTAACTGATGTTTGAAGTATATTTTGGACTTCATTTCACCCATTTAATTTTCGATGCAACAAGGCCGATGTCCACTACTGTGTAGGGTTTGAGGAGGATGTAACAGAGGTTTCACTCAAAGGATTCGATCCTAACACCAAAGGAAAGAACCTGCAACTTCTCAGGTTTAGGAAAATTTTGTGAAAAAGAGCCACCACGCAAATCGATGAGGTTGTTAGAAGAGGGTTTCTGAGTGTAAGAAAAACATGTTTGGAGATGAAGAGTTTCTTCTACTTGATACCTGTACAAAATGGAGTCGACGTCAAAAGTGACCGGCGACTTTAACCTGGAGCTTCTGCAGAATACAGGTAACGTTTCAATCCCCAGTTATAGCTTAATATTCTTACGTTTTAAGTTAGATTGTTGATTCAAAACTTGTTTTAACCTACGTCTCGTTGTTGTGGCAGGTGTAGCATTCGCCAATGTTTTCTTGCAGGGTCTTGAGGCTTCAAGGAAGAGATGTTTTCTTGGCCACCAGGTAAGCCTCAGAGGTCCACTTCCTCATAGTTTCCCTGGGCTTGGTGTGGCCGTTGTTCTTGTATTTAAAAGTATTTGCTATTTTTGTAACTCTGGCATGGTTTCCATGGCCACATTAATATTTGCTTTTTCCCTAAAAAAAATGGTGCGAGCTTAGCTTGATGCGGTTATGCTTTTACCCATAAAAAATTATGGCGTCAAACGCTCAAATGTGTATAATCTATATTGGTTAACAACTATTAGATTTTGGATCCGGATGATAATAGGATGTATATATACGATGGTTCATTTTCGAAATAGTTTTCTGAGAAAATAAAAAACAGGTCTAAAGTGTTATTAACAAAAAAGATGGTTGTAAGTCGATGATTGAATACCTGGTTTACAATACGCCTGTGCATGTTCCGAGTTAAGCAGTAAAAAAAAGGGGTGTTGGGTTTAGTTTGATTTAAAACTGTGTGTGATGTTAAAACCCTACCCTGTCAATGATAATGAATATCCGTCCTTGAACGGAATGCATGGTTAATATTAACTTGCCTCAGTGCGATCTAGCTTTTTTTTTAAAACAGAAAACTATAAAGGGATTCCAATGTAAACTGTGTAATGTCTCTGTCGTTTTCTAAATAAATAGATAACTAAAAATAGATTGAAAACTTCATTTGATGGTTGTCTTGTGGATTTGGTCCTACTGTTTGCTATAAATACTGTGGTTCGATACCAGGTTTCCACCGCTGTGATTTTCTGAGCTAGAACAGTGATTACCGTAGTCTCAGAAATTCATAAGGCAAGAACTGAGTGCTAAAATGAAATAGTACTATGCGATGATAATATTACATGCAAGGACAACAGTTCTATCTGTTAGGATATTTAGACACTTAGGAGTTAGTTAAGATCAACTTGTGTAATATATCCGTTAGGGATAGTGTGTTTCTTTAGTATGCATTAGTATGCATTTGTAAATACTTAATCCGACGGTCACGATATGTTTCCGACATAGAGTGATCCGACGGCTCAACTTCTCTTAGATCAAACCTAAACTTGATCCGTGGCTTAACACCCGATTGGTCCATGATCTCTATTTAAAGAGCATGGAGGGTCATTGTTTAGTTGATCGATTATGAGAAGCTCATTTGTAACTTTCTTTCTTTGCATAATAAATTGTCCCGTAGAAGCTATTTGGCCGGGGCCGTGGAGTGTTTCCCTCAAGAGGGTTTAAACCATGTCAAAAAATCGGTGTGTTGATCTGTGATCTGTCTGTGTGAAGTGGTTGCTCTTGGTGTTCGGTCCTTTGGTAGTACCCTGTGTACCCGAACATGGTATCAGAGCTTTTATGAAGTGCCGCTTCCGATTATGATCTAGATCTTGAACTGCTGTTGCTGAAACTCGAAAGGGTTTCTAGTTCTGGTATTTTTGTGCATTTCTGGGCTGTGGGAGGTGTTCCATTGCGTCTGGAGTGTCGTTTTCATTGGGAAATAGTTTTCGTTTGATCGAAAACGGTTCCCGGTTGCTCCAGAAACGTGTTTTTTATCAGATCTGAAGGTATAATGTTACAGTGACGCATTTTTTTTTATTTCGTTTTTAATAAGAAAAAAATCTCATATTTCATTTTTTTTTACTGCTAGATTTTTTTTTGGCTTCGGATTGTTGCTTTCCCGTCTGCGTATGCTCTTTGCCGTGCACCTTGAGCGATCTCGGCAAATCAGAAACAGAAAGGGAAAGGGTTTTTTCTCGGCTGCGTATGCTCTTTGCCGTGCACCTTGCGCGATCTCGGCAAATCAGAAACAGAGAGAAAACGTAGACTTTCCGGGCAAGCTAAGAAGATCTAACTCCACAAGTGTGGAAAAGTTTTTTTTGTTTCGTTTTGTGGTCTGTTTTGCAGGAAAAAGGGCAAGCACGCAAACCGAGCAAGAAGAGTAAAAAAAAAAAAAAAAAAAAAGCCCCCTTCCTCATTCCCATATTTTACATACCTTTTAATCTAGCTCACTTGGTTCAAAGTTGCTTTATTCCTTAATAGGTCTTGAGTTCAAGTCTTAGGAAGTTACTTTTAAAAAGAAAAGTGCATGCAATTTCTATTTTCAAGTTACTTTATTGTAAAAGTGCATCTCACTTAAATAATAAAAAATAAAAATACAAGTGAGTCACTTAAGCTTTTTATTTATTGTTGCACTATTTAAAAGTAATATCATTGTAAAAGTGAAATCACTTATTTTACAAAAGTGATTCACTTAAAAGCAACTTTTTTGTAAAGTGATTGTCAAAAGGTTCATCTTGGGAAGAGGGGGGTTCTTTTTTTTGCTGGACATTCTCTAGCTGCCACGTCACTATTGGGGACATCTTCAACAGTTTCTTTGTTCAAGCATAACTTCATCATACAGAGTCCATTTTCAGTGCCGGTTTTTTTGAAACCGCCTATTTTTTCGAGCTCTTCACATCCAGACTATTGGTTTCTGCTTTTATAGCCATTAATTTACAAATATGGCCGCCCTTTGTGATATTCTACTTAATAGTTCCAACTATTTCTCATGGAAATCTCGTATGGAGGATGTTCTACGAAGCAGGGGACTTTTCAGAATTACAACAGGAAAAGAAAAAGAACCCACTGATGATGATAAGAAAATAAAATGGGCAAATAGATGTGATGAAGCTTGTGGATTGATTGGAATGTCAATCTCTACTGATTTGCGATTCCACATATCTGGAATTGATGAACCTAATGCTGCTTGGGACAAGTTGGAATCTGTGTTTGGTAAACACAATGAAATTCGAGGTCACCAACTCGAAAATGAGTTGATTTCTTTAAATTCAAGTGACTTTTCATGCATTCAAGATTATTTATCTAAGTACAAAACTCTTAAACTCTTATGTGCAGAATGTAAGATTGAGAGGGAAGACAAACAGTGCATTTATCATATTCTTTCCAAACTTGGACCTGCATATTCTGTTTTTGTATCTACATTTTACTCCATGAAAGCATCATTGAATGCAACTAGCTATCAAGAGCCTAGTCTTGAATCCTTTTGTGATTCATTGATTAGGGAACAAGATAAACTCATTCATCTTGGAATAATCAACAATGCAGATACATCTGGGAAAGCCTTATTGTCCCAACAGAAAGAAAAGTCCAAGCCTCCCAAGAAACAAAATTTTCGCAATAATAAGTCAAACAAGGGTCCAAAACCCTCTCAGTCAGCTCCTTCTTTAAAAAATGACAAAGGATCCAAGCCAAAAGGCAAGAAGACTGAGCGTCATTGCAACTATTGCGGGAAAGATAATCATGATGAATCTAAGTGTTTCAAGAAGATGGTAGCCTTGGAAGCAGCAATGAAGAAGCACCACATCAGCCTAGATTCGCCTTCAGAATCTGCCTCTCATGGACATGCACTTTGTGCTTCTGGTTATTCTTATAATGCATCTTCTTCTTCTACTTCAAATGAATGGCTCATTGATTCTGGAGCATCTTATCATATGGCTAAGGATCAAGCCATCTTTTCTACTATGCATGAATGTAACACCAAACAAATATTTGTTGGTGATGATAGATCTCTAAGTGTTGTAGGAGCTGGAACAGTTCCAGTAGTTAATGGTCATTTTAGTGATGTACTATGTGTTCCAAGAATTTCCTGCAATTTGTTATCAGTCTATCAGATCACTCATTCTGGTGAAGGTAAAACTGTGACCTTTACACCTCACCAAGTTGTAATCAAGGATTTTAAAGATCCTCAACAGGTTCTAGCTACCGGAATTGTTGATGATATTACCAGGTTGTACAAGTTTAACAACTTTGGGTCATCACCTTTCCCTTCAGTTTTTGTTGCTCATAGTGATAACTTGAGCAAACTTTGGCATGAGCGATTTGGTCACTTAAATTATCGCTCATTGCAACAACTATGTAAAGAAAATATGGTGACAGGTCTTCTGATGGTATCTTGCAGAGATGGTGTTTGCTCCGGTTGTGTACTCGGAAAACATCATCGGGACAGTTTTGACAAACGTGCCTCTTGGCACGCCTCGGTTCCCTTGGAGCTTGTGCATAGTGACTTGTGTGGTCCTCTTCCATCTGCTTCCTTTTCTGGTTTCAAATATTTCTTAACTTTCATTAATGATTACACCAGACGCACTTGGGTTTATTTCCTAAAACTTAAGAGCGAAGTATTTAACATGTTCTTGGCCTACAAGGCCCTTGTTGAAAAACAATCTGGTCATCAAATTATTAAGTTAAGATCTGACAATGGAGGAGAATATGTTAACAAACAGTTCACTACTTTCTGCACTGAACAAGGCATCCAACAACAGCACACTGTTCCATATACACCACAACAAAATGGTGTAGCTGAGCGGAAGAACTGCACTTTAAAAGAAATGGCTAATTGTATGATCCAATCTAAGGGACTAAGTCTTCAATTTTGGGCTGAAGCCATAAATTGTGCAAATTACATAGTAAATCGCACCCCCACAAAAGCATTACAAGGTATAACACCGGAAGAAGCATGGAGTAAAATTAAACCTGATGTAAGTCACTTTCGTGTGTTTGGTAGTGAAGCATGGGCTCACATTCCGGATGAAAAACGGAAAGCATTGCAGCCTAAAAGTGAAAAGTGCATATTTGTTGGATATTCTGAAGATGTAAAAGGTTATAGACTTCTTCAACCACATTCTCATGCTATAATCATTAGAAGAGATGTTAAATTTGATGAAAATATCTTGGCCTGCGAGCCTAACTCGGCGAGTGTGCCATCTTTGGCCTGCGAGCCTGATTCGGCGTTTGTGCCTTCTTCTTCTTCTTCCAACTTCCTTGACAGGTTTCCAACTCCAGTTTCTGATGATGACAGTGAGGATGAAAATCCACCTCCGCCTGCTCATGTTCCTCCAGTTGCACCAGCACAAGTGCTTCCTCGATGGGTCCGTTCAACATGTGAAGCAGCTGGTGATCTTGCCGGTGATCCTAGAGATCAACGTCGAACACGTTCTCAGTTTCAGCGAGCCTCTTCTCTTTTGGCTCAAGTTTCCGAGAATCATGATCCAGAAACTTTTGCAGAAGCTTCAGGGAATCCAGATTGGGATGCAGCCATGGATGAAGAATATCGTTCCTTAATGGCGAAAGATACTTGGGATCTTGTACCTCTTCCAAAAGGAAGAAAACTTGTCAGATGTAAATGGGTCTACAGAACTAAGTATGCATCAGATGGAAGTGTTGAAAGACTTAAGGAAAGGTTAGTTGCCAAAGGTTTTTCCCAAGTTGAAGGGATTGACTACAATGAAACCTTTGCTCCTGTCGCCAAAATGAACTCCATCCGCCTTGTTCTTTCCCTTGCAGCCTTACACAACTGGGAAGTCCATCAAATGGATGTCAAGTCTGCCTTCTTACATGGTGATTTACAGGAGGAAATTTACATGGAACAACCTCCTCGCTATGTTCAGAATAACTCTAGCCTTGTCTGCCACCTTAAGAAATCCTTATATGGCCTTAAGCAAGCTCCTAGAGCTTGGTATGCCAAAATGGATAACTTTCTCCTTGACACTGGTTTTTCTAGATGCAATTCTGACCCCAATGTCTATACCAAGAAAGTAGGAAACCATCTCATCATACTTGTTCTATATGTTGATGACCTTATTCTTACTGGTAGTGACCCTAAGCTTATAACCCATGTGAAATCCAGTCTTAAACAAACTTTTGAAATGTCAGACTTAGGACATTTGCATTATTTTCTTGGTCTCCAAGTTCTGCAAACCAAAGAAGGAATCTTTCTTTCTCAGTCTAAGTATGCTTGTGACCTTCTTCGTCGCTTTCACATGGAAGATTGTACACCAGCCCCTTCTCCCTTCCAGTCTGGAGTCAAACTTTCTGCCACTTGTACTTCACCTGAAGTAGATGCCACCTTGTATCGTCAGCTTGTTGGTAGTCTTTTATACTTGACTCATTCCCGTCCTGACCTTTCCTTTGCCGTTGGTCGAGTTGCCCATTATATGCAGAAACCTCATGAAAGTCACTGGAAAGCAGCTAAAAGAATACTTCGATATATTCGAGGTACAGTTTAGTTTGGGATTCATTACAGTACAGGGGGGAAACCTTTGTTGGTTGGTTTCACTGATTCAGATTGGGCC
The DNA here is from genome assembly GCA_027924585.1 of Larix kaempferi. NCBI lineage: Eukaryota > Viridiplantae > Streptophyta > Pinopsida > Pinales > Pinaceae > Larix > Larix kaempferi. The sequence goes on along the minus strand of BSBM01001081.1, from coordinate 767,165 downwards.
GGCGATCCTGATGATCGAAAGTCTACTGCAGGTTATGTTTTCAGTCTGGGATCTGGACCTATTACTTGGGCTTGTAAGAAACAACAAGCTCTTGCTCTTTCTTCAGCAGAGGCAGAATATCGAGCAGCAGTTAATGCCAGTCAGGAAGCTTTATGGCTTCGACAGATCCTTTCAAAGTTTGGATTCGAGCAGCAGCAGCCTACTCCACTTTGGTGCGACAATCAAAGTGCCATCAAGCTTGCCAAAGATCCAGTTCTACATCAATGCAGCAAACACATTGAGCTACATATGCACTTCATCAGAAATCTTGTTCATGATCGTGTTCTTGAAGTGATATTTTGCCCTACAGATGATCAAGTTGCAGACATCTTCACCAAGTCTCTTACAGAAGTGAATTTTTCTAAACTTCGATCTATGTTAGGAGTTCAGGAACTTGTCATTAAGGGGGGATAGGCTCTAATGCCTCCTTCCTTCTCCTAATAGTGTCACTTTTATAAATCCTTCAATCCTATCCCAAGTTGTTCTTAAGGGGGGATGTTAGGATATTTAGACACTTAGGAGTTAGTTAAGATCAACTTGTGTAATATATCCGTTAGGGATAGTGTGTTTCTTTAGTATGCATTAGTATGCATTTGTAAATACTTAATCCGACGGTCACGATATGTTTTCGACATAGAGTGATCCGACTGCTCAACTTCTCTTAGATCAAACCTAACCTTGATCCATGGCTTAACACCCGATTGGTCCATGATCTCTATTTAAAGAGCATGGAGGGTCATTGTTTAGTTGATCGATTATGAGAAGCTCATTTGTAACTTTCTTTCTTTGCATAATAAATTGTCCCGTAGAAGCTATTTGGCCGGGGCCGTGGAGTGTTTCCCTCAAGAGGGTTTAAACCACGTCAAAACATCGGTGTGTTGATCTGTGATCTGTTTGTGTGAAGTGGTTGCTCTTGGTGTTCGATCCTTTGGTAGTACCCTGTGTACCCGAACACTATCTCTATAGTTAAATTACCTATGATAATTCTATGAAATGAACATATTTATTTTACAACTGTTAAAAATTCATGAATGTTGAAGAAGGGGATATAATGAAATGTTGTAAGATATTATTAGGACAAAATGCGACTGTTATAAATTCATAAATGTTAGTAAAGTAAGAATAGATGATGAGTATTAAAACCATAGTTTTTCGATGCAGAGATGAAGTATTTTACTGTGTCATTTGATGAAATGATTGTTATGTTATCAAAATGTTGTTTTGTATTTTGAAATTTAATATGTACAGTTAAATGCAGCATTTAAAAGATATAACCTAGTATAATTTAATCATCCAATCTGGCATGCATCCTATCATTTTATCCAATCTTAATTGGATTCTCTATACTAGAGTACTATGCAGAGAACAACATGGGGAAAAATATAGAGATGGTTATTCAATCAAATATTTCACAATTTTTTTCCTTCAGAATCGTACCTAGATAAGAATGTAAAATGATTTCCTTTGCATAACTGAGTTTTATCATTCTATAATGCAGAATCCAACATCTTTAATGTAGAAACAAGGTTGCAGGTTATGAAAGATAGAACCTGAACTAGTAGATAAGAGGACAAACATCCAAGAAGCCTGTTCCACCCATCCTACTCCTGAAAACAGTCAATATGCCTATACTAGGACCCCCGAGCCTGTTCACTGAACCACCAGGAGGAAGAAACTTAGAAGCTTAGGTCCTCAATATTGCAGCAGCAAGTAGTTTATCCAGTCTTACAGACTCAACAGTCAAAGAGACTTGCACCAGCACCTCTAGTTTTCCTTCTCAGACATAATTTACAAACTTACAATTGCACTCTCACATAGCCTCCCTAATTCGAATCTCTCAGTCATCACCTAATGCACATGAGGAATATTTCTGCCGAAAATATTGTAAGAGCTTCCTGCTCAATTCGAATTGCCTTATATAGGCTGTCTAGGCCTTTTAGTGATTATATTGGTCATTAAATGAGCTGCCTGCTCACTCCTCCACCTGGATAATAATGCCATAATTTTAGGGGTAGTTGTCCCATAACCAACAGCTAGTGGTGGAGTACAAATGTTTCCATATGTCCCATGCCTTCTAGCATCTTCCATTCCTCCTAGTGGGCCAATGAACACTCTTGTAATAGATTTCTTGAGTGTTTGTGTCCTATTTTAATTTATTAAATAATAATAATGAGTCATTACATTCATCTTTGACCAGATTTGGTCATAATTACAAAACTTTGTAATTATAATTTAACATAAAGTATTTTTCAAAATAAAATCATTATTCTCAAAATTTGGGTAGGTGACATACACCCCCCCTTAAGTCTCAACATCATCCTTGATGTTGTTTTATCCACTATCTGAGTGTTCCTGAAATAGAGTTGGGTATGCTTCCCGCATACTACTCTCCAACTCCTAGGTTTCCTCCGCTGGGCTAAGGTGCTTCCATTGCACCTTTACCTGCACAATGGTGCGATTCCGGAGTAAAGTTTCCTTCCTTCCGAGGATACAGTCCGGTTCCACCAGAAAATTGCTGTCTTGTTCCACCTGAACATTGTTCCAATTTACAACATGAGTAGCATCGTGTACATATTTCTTTAACAATGAAATGTGAAAAACATTATGTGTGTTGAGGTTTGAGGGAAAGGCTAATTGATATGCCACAGGTCCGACCCTTGACAAAATTTCGAAAGGGCCATAATACCTGGATGCTAGTTTGGCACAGCTTCCCAATTTCAAGGAACTCTTTTTCGGACTTACCTTAAGAAAAACATGCTCACCAACCTGGAACTCTTTATGAGTTCTTTTAAGGTCTGCTTAACTTTTCTGGCTATCTTGGGCAGCTTTAAGATTTCCTTGCACCTGTTTCACAATTAGTTCTAGCTCCTGCAACAAATCAAGCCCTAAAATGACTCTGTTAACTGGATCACTCCAAGAAACAGGTGTATTACACTTCCTACCATACAGAATTTCAAATGGGATAAGCTTGGATGATGCATGGTAGTGATTTTTAGATGCAAATAATCCTCCCACTTACCAGTATGATCCTTAACATACTTTCTTAACATGTCTTCCAAAATCTAATTTACCCTTTCTATCTGTCCATCTGTTTGCAGATGAAATGCGGTGCTGAAATTTAAGGTTGTATTCAACCCTTTAAACAAAGACCTCCAAAAATTACCTGTAAATTTTGAATCACGGTCTGAAATTATTACCTTTGGTATCCCATGGAGTCAAAAAATCTGCTTCATAAATTTATGCAATGTCTGAAGCCTTATGAGTAGTCTTTACAGGAATAAAATATGCTGCCTTGCTAAGTTTATCCACTACCACTATGATGGAGTCATTTTGTCTTTGATTCTTTGGTAACCCAGTGATAAAATCTATACTTATGATTTCCCATTTCCAGCTAGGTATAGGTAATGGCTGTAATAATGCAGCAGGATGTTGATGTTCCACCTTTACATTTTTACAGTCAAAACACTTAGCTATATATTATGCTACTTCATCCTTCATCCTGGGCCAATGGTATTCCTTTCGTAACATAGTGATGGTTTTCTGATAACCTGGATGGCAAGAGTAGTGGCTTTTGTGCATCTCATCCAAAATCTGAATTTTTACTGTTGGTATGTTGGGTACATACAATCTATTTTTGTACAACAACAAACTATTTTCCTTCAAACTATAGTCTGTCATAGAATTTTCATAACTGTTTTCTGTTGCCCTTTCATGTAATTTTCTGTATTCATCATCATTTTTAATTCCTTCGAAAATCTGTTTATCCAAATTTGTTGTGTATGTGTTGATGTCTGAAATAAAATGTATCCTTGCATTACGACTTAATGCATCAGCAACCTTATTCTCCTTCCCTTTAATGTGCTGAATTTCAAAATCGTACTCACTCAGAAAAGTTAGCCACCTAGCTTGCCTAGCATTCAAATTTGGCTGATCTAATAAATATTTCAGCCCCATGTTATCTGTCATTAAAGTAATTTTTTTTCCAATCAGGTGGTGACGCCACATTTTCAAGGCATGAATTACTGCTAGCAATTCTAGATCGTAAGTAGAATAATTATTCTCATGTATTTACAACTTTCTAGATTCATAGGCTATGGCATGTCCTTCCTGTGTTAAGACTCCTCCAAGTCCGTCATTACATGCGTCAGTACATACTACAAAATCCTTATTAGGATCTGCAATCCTTAAGATAGGTGTTGTTGTCAGTAATTTCTTCAACCTTTTAACACTGTCCGCATACTTCTAATCCCATACAAACTTCTTTCCTTTCTTCTGCAAGGACATAATGCGGTTCGCAATCTTCGAAAACCCTTCAATGAATTTTCTGTAATACCCAGTAATACCCATGAATGATCATACATCCATCACATCTTTAGGAACCGGCCATTCATTAATGGCCTTTATCTTAGCGGGGTCAACTGAAATTCCTTCCTTAGAGATTATGTGTCCTAAGTACTGAATCTTATCTTTGTAAAAATCACACTTACTGAACTTAGCACACAACTGGTGATCTCTCAGAACTTGCAGAATGATACGCAGATGTTCATCATGCTCTTCCTTGCTTTTAGAATATACTAAAATGTCATCGATAAACACAACAGAGAATTTATCCAAGTATTTGTGCAGAATTTTATTCATTAGGGACATAAATACTTCCGGGCCATTAGTCAACCCAAATGGAATGAACACAAACTCATAATGTCCATATCGCATTCTACAAGCTGTTTTGAAAATGTCTTCATCCTTCACACAAACCTGATGATATCCGGACTGTAAGTCAATCTTGGAGAATATCGTTGCTCCGCGTAGCTGATCAAATAGATCATCAATGCGAGGCAGTGGATATCTATTCTTGATCGTCATTTTAGTCAATTGACGGTAATCAATGCAAAGTCTTAAGGTGCCATCTTTTATCTTTACAAAAATGACCAGTGCTCTCCAAGGGGAAACACTGGGTATTATATACTTCCTATCAATCAGTTCCTTCAACTAATATTTTAACTCATTTAACTCTAGTATATTCATTCGGTATGGAGCTTTAGAATTTGGGACTGCACCATGTATTAACTCAATAGTAAAGTCTAGATCTCTTTTAGGAGGTAATCTTGGAATCTCTTCGGGAAAAACATCTTGGAAATCATTCCAGACAGGTATGTCTTCTATTTTCAGTTTGTCTTCTGTAGCACTTAACTCCTCATTTACCACATTTACTGCAAACATTTGGCATCCTTTTCTCATTGCTTTCTTTACTTGCATGGCTGAAATCTGTCTAATGGATGTCTTTCTAGGAATTCCCTTAACTTCTATTGTCCTTCCTTAATCATTCAAACAAGTGAAACTTTTCTCATAACAATTCAGGATGACATGATGGGCTTTTAACTAGTCCATTCCAATTAAGATGTTGTTATCTCCTCAAATAAACATAAACTAGTTGTTTTTTCTAGGTGATAGGAAGTCTTTCAAATTTTCATTTTCATATACATTTGAGGTTATTTTTCAAGAGTTTGAAGTATGTAATAAAGTTTGAAATAAAAATTGATGTTACTTTTTCTCCAAAGAAAAAAGAAAAGAAAAAAAATTTCAGGTTTTGGTAGCTTAGGTGGACATGGCAATTGTTCATTAGCTACCGAAAACCCAGCTTTCGGCAGCTTACAGTATGGAAGACAAAAGTATTCAAGCTACTGAAAGGAAAGTCATGTGTCATGTATCGTGGAACAATTTTTGGTGTCTTAGGCGGATACGATAGTTGTTCAGTAGCCATCAAACAACAAGTTTCTGGTAGCTTACAGTTCAAGGGCAAAATTGTCCACAGCTACCGAAAGCATAGAGACAAGTAGAATGATGATATTTTCACTCAGATCAAATGTTTTCGCTGACAAATCATTTGAGGAAGATTTTAAGCACCTTGTCATCACCTGGAATATTGCTGCAGCTATCAAAGACATGTAGACTATCAAGATGGAGGCGAGGATATTTGCTGCAAAAATGACGTTTTTACTATGCAGAGTCATCATTTTAAAATGATGATTATGAGAGACTGGAGAATCATTTTCTGAAACGGGCAGAGGTTATTGTGTCTAACATGTCAGAGAAAAATAAAATCTCTCTGTTTTCCTATAGGTGTTTCATATTGAGAGAATCGAATCCATCTCTGAGCCCCAATTTTCGGATCTCAGAATTTTCCTGTTTGACACATGTTTTTGAAATACAGATTTCAGGCAAATGAAAATGAATCTCAAGAAATTGAGAGGGGTTTTTGCTCAAAACAAACCTATATACAATAACCTCTTTCAGTTTATACACAGGTGTCACAAATTCAGAGAATTGAATCCATCTGTGAGCCCCATTTTTCAGTAGTTTGGCCACATTAAAAAGGATTTTTCCCTAGTTTATTGAAAACAGTTTTGAGCTTCTATCTTTAGTAAATTGGATCCAGCTTCTTCGGATCTGGAAAGATGCTATAAATCCTAGAACTTGAGAGCAAGTAAGGGTTCGATTTTGGAGACTTTTCTATACTTGTACTCTCAGACTTCTCGTTGCATCTCAGTTATATAAGCTTCTTTTGCCATTTATTTTCAGATTTCCTCTTCTACCTTTCTGTACTTGCAGTGGAATGTTTATCTCATATTTTTTCCATTTGTCTATGCTAGATAGCTGTCATCCTATCTTTGTATTGATTAATTGGATATCAAGTATCATTTATTTATTATGATTAGCCATTCATATATGCTTTGTGTATGAGTCTGCTAGCATAATAAGAGTTCTACACATATCTACCTTTTATAAAATCTCTGAACAACAGTGGTTAAAAGCTTTGTCTATCTGAGCGTTTCTATGCATGTTTTGAGTGATTGAGCTTCGATTAAGTCATCCAACTTGATCCATTTTACAAATCATTGAGAGAATAATTTAAGTTACCAGGCTCTTTCGATTGCAACCTAGAAAGACTCCTGGAGAGCTAACAGATGTCATATGATCCTAAAGGTAGAATATTTAACTTGATCTGTGTTGTTAGCTAATTCATAGATAAAACACAACTTTCCACGAATTCAGAAACTTTTCTTTTCCGTTCCTGTTGCTAGTCTAACTAACTAGGACTTATTGAATTTTTCTGTTTTCAACTTACAACTTTCTACAATATATGGTGATATATAACTCAGACTAGCACCTGGATCAATCAAAATAGAAACTGGATGGTTTTGTAGCATACCTTCAACCTCTACCATTGAGACTTGGTGTTTTGCTTGTCGATTGTCTAATGCTACATTAATTCTGGGTACTTCTCTTGCCAAATCTCCTACAATAGCTTTAGACTGTATTGAGTGAATATGGTTAGTTGTCTGCTTCCTAAGGGGACAATCTGAAGCATAATGAGGACCTTGAAACTCAAAACATTTTATAGGTGGCTTCTGGTCATTGGTTCTATCAGCATTTGGAACATTTCCGGGTGCTGTAAATTTCTACTGCTGATTAATTCTGGAACTGTTCCCTTGAAAATTTCGATTCTAGAAATTTTTCTTTTGGAAACCAGAATTCCCACTAAACCTGAAATTTTTCTTTTTCTGCTCAAAGTTACTGGGTTTATGACTTTTCCACTTAGATACTCCTTCTCTTCCCTTGTTCTGATCAAAGCAGAAAGTTGCTTTCCTCATAGCTTCTTCTAACGTTCTTGGGTTATCGTACTCTATTATGTCCTTGATGTTGAAGGGTAGACAACTCAGGTATCTTTGGACCTTCTGTTTTTCTTCCACTAGGTATGGCACATACCTTAGCAAATTTAAAAACTTGTTGTTCAATTCTTTCATGTTCATCATTCACAGCTTTAGATCATAAAATTCTTTGGATTTCTCTTCATAATACTACTCAGATAAGAATTTATTTTTGAAGTGTCTTTTAAAGGTACTCTAACTCACATCTCTATCCTTTACGCCCTTAACTCTTTTGAGGTCTTGCCACCAAATATCTACCTTCACATTTAGGTTATATATTGCCATTTTTTCCTTTAAGGATTTTGAGTAATCATAGATCTGAAAATACTTTTTCATGTCGGACAGCCATGCTTCAGCTGTCTCTCCTTTCTCAATTTCACCATTAAAAGTTGGAGGTTTGATTTTCTTGGACTCCCCATATATCTGTTCATACTGTTTATAGCTTTTTCTTTTTGGCTTGGAACCCCCTTCACTGCTATCACTAGAGTAGTCACGGTTCTTTTTACGTGGATATTTGGCAGTTCTTGATGATGTCGAGTTGTTGTTTTCATCATCTGTTTTTAATTGCTTACACCTGCCCTCATAAGGTAAGTCTTCAGTTTTGGAAGTATGTTCAACTTCCCTGTCTTGTTCATCTATTGGGTATTGATTGAACAGTACTTGCTTCAATTCCTCTTATGTTCTCAGAATTCTCTCATTGTCCTGGTTTACTGATCTTATCTCTGCTTTCAATTCCTGAAAAGCGTGTAACAATTCTGATGAATTGTCATTCAGATTGCCATGGAATTCTTCTTCAGGTTTCGGTCCCGTACTATGGTTGTTTGGTGGAAATCTGTCCTCCATACGTTCAGTTGATCCTTCCATACCTGTAACTTAAAGTAATTTTCTATGTATAACAATAATTTAACTTGAGTTAGTAAAACTTTTCGCAATCAGCAAATTTCTATTGCGTGTTTCGTGGGCCTTCTTAGGCCTAGAGTTCGAACATGAGCTCTGATAGCCCGATGATCATGATGATTAGGTGATCTTATACCTGCCCCCAAAGGCTGATGAGCATATGGGGATGTATTTTTTTGATACACATTTTGTATCGCTAGTGTACCTTTTGTATATTTGGGTGTTGAGAGCACTGCTGACATTATGACTCTTATGATATATATATATATATATATATATATATATATATGCGTTTTGGTATATAGTTGTGTATGCACGTGGATGCACATCTTGTCTTTTCGTTTATGTTTTGTTGCACATGGATGCAAAGTTATGATTTTGTACTCCTGTGGAGGCATATGTTATGCACGTGGATGCAATGTTTTGATTTTTGTACGCCCGCGGAGGCATATATTATGCACATGGATGCAGTGTTATGATGATTTTTTAATGCCTATATGTTTTGGTTGACGTGCCAATCTAGAATGTTGTTAGCCATCTGGTCTGCTATAGTGTAATGATTTCTTCGGACATGAGTGAAAGAGATGGATTCAAAAGTGAAAGAGATGGATTCAAAGTGTCGAATCATTTGTGTAGTGTGTAGGAATTTTCTAAATAGACAAGGATTGCATACCTGGTAACAGTTGTTGAGCTGGGAAGCAAGGAGCCGAGAGTCCAGGAAAACACGAAGGTGACTTATGCCCATTTGGAGAGCAGCGACGAGGAGACCGGTCACAACATCATACTCAACTTGGTTGTTTGTGGCAGCACCTATGCACACTCCGTCAAGGTGGATTGACTCATGTGAAGGGTAATAAATTACCCAAGCTGCTAACACGAGATTTGGAGACCAACGACTTGCGCCATCGACAAAGCCAATGTGGTAGACTGGAATGAATCCATCTGTGTTCATGCAGGAAAGAATGGAAATGTAAGGTTTTGAAAATTTATAATGAAAAAATGAATTAAAGAACTGTACAATATGGACCATGGTGTCCAGGATATTTTTATGGGTAGAATCTTTTGAGGTACAACCCATTACGGGGGTTGCGCATGGGATTGCCTTCTTAATCAGTCAGAATGTATGCTCCATGTCCAAGGAAAGTCTGTATGATATATGGGCCTTGCCACATAGATTGGAACTTTCCTTTGCCCATTTTGTCATGGGCTTGGTCGTAAACAAGTACCAGGTCTCCTTCACTAAATGCTCGTGGGTGAACATGTTTATCGTAATGGAGTTTAGATATGTTCTTTGCGGCTTCGATTGTCTGGAGAGCTGTGCAGTGATCTTCGTCGGCCTGTTCTAAAAGAAGTAAGCGTTCTTCAATTAGTGAAGTATTGGGGAGAAGCTCTATGGAAATTTGTAATGTTGGTATTTGGCATTCAATGGGGAGGACAGATCCACGCCATGAACTAAATGGAATGGGGTAAATCCGGTGGCGGTTTTGGTCGACGTGCAGTAAGCCCATAATGCGGGAAAAAGCATATGATGCCAATTGGATTTATGTTTGTCGACAGTGCGCTGGAGGATAGTCTTCAAAATTTTGTTAACATCTTCGACTTGGCCGTTCCCTTGTGGGTAGTAGGCAGAGGAGAAATGATGTTCAAACTTAAGGAGAATTGACAATTCTCCCCAAATGGAGTCCTCGAAGTGAGAGCCGTGGTCTGAGACGAGTTTCTTTGGTACTCCGGAACGAGCGATAACATGGTTGAGGAAAAAACGGGCTACAGTGTCAGCTTTGCAATTGTAAGTAGACATGGCTTCTGCGCATTAAGTAAAGTAATCGACAGCCACAATAATGTGTTTATGGCCGCCTGTGGATGGAGGATTGCAATCCATGAAGTTGATGACCCATTTGCAAAATGGTCCAACAGTGACTACTGGATGAAGGGGGGCGGGGGTAGTTCTTGCCTTGGGGGAAAAAAGATGGCAATTTTGGAAATGTTTGACTGTTGTTATACAATTAGTGAATAATGATGGCCAAAGATAACCTGTGCGAATTACCTTTTGGATGATGGCCATTCCAGAGAAGTGGCCACCGCAGGCACCACTATGACAATCGTTAAGGACTTGTTCTGCTTCGTCTTGGGAAAGGCATCATCATAGTATTGTGTCGACGCCACATCAATAGAAGACATCACCCAAGAGGAGATAACGGGGGGCATGGTGACGAATTCAATGGCATCCGTCACGGTCTATATTGGGTCAAAACTTCTGTGTGTGGAGGTATACCAAAATGTCGTTGTACCAAGGGTCGTCAGACGAGATGATGAACAAATGTTCGTCGATTATATTAGTATGGATAGCTGGTGATGATGACGAAGATGGTAAATCCATAATGAGTTGAGCAAGTTCTAATGCTTTGGTGCTCTTCGGGATTTTAAAAGTTAGGTCATATTCTTGTAAGATAATCACCCATTTGGCAACATAGCCTTGTAGAAGGCAGCGATTAAAGAGATAGACCATTGGTTTGGAATTGTCCACAACCATTGTATGGCTGAGGAGAATGTAATGTCGTAACTTTTGTACTGAAAAGACAACGACAAGGGGCCATTTTCTCTTCATGTGGGTAGCGCAGTGGTGGGCCTGACAGGGTCTGGCTGACATAGTAAATGACATGTTCTTGATGAGCGGAATCTTCTTGAATGAGTACTCTAGAAACGGTGTGATCTGATGCCGAAATGTAAAGGGTAAAGTCTCGTGTGAAATCTAGAGGAGAAATCAAAGGGGCACTTGTAAGTGCTTTTTTCAAGTCTGTAAAGGCTCCTTATGCTTGGTTGTCCCAATTAAAATTGGTATGAAGGTGTAGAAAATGGAGGAAACCATGTACTGTGGTGGCATAGTCTGGGACAAAGCGATGAAGGAAGTTGGACTTCCCCTGGAGGCTTTTTAACTATCTTAATGTACGAGGTGACGGTAGGTCTACTATGGCTTGGACCTTTAGAGGGTCAATGGTGATCCATTTTTCTGAAATGATAAACCCCAGTAGGCAGCCTGCTGGAACGCAAAAGACACACTTGAGTGGGTTCAAGCGGATTTTGTATTTTCGAGAATGCAAGAAGACTTGTCGAAGATCATCTAAATGGTCAGATTGTTGCTTAGATCGAGCCGTGAGTTCATCTAGATAAACTAATATGATATTATTTGGGTCGTGAAAACAATAAGTCATGGCTCGTTGGAAAGTGGCTCCAACGTTCTTGAGACCGAAAGGCATGACGCGATAGGCGAAGGTGCCCCATGGGGTAGTAAAAGCAGTCTTATATTGATCTTCTTTATAGATTTTGATTTGGTTGTATCCGAAGAAATCGTCCATAAAAGAAAATACCTCATGCCCCGCACATGCATCGATTAGTTGGTCAATAAATGTTGTGGGGAAGTTGTCTTTCGGACAAGCTAGGTTGAAGTCAGGGAAGTCAGTACAGACGCGGATGGTGCCAACTTTCTTATTGACTGGTATTGGGTTTGAAACCCATGTGGTGTATGCAATAGGGTATATGAAACTTGCTGCTTGAAGCTTCTCAATTTCTGCTTTGACGGCTGGAAGCTTGGTTGGGTGAATGGGACGTTGTTTTTGGCGGACCAGTGATATATTGGGCCAAGTGTCTATGTGATGTTCTACGATGTTAGGATCAAGACTAGGCATCTCGGTATAAGACCAGGTGAATACATCTCAAAATTCTTGGAAGAGTTTCTTATAAGCTTGGGTTTCTTTTTTAGTGCATGATGAACCTAAGGAGATAAGCTCAGGTTTTCCGGGGCTGGTCGAGATGTCGATTTTTATAATGGGAGAAATGTTAGCCATGTTACCTTCTTCAAAGGCTTCGAGAGCTGTTATTGGATCTTTGAACCAATCGACTTTGGTTGGTAAGAAGTCCTTGGATTCAACAGATAGTTGGTTCACTGTGGTGGACGTAGATGCCTTAGGGAGGAAGTATGATCGATGGTGCATATCATCCCAAGGGTAGTCTAGTGCAGTGAGTGTTTCTAGGATTTCTTCATCAGTGTGGAAGTAGTGTGTCATTAAATCAATTGGTTCGGATTTGTAGGAAGTTGAAATCATATAAATGGTATTGATTTCTTCTGAATGAGAAGATTTTGGGCGGGAATATTTCCTCAATGAGCGGTGGGGATATCTCTAAGTCGGTATTATTCAATTCGTATAATGCTTCTTTATAATCTGGGAGATCGGGGAAATGATGTGAATAATGGTCGTAGATGCTGCATATCGCACAACGGTGGTTTGTGCGCAATGATTTATCGTGAGGCTGATGGGGTAGTTCTAGTTTGAAAACTGGAACATTGGTGTCGTCATCCAACATATTCATGTGTTCTTGAAGTGCCGGTAGTTGTGGACATAGATGGGTAGCATGGCCTATATCGCCATACAAGGAGCACTTAGGGAGCACACGGGTTGGGGGATTTATAGCTAATTTGGGAGTCATTGGGGGGGTGCGAGTTGTGGGTCCAGCGTTGTAGGTTTGTGGACCTTCGCCCCCAGTATGGCGGGATTGAGGGGGGACATAACTAGATGTTGATGTAGTGCCCCCTATTGGAGTTGGTCATTTTTGGGGGTTCACAACACCAGGTGGTGGGCGATATTGGGGGTTTGGTATGCCAGGTGGTGGATGGTTTGAAATATTCATGGGTTGTACCGGTTGTAAAACAATGGTTGGAGTCGGTGGGGGAGTTGGGATAGGTAAGTACCATATAGTTAATCCTAGCATTAAACCTGGAAGGTTGAGTGTAGCCATTACTGGCGTGCTGACAACTCCTGCAAATGTAAACAAGAATGGGATAGTGTGAATCGGTGTTGTTCCGATATGACTAGGCACGGTGGGTGCTTGTGGCGGTGGTTGAGGTTGTTGAGGATGTTGTTGTTTGTTGTGCAAGAGGGTGCACAAATCAAATACTTCAGTTGCCAGAAGAGGGGGTGGGATAAAAGGGAAGGTGGTGGTCATGGGAGTATCCGAATATATTTCGGGTCCGACTGAGGAGATGAATGATGTGGGTGCACTCTGAATGGGTTGTTCGATCATGGGAAGAACATTTTTAGGCACTGCGGGGGCATTGGGATCATAGTATGTAATCTGGTTGATTTTGACTACGCGTCCTTCATGGGGAACATCATGAGATGAAAAACTGAAGAAGCGACTGCTTTCATTTTATACATGTAGCTTCATCCCAGAAGGAGATTGTAATCAAGTTGGGCGTTAATGAACTCTATACCTATGAGAACCAATTTGCCCGCAAACTGTATGGGTATGTTCACTAACAAACCTTGAGGTTGAGCTGCACAGCCATTGTAAGATGGCAATGCGGTAGTTGATGGTTGTAGCGTTGGGGATCCAAGTTTCTGCCGTATGAAAGTTGACATAACGCAGGTGGAGGCACCTTCATCGATTATGCATCGATGAACAACGAGCTTGCGAATGGACACAGAAACTTGAAAAGATAGAGATGAAGGCAGACAAGGTTCGCCTTGGTCTAAGTTGAAAGCCATCATGTTGGAGTCGTTAGGGTCTATGGCACCAATGGCAGATAACAACAATTTTCTCTGTGCAGGACAATGTTTTAGGATTTCTAGAGCGGACATAGTAGCGGAGGACTGAGATAAATCCTATACAATGTTATAGTTGGAAGCTACATGAGCGTTAGGGTTATTGTTAATTCATCTGAAAGGGAAACGAGGTACTTTTGGACCCCCCTCCATGGGCATATTGGGTATGCGAAGTGGTTGATCGGTTGGGAGAGTACTCAAAGATGGGTCGGTAGGTATGGCCTCAGGGGCGGAGCCATATTGATTTCGACGGGTTTGAAGATTGACATCATAAGCAAATGGTGAGTGTTGGACTCTGTATGCTAGTAATCGACTGCTGCATAGGTAATTTGTTGCTGTGTTGCAGCAGATCCTTGAGGGGGATCATTTGGATGAGTGTTTACCATGCCTTGGTTTGGTAGGAGGTTTTGCAAAATCATGGGTTGTGGTTGAGGAGGGGGTGTTGGTTGTGTATCATGTCCTTGTCGTTGGGCGTCGTCGGTCCAGAGTTGACGCACTCGATCTAAATGGGGGCAGTTATGCGTGTAATCGTCGTAGACCCCGCATATAGAACATGGGTGGTTTGTTCTCAAATTAGGATTTTTGTGGTGTTTTGGTGGATGATCAGGGTTTTGATTTGCAGGAGCAGCATTATTATTATTGGGAGGATTAGGTGGTTGTCCTCCTTGGTTTTGCTATTGGTTTTTTCCGTTGTTTCTTCCTCTTCCACGATTCTATTGACCTCCTTGATTACGTTGGTTATTCAAGTTTTGAGGTTGGTGTTACTGTACGTATACATGCCCTTGGGCAGTAGGTGGGTTTTGAGGTCTTGCAGGCTCTGGATCAGGTTGCGGTGGGTAGTAAGCAGGAGGGTTATGAGGTGGACCTGGTGCTTTTTGCGGTTGTGGGTAACCTTGAGCTACTGGAAGTGTTGGAGCAAGAGATGTTGCTTGTTGAGGATAATAAGCCGATTGGGCTTGTGGCTGAAATGGAGTCTGATGGGCCTGTTGGTTATAATATGGAGGTGGTGCATAAGATGATGGTGCTTTCCCATAACACTGTGGTGGACATGAGGGTCCATGAGTGTGGTGGGTGTGCATTACTAGAGCATACGAAGTTGTAGCTCCAGAATGAGATGGAGCCCTAAAAGGGTCTGGGGCATTGTTTGTACTCATCATGGTAAAAGGTTTGTTTTGCACTGTAACCTGGCCAATAATACCATCGGCGGCATGGGATTCCCCCGACGCGTCATGCCGGGATGGATCGCCATGCGGGGCGTCAGGTAAAATGATGTATAGATATCCAAACTGGGCATATATGAGGTCGAACTGCTGAGCTTTTAAGATGGCTTCTTCTTCCGACTGGGGTCGTTCAGAAGCTACATCTTTGGCTATGAGAGGGAGGAGTGATTTGAGGAACCAATCCAAAAAGATACAGTCATCAAGATTTATCTTGCAGAGACTACGACGCTTACGCCACTAATGGATATGATCAGTGATGTGTGTAGCAGTGTTTTGTCTACAAGACAAAAGTATTTCCACTCCTGCATCATAGCATACAGGTAGTTGAAAGAACTGGAGGAACGTTGAGGCGAGGGATGTAAAAGTGGGGTGTGTCCCATGTAGCTGCTTAATGTACCATTTGGCTGCAGAGCCAGTGAAAGTTCTTTGTAAAATTTTGAGTTGAATAGAATCATCTACTATGGAGTTTGAGGAA
The DNA here is from genome assembly GCA_027924585.1 of Larix kaempferi. Taxonomy (NCBI): domain Eukaryota; kingdom Viridiplantae; phylum Streptophyta; class Pinopsida; order Pinales; family Pinaceae; genus Larix; species Larix kaempferi. The sequence continues at coordinate 751,228 of BSBM01001081.1, read as the reverse complement.
CACCATAGGTGAAACGACATGATATGGTTTTGTGGGTCTTCCCAGCTTTTCCTTCAAATTTTGGGATATCTGAGGGGATTTTTGTGGGCATGGGGGGCCAAGTAGGGTCATGTCGGATGGGATGATTTGTTATCCTAGCCAAGTCTTGTAGGTTAAGGCTATCCATAAATGGAAAACTGGCGGAGGGGTGTGATGTTGTCATGGGGGAATAAGTGCTGGTGGTGGCATTATGTATTATGCCACTACCCCCTAGGGTGATATTTTTCATGGGAGGTATGTTCCCTCCACCCATAAGAGTGTGGGAGGGGCCCATGCCACCAAGTGCAACGGGAGTCACATATGAGCTGGGAAAATGTCCAAGAGGTGTTGGAATGTGAGTGGTAGCGGGGATAGGAGGTATAGTTTCCATAGTGGGAATTCCTAAGTTAGGTGGGGGTCCTGTATTGGGTAGGAGTCTCATGGTAGGCATACCTAATGTAGGTGTAGGTCCCATATTAGGCATCCCTAAGGGAGGTGTGGCTTCCGTGATGGTCGTTGTGGTGGCGGGGGTGGATGATGCTCCACCAACAACCCCTGCGAAAAATTTGTCGTAATGCGAACCAACCATGGGGCTAGTGGGTGTGGTGTATGTGGGATTTTCAGATTCTGCCTTAGAATTTGATGTGAAGTGAGGTGCATCAGAATTGGATGACGGGGCTCTGTTCCGATGACGTGTGGAGTCAAGGGAACCGTACTGCGAGGGGGTCTCCCTAGAAACGTCGAGAATGTCTCGGGGAATCAATGGTGATAGTTTGTGAGTAGACTACTAGTCGGTGATGACTGGAAAGATCTAAACCCCTAATGCAACCGTGTGTGCAAGAGGGGAGCGTAAAAAATAAATGGCACTCAGTCCAAAAACCAACCTCAAAAACACTTACTATAACAGTTGTGCTATAGTAAGTGGAGTAATAAAAAAATGTTGTCAGGAAACCAACATGCCAATAGTTCCTAAAAATAGAAAAAGGTAGACGCTATGACCAAAGGGAGGTAATGGAGCATGCAAACGCCTAACTAAAAAGTATTATGACTCGACTAGGTATATCCTCTGGAAGGTGATGAAATCCAAGTCAAATAATATAAATTGTAGAATCAAAGGCTAGATATCCCCCTATCGGGAGGGATACCGGGTAGACAATCCTAAAAGTTGGGCCACTAAGATACCCCGTTCATGACATGTTCGGTTGGGTTAATCTGCAGTTTGGTTTTATCGCCGCTATACTCCCATAAGGGTGGTACAATGAGAACTGCGAAAGGTATCCTTCAGTTACTGAATGGATAGTGGTATTCCACTCAAGCTTTTGGAACCAGTCTGGCTACTTCAACCCTCCTAAGGGAGAGGCCTTCCCGATAAATTGGTGTTAAACTGTGTCAACAAATAATAAGGGATTTTGGTACCCTAAATGTCAATCACTATGTCTGAACATGAAAAATGAGTGAGGGGTGTTATTTGGATACTTATCCCCTCAGTCCTACCTAGCTACAAAATTCTTTTTGTGTTCCCCAAGTGGGGTTAAAATATTGGTTGAGTTAAGGTAATTTTTAAGGCTCACTTGAAATTATTGTGACAGATTGTGTGTTGGTGTAGGTGTATACCAAAACAATGTGCCTCGCATGGGCGATTTAATCACAAACTAAAATAATGAATTCAATTTACGAAAAAATGAAAGACGTTTCAAATGTAAATGCTTTAATAACCTTTTCAAAAAATATGGATCCTTTAAAAAGTAAAGCAAATAAAAGATGTAAAAATAAATGGATTTTTAGGGTCTTTCTTGGGCAAAATATTAAGAACCTTTAGAAATATGGTTCTAACTTTGCAATGTACAAACTTAGAATCTCATAAATACTTAAAAAAAAAACTTTCTTTCAATTAACTGAAAATTTTCAAAAAGATAAATGAAGTATCTAACAAATATCAATTTAATAATGCTGCGATAATAACATAGTGGGCTGTAAAAAATTGCAGAAATTGATGCTGGAAAAATAAGTTGATTGGGCGAAATTGTTTTGAACAAATTGGCCGAAATGAAATAGAAAATATCGCGGCTGTCGAGTCAAAACCCGCGATGAATTGCGCGGCGATGTAGGAGAAATCCATGATGTGAATCGCGGTGCTATGGTCAAAAGTTGTGATGAACCGCCCGGGAAAATGTGAAACAGTCATGATGAACTGCGCGGGAAAATGCGAAACAGTCGCGATGTGCCGTGCGGGGAAAGTTCACCCAGCTGTGATGAGCCGCGCGGGAAAAAGTCTAAAAGTCGATCCAGAAAATCAATTAGCAATCCCGGATTCGTTCAGGTTCCCATACATACCATAAGTTCTAATAGCGCGCACCCTGCCACTCCTTTGTAGCCTCAACTTCCATGCCCTGGTGCACGTCGGGCTCCTTCCAAGCCAAAAATGAAATCAGGAGTAGCAGCCAGCTATATGAAAATGAGCCCTTAGCAGCCTGAACGGCTATGGCATCCACTGCTAATTGATTCAGGAGAAATAAGGACCAGTTCATTTGGACTCCCTTTACACATTGTACTGCGCATGCGACAAGCCTTGAGTTACACTGGTTAGGACGACCCCCTCGGATCATCTTGCATGATAAAATCTTGGTGCCAGTGAGTACCACCTGATCATTAATACTACTGGTGCGATACCCATGGCCATCTGTTACCAAGCCATAAGCCCTAACAACCCAGCCTGCTTCAATCCGCGTGCCCAGTCCTACACAATCGACGTCATGATAAGACGTGACCCAGGCACATATGGGGCCGATGTAATGTTGGGTTGGGCCACCATATCGTGATCATCATAGCGGAGGTGCATCAATGCCGGCCCAATATCAATAGAGCACTCCATTCCGACAGGGAGCACAGGAATCTTCACACCGTATCTCTGCATCGGGTTTAGCTTGCATAGGGTTACATCCGGCCGACTGGGAGCAATATACCCAGGGATGTCAACAGCCGACAATCCCTCCCATGGGGCAGATTCATCAATGCGGCGACTGAACTACCTGACCTGCACCTGAGCTTCGCCAACCACCCCGACGGACGATCTCAGTTGCCTCTTGCTCTGTGGAGACTCAGAATGCTAGCCCCCTCGACGCTTCTTAACGACGACTATTGCTCCCACTGACATGTGCAACTTATGCGTCAAGATTGACGTCTCCTGTAGACGCAACCTCTTCCTCAACGAAAATCTAGGTGAGAGGAGACTCAACCTCACTAATAATCTCCACTGTTTCTAGCTTGCATGACATACCTTCCCCAACACTTACAACTGATAGTTTCTACGACTGAGCAACACTCTACAAATTCAACTAAACCATGCCCAACACATCACTGTCCTCACCACTACTCGTCAGCTCTGCACGAGCACTTAACAACGAAAATATCAGTGCCTTCCGACCAAATTATACCCAATTTTATAACATCCAGCCAAATCCTCCATAATCATCACTAAATCATGCATTAATTCAACCAAAATCCTGTATTAATGACGCAAATTCACCATTGATCCTATCATTCGATCGGTCGAATCTGCCATTAATGCCCATCATTCAAACAAGCATCGTTAATTAACTATTTGAACTTTTGGAATTTATTGTTGATTTGACCCGGTTGCAACACTGCCACTTGTCGCAGCCCGCTCCTAAATTGTAGCAGAAGCCTCCTTGCTTATGCTTTCCGTCCCTGCCACCAATCGATCTACACACATTTTTTTTCTGATGCGACTCAGGCATCGCATTGTTCCAAGCCCAACCGATAGGGCTTCAACCTGCTACCATTAATCAACTTGGCAAGCATCGCCCCATCCAACTGTTGCAACTGGATCGCTCCTCCTGAAGTAATGCTGCTACTGCGATACAGACCAAGCCAATGCATCTGCAATTTTCCTAGATGTTTCATAAACTTGTTGTCATACAGCAACACCAAATCACCCTTTTGAAACTGTTTGTTCTTGATATGGCGATCATGCCAAGTCTTCTGGCAATATTTCTCCACACCTTGATGGAAACCAGTGATGAAGCGATCTTCCTCTAACTGTATTAACTGTGCAAGATGTTCCTCTAATGCGTCCACATCATCCATGCCAATTGTTGCTGCTATGCAAAGACTTGGAATAATATACTCCATGGGAACAACTGCCTCTTTCCCATATACTAGCTTGAAGGGTGTCTGCCCTGTCAGTCGTTTACATGTGGTGCGATAGGCCCACAATATTGCTGGGATTTTTAGATCCCAGTCATCCTGGTTCACATTGCACACCCTTGTCAGCGCATGCTCCAATATCTTATTGAAAGATTTCGTCATGCCATTCGCCTGCAGATGATAGGGTGTACTCTTCTTATGTTGTATCTGTAACTCCTCCGTCAACGCGCTGATGGTGCGATTGAGAAAGTGGCTACCTTGATTGCTCAACAATATCTTGGGACAACTGAAGCAAGTGACGATGTGGTCAAAGAGAAACTGCGATGCTGTGGTCATGGAACAATCAATGGAAGGTGCAGCTTCTGCCCATCGTGTCAAGTAATCTATCGCTGTGATGATATACCTAGCACCAGTGTGCTTACCCAGGGGATGGATAGGTCCCGCAAATTCTACTTCCCATTTTTTGAATGGATGCGATGTCAACTGAGGCATCAACGGCATCTCATCCCGTCTGGATGGCTTCCCAGTTCTCTGACAAATGTCACAGGACCACCCATAATCTGCCACATCATTGTGCAGTGTAGGCCACCAGAGCCCCGCTCGAAGCACATTCCTTTCCGTCACACGTCCACCATAGTGCCCTCCAGCCACTCCTGCATGTGCTTTAGAAAGGATCTCCTCTTGCTCATGTGGAAAAACACACTATCGCAATATCTCATCAGCACCCATCTTGTACAGTGCTCCTGCAATCAGTTGGAAGTCCATAGCCTTGACTACGAACTGCTTCTTCTGACTAGTGGTGAATTCTGCTGGTGCGGTTCCGATCACCAGAAACTGAATGATTTCTTCAAAATAGCCATCAACAATTCCAACTTTAAATAATTGCGCATCAGGAAACCCATCTTCAATGTTAGTTGGCTCCTCCCTTGTTTCAATCCAGGAGAGATGATCCGAGCTAGTATTTAACTACCCTGGCTTCACAATTACTTCAAAATTGAACTACTGAAACATAACTAGCCATCGACAGATCTTTCCCCCCAACATAGGCTTATTGACCAGGTATTTTAATGCAGAATGATCTGTGAACATCTTGAAATGGCCTCCCAGTAAGTAATGGTGAAACTTCTGCAACGCGTAAATCATTGCGAGACCTTCCCTCTCCATAGTAGTGTAGTTTCTTTCTACAGATGACAAATTCCAATTGGAAAAAGAAATGGGGTGATCAAGATCCCCCTCTCCGGGCTGGGACAACACTACTCCCAGCGCGATCGATGAGGCATCAACATGAACATGGAACTCCTTACTCCAGTCAGGAAATACTTATATCGGTGTCGAAGCCATCTTCTTCTTTAGTGTCTCAAAGCTATCTTGGCATTCAGGGATCCATTGGAATACCACATCCTTTTTCAACAACTTCTCCATAGGGGCAGTAATCGCAGCATAACCCATGATGAACTTGCGATAATACCCCATGTGTCCCAACGTCACCAATAAATGCTTAACAGTAGTCGGTGGTGTCAAACACAGAATAAGTGCAATCTTGGCTAGGTCAACCAACAATCCCTGCTTACACACAAATGACCCAACAATATACCAAACGGTGCATAGAAGATACACTTCTTTAGGTTCAACGAGATCTGGTGCTGCCGACATCGCTCCAACTTCAACCGAAGATTCGCCAGATGATCACGAACCAAACCATAGACTATCCAATCATCCATGTACACCTTTAAAAACTTCTGATTGAAATATTTGAATGCAGCAATGACAACCCGTGAAAATATCGTATGTGCATTCTTCAAGTCGAATGGAATCACGGTGTACTGAAAGCAGCCCCATTTGGTAACAAAATTTGTCTTATGGTGGTCTTCTTTTTCAATGCGGATCTGATGGTAACCAGAGAACCCATCTATGAAAGAGTACATCTCGTGGCCACCCACACCTTCGAGCACTTCATCAGTAAATGGGGTTGGGAACAGATCGTGCAAACATACATCATTTAGCTTCTTGAGGTCGATGCAAATGCGCACCTCGCCAGTCTTCTTATCCTGTACCACCATAGGACTAATCCATTCTGACTCCTCGACTGGTTCAATGAAACCGACATCTAACACGCGATCCAATTCTACCTTGACCCTATCCTTATGTCGCGGATTCAATCGATAGGGTCCCTGCTGGATCGGCTTAGCATCTGGTTTTAATGGAATATTCATCTCCCCTAATTCTCCCAGAATCCCCTTCATGTCAAAAAAACTTGGTGGGAAATACATCCTGAAAGTCATGGAGCAAATCAATGACCTTGCTGATCATCTCATCATCCTAGTAATCCTCGACATTTGTGAACGTCGGATTGTCCTCTGTCCCAATGTTAATCTTGTGAATCTTCAGCAGTTGACTGATCGGATTGCTTAGCACAGTAGGTGGTACCACAACACGACTTCCTTCTAATTCCAAGATATTCACATTCCACGGATCATCACCATCTTTTGGACCACCACGGATATTGAAGCATTCCATGAGAGACTGCATCCGGCAGTGCGTATGTGGATCAATAGGATATGCCACCGAGACAACCTGCAGAATTACATCACGAATGAGCTATAAGGCATTATTGACCTCTGGATCAACGTCCACAAAACTGAATGTATGGTTAAAACACACTTTGGGCTCCAACCAAGTAGAGATTTTTCCTCGCAACTTGGCGGTAGTATACCATGATTGTGGCATCTCATCCAACATATGGATAAAAGCATGGACCTATTCGTCTCTTGGTCGCGAGACCCATACCACTGACACTCCATCAAGTGACCACTAAGATCATTCCAACCATCATACTTCCCAGTGTGGTAAACCTCAGTATCACCGAAGCATACCATCATCAATCTTCTGCATTTTGACCATCCATCAATTGATGCCTTGTGGGTTACCCACCACATGCTGGAGTAGCTTTTAGTGCTTCGTTCAATGCCAACAACCAATGTGGTTCGGAAACTTGTTCCTCAAACTCTTTCAGAAAGTCAGATAAGCCAGGAAGTCCTTCATATATCGGTAGCATAACCGTTTCAATTACGACACGGCATAAGGATTGTGTGACCAATCCGCACTTCCAGAGCGACACCTCGTGCAAGTGGTTCTCCCAATATTCTAATGCATCATTAGAGTCGGAAGACGCAGAGCTCTCACTGCACCATCCCAGCTCACCATTGGAAGTCGGATGTATATAATCTTCGAAGATATGAAATGCATGGTCCCATCCTCTATGATCCTCGTCCTTCACTGGCTCTATGTAGCGGCGGCCTTCAACCGGGTCCAACGGGGCGATAAATCTGAGATCGCGATTTTCAAAAGTCATCATCCGTTGCTTGAAGTTGATTACAGCTCCACTATCATTAGCCCAACCAATCCCCAGTAGTGCTGGATAAGAGCTTCCTTCTTCGACTACTTCTATTACATCAAAGTCGGCATATGTTTTCATTCCCTCAATGTCTACCACCATTCATGAAACTCTCCCAATCAGTGTCACCTTAGTGTGATTAGCTAACCGGAGCTGTATAGGAGACCAACTCAATGGGGGAATCCCCATCTTCTGCCAAGCCTGCTTGGTCAAGATGTTGACATCCGAACCAAGGTCCAGAATAACTGAATCAACATCATAGTCTCCGATTTGAATATTCATCTGAATCTCCTTACCTGTCTTCCGTCGTTGTAGGGAATTAACCGTGAGCTCTTGTCGATATTGGGTCGGTCGTCGCAATAAAGATTCAATCGTAGCAAGAGCGTCGGGATCTCTTTCTAGAGACAAACAATGTTCCAAAAATTTGTGAAGTGTGCCAGACCGCTGTGATGGGCCGCCCTTTGAGGTAGCATCAAAAGTGGAGGGCATGTCATACACAACAACCTTACCTCAGTCATTTTCTAGTGTATGTCATTCTTGAAGAAACGTCTCCCGCTCCGCATGAATGTCAAATGATACCCTCTTTTTTCTGGCTAACTAGATCATTGAGTTGTCTGCTCCAGTTGTCTTTCCTCCACGAGTGACCACAGCAACAGAAGCATCTTGCGGTCTTGGCTCTGCATAAATTGTCGCGATATTCGCACCCTGGGTTTGGTTCAGTGGAGGATTACCAGGTGGGTTCACATTCTGATTTTGATTAGGCTGCATATTCTGGTTGTGCACTAGTTGCTACACTTGGTTCTAGGCAGGCTATTGTTCCTGGGGCTGGTTCTGCAACTGGGGAGTATTTCCTGCTTGCCATTGCGCAATCAACTGCAGACAATTCTCAACCATGTGATCATTGACAAAGTAGAACGTACACTGGTTCTGCAGCAATGGACAATCTCGCTGGTAGTGTCCCCATACCGCACAGTGATAGCATTGAACAGCTCCGCAACCACCTCGTCCACCTCCATGACTAAATCCTCCACCACGTATTCCCTGGTATCCTCCCCGGAATCCTCCCCATTGTTGTTACTGTGGTTGGTTGAACTGTTACTGCATTGGTGTTGGTTTCATTCCTTGCCCTTGCTGTGCATACTGTGGTTGTTGTACAAACTGTGGTTGCTATGGAGAATATTGTGGCATGAACTGCGGAGGTTACTACTGCTATGGTATAAATTGCATCTGCGGTTGAGGTAGTGGCTGGGCTACCTGCGGTTGAGGTAGTGGCAGGGCTACCTGTGGCTACAGTTGCAACTGTTGTACAGCATGTTGGTCATCCTTTACATAGAATGCATCACACATTCTCTCTTGTAGCAACCCATATGCATGACAATCCTTGTCAATGTGACCCACCGATTTGCAAAATGTACAATAAATATTCCTCTGGGTTGTGACCATTTTCTGCATATATGGGCAACTGTCATGGTTGTGCCCATATACATGGCAGACGCAACACCACGACATACTACCACCATTCAATGGATTCGACGCTCCTGAAAAAAAAAATTGCGGAAATCCTGGCCATTGTCCTTCGTGTGCCCTTCTCCTCGGCATCGCGTACACCATACTTCTTCGCACTGCTCCTTGCCCTTATTTAAATCTTGCAGTTGTATAGTCAGTTTAGTGAGCTGTATTTGTATCTGTGACATCCTGGTTGCATTTTCTCCAATCAACGACGCTTCCAATCGCATTGCAATATCCAGAGCTTCACTGGGCGTTGAGATGTTTTTTTGCATCAATGGTAGCCGAATATGTGGTAGTAGTTCCGCGATGAACCACTCTTTATGTTGGGTGGTGCTCATATCGAAACTAACCCTTTCCATTAGTGTCTTGAATCGCTGGTCGAAATCCCACACTGTCTCATTGGGATACTGCTTAATTTCTTTTAATTCCCTAATATATTGAGCCTCAGATTTGGGATTTCTGAATTCTGCAATCAACCCATCCCGAATCTCATCTAGTGACTTTTCTGGGGCTCCTGTAGGAACTAGAACACACTTCATAAACCAATCTAATGCATGACCTCGCAGGGTTGTTGCTAACTGTCCTTTCTTAGCGGCATCTTCAGTGATCTGTTTTACGGTCCATACTGCTTCACACAAAAACCAATACTATTCTGGGTTGTCCGTCCTACTCCCATGGAACAACGGTAAATTAGCATCTTCACCCACCATTTTGGGCTTCCTTCCTCCTTTCGCTGTACACTACTAATTAACGTTTGCGGTATTGATGAACTTGGCAGTGTCGAAGTGTTATTTCTTGCTATCTGAGAGATAGTGAGCAGAGGTGTGGGTATGTTGATGCTGGAGTTTGGTCCCGCCTCTATCCTGGGCTAAACCTGGTCTTCCTTGTTAGGACTGTGAGTTCGCTTCATCCCATGTGGTCTCCCTTCACGGCCTTGCAGTTCGACCGCAGCAGGACCTTCTCCCGTCCTCTGCCTCTTTTCCTATCGGAACCTCGCTCCTCCCCTCATAAGACCACTTTCTTCCTCGGCTTCACTCATAGTCTCATCATGACCTACACCCATCTACCCCTTATCATTCCATGCACTGCCCCCCAACTGCCATGGTGCCCACGTCCTCCTCCCACCACGTTGTCTACTGATCAAGATGCATCTTCAATATACCCTTTTCGCAAATAAGCATTTTAATCGACAGTTGAAGTGACGGAAAAAACCTGCCCCGGGGATCGCAAAAAAAATATCTTTCTGCTTTGCTATAGGATTTCTGAGTATAAACCGTGAACTATGTGATATAGCCCTCTAGGATGCTATTGAACCACACTTCGACAGCCTACGATGCTTTATTATCAACTTCCTGCAGCTCCTGAATAAACTCGGGGGTCTAGGTCGTCGATTCACCACCTTGGAAGTTCCTCTTCTTGAAGGTCAACTTCGCCAACCATTCAAACAACAGGACCGAGAACTCACAGAAGAACCATTCATGCGGACCATCATGAATATATCTATCTACCCACTGACCTACTGTTAGTCAAGTGTTCCAGCTTTCTTCTTTAGCAAATTCCTGCAACTTCTGATCAAACCATTCTTGGATCTCCAGTTTTGTCGGGTGCCACATTATATCCTCCTTTCACTTTGCACATGGTCTCCGCAACAGAACGATTTGTTGAATCAAAGCCAGTCGACATGGGTTCCCATCACTGTCGACACCAACGCACTGCGATTTCCCTGAGCACCAGCCCACACAGGTTTTACCCTTCCCAGCAACACCTGGAGAGCAGATGAGGTCTCACCCGAGGCGATCAAGGGAGAGTGGACGGAACCATGTTCCACCGAATGAAGGAGGATGTCGCGTCATCAACTAGTCATTAATCTTATTGGAACATTCAACAATAAATCTATGCATTCATGTTGACATTATTGGACTCATAGCATCATTTAATGGAAACAGTCATCGTTATGGCATATTATAACAGTAAAGCGAATATTGCATCAAAGAAACATTGTATTATAATCAAAAGAGAGAAGATACATCAGGATTGCACAGAAATAGTTTCATCACATCGTATTATTACTGCAAAAACCCAATATAGTGCCTCTGCAAATCACAGACTTCGGCAATACTGTACCAAAACATACCAAAAGCTTTCTGCTTGATCTCTTTCTTCTCCCAATCTACCCACCTACCTCAATCTACAACTTTCTGTCTATTTATAGGCTTCTGCCTTTACAATGTTTGTCCACTTACTAACAACTTCCTAACTGACTTTTGGACAAATTACTCAAATCTAACTGACATGGTCCAAATGACCCAAAGAACCCACCTATTGTGGTATACTTAACTCGGCATTACATCTCATGTGGTCCAATGACCCAAAAACCCGCCTATTGTGGTACAAACAACTCAAAAAATACATAAAATAATAGAGACTTCTTCCTTCCGCGACCTCGTCTGATGTGTTGCAGCATTGGCGATGCTGCGATTCTTCCTTACCAAACCGCCTGCCAACACCCCATCAAGAGTCATAAATGTGCCAATCATGGAAACGATGATTCTTTCGGGATTGACCTTAGTGCTCCTTGTCTAGTACGTACCTGCACCAAATATCGCACCAACCCCCAGTTCATTCTTCAACTGGTTCAACCAATCAATACCACCAATCACCCACCTTCTAGTGTGTTAGCAACAAATTCCCACAACCTTGGTCCCCAATCTTCCAAAAGAGCTAGGGGAAAAGCCACAAAAATTGAAACCTTGCTAATTGCGAACAAAGATGTGAACCCCCCTGATCAAGCATGCACACCTATGAAATATGCTTTATGTGATACCTTGGGTCATGCTACCCATAACTATCCATACGTTCCCGACCTTTGTTCCCATATGGAGTCAGTGGGTGATAACGAGAACATTCTGGTTGTTCAATTGCCAACCCATCCACAAACGCATAACAAATTGTTTCACGCCAACTAGTCATGTGCATTCTGTGGCATCTATGGCCATTATTCCCACCACTTTCCTGACTTACCAGAGTATTGGTTGGTGCCCAATGAGTTGTGAGAACCATCCTTAGAGTCCCCGATTACTGTTATTGAGGATATCCACCCCCTAGAATCCTTGTTGGATGAGGTAAACACCATTTATACTATTTCAACCATTGACACCATAGTCACGTCGTCACATTCAACTGATCCCTCCGACCTATTGGTTCAACCTTTTTGAATCAACGAGTAAATCACATGTGCACAACATGGGGGTAGGCCCAAAAAATTGCCTACTCATCATTATCGTCATTATTGTCAGAGATATTGGGGGCATCCAACCCGCAAGGGGAATCCCCCATCATCATATCATCAATTAAATTTTCCACCATGGCCAATAGCCTCACGGCACACCCACCTGCCAGTAGTTGGTCGATGCCCTGTTGAACCCCTCCAAGACAACATCTGCACCACATTAACACCTCTTGGCTAGGGGGCATAATCGATTACCTAGACCTTGGGATATAGGGCATGCTCAATCCTTTTAACCCTACCATGTCACATCTATCTCGGTATCTCAATGAGCGCATCGCTCAACCCAACACATATGTGATCCACAATTACAAACCACATGCCCATAGCATGGGGGTAGGTCATTAACCCTACTCACTTTTGCAGATGTGTGATCTCATCCATTTACGAGGTCACACGTTACTTGTATATTTTGTTTGATTTTCAGATGCACATTTCATGCTTTGGCATTGTTTCCATGTTTATAGGTCAAAGTCGCGTTGAAATCCACTTGTTTCAGTCGAAAACTGATGTCCACATGTATAACCCCTTGATTGGCATATAAGACATCCTTTCCCTTTGAAAAGTTGATGCATTTCCTCAGTTTTCTCCCTTATGCCTATAGGACCCCTCCCTGTTCGAGTAAGTGTCCCATCCCAACCATCTTTGCATTCACCTTTACTCGGTAGTAGAGCCTACCTTACATGGGTGACCATTTTAGTGCCCCTTGCATTTCGCTCCCATGCCCTTCGTATCCCCATAGGATTGTGAGTCCTCATAATTTGACATTCAGAAATGAAGTCGCATGCATTCAATTCACATTGTCAACTCATTGTCCAATCCCTATAAGAGGACTCCCATCATGGAGCTTCTTTTAAGCTCTTTTCTGACTCCTTAAAGAATGAAAATATCTTCGAGCAAACTTGCTTCCTTTCATGCTTGTTAAATTATTTTAAAGGGCGTCCATTCACTATGCCTGTTACCTCTTTTTCAGATCGGATGGACTAATTACAAAAAAGGAATACTCTAGACACTATGGCTTGAAGAGTTCTCCATTGCATACTTCTATGCTTTTTTGGGTTTTGGGGACTAACTTACGAAAAATATCACTCATGAAGTCTTGTTTATGTTTTCAGACTCTCTAAAAATGAAATACCAACGATCTTTCACCGTCTTGAGCTCATCAAAATCCACACGTCGGTACCATTTTGAGCACACTTCTATTCCTTATTTGATTTCATTAAACTATGAAGAAGGATCAAAGGGTGTTTCTTACCACCCCTGTAGATCACATATAGTCCCTTATTTACAGCAGCATCCCTAGTCTCCTTTGTTCAGAGTATTTTGCGATGATTCACCCTGATGTCATCAGCACCCACTTCTCTAGGTGTCCCCCATTGTAGTAATATTTCCTGGTATCCCAATTGTGTCACTCTCCAAGATTCAGTTCACATATGATGCCAGGTCAACCATGTCATCATACTTTGAACAAAGGAAGTTTGAGTCCTTATTAATCAATTTCCCTTGTATCTCCCAATAATGTCTCAGTCCCATGTCCAATTATATCGTTGTTTGGTTGTATCCCTCAAGCTTATATCAAGGAAACATCATTACCTTGTTAGTTTCAAGTATCCCTCTGTTGACGCCAACACATATATTCCAGAGGATAGACCCATAGGTCCCTGTAGCTTGGCCTCATCACCATTAGTGATGAGTTCCTACAAACCTTTTGAGATGAGTCCTTAGTGCCTCTTATAAGGTTTTTTTCTCATGTGGTCGATTCCAAATACATCATTGCACCATTGAGAATCGTACAGGGTATTGGGCCCTTCTGTTATTGGTCGAAGACCCTGAATGTACCTTGACTCTGGCACATTGGTGAGTTTATTTGGAACCCCCTAGTTGTATGTTCTAGTGGTGTTATGTAGAATTTTGCCCTACGGATAAGTCAAAACTCTCTTAACTTTAAAGTAGATTTTCAACTAACTCTAAAGCAAGAAACAAGTCAAAACAAATGCTACCTTGAAATTCCTGAATTAACTTTTACAGCAAGATTAAATGTATTCGGAAACAAATGAGAGATAAGACACACCTTTCAAACTGACGTTTGTCCCGCTTCTAGTTCTCGATCCAAAGCTCCAATGTAGAACCTGTTAAGATCAACCAAAGAACAAACATACAAACTTCCAAATACCTTGAATGTAAAGATTAGATTCAAATCTAGATTAGATACATTCCATGCTAAGAACTTATGCTAAACACATGAAATGGGAAAGACAAGACAAGTTATCTTATTACAACTTGAAGAATGCTTACAAAGGTTGCTTGATGTCCAAGCCAATCTTCTAGCTTCAAGTGCCTTCTCCTCTAGCTATCTCCACAATGCTGCAAGATCATAAGTTTGGTACTTCAAGAGTCCTCTCTCTTCCCCATGGAATGCCTCTCTTTTATAGTGTATGGTAGGGTTAACCAACAAGAGAGATGGGTGGATCTAGGGAGAGATAAGTGGATCAAGGTTTCTAATCACAGAAAGTGAGTTGGGAATCGAATCAGGGACCCCAATCTTCCACTATCTTCGAAAATCCAAAATCCCACAAGCCATGGAAAAAAGACTATAAAAAGAGTACCGCGCCCTGAAGTCTGAGCATAATGCGGTAGTACCGCATGGTAGAGACAAAGAATAGCGCGGTAGTGTGGAGTACCGCACACCTATAACTGAGCAAGGCGCGGTAGTGTGGAGTACCGTGCACCTATAACTGAGCAAGGCGCGGTAGTGTGGGTAAATAAAGTCTCAGCTGGGTCAGAACTTGTCAGGGTAGATTTACCTTCAAGGTTCACTCATCTTCTGGGTGGTTCAAACAGCAGGGGAAGTGTCATCAACTCTGATTGTGGTGGAGATGCGACACTATGGAATATAGAGGTATAACAGATGCCCCCTAAAGTGTGAGGTCAGAAGGGACTGATGGACGAAATAATTTATGAATATAATGTGCAGAGATAGCATCGAGGAGAACGACAAGGAGTTGAAACAGAAACAAAGTGTTAGATATACCACTGAGGCGGGCATTCCCATGCTCGAAAACAAATGACTCAAAGCATGGCTGCCGACCAATACATTGCAGATCCATGAGTACTGGGATGATATAGACCGTGGATATATCATGGCTACTACTAACAAGCGTAGATCCATGAGATAATAATGACACAGCCATGACCAATACAATTAGTGGATCTGTGTGACAACACAAAGGACATCTCCATCGCAACCTGGACGCAATCAAGATACAGAGATGCGCCCAGGGTCTTCTACCCGATCGCAAAAGATACGAATCTAGCCATGTGATTACAAGGTGTTGAATTTGAACATGGTAGAAACCATTTGATTACCGGTCAATGATGTGAACCGTTAACAAATGCGAGGGAAATCACCAATGATGAGGATGATCCCCAAGGTATCTGAAGTACATCTCAACAAAATGCGAATAAATGAGTTGATGTCGAGCATTCGAGAGATCGTTTGATCAGAGGTCAATGATGTGAACCTACTGTCGAACACGAGGAAACCTGCCATTGAGGCATGCAGGTACCAAGGTACTAATGGTTGATCTCTAAGCCCAATTCCCGGATAGTGATTTGGTGTCGACGGGAATAGACTCGTCAAAGGTGGGCCATAATGATTCCCACATCATCGACATGAAATCGGCACGAACGATAAGATGATGAAACAATGGAGTATGTACTGACACAGCGGAGACCTGACACAACGAACGACTCTGAACAATGCAACCCTTTGAACATATAACAGCATGTAACAGGACTTGGCAGCAGGGATTATTGACAAGAGAGGATAGACACCGGATGAGTAGGCTCGTGGCCAAGGAGACGACTCATGATGATGACCATAACTCAGTGAAAAATGGATACCCAATATAGACAAGAGACGGACACATGCCATGTTCAAAGGTAACGACTGACAAGCTGCCATAAATAAACTTGACTTATCCCCCCATAACAGATGCTCGGTGTAGCTCATCTCGTGGATGAGTCCAATCTCACATGTTTTACGAACCTAAGAAAGGAGGGGTTCGTCCCAAAGTGGGTCCTTCGATGTTTGAAGTTTTAACAAGTCCAAGGAAGGAAAACTCAGTAGCTTTTCGCATTTAGAGAGCCTGAAAAACTTAAAGGAAGCTCCATAATGTACTTTTTCGTAAATTTAGTCCCTCGATCCCGAAAAAGTGTAAAACAATTCCCGAGAGAACTCTCCCAACCGATATTGACTGAGGTATACCTTTCTCGTAAATAGTCTAGACGGGCTGAAAAAGGGGTAACCTATCACCGAATAGATGACCTTTCAAATACTTTTACAAGTGTGAAAGAGTCAAGATCACTTGGCAATCTTTTCAATTTTAGGGAGTCTGAAAAGAGCTTAACTATGGACTCATATGGTCTTTTTCGTAATTTTTAATTATTTTGGTCCGAAAAAAGAATAAAATACAACCAGGATAATACTTTCCTCATCGTTTAACGAGCATGAGTAAAGCTGACCGTACTCGACACCATTTACTTGAGTTTGACAAGCACGACACGGGTGTAAAAGCGCTTGGAATCTTTTTCAAGTTTGAATCCAGAGCACGAAAAAGATAAAGTAGGCTCAAAACGTCTTTTTCAAGTTTTAATCCAGAGCACGAAAAAGATAAAGTAGGCTCAAAATGAAGGTCAATCAGTGAATAAACGCTAGTGTGAATAAATCGATTTTTACCGGGGATCCTGTCAAGAAAAAACTCAAAAAACTAGACATTAGTAATGTGGAATGGGCTTTTTATTTTAACCATATAAAATAATAATTAAAAATAGGTGAAAAAACTATAAAAGGATGGTTAAAAATAGAAATTACCATTTCATTTGTGTTTTTACCGAAAGAGGAGATTTTTACCCATTTGAGGAGCAAAACTTCAAGGATCCATATCTGGAGTTTCATGGCACCATTTCAACAACCGTCTGCGCCAGGTAAGAGTTATTAAACTGCTCTTTCATTTCATGCATGAATCTTTTGCTTTTAGTAAGGAAAACTGATTTTTTGGGCAAGCCCTATTGGGAAAAAATCGCCCTTCACAGTACCGCGTGGGGGCTCTATCGAGAAACGCGGTACTATTAGACAGTACCGCGCTGAGGTTCCAAACCGAGGCGTGGTACTGTAAAGTACCGCACGGCAAGAAAACTCCCAGACGCGATGAAGGCGAAAATTAAGATGACAAAGCCAAATTTTCTCAAATTTTCTGCTGAATTTGAGTTGTTAAATAGTTACTGAAAGTTTCCCCTGACCTTTTGCAGGAGTTTGCAACTTGTTTGGATCAAAATGGTCAGCTGGAAAGAAAGAGAGCACGAAGTAGATGATTTGGCAGCTGAAAATCATTTACCAACTGTGACCGCATTGCGAGAATGTGGTTTGTTGAAGTTCTTTAAGACCAAAGGGATTCGTCAGCAACCCAAGCTTCTCACTCATCTCATTCAATTATGGGATCCTGATATTCAAGCTTTCCGAGTGGGAGAGCATGTTCTCGAAATTCAACTTGAGGATATTTATTTTTTCATGGGCCTCTCGAAAAGAGGGGCCCGGGTGAACTTTACTGGATACTCAGCCTCAGAATCAAGTACAGATGACTTGATTGCTCGGTATTGCCATCAGGGTTCAAGTAAGAAAAGCGGGAAGGTGGCCATAAAGGATGTTATAGAACTCCCTGTAAAAACCGTATTGTTCACCATCACGCGTGCAGCAGGAAGTGTGAGTCCGCATCAGGCATCCCGCACACAAGTGAATCTCGCAGCGGAGTGTATGGGGGGAACAGTATTTAACTGGTGTGATGCGGTGTTGGCCAATCTCAAAGAACAAGTGCACAAGTGTAGAAATGGAAAAAATTCCCAATTTGGCTATGGGAGCATCCTGGTTACCTTCTTTTTGGCGAGGGTTCCACTATTGCGCCCGCAGATATCTATGCCCCCTCGTCCACCTACCGAGCTATGGATGGCTCGATGGAGTGATTATGCTGGACGTCTTGGGGGACCTCAGCGCTTAGCCTTTGGTGAGGATTTCTTTTCCTGGCTCGAGGAGCAGATAGTTATGATTGATGACTACCCCTATGCCGGGGTAGATTTCCGCGAGGACATCGACTTGGCACTGCCAGAGGATGATGATTGGGACAACTCAGGTATGACCTTCATGGATATGTATTTTTTCCTTTTTTTGAATATTTAATTTTTATTACTTTTTTAGAATGTGTAAAAGACTTCTAATGTATGTTCGCATGTGTGTTGCAGACTGTGGACCACAGAGACCAGCTGGGTACTCGCCACTACGTCGTGGTGGTGTTGATCGTCAAGCTGTTCCTGACGAGGAGGAGGATGAAGACGAAGCAGGAGCCATTCGGGACATTGAGAGGAACTTACAGGGGTTGACTCATGGTATCCCTACTATGAGGATGGATGACGTCCCTTATCATCTCAAGCGGCATACCGTAGGTGTGCCTGGTCGTATCAGTCGAATTCTTCGTAAGGTGGTTCGAGCTGTAGTATGTTACCACTAGCAGCGGGAGGGTCCGACGAGGGACATGATAGGTCTCCTAGATCTCCATAGATGGTCTTTTTAGTATTTGTGCGGCATGTACACGATATGTAGGTTTTGAGAGCCAAATTTTGTATGGGATTTGGTCCCAAATTTTGTCTTTGACACAAACTTTATGTATTTTGGAAAAAACACTCTTATATACAGTGATATGGACCTATTTATGATCTAAATATTTACAATGACTTGTGCATTTTAATTTTTTTTTTATGATGTGTTTATGTGTGGGCAAGATGCGAATCCAAAATGTAGTTAGCCAATGAATCAGCTATACAATTGAATTCTCTCAGTATGTGTTGATATGTAATGAAATTAAATGATCATTCCAAGAGGCGTACTCTCCGAAATAAACGAAGTAGTATAGGATCGCGAACTGTGTAAACACGGTTTAGATGAGAAACCACGAGTTGGGAGTCTAAAAAGACTGATAAGGAGTCAATTCCGAGTGAAGCAACCTCCGTCAAGAGACCAATGACTGCATGGTACTCCGCGATATTGTTGGTTGCAGGACCTAAACAATTGGCTCCTGAAGAAATCAACTCGCCAGTGGGGGAATAGATTACCCATGCTGCGGAAGCGAGATTCCGGGTATGTCGGCTCGCACCGTTAGCGAATCCAAAGTAGGCAGACATCTGCGCATAAAGTCACGAGTCAAAGTAAGAGTGGATACATGAGGTCCACACGTACAACAAAAAGAGAGTAAAAGCAAACTAAGTACATTATGTACAACAAGTAACCCGCGTAGGGCAACCTCACGTGTAGAAATGTTTGAGGTATAGCCCATTGGGGGGCCATGCCAATGGCGTACCATCACAATCGATTAGTTCATAAGCTCCTTTTTCCAAGACACGTTTTACAATAAAGGGGCAGTACCACATAGATTCAAGTTTACCTTTTCCAAGCTTATCGTGCATTTGATCATATGTAAGTACGAGATCACCCTCATTGAAGATCCGAGGTTGAACGGATTTGTCATATTGAGCTTTGACGCATTTTTTGTGAGCTTCATTAGCCAAAGCAGCGTCATGGCGGGTTTCAACTAGCTTAGCTAGGTATAGAAACCGTTCCTCTTTGGAAGTAGTGTGTGGAAGTAGCTCTATGGCTATCTTGAGTGATGGAATTTCAAATTCAATCGGCAGAATGGCTTCTAGGCCATACACCAGTTGGAATGGTGTAAACCCAGTAGCACTTTTCACTAAGGTTCGGTATGCCCACAGTGCTAAGAACAGAGTTGAGTGCCAATTGGATTTCTGGGTACCCACAATAGGCTGAATCATTCGTTTTAGGACTTTGTTAATGGCTTCAACTTGGCCATTAGCTTGTGGGTAATACGGGGTTGATTTTTCATGGCGAAAACCCAGCTTGGCACTTAGTTCTTTGATCATATGGTTCCTGAAATGGGAACCATGATCGGTCACAATAGACTGTGGGACACCGAATCTAGCTATAATATGATTGAATATGAACTGCGCTGCTGTTTTGCCGTCCTCAGCATACGTAGGCATCGCTTCAGCCCATTTTGTAAAATAGTCGACAGCTACTATGACATAGCTATGCCCCCCGGCTGAAGTGGGCTTACAGTGCATGAAATCGATGCCCCATTTGGAAAAAGGGCCGACGGCAATAACAGGATGGAGTGGAGCAGGATGCGAGCATGTTTTGCTATGAAAGAAGTGACATGGTGGACACTTCTTGACTGTTTCAATGTAGTCTTTGAAAATTGAGGGCCAGAAGTATCTTGCTCGCAGTATTTTCTAGGCCGTAGCCATCCCAGAGAGATGACCACCACATGCTCTAGCGTGGCAGTCATTGAGAACGCGTTCCGCCTCATCTAAGGTCAAACAGCGTCAAAGGACGATGTCGACACCACGCCGATAAAGAGTATCGTTGACTATGATGTAGTATTTTACGTGATGTCGGATGCATCGTCGTTCGTCATGAGTGAGGTCGAGACGGAAGCGTTGGGTTTGGAGATATAAAAGAATATCCCCGTACCACGGATCAGCCATGCTAATGAGGAACAATGATTCATCAGGAAGAGAATCAATGGGCTCGGATTGCTCAGTAGCACGGGGCAAGTTACAAATCAACTCCGTGAAGACCAAAGACTTCTTGGACTTAGCCTTGACAAACTCCAAGTCAAACTCTTGAAGGATGACAATGAACGAGAGTATTTTCCCCCAAGCACCTGACGTGTGAGGATATAATACATTGGGTTGAAGTCGGCTATAA
Source organism: Larix kaempferi (assembly GCA_027924585.1). NCBI lineage: Eukaryota > Viridiplantae > Streptophyta > Pinopsida > Pinales > Pinaceae > Larix > Larix kaempferi. The sequence goes on along the minus strand of BSBM01001081.1, from coordinate 730,024 downwards.
CAGTGGTCCGGCGGAGTATGATGTAGTGATGAAATCTCTGTACAGCAAATACTGTTGCCAGAGCTAGTTTTTCAACATGTGAATAGCGGGTTTCAGAGTCGAGAAGACTCTTACTAAGATAATATACCACATGTTCTATGCCATTTGGGTCTTCCTGGACTACCACCATACCGATGGTGGAAGTCGAGGCTGCGAGATAAAGAATGTAGTCCCGTGTGTAATCGGGGGGTTGAATCACGGGATCTTTGGTTAAGGCTGCCTTTAGATTGTCAAAGAAGCGTTGGGCTTCGTCATCCCAGATGAAGGGAACATTCTTCTTGAGAAGCCGCATGTAGCCTTTTGTTATCTCGGACAGATTGCAGATGAAACGGTGTAGAAAGTTTGCATGCCCTTGCAAACATTGAAGTTATGGAATATTGGTGGGTGAAGGCAGGGCTAAGATAGCTGCTACCTTTGCGGGATCTAAATGTATCCTGTCTTTGGATACTATGAAGCCCAACAGTTTTTCGGCTTCTACACAGAAGACGCACTTATGCGGGTTCAAACGTATATTGTAGCGACGACACCTTTCGAAAATGGCACTTAAGTGGTCTGGATGGTCTTCCCGGGTTCGAGAGTGAGCGGGGAGATCATCAAGATATGGTTCTACAATATGTTTTATGTCATGAAATGCATAGGACATCGCCCGTTGGAAAGTTGCCCCGGCATTTTTCAGGCCAAAAGGTAACTTTCGATATGCAAAAATCCCCCAAGGGCAGATAAAGGTCGTTTTGTGCTGGTCAGCTGGGAGGATATCGATCTAATTATAGCCAGAGAAGCCATCCATAAATGAAAAGATGACACTTCCGGCACAGTTATTGATGATCTGGTCGATGAACGGAGTTGGGTAGTTGTCTTTTGGACAAGATTTGTTCAAATCGTGGTAATCAACACAGACCCTAATCGTTCCTTGTTTCTTGGCTACGGGAACGATGTTGGATACCCATTCTGTCAATGGGACAGGATAGATAAAACCAACACACAAAAGTTTTTCAACTTCTGCTTTAATGGCGGCTGCCTTACGAGGATGGACGGGTCGAAGCTTTTGCCGAACAGGTCGGGCGCCAGGGAAAGTTGGAATTTCGTGCACCAAGATCGAGGGGTCTATCCCTAGCATTTATTCATAACTCCAAGCAAAAACATCGTGGAAAGTTTTGAAGTAGGCACTATAGAACTCCGTTTCGAGGGGAGTACATGTTTTTCCGATGTGCACGTTTTCCACGATACCAGGCTTCATTGAAATATTGATGGGAGTGGTTGCCATAAGATTGGCCAAGTTTCCTTCGGAAAATACCTCGTCGAGGGAAATGGGGAACTTGGTTTGAACCATCCCAAGTGAAGTGCTGGGTTTTGTATCAGGATGAAGTGGCTGAATGGTGGGGAATGAAGATCGATGATGAAAATCTCCCCATGGTGGCTCATCACCGCACATAACCTCCATAATTGATTCATCCGTGGGAAAAATCAAATTGAGAGGATCAAAAAGTGGTGGGTATGGATGAATCTCAGCTGAGAGATGTGCCACAGAATGATGAGTAGAACAGTCGACCCAATCTGTGGCTGATTGGATCGCGTTATATGCTGCGAGGTTTCTGTTCGGAGGCATAGAGTTGCCGTAGTCTTCAATCTTGAAGGGACTCGGAATCACCCATGAATCATTGGAAGGGGTGATATTCGATGAAATCATGTGAACTGGTTGAGTATGGGTTCCCAGCTCTGGAAAAACTCCAATAAGGGATGAATCCTTCATGAGACCAACACCAACGTCTTGGAACCGGGTACCGAGGTTGATCCAATAACGAGACGGTGTTGGCGAAGTTTGGATGGGAGTCTGGGATACAGTAATCCAGTTGATCAATAGTGACAATTTTCCCTTCATGAGGAAATTGCACAATCCGGAAGACTGTAGATGCTATGGAAGTCATGGCATAAAAACAGTTCCGTCCAAGGAGGAGATTGTAATCCAATGGTGCATCTACGACTTCAACGTGTACGGATACTTTTTTTCCCCCCATTTTGACACCAATTGAGGGAATGAGTCCATAAGGTTGAAAACCATGTCCATCAAACGCCCTGAGAGTAGTAGGAGAAGTGGTGACTTCGGGTGAGCCTAAGGCTCTCCATCAGTTCAAAGACATGATCGACGTGGAAGCACCTTCGTCTAACACAGTGCGATGGATGATATTTCCATGGATTTTTGTATGCACCTGGAAGGCTAACTGATGAGAAAGCCTAGGTTTGGCATGCTCCAAGTTAAACATGATGGAGTTGGAAGTATCTGGGTCCATTGCCCCCAGTGCTGAAAGTAGGGTTCTACGCTGCGTGGGGCAGTGTTGGAGAACCTCGAGAGTCGACATGGCGCAAGGTGCTTGAGCCAAATCCTCAACAATGTTGTAGTTTTGGGCAGCTCGTGCATTCGGATTAAATGTCGCCTTTCGTATGGTGCCCTTGGGTGGGCGTAGCACTGTGTCCGTAAGCGGTCTCTCGATATGGAGATGACCGGTAGGGGGGCGATTAGGAATCGGATCTTCAACGGGAGATTTGCCTTTGGCTATCTTTGATTGTTTGTTTGAACTTGGAGGGTTGTCATATGTCTTTGAACGAGTGGTTATATGAAACTCTTCGTTACTCGTCATCAAGATTTCGCGGTTTGTGGACGTCTCTCCACGGGTGGGATTGGTCGGGTTGCCCCCTTGTGGGGATTCTTGGGCAACCATCTGTTGTTGTTGTTGGGGGAAAGGGTCAGTTAACACTGCTGGGCGAGAGGATCCTTTAACGAACTTGTTGACCTCGTCCTTGTAGGGACAGTCACGCGTGTAATGATCATCTTGACAAAAGAGGCAGGGAAACTTAGCCTTTCTACGTGGTTTCTGGTCATTCTGGGTGGGTTGTGGCTTGGGGTTCTCCTGTTGGTTTTTCTTGGGTTTACCACGATTGTATTTCTTCTTTCCCCCGGATGGTTGTGACGTAGATTGAACTGCGTTCACTTCGGAGGAAATAGCAGGAGAAGTAGTTGTTTTTGAAGCAGCCTGGGTAAAAGTGGGGGAAGCAGAAGCTTGTTGTCCCATCGAGTTGGTAGCAAGCTGAGCCTTGACAGAACCGACAATACCATCAATGGGGGGTTCAGTGGTAGGCTTCGTTGGATCAGTGTGAACGCGGGAGGCATGTGGAAGAAGTTCATGTAAAGTACCGGATTGAGTGTATACCAAATCCATGTACTGGGCTGCCAAGATGGCTTGTTCTTCTGTAACCGGCCCGCGCATAGCGATATCTCTGGCTATGGGAGGCAAAAAATATTTCATGAACCAATCAACGAGTAGTTGATCCGGAATGGGTGCCTTAATTAGCCTACGGCGTTGTCGCCACTCATGGATGTGATCCGAAATATGTGTAGAAGTGGTTTGACGCAGTGAGGTTAACAGTTATGTTCCAGTCTCATACCGGATGGGGAGCTGGAAATGAATCAGAAACTGCATAGCCAAAGTGTTGAAATCACAAAAAGAGTGTTGTGGTAGCTCGATGTACCATTTTGCTGCCGTTCCGGTAAGCGTACGTTGGAAGAGCCTAAGTCGAATGGAATCATCCATCAAGGAGTTGGATGAACACCAAAGATGGAAGGTCATCACGTGGTTCTTGGGGTCTTCCCCGAGCTTAGCATCGAACTTGGGAATGTCCGATGGTAGTTTGGCTGGAATAGGTGGCCAGTGAGGTTCATGCCATATAGGATCGTTTTTAAGCCTCGACAAATCAGGTAAGTCAAGTGTGGCCAAAAAGGGAAGTTGACGGTTAGTCTGCGGGTATGAGTGATAACCATGTGGTGTAGAGAAACCTGGAGGGCCCTGCATAGCATGCTGCTGCGTGTTATACCCATATGTGTTTCCCAGGGGATACTGCTGGAAGTTCGGTGGATAGTAAGCCATCTGGTTAACCGGTTGGTTGTAGGCAACCGGTTGGTAGGTGCTCTGCTGAGTAGGTATGGTACCCTGGGGTTGCTGATACCCAGGAATAGTTGCTGCTCCTTGTTGGGGAAAAGTTCCTTGGAATTGTTGTGTTCCAGGAATGTTACCACTGTATTGAGTAAGTGGAGTGTTTCCCATAATAGGGTTGGGGGGGTGGCTGCGACGGTGGTGTCTATGGAATGCTCGTTCCTGCTTAAGGAGCGAGTGGAAATTGAAGTGATGGGTTCCATGGTGTTGTAGCAGTTGAAGGGTAAGGGAATCCAAAATTCAAGTTGGGGGGAATCTGAGATTGCCCCCCAGCTTGGTTCCAATTTCCAAAAAGTGAGTACCCCCCACTCTGTGGGATTTGAGGGTCCCAAGAAGGAATCATGCCTGACGGGGGAGGTTGAGAATGAGGTCCGGTTCGAATACCGGAATAAGGTTGTCTACTGCCAGGTGTGTTGTATATGCCATACTGAGCAAGTGCTGCTGGTTGGGAAAGTTGTTGGATGGAACCAATAGGTTGTCCGCCAGCAGATGGGTTGGATGGCCCTATAAGAGGAGCCTATTGGTCAGGAACGGGGTTCCCAACAAAAGGTTGTCCTCCAACTAGTTGGGTTGATGACCCTATAGGAAGAGGTTGTTGACTAACAATGGGGTCCCCAACAAAAGGTTGTCCCCCAGCTGATTGGGTTGATGGCCCACCAGGGGGTGTTTGCACGTTGGAGTTAGGGACCACTACAGTCGGTTGTCCACCTCCTGAGATAGTATAAATGGTGGCTGAAGGTGATCCTCCGGTCAAAATGGAAGATCCAACAGTATGACTAGGTGTTCTTCCGCTGCTAGCCAAATATGATAGTGTGGATTGGCCAACGGAGCCAAAAGTACCGATTTGCGGAGGGGGTTGTTTGTATCTGACAGGCGAGGACGGTGAAAAAACTGGGTTATCCCTCATAGAATGTGCGCCAAAAATGGGTGATGGCAGTAAATGTGGGGAATTTAGCCTAGGGGTATCAGCGTTGTCCATAACATGTTCAACGATAGGAGGACCATCGAAAACTGGGTCCGAGTTCATGTCCTGGAAAGGGTTTTGGGGATCCGGCGGGAACCTAGGTATGGTAAAGTCCGAAGCTCCTGAGCCATCTGCAAAGGAGTGACGAAACTATGTGCTAGACGGGATGTTGGGAGCCCTATAGTCAGAAGGACGAGAAACGGGGGGATATCTAGACGCTGTCGAAAGCATTTGCTCTGTGTTGTGTCTAAACTGTGCCGATGCTAACGGAGAGTTCGCTAGACTAACCATACTAGACTGGATGGAAGCCATGATTTCATGTCCTGGAGGGAGGTTGGGTAAATCTATAGTACGAGGTACGTTGCTACAAGAACTTGTCTCCTGAGGATGAACACTGGGTGACGTAGTGATAACAGGCGAAGGTTCCGCCTGGGAAGTAATGAAACCATAATCAGGTTCAAAAGGTGTCTCAGGTAGTCGAGTATCTTCAATGATTTCAACGTATCCGCTTGGGATTGAAATCAAGCCAGGTATGTCCTGGTCGGACCCTTCGGTGGTACCAACAGATCCGTCTGTGTCATCGTGAAAAGTGTCTGATGGACGGGAAGTGTTGACATCCAGTAGAAGGATGACCTCTGGTCTAGTACGTTGGGTTGTACTAAGTTCAGCTGCTGTAACTGTGTCCACTGTGACAGATATATTTGGTATGACAGTGGGTGAGGTGACAGTGGAAGTCTCAGATATGCTAGTGGTTGCAGAAGCTGCAATAAATTCTGAGACTGTGCTGTGAGTAGCAATTACAGGCGGAACTGAAGATGTTGTACATATTGGCGGTGGAATGTTGCCTCGACCAGCACCGCGGCTAGGAGGAGCGGGAATGCGTGATGCAGGCGGACCAGAAGTCCGTGGCGGTGGTGGTGGTGGAGGGATTTGGCCCTGTATTCTTCGTGATCTTCGTGGTTGTTCTGACATGATGACAGGAAAATGAAAATCGGGGGCAGTATCGTAAACAAAGAACTCAAAAACTCTAATGCAGCCGAGTGTGCAGAAGAGGAGCTAGAAAAAGCAAGGCTCGCAGGCCAAAAAAGCAAGCTCTAAAATCTGTACTGAGACCGTTGTCTCAATAAGCGAGCTGATACAAAAAATGGCCAGAATACCAACAAGCAGTCCCTACAAAGAAAAATGACCCTCTAAATATATGAGATAACAAGCAAACTCCTAACTAAGAGCTGGAGACCTCAACAAGCTGTATCCTTCGCAAGGTGATGAAATCCAAGTCGAACAATACAACATGAGAGACCGATATAAGAAGGATATCCCTCTACCGAAAGGGATCCTGGGTAAAAGAGCCCTAGTAGAATAGATACTAAGCTACCTCGTTCATGACACATCGAAAAAGGTTTTGGGCACTTCAACCTTCCGAAGAAGACAGCGATCGATGTTGCCTTAGGGCTAAGTGGAGTGCGGTATTCCACAGAGTCCGTCCGGTTCTCAATCTCGCAGCCGTTTAACCCCTGAAAGTTAAAAACAGTCAGGAGGCCCCTCCACAAACTAGCTGTGACTATGTCAATAAGTACTAGAGGATTTTAGTTCCTTAAAGACAACGACTATGTCTCAGATGAAAATGACAAGGGGGAATTATTTTGATTCCTATCCCCGGTGTCCTACCTAACTACCAAGTTCTTTTGATTTCCTCAAGTGAGGTTAAAGTTGGTTTGATTAAGGAGGTTAATTTTAGTGGCTGTCTTACTCAATCAGGTAGTGGACGTGAAACTTGATGGTGTTATGACGACTCAAACCATGCAAATGAGAATGAATAAAAAATAATCCTTTGTCTTTGATGAAATCTAGCTAAGGAAAAGAGAGAGTTCTTCGATCAAACATGCATGAAATTTTTCACAAGCAATCAAAAACCAAAGTAAAAGATTTTTCTTTTCTTTTTGTAAACAAAGCCAAACTTCTAGCTTCAAGTGCCTTCTCCTCTAGATATCTCCACAATGCTGCAAGATCATAAGTTTGGTACTTCAAGAGTCCTCTCTCTTCCCCATGGAATGCCTCTCTTTTATAGTATATGGTAGGGTTAACCAACAAGAGAGATGGGTGGATCTAGGGAGAGATAAGTGGATCAAGGTTTCTAATCATAGAAAGTGAGTTGGGAATCGAATCAGGGACCCCAATCTTCCACTATCTTCGAAAATCCAAAATCCCACAAGCCATGGAAAAAAGACTATAAAAAGAGTACCGCGCCCTGAAGTCTGAGCATAACGCGGTAGTAACGCGCGGTAGAGACAAAGCATAGCGCGGTAGTGTGGAGTACCGAGCACCTATAACCGAGCAAGCCGCGGTAGTGTGGGTAAATAAAGTCTTAGCTGGGTCAGAACTTGTCAGGGTAGATTTGCCTTCAAGGTTCACTCATCTTCTGGGTGGTTCAAATAGCAGGGGAAGTGTCGTCAACTCTGATTGTGGTGGAGATGCGACACTGTGGAATATAGAGGTATAACAAGTGGATATCTGGTCTAGGTTGGAGACAATGTTTGGAATCCCTTTAGTTATAATCTTCCTAGAGTATCTCATTCAGATGCAGTCCATGTACCTTTGCGATTCTGACTTTTGGTCATTGAGTCCATCTAGTTGTTGGACCCCTTCGGATCCAGTAGAGCATCAATTGTTGAAATATCACATTCGGGATGAATGCCATTGTTTCAATGTACCGGTTCTTCAGAGAAATCATGGTTGGACCATGAGTACATTCCATATGTGAATCCTTCTTGTACATTTATGATGCACACAACAATTTATCCATGTATTGATCAAGCCCCCTTTGGGACTCCATCCATTTTTTAATTTGAGACATTGGTACGAGCATGGGAATGCTTGCCTCGTCCATATATTTGAGATTATATGCACCTCATTAATATTGAATATTTTATCTGCAGGTAAGGGCCCTTGTAGTCCCAATGAAGGGTGAGCTCCTCTGACGCAATCCTGATTCTCAATCCCACCGTCACACTGGAATATAATATTCTATGATGTTTTTTGACCATACGATGAGCTCCCGAACTCACACATTAGGGGGAAATATTTTAACACCTAAATTTTGTCCACCTACCTTGTCATTATCCCCATCAAACCCATACATCATTACAACATTCCATTTCCATTATTTTTACCTTGGTAAAACCAAAAAACCAAAGGCTCACATAAAAGGGCCATTTTACAAAATTAATTTGCTCAATTATCTAAAAAAAGAGCAACTTAAGCCCTGACTTGTTTTTTGGATGCTTCTCCTTTTTATCACTCAACAAAAAGAAGAAACTCGGCATGACACCTATGATAGCCCAATTTGAAAAAATGATAAAAAGTGAGGCATAAAATCAAAGGAAAAATTAAAAAATTAAAAAAGCCAAAAGCCAAAAATAAAAAATAAAAAATTCCAAGCCTTATCCTTATCCTAGATCTATTTGTTGTGCCTATAAATGAACCATCAACGTCCATCACTCAAAACCCATTCTCCATACATTACTCAAGCCGTTACTCTGCGAAAATATCCTTGAGACCAAAACTCCCTTTGTGTTCCATTCTCAACCTTCTGGAGATTGTGTACGTGACGCATGGACAAAGAACCATGGATCGCAAGGAGACCAAGTGAACCCTCCCTCAAACAACTGTAGGGGATTCTCCTACTGTAACTTAGAGGTGATATTAAATCCTTGTAAATGCCATTTTTTACATAATGAAAGAGAAATATTTATTCTTTAAAGTAATTTTCTCTATTTGCTTGATAAAAGGTTTACATGTTTGATTAGTTTAGTTTTTTTAATTTATGTTTTGTTTATTTTCTTTTCCATTGAGACTCTACTAATTTTAGCACAACCCTTAGTAGGTTCATGATCTTTGCATGTGTTGGTGTGAAAACACCAGCAACAAAGACCATAACTGTCATGTAACCATATAACAATTAGGTTAACTAACAAACTATGATTAGTCTTTAACCAACACTCCCAGTACAAAGGTGGAAGATATGTAGTAAGATATTTACTAAATTATTTGCACCTGGGGCCCTCCTGAGATCATCATGACATTTGCTTACTCTATCTAGAAGAGACCCTCCTTTGGTCGTCCAATTGACTGTACACTCGTCGATGGAAAACTTCAGCATGTGAGGCATATCCACCCCGCCATCCTTGTCAGTGACCTAATAGCTTGCAACTTTTCATATTTTTTTAATGTAGTAAGGGATATCCATCCCCCCTCCCTTGCATCCCGAACTATCATCGAAGGAGTAATATATACCCCGCGTTTGGAAATATTGACGGTAATCTACCGACCAACACCATTTTGTGGTTTTAGGAAGAGTGTGCAGTCTACCTCAACAACATGTAATCACATTCACCATGATGAAGTTTTGATCTTAAGATAAGTGAAACACTTAAATACTGATTGAAAATTTGAAACATGACGATGATTCCTCCACCTAATCATCTGCACCTAATCATTTGAACTAACCAATGTTTTATCAACTCTAGACGATGGGGTTTATATGCCCAAAACTAAGGAGACTAGAGCCGCTTATGAGTCCCTTCTCAATACGACACAACATCAGTTTGGGGATAAACCACATGATATTTTAAGAGGGGTCGCATATGAAGTGTTAGCTATTTTTAAGAATGAGAAAATAAAAGACCTAGATAAGAAGGAGATTGAAAATCTTCTTAATCCAATAACTACAGATCATTTTTCCCAGCTCGTTGCGACTGGTAAACTGATAATCAATTTCCAAGAATCTTGTGGCAAGGCTGGGGAAGGAAGAGGGGAATCCCTTGATGATGAAATCGACGTTTCTATTGAATTTGAGGAGGAAGAGGATGATGATGACATCGACGTTGCTATTGAATTTGAGGAGGAAGAGGATGATGATGACAATGATTTGGATCAGGTGCAGGAAGAGTGGCATGATGCAGAGAATGATGACGATGGGTAGGATGGGCATGGGGAAGAGGCTATGCATATGGGTGGCATTGATGATGATGACATGGAAGAAATAGATGCAAGAATGAATTTCTAGTACATTGATGCTTATTGTCTTCAATGGAAGGTTTTGCAAGTTTATTCTACGATTGATCCTCAACACAAATAGAATCTTGTTGAGGAGGTTTTGAAGATACTAGCAGAGGAGGGTTATGTTTTGGATTTTGAGAATATACTTTTGATGCTTTTAGTTTTTGAGAAATTTGATCTCATTAAGTTGATGTGTGGTAACAGTATTTAGATAGTGTAGTGTACTAGGCTGGCCAATGTTTATTAGGTGTAGGAATTCAAGTGTAAGTCCCATGAGTGCGGATCCTCAAGTGTTCAACACTGGTTAGTGCACTTCAGAACACAAGCACATGCTAGCACACATAAAATTTCAAAAAAGGGACAACAACAATACCTTACCTTGATCAAGTTTTGTGAAGTAATTGGTTCCTTGACATTGACCAATGTAAAAACATTGAGAAACATATAACTTGAAATGTTGTTGGTCATATAGATTTCTTGATGTACATTAAGCAGAAATTAGTATCTTCAATTTAAAATAAATTTTCCAAACCCATCAAGGCATGGCCATGGAATTACCCTTCATAGATGGTTTCCATTGTGCAAGAAAGCTAATTTGTTTTTTTTGTAATTTGTGAACATATGAAGCATCACTCAAGAAAATAAAACTAATTAATGATTTAAGCTATGTCATGTCTTATCAGAAAAATGAGATTCAACATCTATATCTTACTGTAGCTCTTAACATTCATTTTACTCTGCCATCCCTTTGATATGCCTTTTATGTTAATATTATTGTGGCTCAGAGAGTGCTTGATTGCTTTCATGTGACAACATTATAGAGTCATCAAGCCTATCAATTAAATCATCATCCTTGCCATTGTGCCTTCTTCATAAACATAAATTACAGTAAAAGGATATTCAAATCCCAAATTTGAGACGTAATATTTATAAAACCAAAGCATAAATCAAAGGTCATATTTGCTTGATAAAAGGCCCGATACATAAAGAGGAGTAGGACTTCCAGGAAGAACTTGCAGGTTTGAAATTCAAGTATGAAATAAATTGAAAACCAAGCCTACAATATTCCACACCAAACTTTGGGTTTCACTAAACCACCTTCATGACAAGTGACATCATGCAGAAGAACAACACATATAAGCATGCTATTATACAAAATATATATTATCACAGATGGGTATAGTGCAACAACCTAAGGAATTTATTAGGGGGGAGTATCCATTAAAATCCTTTTTGGGAAACCCATATAATGTGTCCACCCATGAAATGATATGGATAGATGTTCCCATACGGTATGGTACACGACTAAGGATGGATATATATAAATAAGAATCCAACAATTCAATTATAGAAATAACGGATAGTCAGATATGGGTAAATATGCATTAGGAGTTGGGGATTTTGTGGACAAAGGATGGAAATCCATAGTTGGGTATGATGTAAGATCAATGATGGATAATCACATATGGGAATACTGTGGATGGATACTAAGAAACATTTTGTGACATGAAAGCTCTTCCATTAGTATAGATAGACCATGGATGGATACTCAAAGAAGAAATCTCATTGACATAGTTAACCATGGATAGAAACACGTAGAAGGGCATGCTTTCAACTAAGTGTGTATGTGTACTCAGAGATGGGTATACAATTAGGGTGAAGATGGATGTTCAAATATGGGTTTGCTGAGAAAATTGCATAGAATGGTACATAACAATAATTGCACAACAAGAAAATACAATTACAGAGAAAGGAAAGAGGACCCTAATTGCATGTGGAATAAGGAAAGAAAACCATACCAAACTAGAAAGACTCTGCATGTGTTCTAGTTGTGGGTCACCTTGATGTTTGGATGAGACTTTTGTGGAAAACAAAGTTGATGTTCAAGTAGATCAACTTCACCAAAACAATAGTTTGCATATCATTTCTTTTAAGGGAGGGCAAGTTCATACACATGTACTTTCCTTAGGCCATTAGAAACCAATCATAGAAACCCCTTGAATGCTTCAAATAAAGCAATAACAATGATTTCTCCAAATAAAGCAACCTCTCAAACTCTAAATTGAATGGCAGAACTTCAAGGATAAAAGTGGGAAAAAGTTTGGATGGGATATAATTAGCATGCGCCATGTCTAGACATTAGATCTCTTTACTCATTAGAACATCAATAAATTCAAACCTCTAGTTAACATAACCAGTCTTATTCTTGTGTTCCTTGATTGACCTCTCCTTGAGTGCATCTCCCATTCTTGTATTTTATTGGACATAGACTCACCCTAAATCATCTATAGAAGAGTGGAAATGATTCTTATATTCTGTTATCCCTTTCAATTGACTGCAAAGAGAGATCGTTGGAAATAAAATGACTCCCTATACCCCTAGCAGTTGATCTTGTCCCATAATTCACAAGATATCTAGATAAATATTGTTATGGTATCCACTGATCATTCATCTTGCCATGCTATGACAAACAATTGAAGTTTTACCTTTTTTCTTTATCATTCACTCTGCTTAACATAAAACTTGTGGAGACTCTATTATGTATTACATATTATATGTCACATCCTTAATTGATATCTCACTATTTTATGAAAATGCCACACAGCTCGCATGGGTGAAAATTGATTTGGGTTCCATTGCTATGACACAACATGCTACCAACTACTAGTATCATAAAAATTCTTCCCATAGAATTTCATTGCAATCACCGTTTTTCTTTTCAAGTATCAAACAGTTGGGGAAATCCTTAGTTACATCCATTTGACCCATGGTAATGTTAGTTATGGATTCACAATAATAGAAACAATTCCAAACTGGTCCCATGAGAATAAATCTCATCTTAAACTGAGGATTACTAAAATATTGAGACAAGAAGATTTCAGGGTTGTGATTAGCATGCACAAGTTTTTAAACATAAGGCTTAGCTACTAGTCTTGAAGTTCCCTGACTTCTTAGAATGCAACCCATGTATTCATATAGATACAGATAAATAAGGCACCAAAATTATTCATTAAGCAATTTTAAGTGAAAATACAGTGATCAAACAAATAATCCATGGCTAAAAAATGTGTGTTTTAATATAAATTTTAGAATTATATTGCTAACTTGTTTAGAATTACATTGCTAAATTGTAGTGTGAAGCATGGGTCCCAGAACTTCTATCCAACGTGCAGAAAACCTTTCTCATGCATTAACGTGCATTAGTGTTAGGAACCCATGTCTTTACTTTGTTAGTAGGTTGTTGTTGGACGCATATGCTTTGTAAGTCGTCCCGTAGTATTTGTTGATCAATAGTTTGTGTTATTGTTGTTGGCACATATGCTTTGTAAGTCGCCCGTAGTATTGTTGATCCATAGTTTGTAACGGCCCATGGTTTCGACCCATAGTATTGGCGCCTATAATTAGTATATAAGTGTGTGTTGAGACCTATGAAGGCACGTTGAAGTTATTTGTATTGAGCTTGCTCAAAGGAGGTTGCCCCCTCGAAGTGGCCTGTGATTAATACAAAAGTGATTATGAGTTCTGTCATTTCTGCTATTTCGCGTATTCTTGTTAATTAATTGTTGCAGGTGCCTCACATCTGGTATCAGAGCACTTTCTTGGGATCGCTAGGTGAAATTTCTGCCAAATTTTTTTTCGCATCTGTTGCAGGTTCGGATTTGGGAATAATCCCTATCCGCTTAACTGTGGGAAGTACTTGGGCATAAGCCCTAAAACTCATTGTGAGGAGTACCACAGGAACCCCGAAGTAGCTGGCCCATTGAGAGGACCTGCCAGCGAAAAGGGCAACGACCCCTACCTGATTGACTAGTTCCCACCCGTGAGGTAAACCAAGAGCTGTCGTTTGTGGCAAAGCGGTTATCAGTTTTACCTGAGCCGTGGAGTGAGGGGTATTGCCCCAATACGCAAGCCGTCAGACAGCATTGGTGGCCGAGTGAAACCCATGAACTGTTAGGAAGCCGCACATACCTGGGGTCCATATCTACTTTCAGCTGAACTATTGTCGATCACTGCAGTGCCGTTTCAGATCTATTTTGCAAGCCATTCCAGATTCAATCGTTTTCAATCCATTCGGCGCTGTTCCAGATCTCTTTCGAGCCGTAGCCGCTCCAGTCTGAACTGAAAAAAAAATAAAAAAAAAATAAAAAATAAAAAATAAAAAATAAAAAATAAAAAATAAAAAATAAAAAAAAATAAAAAATAAAAAATAAAAAATAAAAAAAAATAAAAAATAAAAAATAAAAAATAAAAATAAAATGAGTATAAAATTCAGTTTTTTCTCCATATATCCCTTATTTTCACTCTGTTTTCCTTGAAATTTTCAAGGAACCCTTGTCATCCCATTCTGCATATTTCAGTCCTGAGGACCCTATCCCCAATTCCCCTTCCCAAAGCCCGAAATCCCACATTTGTCTATTTTTAGGGTTTGCCATAACTTCCTCAGATTTCACCCAATCACCTTCAAATTTTACCACAGAGTTCCTTTCTGAATTCTGCTTCTTTGTTCCCCTCTTCCAAATTTTCCCATTCTTTTACCCCGTTTCTGAAATCCTCATTTTTGCTTCCCTGTCTATCCAACAGTGTCCAAAACCTAGTCAAACACCAATTACCCTTCTGATTTTTTCCCAAATCCAAATTTTCCCTTACTGAAGTAGTTCCTGTTTTTGTTTTCCTACCCAGTCAAAAAAAAAAAAAAAAAAAAATCTCCTTGTTATGGTTGTCACCCGTGCAGGAGCAAAAACCATGGAGGAAGCACTTGCAGCCATCCAAGCCAAACTCCAGGATCTGGATGAAAAATTTCTCGGTCTCCATCTTGAACATTCAGCTATGAACGACAAACGACAGTCCGAGTCTTCAGTAGACAATGGGTTCTCTTCTTCCAGCAATTTCCGTGGTCCGAAGCTTGATTTTCCTCGCTTCAATGGTACCAATCCAACTGGATGGATCTATCATGCAGAACAGTACTTCAGTCTGCATAATACTTTTGATGTCAACAAAGTTCCGTTGGCATCCTTTCATTTGGAACAGGAAGCTCTTCAATGGTATCATTGGTACATCAAGGCTCATCCAGAGCCCAACTGGCCAGACTTTTGCCAGCTCCTTTTGCAACGATTTGGTCCTAGTGCTTTTGATGACTTCACAGGAGCCCTCACTAAACTTCGCCAAACTGGCACTGTGAGAGAGTATCAAACCGAATTTCAGAATCTAGCCAACCACACCGAAGGATTGTCTGATGAATTTTACCGGAGTTGTTTTATCAGTGGTCTAAAGGATGCCATTCGCTCTGAGGTCAAAATGTTCTGTCCCAACACAATGATGGAAGCACTCGGGTTGGATAAGTTGGCAGAAGACAAGATTGCAGCACAACAACGCTCCAAGCCCACTTTTGTTCCCTTCCGAAATATGGGTTCTCAGCGACCACCTATACCGCAGGCTCCTCGACCGACTCCTATCAAGCGTTTGTCTGAAACAGAGATGCAAGCACGCAGAGAAAAGGGGCTTTGCTATAATTGTGATGAGAAATTCACTCGGGGACATAGATGTGCTCAGCAAAAGCTCTATCTCCTGGATGTGGAGTCTCCTCCTACCTCTGAAATGGGTGACGAAGATCCAGAAACACTGGATGCTCCCATCGACATTCAGGAACCGCCTAGTGACCCTCCGTCTCAGGATGACCATCCAGAGATATCTCTCCATGCTTTAGCTGGAATCACCACCCCCCAAACAATGCAGGTTAGGGGTTACTTCAAGAAGCTTCCTCTTACAATCCTTATTGATTCTGGTAGCATGCATAATTTCATTGACCCTCGGATCGCCAAACAAGCTGATTGTTTTATCCATCCTTGCTCCAACTTTGAAGTCATGATTGCCAATGGGGGCACCTTACCTTGCAAAGGGAAGTGTCGAAATGTGCATATCTCTATGGGAGATTATACCTTGCGCTCTAACATGTTTGCCTTGCCCTTAGGCGGATGTGATGTGGTTTTGGGCGCTCAATGGCTACGTACACTCGGCCCTATCTTATGGGATTTTTTTGAACTTTGGATGCAGTTTTCTGAGAATGGACACAAACACACATTGACAGGATTACAACCAGGTTCTCTCAGCATCATCAGTTCACATCGCATGGAAAAACTCCTCAAGAAGAATTCACATGGTGTCATCGCTCAGATCCATTCCATCCAGATGCAACCATCAGCGGTCTCCACTACTCCTTTGGATCTACAACAAATTCTGGATCAGTATACAGGTGTCTTTGCTGAACCAGTGGGATTACCACCTTCCAGGCCAGAAGACCATCGTATTCAGCTCCTTCTTGGCAGCGTTCCTCCCAACATCAGGCCCTATTGCTACCCATTTCACCAAAAAACAGAGATTGAAATGCTCGTTCGGGACTTATTGAAGCAAGGTATTATTCGCCCAAGCACTAGTTACTTTTCTTCTCCAGTTATTCTTGTCCGCAAAAAAGATGGGTCATGGCGCCTCTGCATTGACTTCCGAGCACTTAATCACCTCACCATCAAGGATAAGTTTCCAATTCCTGTTGTTGATGAGCTTCTTGATGAGCTTCATGGGGCTCACTTTTTCTCCAGGTTGGATCTTCGTTCTGGGTATCATCAAATTCGGGTTCATGAGGATGATATTCCTAAAACAGCTTTCTGCACACATGATGGCCATTATGAGTTTTTGGTCATGCCCTTTGGCCTCACTAATGCTCCTTCCACATTCCAGGCCTTAATGAATAAAATATTTCGACCCTACTTGCGGAAATTCATTATGGTAATCTTTGATGATATCTTCATCTACAGTAAAACATGGGATGAACATCTCCAGCATCTGGATCTTGTCATGCAACTTTTCTCTGACCATCATCTCCATGCCAAGCAGTCTAAATGTGTTTTTGGACAAAAGGAAGTTGAGTATCTCGGGCACATTATCTCATCACAAGGGGTTCGCGTGGATCTTGCCAAAATCGAGGCCATGAACAATTGGACACATCCTCAGACACTCAAGAGCCTTCGTGGTTTTTTGGGGTTGACTGGATACTACCGCAAGTTTGTCAAGGATTATGGGAAGATTGCAGCTCCATTAACTGCTCTATTGAAAAAAGATGCTTTTACATGGACACCTGCTGCTCAGTGTGCATTTGACAAACTAAAACAAGCTATGTGTACTACACCGGTGCTAGCTATGCCTGATTTTTTCAAGCCCTTCACTATTGAGAGTGATGCTTGCGGCAATGGACTTGGTGTTGTTCTCCTTCAAGATGAACACCCCATTGCATTCACCAGCAAAGCCCTTTCAGGTAAGAATTTAGCTGCCTCTACTTATGAGAAGGAAATGATGGCTATTTTGCATGCAGTACAGAAGTGGCGTCCATACCTATTAGGGAATCATTTCTGCATCAAGACTGATCACCAGAGTCTGAAATATTTCTTGGACCAACGTGTCTCCTCCTCGGCACAACAGAAATGGGTTAGCAAACTCATGGGTTATGACTATGAGATCACTTACAAGAAGGGTACAGACAATATTGTGGCAGATGCTCTTTCTCGCACATTTGATGCCCAAGGTTCTCTTTCAGCTATTTCTATGCCTGTTCCAAATTGGTTGCAATCTGTTCAACAGGGTTATGTCAATGACTCTTTCTTATCTCAGATCATCCAACGCTTGACCAACAATCCTTCTGCTATCCCACGTTACTCTTGGGATGGTGCTTCTCTGCGATACAAGGGTCGTCTGGTGCTTCCCCAGAGCATAGATCTTCAACAGGATGTCTTCTATGAACTCCATGCTTCTCCATCGGTCGGGCACTCTGGGTTCCTCAAAACATATGAACGAGCACGGCGTAACTTCTTTTGGCAGGGCATGAAAAGGACAATTCAACAGATGGTGGCCGAATGTGATACCTGCCAACGCAATAAGGGTGAAACAACACTCCTTCCAGGATTGCTTGAACCCTTGCCCATACCTACATGGATTTGGACAGATAATTCTATGGATTTCATTGACGGGCTCCCTAAATCTGGCGGGAAGACAGTGATTCTCGTTGTGGTTGATCGTCTCTCCAAATATAGTCATTTTTGTGCTCTCAGCCATCCCTATACAGCCTCCTCCGTCGTTCAAATTTTTATGGACCAGATCTTTCGTCTTCATGGCATCCCTTCTTCCATTGTCTCGGATCGTGATGCGACTTTCACTAGTCATTTTTGGACAGAACTATTTCACCACACTGGCACCAAACTGAAGATGAGTTCAGGGTATCACCCACAAACAGATGGTCAGACTGAAATTGTCAATAAATGCTTGGAAAATTATCTTCGTTGCTTCACCTCGGAACAACAACATCAATGGGCAAAGTGGCTCCCTCTCGCTGAATGGTGGTACAATACCTCTTACCACACTGCCTCTAAAATGACCCCATATGAAGCAGTCTATGGTCAGGCACCTCCAGCTCTTCTCCCATACACCCCCACCAGTTCACCAGTTCAAGAAGTTGACACGGTCCTTCCCAACCGTGATCAGATTCTTCGCATTTTGCGGGACAATCTTCACATGGCAAGAAATCGCATGAAGCAACAAGCTGATCAGCACCGTTCGGAGCGCACTTTTTAAGTCGGTGATATGGTTTTTCTTCGTCTCCAGCCGTACAAACAATCCTCCTTGAAACTCAAAGGGCGTCATAAGCTCGCTCCAAAGTTCTATGGGCCATATCGGATTCTTCAGCAGATTGGGTCTGTTGCTTATAAATTGGAACTTCCTCCTTCTTCCCGCATTCATCCAGTCTTTCATGTCTCTTGTCTGAAGAAAGTTCTTGGCACAAACATCAGCGGCCAAACGATTTTACCCCAACTGGATAATGAAGGATCCATCCTTTTGGAGCCAGAGGCCATCCTCAATCGACGCACGTGTCAGCTTCGCTCTCACTCTATCACAAAGGTCTTAATTCAGTGGCACGGCATGCAACCCGAGGATGCTACATGGGAACCACTCCTTCAGATTCAACAACAATTTCCACATCTAAAGCTTTGAGGACAAAGCTTTTTTTAAGGGGGAGGGGATGTTAGGAACCCATGTCTTTACTTTGTTAGTAGGTTGTTGTTGGATGCATATGCTTTGTAAGTCGTCCCATAGTATTTGTTGATCAATAGTTTGTGTTATTGTTGTTGGCGCATATGCTTTGTAAGTCGCCCGTAGTATTGTTGATCCATAGTTTGTAACGGCCCATGGTTTCGACCCATAGTATTGGCGCCTAGAATTAGTATATAAGTGTGTGTTGAGACCTATGAAGGCACGGTGAAGTTATTTGTATTGAGCTTGCCCCATCGAAGTGTCCTGTGATCAATACAAAAGTGATTCTGAGTTCTGTTATTTCTGCTATTTCACGTATTCTTGTTAATTAATTGTTGCAGGTGCCTCACAATTAGCTATGAGGTTATGTGCCCATGACCTTGTCAACCGAAGGAGGAAGAGAGTAGATGGGTCTAGACGGGGCCCATAATTTCTAAGTAAAACGTCTAGAGCCAAACGCGGTGAGGGGGCTTGGATCTCGATAGTGCAAATAATCTAGAGAATATCCCACTCTGGAAGATATTTGCATGCTTGAATTGCACCACAGGGGATTCACTTAGTGAAATTGTTACATAGCATGATTGTTCATAGGATATTAAAGAATATCTTTAATTTCACTAAATATTGGAAAATGTCTCCTAAAATTGTATTATTGAACCCCCCTCCCAATATACCTTTCCAATTAATAAAACCCCTAGTTTCACCATATATTGTAGGTATCCATTTTTATCAACCCATTTTTAATACCCCCTTTATATCATATTATCAAGTTGTAACAAATAGGAGTGTCCCGAATGCATCTTAGTATAAGCAAACAAGATGCCAAATAAAATAATAATATAATGCTAATAATGATCCCACCAAGATTGTAGGGCAACTGATCATTTTGTAGCGTTGGATAGTGGAATACCCAACGAAATATTAATTGGGAAGGAAAAATGTGTAAAAGGAAACCCAATCAAGAGATCAATGTAACAAAGAATGTAAATGACTGATTGTCCAATAGTTAGTGAAATGCTTAGAAAAGATGAGAATTCCAGATGTTTCACACCACAGCTTGCCAATCTACCAATTTTATATCATGTAAATACAAGTATAGCCATATAGAGCTCATGTTTTCTATAATATTAATAAATTGGAGGTATGAATTGAGCCCTTATTTGGAGGTATTAATCCATCCCATGAATTGGATATTATTCCTTATGCGACCCAAATATAATAACCCCAATATTTATATTACTATGTCAAATTAAAAACCCCCTTGACCTCTTGATACAAGGAAATATATTTTTTGTTTTTTAGGAGTATTCAAACCCCCAATATGAATGGACGTGATATGATATTTCCTTGCTAGTGAATCCCTCGTGAATTGCACATAATACATAGTAGGTTCACCATGTCGACACGCCAAATCCTTTGCAAGGTAAATATCCTAGGTTATGGGTGTTCCTTGGAACATGGGTAATACTTTTTTCCAAGCGAAGGCTATGATTATATTAAAAATAGACCTCATTCAAGCCTTTTTCAATCCCTTGATTAAGGTTTTAAAAACTTGATCGAGGGCTTAAATAAGTGCTCGATGGAGCTATTTTAAAACACTCAATCGAGGGTTAATAAAACCCACCATTGAGCTATTTAGATTGTTTGAGTGTTAAGAAAACCCTCGATAAAGCATGATTACATCAATCGAGTCATTGTATTTCTAGAGCTCAATTGAGCTTAGAAGCTTGAGTGAGTGGTTTATAAGCCTCGATCAAGCATCTGCAACAGTTATGTGCATAAATTGGCAACAGACCATGAATTCTTTCACTGTGTCTTCTGCATAGAATTCACTCAATCAAAGACTAGTGGAGAGGGGTTATAGATATAAAGATGAGTGATTGGTGTTTATAGATGTGACTTAAATCATGGAAAATATGAAGAAGGACCCTTAAACACATTTTTCATGTAGAATTCAGTCACATTTGTAACTCTAGTTACTCCATGAAATCTAGAGGAATTGGCGGTCCTAACGGTTTTACCTCATTCTTCCTCAAGGTGTTTACTATTACCCACAAGTATCATTTTCTTGTCGACATTGTGTTTTACTAAATTTAATTATCTTATAAAATTATATGTTTGATTTTAATTTAATTTTAAAAATATCTATTCGATTGATACAAGCTCTTAAAAATTTAGATTAAAACAATTTCAGGTGCCCATATTCATGTGTGAAAACGAATATGGGCATTCAAACTTTTTTTAATTTAAGTATTTAAAATATGGATCGATCTACAAGCTTGATCGAGATTCTAACTCGATCGAGCTTCTATTTAACCTCACATAAACATTCAATCGAGGTATTTAAAAATGGGTGTAAACGCTTGATCGAAGTTTTTATGAACCTTGATCGAGCTCATAGCTCGATCAAGATTCTACCTTGATTGAGATTTTTTCTAACCTCACATAAATGCCCAACCGTGGCATTTAAAAATGTGCTTAAACGCTTGATCAAGGGTTTTACAAATCTCGATCGAGCTCATAGCTTCATTCAGGGCTTTAAAAATATACTTTTAGTCCCCATTTCTGTAAATTTATTTTATCGACATATTTGTCAGGCCTAAACCATGTCATGAGATGCACCTTAGGTGGTAGATTCCATACAAATGGATTCGTTAATGAATCGTCTATCCATTGGCATATAATTTAATTTTTTTTGAGTTCATATGATAATTTTTTTTATTTTCTTTTCAAACTTACATTTAAAAACCATGTTAACAACTTCGAATCAACACAAAGAAAATTCAACAACAAAAAAGTACACAACAAAAAATTTTCGAAAAATATATATGCCCCACATCAATGCTTAGTCTTCGAAATACTATTTTGTATTTTTTTATTTTCGTAACCAGTAAAAAAAATATTACATACACACACATGTACAAAATGCGATTAAAATTTTCAATGGCGAGTTTCAAAAATTGATTAAAAATATATTTTTTCAAAAAAAATATGTCCGTTCTACATTTTGTGTAGAACATGTTCATATTTCTTTTTCTAGAAATGATGCATTTATCACTAATTTAGTTTACATGCAAGCAAACCACTTGTTAACTTTTCATAAAATTTACAAGAGAAAACAAATTATTAAATGTAATTTTAGCATATTAAATAATATTATTACTTTTGCACGGAGAGGAGTGAGGTGCTCTACAAGCTAGTATGGGTGGTTGATAGAACCGGTTTTAACTTTTAAGATAGAGATATGATGGTTTTAAAAAAATATAGTTGAAAATATAACATAATTCGTACAATTTGTTTTTTTGTTACATGTTGGAATTCACAAAGCATATATGAGTTTTGAGAGCTTCGATTTAATACATCGGTAAAAAATCGAATCTTCACAGTCACTTTTTGGCAAAAAAAAGTTACCCATCCTCATAGATTCACTCTTATGAAACTTAAAACTAAAACTTTGGAACAACAAACTATGTTATAGGTACATGTGGGCATAAATAAAGGTCCCCAAGGTATCAGCATAGGCTTCAAAAGTTGTGCACACCTTGGGACTATTATTAATGGAGATTATACATAAGTTGGATATAGCAAGGGTTGATATAATGAGAATTTATGTTCATATATGATGGACCCTAATAAAATGATGTCAAGGTTCTATAAAGAACTAGGGAATGGTGTTGTCGGCTAGGTGTCCGTGCCTCCATTTCCATTATGTTAATGAGCAAACTTTCAACTCTGTCCTAAGAGCTTATGGTTAGTCCACATTAACCAAAGTTAAATGGAAAATATGTATGCTCATCTAGTTGAATTAAACGATCTAAATAGATATCGATACCAGAATTGAATTGAATCATTAGTAGAATTAAAATGGAGGGAAGCAACACCAAATTCAAGGGAAAAGGGAAAACACCCTGCGCACAGTCAAAATATTTGACCTGCATAGTAAATAATATATTTATTTTCTTTTGATTTAGAGTTGTGCTTCACTTAGAAAATACTTTGCTCTAAATATTTTTCTGAACACTTTTCTTCACAAATTACCTGCGCAATTCACCCTTTTACTGCGCACAGGTTAACTATGCATTTCTACTTCTTACTATGCGGTGATTACCCGTGCATTTTGACTTTCTACTACACAGGTGAACTTTGCTACGCATTTCTCTACCCTCGCAGAAATTCTTAACTTCACCAAATACTTTGCGGAATACTTTACTTTGCATGAGCTTCGCACTTCATACAAATTACTTTTTGCAAACTTCTTTAACTTTACCAAGATTAAATGTGCACAAGTTAACTTAGCATACCTATTTAGCTGCGCACAACACAAAATTAAACAAACTTTGTATAAAGATAATTTATGCTAAAATATAAGAACCGAAACATATGTAGAAGTTACTGCGCAATTAAACTAGGTCTTTTACCACTGGGAAATACTTGGTAATCTTGATTTGATTTACAGACTGTAAATGTAAACAACATTTATGCAGGTCAATATGAAGTAGATGTACGGGATGAATAAAACAACATTATTTAGAATGAATACATAAAACTAAAGACTTATATATATTACTACTGTAAAACATAGCAACTTTTCCGCACTTACAGAGATATGAGTTTTAATTCAATCTTTCACAATTTTACATAGAGCTTGAGCTCTTCATACACTTCACGGGTTTTCACTTCTTCTTCCCTCACATACATCTCTATCTATTACAGAGCTTGGGCTCCTTACACATCTCTTCTTTAATCTTATGAGAGTGACTTTCATTTATACACAAACTTAGATTTGGCTTCTCCTCGAAGATACAAGGTTTCATTAAAGGTTGTAATAAATTTCTACCTAAGAAGTTTTGGGCCTACGAAATAAAAATGCGGCTACTTAAATACTAACTTGTCGTGAGCCGGATTGGCTACAAACTGACCAACTAACACCTGACATTGCAGAATGACTAAGTGTCTGAAAGAGCTGACGCATATCAAATTCGCTATCAACTCATTAATTACAATATTCCAACACTCCCCCTTAATTATGAGCAGATGAGGATCATCAAACAAAAATAAAATATTACAAAATATTTCAGAGCTGAAACATGCTCTGTTCATGACATAGTTCACTATGCAGAACTTGTCACTCCCATACAACTTCGCAGATATTGAAATGTGTCCCTTGCCATTGGTTTTGTAAATATGTCTGCTACCTGATCTTCAGACCTGCAAAATTCTAAACAAATTTCTTTGTTGTTTGTCAATTCTCTGATAAAATGATATCTTGTGTCGATGTGCTTGGTTCTCTTGTGGAACACATGATTCTTTGACAGTGCGATAGCTGAATTGTTGTCGCAGTAAATGACTGTGGGTTCTTACTGAACCTACGACAGATCACTTAACATCCTCCGCATCCAAATGACTTGACATGCAACACTTGTGGTTGCAACATACTCTGCTTCTGCTGAAGAAAGAGTTGCTATGGGATGTTTCTTTGGAGCCCATGATACAACACCTGTTCCTACATGAAATGTATTCCCAAATGTGATTTTTCTGTCATCTACGCTACCCCCATTATCGCTATCAGTGTATCCAATGAGTTTGAAATTTTCTGAGGTTGAGTACAAAATACCAAGTCTTTTGTTCCACTTACATACCTTAGAATTTTTTTACCTGCTTGCCAATGAGATTCTTTTGGTGACTCCATGAATCTTGAGATTAAGCTGACTCCATACATGATGTCTGGTCTTGTTGCTATAAGATACATAAGGCTGCCAACAAGCCTTTAAAAGAGTGTAGGATCTACATTGGATCCATCATCATCCTTGCTCAATTTCAAACCTGTTATTACTAGTGTTGGGGCTGTTTTATAGTTTAACATCTTAAATCCATTCAAGACATCACTTGTATACTTTGACTGAGATATAAATATCCCTTTTTCAGTCTGTTGGACTTCTATCCCCAGAAAATACTTCATATGCCCCAAATTAGTCATTTCAAATTCACTTTCCATGACTGATCTAAATTCTTCTATGCCAAAATCACCAGTAAATATTAAATTATCTACATACAAGAAGACGATTAGCTTATTACCTTGCTTGTTGATTTTTGTGTACAATGTTGGCTCACATTCACTTCTGTGAAATCCATTATAAATGAGGTATGAGTCAATGCGATTGTACCAAGCTCTAGAAGCTTGCTTCAAACCATAGGGTGCCTTCTTCAACTTGTATACTCTATGTCCTATTCCTGGAACTTCATAGCCTTGTGGCTGCTCAACATATACTTCTTCCTCCAAATAACCATTTAAAAATGCAGACTTAACATCCATTTGATAAACAGGCCATTTCTTTTGTGTTGCGATGGCCAAAATTGTTCTGATAGTGTTCATTCGAGCTACAGGTGCAAAGGTTTCATTGAAGTCTATGCCAGGATGCTATGTGAATCCTCTTGCTACCAACCTTGCCTTGTGCTTCTACACATTTCCATCAGCATCTTGCTTGGTCTTATAAATCCATTCCACGCTTATCACATCCTTGTCCTTAGGAACATTAACTAATTCCCATGTTTGATTCTTTTCAATGCATTCTATTTCTTCATCCATGGCTTATTCCCAAAATTTATCTTCAACAACTTCTTCAAATGTTAGAGGATCATTGACTTGAGAAAATAATGCAAAAACATAGAATGAAATAGGTGTACCAGTCTCATATATCTCATGCAGAGTTCTTGTCCTTGTCAGATTTGCTGGTGTCGAACTGTGCAAGCTGCACGTACTGCTTGATGGAGTTTGCTGCACACTTGGTGTGCTTGTCGGAGTAGATTGAGTTGTGACTTGTGTCGGATTTACTTGTGCTGGAACATGTTGCTCAGTCCTGGAAGTAGACGGAGCTGCGCAGTTTTCATTTACATGCGAAGTCTCAACCACATCTTCTGCGCTGTCATCATGTTCAACATGCGACATGATTTTCACATTCTTTTCTACAGTTCCATCCCATGCTTCATTTTCTACAAACTGAACATCTTGACTGATAATAACTTTTCTTGCAACAGGATCATACAAGATGTATGCTTTTGTGTCTTTAGAATACCCAATAAAAATACATTTATGTCATTTGTTGTCTAATTTCCTTCTTAGTTCATCTGGAACATGTTCGTATGCTACACAACAAAAAAAAATTAAATGTGAAACACTATGTTTCATACCTGTCCATGCTTCCTATGGAACTTTGTTCTTCACGCTCTTTGTCGGACATTGATTCATGATATAATCAGCAGTTGTCACTTCTTCAGCCCAGTATTCATTTGACAGATGCATGGCTTCCAACATACTGCGTGCCATCTCCATAATGGTTTCGTTCTTCCTCTCTGCAATACCATTCTGCTGTGGTGTATACCGCGCAATGAATTGCTTCTATATGCCATGATTTTTGCAAAAGTTTAAGAAATCATTTGAAACATACTCACCACCTCTATCTGTTCTTAATATCTTGATGCTATAACCACTCTGCTTCTCCACGAGTGCCTTGAACTACTGAAAACAACTAAACGCATCAAATTTATGTTTTAGAAAATAGAACCATGTTTTCCTTGTGAGATCATCAATAAATGTGAGAAGATAAGTGCGTCCTCCCATGGATGGTGTTTGCATTGGTCCACAAATATCAGAGTGCACAATTTAAAGTGGTGTGCGAGCTTTGTATGACTTTCCGACTGGAAAAGTTTCTCTGTGTTGTTTGCAAAAAATACAGCCAACTTCACAAATTCTCTTTGGCTTTTCAATCAGTGGCAATCCTTTCACCATGTCCTTCATGTGCAGTAGCTTCAACCCACCAAAATTCAAATGTCCAAATCTGAAGTGCCATAACCAGGATTCATCCTTTATTTCTGTTTGAAACGCTGCTTGCATTTCGCTCTCTTTTTCTTCAACTGCGTAGTGAATTTCTACTTCTTTGCTTTCTGCTTTGAATGTAGATCCATACTTTTCATTCTCTTTTTCATGAACAACTTGGGTTTTTTTTCCTCTTATGATTGGCCTTATCCTCAAATGAAACAAGCGATTGCTTGTCATCTGCACTTTAGTAATTAACTAAATGTTTGGATATATATCTTTGATCACACAATGCTTTCCTATCATGTGAATTCTATATCATTTTTCCATCAACCTTCTTATGCTCATCAAATTATGCTTCAAACCTTGAACATAATAAACATCAGGCATATATTTCTGCTCCCCCTATTTGGTTAGAATATCAACAGTACCCTTCCCCAAAATAGTAACTTGAATATTGTTTCCAAGTGTGACATCAGTTTGAACTGATTTATCTAGACTAGAAAATAGATTTAAATTACGAGTCATGTGATTGATACAGCCTGAGTCTAAGTACCATATGTCATTTGGACTTTCTTGGATAGCCTTGCATTCAAGTGGAGATGCACATGTTAAGAACAGTGAGCTGTTTGGAGTGTTGTTGTTGCTTGAATGAGCTTCACCTTGCTTTCCTTGTTCATATTGCTTCTTCCTGCATTCATATGAGAAGTGTCCATACTTCTTACAGTAATGAAATTGAATTTTTGATTTATCATACCTTTGTCAACTTGGTTGACTCAGGGTCTGATTCTGACCTCTACCAGCGACATGCACAAGGATGCTGCTGCGACCTCCTCTGAAAGAACTTCATCCTTTGCCTCTACAGTTTGATCTTCCTCTGCCTCTTCCATGACTTATGTATGACTGTGTTGCGAATGCACCTTCCAGTGATGTTTTTGAACCATTAATTCTATGTTCATGATTGAGTAATGAGGCTTGCAACTCATCAATAGTAAATTGTGATAGATCTTTGTTTTCCTCCAGGGTCACAACTAACGATTCAAATTTCTTTGGTAGAACTCTAAGAACTTTTTCAACAACTGCTCTGAATATTTAATTAATATTATTATTTATATATTAAATAGATTATTAGGTTAATAAGCGAAAGGGTGTAACCCTTCGCTATTCTTGCTCAAGCCCTATAAAGGAGAGCTTATTGTAACTTTATCATCATCTATCAATACAATATTATCATTTTATCTCAAATATGGAAGACATATTCGCTTATTAACTTAGTGAACAGATACGTTCACTGCATTTGGTATCAGAGATCGGGTTCGGCTCTCCCTTCAAATCCAACCACATACAGTTGCGGCAGTCTCGCTCCTCTGAGCTCGGTTTCGGCTCTCGGCACGTTTTCGCTCCAGTACTCACTGGGTGAAGTTCTCTCGGCAGAAATCTATTCCAGGGTTCTCCATTCCACACCAACGATCTCCACCAGCCATTTCCATCTCCACTCCACTCCTGCTCGCATAGCATACCACTCTTGCTCGCCCAACATACCACTCCTACCCATACTGCAACACTCCACCGCCCAGCACCTTCCCCATCTCCACCTTCCCTCCTCCTCCACATGAACTCCTACCCATATCTTCCCTCCCTCCTCCACTCCGCGTACTCTTCTCCCTCCCTTCTCCGCTCTGCCTTCCCTACCTCCCTCACGACCTTCCCACGCAGCCCCCTGCGCAGGTTCCCCCCGCGCTTTGCATTCCCCTCTACCCCCAACTCCACCCCCCACTCTGCGTTCCCCTCGTCCCCCATCACCACCACTCCACGCCAAGCCATCCCTTCGTGCCACCCTCCTCCGTCCAACTCCACACTTCCGCTCTTCCTCCCTTCACCCATCTCTCAACTCCTCTTCGTCACTATTCACCACCATTCTGCAACCCACCATTCTACACCCCATTTCGTAACCCTAATTTTTAGAAAAAATTAAATACTATATTAATATTATTAGATTAATATTTAATTTTATTAAAAATTACATTTCCAAATTAAATATATATATATATATATATATATATATATATATATATCTATATATATTAATATTATTAGATTAATATTTAATTTTATTAAAAATTACATTTCCAAATTAAATATATATATATATATATATAATATTTAAATATAATAATTATTGTCTTTATAATAATTCTTATTAACTAATTTAGTCCTACCAAAATCGATTCCAAATATTCACCTCCCCACACTAGGTCAAGAACCATGGCCGAGTTATGAGATCGACTAGAAAAATTAGAAAAGGACCAAATTAGAGATTTAAAAATCCTCGAAGTTCTAAACTCCAGAATGGACAAACTTGACAAAGTGTTTCAAGAAGATTTAAAGGAAGAAATAAAAATTTTTAATGCAAAGCTTAAAAAAGAAATCAAAGATGAAGTTGTTCTGGTACTAGAAAGAAGGTTGAGTGAAAAATTTGACACTCTGAACGAAAAACAAAAAGACTTGGATGAAAAAATGAGTGCTATGACTCAAAACATAAACATCATAACCCAGAACTTGAGCACCATGACGTAGAACCATAATACATTAATAGAGGTGTTACAAAGACTAACGCCTAAGACAGACCAAGGGAGCAGTCCAGACATGCTAGATGCCTCATTTCATATTTTCACACAAAAAGCACTTGCCAAGAATCAAGAAGAATTTCAAAAAGAAATAAAAAGTAACAATGCGACGCTTAAGCAAGAGATAGAAAGAAAAGTACTGCCAAATATGGAGGAACGATTAAACAACAAAATAGAAGATATCAGTAAGATAGTAGAGAATAAAAAAACTAAAAATCATCACCAACAACGAAGCAGTTCAAATATGTCATTTACATCGTCCAGTAGTTATGATCCATCATCAAACCATAAAGCAAAAGGTAGTCAATTTCATCCTTATATAGTGTACCCACCTGAGGCAAAAACAGAGTTGTCGAAATACAGTGGAAGTGAAGACCAATGCGTTGCTTGGCTAAACAAAGTGGAAGAATACTTCGACATTTACAATATTCAATCTGACGAGGAGAAGGTGAAATATGCATCAATGCATATGGAAAGGTACGCCTATAATTGGTACTTATGGTGGAAGAGAGACAATTTTGCATACACCTAGAACTTGTTAAAAAATGTTTTTTTAATAGGTTTCATGGAATCCAAGAAGATGAATTTTTTAGTAAACTTACCAGATTACAACAGGTTGGAAGCGTGGAGGAATTCACACATCAATGGGAATCCTTATTGACACGAGTATTTGGGTTGTCGGACAAACAAAGAACCGAAACCTATTTAGGAGGTCTTAAATCGTACCTCCAAAAAGAGTTAAAGTTGCACGACATACCTAATGTAGAGGTAGCAAAACATAAAGCAAAGCCGCAGAATGAAAACTGGAAGGAATAAAAACAAGAGGCGATAACCATTATTGACAAAAAAAAGAGACACAATGTAGGTACTGTGAAGATACTTGGTCACCCAGCCATCAATGCCACAAACCTCAACCATATGCCTATGAAATGGAAAATAGATCAAAGTTATCTAACAGTTACTCTGATATAGAAAAAAGAAGAAAAACATATGTCGTTGATGTTGTGATGATTGGACCCTAGGCCATAAATGTAGGAACAATCAAACAATACAGTGCAAAATCATCAATGGGAAGGAAGTGCAAGTCTCTACACAAGAAATTGTGTCCGATTCTAATACTGGCACTAAATCTGAATCAAAGACGACATTAGGAAAATACTCAAGCTTTGAGGACAAAGCTTTCCAAAAGGGGAAGGCAATACTGTGAATATTTAATTAATATTATTATTTATATATTAAATAGATTATTAGGTTAATAAGCGAAAGGAGGTAACCCTTCACTATTCTTGCTCAAGCCCTATAAAGATGAGCTTATTGTAACTTTATCATCATCTATCAATACAATATTATCATTTTATCTCAAATATGGAAGACGGATTCATTTTTTAACTTAGTGAACGGATACGTTCACTACAACAACTCTTTGATCACCTAGAGTTTATCCATGAGACTTTATTTTATTAATGAGACTAATAACACGAGTATAGAATGATTCTACTGACTCTGTATTTTTCATTGACAGATATTCAAAATCTCTTCTAAGAATTTGAAGTTTCACAGTCTTTACCTTGTTTAAGCCTTGATAGGAAGTTTCCAGTGTGTCCCATGCTTCCTTAGCTCACTGCGTTGTTGCTACTCTTGGGAGTATGGATTCATGTGTTACTTGATGCATGTGGAACAACACATTTCCATATTTCTTCCTATGTTCCTTCAAGACATCTGTCTTAGCTTGTGTGAGATTGTTGTATGCTGCTAGATATGCTCATTCTGCATAGCCATGCTGGACTATTTCCCATACATCTTGACCTTTAAACAAAGATTTCATAGTTAGAGACCAACATTTATAATTTTTAGCACAAAATATTCGAGTTTGCAAATTACCCGAAGTGGAAGCCATTCTTAATCACTTTTCCCTTTTGCAAATACAATTCTTACTTTCAGTAAACCAAGCTCTGATACAAATGAAGAGAAAAGGGGAAACACCCTGCACAATAATATTTTTCTTTCCTTTTGCTTTAGAGTTGCGCTTCACTTAGCAAATACTTTGCTCTAAATATTTTTTCGAACACTTTTCTTCACAAATTACGTGCAAAATTCACCATTTTATTGCGCATAGGTTAAGTGTGCATTTCTACTTCTTACTGCACAGTATTACCTGCGCATTTCCACTTTCTACTAAGCAGGTGAACTCAATTCTCTACCCTCCCAGAAATTATTAACTTCACAAAATACTTTGCGGAATACTTTACTTTGCATGAGCTTTGCACTTCATACAAATTACTTTTTGTAAACTTCTTTAACTTTACCAAGATTAAATGCATAAAAGTTAACTTAGCATACCTCTTTAGCTCCACACAACCCAAACTTAAACAAACTTTGTATAAAGATATTTTATGCTAAAACGTAAGAATCGAAACATATGTAGAAGTTACTCATCAGTTAAACTAGGTCTTTTACAACTACGAAATACTTGGTAATCTTGATTTGATTTACAGACCGTAAATGTAAACAACATTTATGCATGTCAATATTAAGTAGATGTGAGGGATGATTAAAAAAACATTCTTGAGAATGAATACATAAAACTATAGACTTACTTTGCTGCATTTATAGAGAGATGAGTTTTACTTCAATCTTTCACAATTTTACACAGAGCTTGAGCTCTTCATACACTTCACGGGTTTTCACTTCTTCTTCCCTCACATACATCTCTATCTCTTACACAGCTTGGGCTCCTTACACATCTCCTTACACATCTCTTCTTTAATCTTCTGAGAGTGATTTTCATTTATACACAAACTTAGGTTTGGCATCTCCTCGAAGCTACAAGGCTTCATTAAAGACTGTAATAAATTTATACCTAAGAAGTTTTGGGTATGCGAAATACAAACACGGCTACTTAAATGCTAACTTGCGGTGAGCAAGATTGACTGCAAATTGACTAACTAACATCTGACATTGGTGTGTGACACAACCAACTTGTGACACAGCCAACCCATAAATGTGTGACACAACATCTGACATTGGTGTGTGACACAACGGACGCATATCACATAAGCTATCAGCTCATTAATTACAATATTCCAACACAAGTTACGTGAGATATGAATCACAACTAGAACTAGAAGGTCTTCACCCTGCAACCAAAGAAACATAAGTTGATACAATCATATATATATATATACCGAAATGGAGATACGTTATATACCATGCTTGTCCGAATGTCCCATCCTTTATATTTTATTATTTATATTTGACCCGTTCCAAAAGCATATTTTCCATTGTTTATATTATTTATATTTTCAACAGTTCGCGAGACTTGTATTTGATCAATCTTGCGAACTTAGTAAAAGATGCAAACACATAGACCGCCGGCCAATGGTGAGCGCAGCGATGAGTTTAAAGGCTTTGAAGAGCAGGTTGTACCTAATTGAAATCTTTTAAAATTTAAGGAATCCGATCAACAGTATTGGAAATACGAGTTTTTTAGAATTCGGAACATAACTCAATCTTATTGATTGAATTAGAATTTCAAGCAAAGGAATTTCATAAGTCAATTGTATCCCAGAGATATAGCATTCTTCAGTTTCATGTAAAAATTGTTTAAATGAAAATAATGCTATCAAACCCCAGTGATATTTAACCATTCAATGAAATACCGTCAGTTCTGAGTATATGCATAAAACTTTAGAGAGTGAATGGTACCACCAGTTCTGAATATAAGCATACAAATTTAACGAGTGAATGGTACCACCAGTTCTCAATAGTGAACAACCCAGAATATAAGATCTGATTGATTCAAGAAAAATCGCTAATAATTGTTACTTCTAGTAAGCTCCACGTAAGCTCCAAGTATATCTATAAATTGTAATGTTTAGGCCCAGAAACATACATTATGATAAACGGCCTGATGCACCGTTAAAATAGATGAATGATAGAATCCTCAAACTCTTGGCTTGCGCAATTCCAAACTAAGACTCCCGAGAACATTCTAGCCAGCAAATGGTGCAGCATTGAACCGAGAACATTACAATGGTGCAGCATTGAACCGAGAACATTACAGCTAACACACGGTGCAACATTGAACGAAATTAAGCAAAAAATGTTTGAAAGAAACCATTAAATTATACCTCATGGCCTTTGAGACTTGAATGCAACACTGTCACAAACGTTAAAAGAAACCTACCATTCGCTGGGGGTTCATGGTACATTTTTGGCTGGGGCTCATTGGTCGCTAGACGCCGACACTACTTAATTAACTTCTACTTTTAAGTCACGATTCAGTTAACCTAAACATGCTCTCCATAACTTTGAACCCTTTATTATTGAACGCCACGAAGAATATTGTTTTTTTTAATCTTATCCTAAACACCTGTCCCACCCAAGTGTTGAAATAGATAAGCCTATCAACATAAATATTGAAATAATAAAATAAAATGAAATCTAATAAATTGATAATAATTAAAAAAACTATGAATCAATTACCGTGAGCAATTTATATGGTTATATTTTGTGCAATGTGAGAATATTTGTATGAGATTCATTGAAGTTAGATTTAATGAATAGATCTTGAAGCTATCATTATAGTTATTTTGCTAAATTGTATTCAGCGATTTTTGAATATGAGATGACATTAGATTGTCACATTAGACAAATCACATTAACACAACATTGTTTTAATTTCAGCTAATCATCATAGTTTTCAGCTTACTAAACAAAGCAAGTAGCACAACATAACTCTCCTTTATTGTAATGTAAATAGTAAAATCATATTACAATTAAGAAGTCTGCACAATGAATGAGAGCTGGTTACTTATTTGGGCACTTCTACGAATAACAGATTACTACAGATATAACATATCTTTATCGTCATCTCCATCATCATTCACTCCAGTCTCTTCCAGAAGCCTTCACTTCAAACAGCATATATGATGCAATGAGTGTGTTCCTGGTAAGTGGACTGGCGAACCTGATAGAAAAAGACCGATGCAAATGAAGCAGTTTACTGCGAATATAATAAACCGAAGAATGAGAGAGCTCTCTTGTAAATATCATAAGCATGTTTTCCAAGAATATAATCGATCATTTAAAGCAAACAAACAAAAAAAGTAAACTATCAATAATATTTTATTTCCAATAAAAAAATTACCTTACTAGTGACATATAATTCTGAAGTTGTATCGTAAGAAACTAATAAGGAGGAGGAGACTTGGAGTAGGAGTAGTGATGTGCAGGTGGTGAGTGGTATACGAGGGGTTTGGGATGGACAAGGAGGAATGTAGGTGGTGTTTTTGGGGAGTAGAACTTAGGGTTGGGGGAGGAGTCGAGTCGTATCTGTATGGTTTTTGTAAGGTTTTTCTAGTGGTGGGGATGGAATAGCTTTTGCTGGTTTAGACACCGGAGAAGGTTTCTGACAGGGAGGAAGAGTAGCTTTTACTGGTGGAGGAGGAGGAATGGGCTTTTGAACTGGTGGAGGCTTGGCATATAAGTTGGTTTTGGCTGTGAAATCTCCACCTAGGTAGGAGGTGGAGATTTCTACTTGGATGGAGGAATAGGAAGTTGAGGAATAGGAGTTGGAGGGATAGGAATTGTTGGACTAGGAAGTTCAGGAATAGCAGTTGGAGGAACAGGAATTGTTGGAATAGAAATTGGAGGAATAGGAAGTTTAGGAAGAGCAGTTGGAGGAACAGGAATTGTTGGAAGAGCAGTTGGAGGAACAGGAAGTTTAGGAATAGGAAGTTCAGGAATAGGAAGTTCAGGAAGAGCAGTTGGAGGAACAGGAATTGTTGGAATAGAAATCGGAGGAATAGGAAGTTTAGGAAGAGCAGATGGAGGAATAGGAATTGTAGGAAGAGGAACTGGTAGTGAAACAAGCACGCGGTCCTTGATAGGAAGTGGAGATTTGTGCTTGTATGACGGAGAAACTGACACAGCCGGGAGAGGTTTGCTATGCACGGGCTGTAGTTTCTCCACTACTGGAGCTGTCGATAGCGGTTTGGGTGGAGCGAGCTGCTTATAATGCACTGCAGATGCAATGTGAGATGGCCGAAGAAATCTAGCAGCTGAAGGATTTGTTTCACAAATGCAGCCAACAATCATAACCAGCAATAATCTGCAAATGAATTGAGCATCCATCTTTGAGAGTATTGTGAAAAGAGAGCTGCTATGTTGGTAGAACATACTGCCATAGGGCTCGTATTTATAGGATACCAGAAAGGCTTAGAGGAAGTGTTATTGGCAAAATCGTCATGGAATTTCGTTCATCCAAAGATCTCCCCTGATGAAATATAATATGATTACGGAATGCCAGCGAACTTGGTCGTGTTTAGTGTCTATTTTGCATATAGACAATATGACAGAGTTTACGTTACAGCTGTCATTTTGAAACTCTACTAAAATATTTCGTCGCTTAGTGTCAGCTATGCTCCAAAAGACTTTGGTTTTACTAATACTCCAAAAATGTCCTGGATTTTGGTTTTACTAATGCACATGAATTGCTGACAAAATAACTGAGAGAGCACATGGAATTGCAGTTTGAAAGCTGCAGATAAATTTAAGCTTCGCAAAGAAATTGAGATGAGCCCATTGTCCTAACTCTCGATAGTTTGAAAGCTGCAGATAAATTTAAGCTGGGCAAAGAAATGGAGAGAGCCCATTTTCTTAACTGGAATGCCCATTTTTTCTTAAATTTATTTTCTAAAGTATAAAATATATACATACCATTTTTTCTTAAATTTATTTTCTAAAGTATAAAATATATACATACCATTTTTTCTTAAATTTAATTTTTAAAGTATAAAATATAGTCACTTAATTTGTGGTTAATTTTTAAAGTATAAAATATGTTAGTATAGTCACTTAATTTGTGGTTAATTTATGGTTAGTGAACATTCATAGAATACAAATTAAGTATCATGAACAAGTTTATTAATTTTTCATGCTTAGTTGTAATTACCCACTCTTTATGCTTGAGTTAGCTAGCTGTTACACTAGTTATCCAAACTTGTACTTTACTCCAAATTCTAAAATATAAACACCTAAGTATACAAATATCATCTTAAAATATTTTTTCAAACTTTAAAATAAAATTAGAAACTACTTTATATTATTGATTGTCAAAGTGGTTAAACCTGTTCTTAAAATATTTTTCCAAGCTCTAAAATTAAAATTAGATGTTATATAATCAAAACTACTTTATATTGATTATCATGGTGGTTAGACTGTTTCTATTAATTGTTAATTTTGCAGAAGTAATAAAGCCCGTACACAACTATGAAAATCTTGGTATTGATAAAAATCTGAAGTAATATACTATTACTATATGATGCAATGTAATTAGATTAAAATTTGAAAGTAGTTATTTCCATTATAAATAGTAAGAACTATAATATGCATCTCTTTATGTGCAATATACTTCAATTGAAATTAAAGTAATTACATTCATTGGTAAAAGATACAATTATATTCTTAAAAGAATTATAATTAAATACATTTCTTTTCTTATGCAATGTATCTACACTAGAATTTAAATGTAATTATATTTGAAAAAGAATATAACTAACAATGATGTCAAATTGTAAAAAAACACTTAAATTATATAACAAACAAAATAATATAATATTATTTATAATATTTTTTATATATATATTAAATGAGTAAATGTATAAGAATTAATTTATCATCTTAACTTAAAGTTTGATGTCAAAATAGTCATTTTTGTCATTTACATAAACATTGATGTTTTATACAAACTTGATGATGGTACACATATTTGTAGTTTAGAAACATGCATATTCTTAAATTTTACAATCTTTGTAATATGAAAACTTATATGTTAATAATGTTATGAAATTTTGTGGAATTCAAATATGGATCCTTAAACTTTTGGAACCTAGATGTCATGTAAACTTATTAATTGTATATATGTATTATTGAATTTTATGAAAAATCCATAACTTTAACATTGTGCATACTTGTTAGTCTACATATGAAATTTCAAGCTTCACAACCTTATAGTTAAATTAAAATATGCAATTTTCAAATTTACAACTCAAAGGGTTAAAGTTATATGAACTTGTTAAGTCTAAGCATGTGTAGTAAAATTTTACAACCTTGATATTATGTTAAAATATGCATCTTTAAAATTTATAACATGCAATTTTAATAATGCTATCTAAAGTTTAAACTTGTGAAGTCTCAAAATGCATCTTCAAATAACACAACCAAAACCTTGATATGATACAAACGTATAATGTTATGAATCTATAAATTCAAAATTTGCATGCACACTATTGCCATGTTATAGAAACTTATAACACCTAAACATACATTCTTAAAATTTGAAACAATGATGTCAAGCAAACTTGTAATTGACAAAACATGCATTCTTAAAGTTTGAAACAATGATTTCATGCAAACATGTAATTGACAAGTATAACTCCCTTATTAAATTAATTCATCAATCAAAATGTTTCTTTATACATTATCTAGGTGACCTTCGAACGTCCTATTCCAAGAGATTTGGTGAAGTCTCCAAGACTCCTCGTCTTCCATAATTGAAACTATTTACATTATACAAGTCTTTATTGTGAAAAAATTTCGATCTAAACAAAACTATTAATGTTATTAATATTTACTTGATTGATATTTACTACTTATACTATTAAATTTGGTCTTAAATATATAATACATGTGTTTAATATTCATTAAACAAAATAGTCTAAATATCTTAAAAAGTGGTGTACACCATAAATTAAAGACTAATTGTTATTATATCATTTTTATACATTTACATAATTAAAATGATGTACACTAAAAACAAAACAACTAAAATAATTATATATCAAACTAAAATGCTAACTAAAGAAATGATTGCAAAGGTACTTGGTTACTTATTTAGAATGTTATCCTTCTATATTCATATTAATTTGGTGACCACAAAGCCACACCTATGTCACCCAAAATATTAGTAGTGAGACTTTTATTTCGATATTTTTTTATAATTATGATAATTACAATGGATTATTTTGTATAGATTACTTGTTACCTCTAAATTAGTTTATAGTTGATTTGGATTCATGTAAAATTAGTTTGTAGTTGATTTGGATTCATGTAAAATGCCTTGTATAGTGTAGAAGGTACTTTTGATTAAAACATCATCTTTATTAATCTTTAGTTCTTTGATCTTATTAATCTTAATAATGTTTAGTATTTAGTTTTATGATCTTTAATCTTTATGATAATAAATTTGGTCTCAAAAATATAATATGTGTTTGAAATTGATTAAACAAAATAATCATAGTAAAAGGTAGTGTAATAAATCATAAGGTAGGAATTATTTGTTATTGTTTCATTCCCATCCACTTGTATAGCTGAAGGATTGTTGATTATTGTGTCATTTCCATCTACTTGTTGGCTAAAATGATGTATATAAAAAACAGCATAAGTCAACATCAATCACCATACTAAAGCAACAATTATGGAAAATGATCCAATTGTCTATATATATATATTGTATTTATATGTATATTGTATTGTTCCTATCATGCCAACAATGCATTATATTTGTGGACCACCCACAATCACATCAAAAATATTAATATTTAAACTTTCATTTCCATCATATATTATGTCAATAATGCATATTTTGTTGTATCTTTATATAATTTTTATTATGCCAACAATGCCTATCTATAATCACAATCACAATTATATCACCCAAAATATTAATATTAAAATTTTATTTTCCATCTATTATGCCAACAACACATTTTTTCTATATTTTTATTATTTCTATTATGTCAATAATACTTTAAACTTTAAAAAATAGTAATTATGATAATTACTCTAAATATTTTAGTAACCCTACAAAAAAATTAATGTGATTGCATAGATGACTTGTTACTTCTAAATTCATGGTTGGGATTTTTGTGAAATGGCTTATATTTCGACGAAAATACCTTTACTACATAATAAGAAAGAGATGATAATTAAATTTTGAATGTATTATTACTTTCTCACGTGAATTCTTCAAATATATTTTTATTCGAGCCTTTTGCCACATCAATTCCTTGCATTAATAATTTGTCCTCTATGCTAGTGGAGTGACAACCTTAAACTTGTGGAGATGATCATATTCTATGGAGGTTAAGATGGTGGGATGCAATAAGATCTTTGAACGATGCAATATTCTATCATTATTTGACGTACTCAATTCCTCGCCTCGTGACCACCCCCAAATCAAATAAATGGGCATTGTGTAGTTTGTAGTTTTTGATAAATAAGTAAATTTGTTTTTTGGGTTCCTTTATTGAGGCTATTCAAATGACTCAATTGCCCTAGTAACTAATAAATATAGAAAATTGTATATTCCCTTAAACAC
The DNA here is from genome assembly GCA_027924585.1 of Larix kaempferi. NCBI lineage: Eukaryota > Viridiplantae > Streptophyta > Pinopsida > Pinales > Pinaceae > Larix > Larix kaempferi. The sequence continues at coordinate 690,084 of BSBM01001081.1, read as the reverse complement.
GTAATTGATAATAGTTAAAGAATAGTTATTAAATATTTAAAACAAATTCTGATTTATCTTTATTTTTAGAATAAAAAATAATTAAATTTTATTAATATCATAAGTTGTAATAAATTTATTTTATATTAAATTTAAATTATAATAAAATTCATAAAGATAATAAATTCATCATATTAATAATGTTATTTTTTATTTAAACCTTTAAATCTAAATTGATAGTCATATTACACAACCTCTTCATATTTTCTTTCATTTCAATTCTCAAGTTGTATACATTGTTTTCAATATTCAAATTGTGCGATTTAATTGGATTCAATTAGCACCCCTTTTACATTTTTCTCTTATTACTTTGTTGTTACTAATTTTTTTTAAAACTCATATCATCATTATCATTTATGTTTAAAAAAAAACTCATACCATCATTATTATTTATTTGTTTTTCTGGTATACATTGAAGACAATATCACGTTTTTGAATGTTGTTTATGCTCAAAATACAAATTTTATGTTTGTCTTCAAACTTTAATATATAATTTTCTGAAGTTTGGAATGAATACATATGAGAAATCGAATTAACATTTGTTTATGCAAATGATTTCTCGAGTGAGCACTATGCTCCCTTTGTCAGCATATGCGAGGGTTTAGATCTAGGGCTTGCAACCTTGTTACAGTTTTCTTCTCTTGCAGGTTCATAGTTGGGAGGGCTTGGTGGCAAAGACATTGGGGTGGGAGCCCCCTCCTACCGCAACACCGTTCAAAACTAGGAAAAACCTCTCGGTCGATTGCAGGAAGGAGGTAACCAAACCCAATATGAAAGTACTCGGTAGCATTCAAGGGAGAACCCGTAGCATAAGGGGGAAAGAAGCAACCCTGTGCCTTAGGCGAGGATCTAGGATATACCCAAAAGCAAATGTTTTCTGAAGACAGGCGATATCCAAACCCTAGAGATCACATAAAAAAAATTGGCAGAGCAAAGACAACACATGAGAGAACATGCTTTGATATGCAAGTTTATGGGATTTTGGCGCATAGAAAGAGCTCTCCAGTGATGGATCAACCACAAATGGAAGGAACAGGGTGGGTTTGATGTAAGACCAGTCTAGATCCAAATCCTAAGCTCTATCAAGCATCAAGAGGAATCAAATCTCCCGAGGTGCAAACCTCTTCTCAGGTATTGCACTCAAGGAGTTATTGTTGAAATCAATGCAACCATGTTTTTTTATTAAGGTTCAAATACCTTCTATTTTTCCTATTTCTTATGTCGGCTATAGTATTTATTTTACCTCTTTTGTTTCTACTTCTTATGGCTACTATAATATATTTTTTACTTCTATCTTTTATTTCATATGTTTCTACTTTTTATGTCAGCTATAGTTTTTTCTACTTCTTATATTTCTAATATTTTTTTTATTCTTTATCATTTTTACTTCTTACTTTGTAATATATTCTTTTTTGTTTATGGATGAAAATATCGACAAAATCGACAAACGTTACAAGATCTCCCTCATATTTACTTTTTACTTTGTATTATTCTTTTCTGTTTATGGCCGACATAATATTTATTACTTTTTACTTTGTATTATTCTTTTTTGTTTAAGGCTGACAATATCGACAAACTCGACAAACGTTACAAGATCTCCCTCATACTTACTTTTTACTTTGTATTATTCTTTTTTGTTTATGGCCGACAATATTGATAAACACTTGACAAACACTTGACACATGTTACAAGATCTCCCTCATACTGGGATATAGAGTGCCTTTCGGCGAAACTAGGATCAAAAGGGTTCTTTACAGTAATATTCTCAGAGCTGAAGGAAAGCGAAAGGATAGTGGAGTAGGGTCCCCATTTCGTCAAAAGTGCGGGGCTATCCATGCGATACTGGAAAGGAAACTACAACCATGATCGAGAAGACTTCACGGAGGTATCGTTCTAGGAAAGGATGTACTCTCCTCCTCATGAATACTAGGAGGAAGAAACCTTGGTCGGCATAGGCAACAGTATCAGAGCCTACATCAAAATATCAGATATCACTAAATGAGGATGGCACACCTCCTTTTCTAGAATATGTGTCCATATGAATGTCTCAAAACCGTTGTTGGAATCCATCCACTTGAACTTCCAAGATGAGGAATGGATCAAAGCCCTAGACTAGGAACACATCCCCTTCAGATGCCACAAATTCCATGAATATGACCACCTCCACAGATACTTCTCAGATATTCAAACCCCATCCCCTCTAGCCACCCCACCCCCCTCATCCCAGCTGGATCTACAATAATTCACCACCGTAAATCATAGATCTAAGGGTAAAGCATCGGGAAATGCCAAGCCTCAAACCAAGGAAACTGACAATTCCAACCTGTTTGCCATCCTTGAGACAAAAGAGATGGAGTTCGAAGAAACTATCATAGACAAACCCAAAGAAAAATAAAATCAATAAGATGCTGACTCAGATTAGCATAAGCATAGAAAGATAGACCCTAACAAAGACATGACCGTGGAAGAAGTTGAAAACCAAGGAAACATCAATGAATATAAGGAAGTGGACATAAAAAGTCATGAGATACATAAAATTGTTGAGGTATGTAAGAGGGGATACCTCTCCACAATCCCAATGCTCTGCATCAAACTAATCTAGAGGGCCATTCTGGCAGCCAGCTCCAATATTGCATCTCCCTTAGACTCTCAACACCAGCATAGTAACTCCCTTGGCATTCTTCCTTCTCGGTGAGGAAATAGTAAATTGGAGGTGGTAAGAAAGGAAGGAACATGAACCAACAAAGGATATCAGGCCTTGGAAAATAGTTGACTGCATAAAGTAACAACATGCCACTATCTGAGTAGTTGTAATCCTTACCTTCTCACCAATAGTTTTTCAATGAAGTTTATATCTTGGAACATTAGATGTCTCGGAGGGAAAAGAAAGAGAAGAACCCTCTGATCCAAGATCCATCAAGAAAATCCTATTGTTATTATGATTCAAAAAACAAAATGTACAATGGAAGCAATGCATGCCTATGAGTCCTTCTGCTGGAAAGGATGCAACATGATGACAGTCGATGCAATAGGTGCCACAGGAGGTATACCTAATCTATGGGATCCAAAAACCATACATCTGTCCACTATGTTTTCAACAAAGTTCTCCCTATCCTCTTCCTTTGTTCTAAAAATCACAAGGTTCTCGAGCACTCTAACTAGAGTCTATGGCCTAGCCAACCCATATCTGAATCAGGGCTTCTTCAACTCACTAATGAGGATAAAAACCATGGAAGGTGAATGGATCATGCAAGGGGATTTCAACATGATATCCTCCTATATAGAAAGAAAAGGAGGAACTTCTCAGCTGGACCCATCCAACAGAGCGTTTGGACATCTTATTGCTACTCTTGACATGGTAGAAATCAAGCCAAAAATTGGTGTCCACATTCAGAATAACAAAAGAGGAGGTGCCCATCAGCTGGCCTCTAATCTAGATCACTTCCTCCTTGTATCCATCCTGCTTTTCTTAGGGGAAAGCATGGAATCCTTCATTCTCCTGATTGTTGGCTTAGATCACTGGCCCATAAGACTAGAAATCAACCAAAACATTGAGCCATGCAATAGACCTTTTAGGTTTGAGAATTTTTGGATGGATTATATTGACTTCATGGAAACCCTCTCTCAATGGTGGCACAATGCACTAAGACAAGGTGGATAAAAAATGTACATTCTTCAGCAGAAAATCAAATGGGTCAAAGGGAAATTAAAAATATGGAATAAATAAATCTTTAGCAACATCTTTGAATCCAAGAGAATCCTTGAGGAAGAGTGTGAAGAACCTCCAATAATTAATTAATGAAAATATACAAGATAGCAGAAATAACATAACTCAGATCGCTTTTATTGATCCCAGGCCACTTCGAGGGGGAAACCTCCTTTGAGCAAGCTCAATACAAATAAATTCACGATACCTTCATTGCCCTGAACAGACACTTATATACTAAGTCTATGCCCAATACTATAGGTCAATACCATGGGACATTATAAATACTACGGGACAACTTACAAAGCATATGCGTCCAATACTATGGGTCAATACCATGGGCTAATACAAACTATGTATCAACAAATACTACGGGACGACTTACAAAGCATATGCATCCAACAACAATATACTAATAAAGTAAAGCGAAGGGTTGACACGGGTTCCTAAAATCCCCTTTCCCTTATAAAAAGATTTGTCCTCAAAGCTTTAGATGTGGAAATTGATGCAGAATCTGAAGGAGTGGTTCCCTTGTAGCATCCTCGGGTTGCATTCCGTGCCACTGAATTAATGCCTCTGTGATAGACTGAGAGAGAAGCTGATGGATTTTGAGTTTTAGGGAGGATTGCTTGGAAGGCTGTAGATGAAGAAGAACCATATCAGCTGCGAGAAAATGGCGCTTAGAACGGTGTTGATCGGCATGTTGTTTTAGTCAAATTCTTGCCATGTGAAGATTATCCTACAGAATGAAAAGAATCTAATCGCGGTTTTGAAGAACCGAGTCAATTGCCTAAACTGAGGAACTGTTGAGGGTGTATGGAAGAAGAGCTGGCAGTGCTTGTCCATAGATTGCATCATATGGTGTCATTTTAGATGTGGTATACCACCAGAGTGCTTTAAGGAAATCCATAGAAATAGCTATCCAAATATGTGTAGGGATGAGCAAAGGTTTGAGCAGTCGCGAAAGGAGTGTCGTTTCACCCTTGGTGACCTAGAAAGTATCACAGTCAATCACCATCTGTTGAATTGTCATTTTCAGTCCCTGCCAAATTGTAATACCCCATTTTGACCCTTAGAATATATTAGCTTTTAATGTAAATATTGTATACATGTGATGTATGTTTTCCTAGCGTGGAGTTCAAGGCCAAGGCCCCACTAGTGGAAGATCGAATTTTATTTAAAATGCTAGTATTATATATTATGTTACCCATGTGCTATTTAGCCATGGAACATTGTAAAAATGACGTAAATAAACATCATGCAATAAAATACCAAAACTAACTATGGAAGCAACTAATGAGAAGGGGCCATGTGTATCCACTAGGGAGTGGTGAGGGGGTTGTGGGGATGAACTTTATGCTGCCAAATGTCATTGTAAGAACCCATTTGACCTTTTTTGCTGGCATTTAATTCTATGTAACAAAGTTGTTGAAGAAATCAGTTCAAGGCTTCAATGGAGCATGGGTAGCCCATAAATTATGGAAGAGTATGGGCTCTATTTTCTTGACCCACAAGTCACTCTACCTCATGGGAATTGGTTCTTTTTCATTCCTATTCCATTGTTGAACATCCCGGCATGAGTTTTCATCCATTATGAATTTCCAGCAGTGAGAAAAACCAGAAATCGCAACTTTGCAAGAACCCACGTTTTGAAGAGCCATAAACGCCCAGAATTGGTATTTGACAGTGAAATCTAATGGGGGGTCCATAGATATGAACCTTGGAGCGAAATTGAGAGTATTAGATACCCCGAAATCCATTGGAAACCCCAGTTTTTATAGCCCAAAAATCCAGTGATGGGATTGAGTTATGTGATGACAGAATTGTGAGAAATCTAAGTGTGAATGTTTGAACAAAGAATTGGATTGCTTGAATTTACTTGAGATGTTTGTATCTCTATGGTTGAGCTCACTGACTTAGCATTCTGTGCCGTTTGCTTATTTCATTCTTGATAAACCCAACTATGTGTTGGCTTAGCATGACTGTTTGAGTGAAACCATGGATGTTAGTGAGCCCATCTAGTTCCTCCTTAGTGGATACACAATCCATCTCAGGGGTGGTCTTTCAGCTAAAAGAATACAGGCTGGATAGAGACCTATGGTTGGCTGGAACATTGCTCTCCCATAGCCAGTTGTTTGGACAACTTTATATCAAAGATAAGTGTTCTCTGTGTTTAAATTATATGCATTATGTGTTTTGCAATGTGTTAATTCTGAATGTTAATTATTCATGTTAATGAGATGAAATGAATATCTTCATATGGTTGAAATGAAGCTTGTGCATATCATAAGAATGTGATTGATTCTCTGTTTGTTGATTCATCATCTACTTGGGATAGATATGCTGATGCATTACTGTTTATGTGTGTGCAAATGTGTTTTAATTCCGTTGTGTTTATATTGAGTTTGAATATGCACACAAAAGTTTTTAATTGTTATGAATTTATGAGTAATGTTTGGGGCCGAGTTTACCAAATAATCCCAGTATGTTGGTCATGTTGCCTCCCTTGCATCGGATTGACGGGAGGGGACGTGACACAAAAGAAGTTACATTATTCCCGGTCATATGTTTTGAGGAACCTAGAGTGCCCTGTCGATGGAGAGGCATGGAGTTCATAAAAGGAAGAGCCATGTTGATCATATTGCAACCAATTTGGAACAAGCAGAGAAATAGCTGTAAGAGAAACTAGGTCATCAAGTGTGCAAGAAGGAGCATCTGCCACCAGATTGTCCTTCTCCTTCTTGTAAGTGATTGCATAGGAAGAACCCATGAGTTGGATAACCCATTTCAGGTGTACTAGGGAGGAGACCCATTGTTCCAAGAAATTTTTCAGACTCTTGAGATCGATCTTGATGCATAAATAATTCCCTAATAGGGATGGCTGCCACTTCTAGACTGCATGCAAAATAGCCACCGATTCCTTTTGAGATGTAGATGCGGCTACATTATGACCGGAAAAGTCTCTTGAAGGCAGCAAGCCCATTGGTTCAGCAAAGACACCTGCATATCTATCCAAGGAAGTAGTAGAGACCGTTGATGGGTTCTTCTGAATAGAATGGAGCTGAGTGATCACACCATGTGATTTCTTCTTAAGGATCTTTTCCAGGCGATGTGAACTGATGATGTGAAGAGACCTTGGTTGTAAGACCGTAAATTTGTGTTGTTTCCCATTGACTAAAAACTGCATCCAAAGTTCAGCAAAATCCCATAAAATGGGGCCAAGAGTACATAACCATTGAATGTCCCAAACCACATCACATCCACCTAAGGACAAGGCAAACATGTCAGAGCGCAGGTTATAATCTTCCAGAGAGATATGCACAATGTGACACTTCCTCTTGCAAGGTAAGGTGCCCGCATTGGCAACCATGACATTAATGTTGGAGCAAGGATGGACAAAACAATCATCCTGTTTGGCAATCCGAGGGTCAATGAAGTTATGAGTGCTACCAGAATCAATGAGTATGGGAAGAGGGAGCTTCTTGAAGCAACCCCTGACCTGCATTGTTTGTGAGGTGGTGACGCTGGTTACAGCATGGAGAAATATCACTGGTGGGTCGTCTTGAGATGGGGGGTCAATAGGCGGGTGCTGAATGTTGACCTGGTCATCTATTGTATCCAGAGCTTCTTCACCAACTTCAGAGGCAAGCGGAGAATCCACATCCAAAAGATAGAGCTTTTGCTCAACACATCTATTCCCTCGAGTGAATTTCTCATCACAATTATAACAAGGCCCTTTTTCTCAGCATGCCCGCATCTATGGTTCAAAGAAATGCTTGATAGGAGTTGGTCGAAGAGTTGGCGTGATGGAAGTTCATTGGGAACCCATATTTTTGAAGGGAACAAAGGTGGGTTTGGAGTGTTGTTGGGCTGTGATCTTGTCCTCTTCCAACTTAACCAACCCTAGGACTTGCATCATTGTTTTGGGATAGAACATTTTGACCTCTGAGTGGATGTTATCCTTGAGACCACTAATAAAAAAACTCATGTAGAAAAAGATTGTCTCAAAGCTTAGGAAGAGATTTGTCTTCAAAGATTTAGATGTGGAAATTGATGCAGAATTTGAAGGAGTGGTTCCCTTGTAGCATCCTCGGGTTGCATTCCATGCCACTGAATTAATGCCTCCGTGATAGAGTGAGAGAGAAGATGACGGATTTTGAGTTTCAGGGAGGATTGCTTGGAAGGTTGTAGATGAAGAAGAACCATATCGGCTACATGAAAATGGCGCTCAAAATGGTGTTGATCGACGTGTTGTTTCAGTCAAATTCTTGGCATGTGAAGATTGTCCTGCAGAATGAGAAGAATGTGATCGTGGTTTCGAAGAACCGAGTCAATTGCCTAAACTAAGGAACTACTGAGGGTGTATGGAAGAATAACCGACGATGCCTATCCATAGATTACTTCATATGGTGTCATTTTAGATGTGGTATTGTACCACCAGAGCGCTTTAAGGAAATCCATAGAAATAACTATCCAAATCTGTGTAGGGATGAGCAAGGGTTCGAGCAATCCTGAAAGGAGTGCCATTTCACCTTGGTAACCAGGAAAGTATCACAGTCAGCCACCATCTGTTGAATTGTCATTTTTAGTCATTTCCAAAAGAAGTTACATTGTTCCCGATCATACATTTTGAGGAACCTAGAGCGCCCTGCTGATGGAGAAGCATGGAGTTCATAGAAAGAAGAGCCCCATTGATAAGATTGCAACCAATTTGGAACAGGCAGAGAAATAGTTGTAAGACAAACTAGGTCATCAAGTGTGCGAGAAGGAGCATTTGCCACTAGATTGTCCTTATCCTTCTTGTAAGTGATCACATAGGTAGAACCCATGAGTTGGATAACTCATTTCAGGTGTACTGGGGATGAGACCCATCGTTCTAGGAAATTTTCTAGACTCTGGAGATCAATCTTGATGCATAAATAATTCCCTAATAGGGATGGCTTCCATCTAGACTGCATGCAAAATAGCCAGCAATTCCTTCTGAGATTTAGATGCAGCTAAATTCTGACGAAAAAGTCTCTTGAAGGTGGCAAGCTCACTGGTTCAGCAAAGACACTTGCATATCTATCCAAGGAAGTAGTAGAGACCGTTGATGGGTGAATCTGAATGGAATGAAGCTAAGCGATCATCACACCATGTGATGTCTTCTTAAGGATCTTTTCCAGGTGATGTGAACTGATGATGCGAAGAGACCCTAGTTGTAATCCCGTAATATTGTGTTGTTTCCCATTGACTGAAAACTGCATCCAAAGTTCAGCAAAATCCCATAAAATGGGGCCAAGAGTGCGTAACCATTGAACACCCAAAACCACATCACATTTGCCTAAGGTCAAGGAAAACATGTCAGAGCATAGGTTATAATCTTCCACAGAGATACGCCCATTGTGACACTTCCCCTTGCAAGGTAATGTGCCCCCGTTGGCAACCATGACTTCAAAGTTGGAGCAAGGATGGATGAAATAATCAGCCTATTTGGAAATCCAAGGGTCAATGAAGTTATGAGTGCTACCAGAATCAATGAGTATGGTAAGAGGGAGCTTCTTGAAGTAACCCCTGACCTGCATTGTTTGTGGGGTGGTCACGTCGGTTACAGCATGGAGAAATATCGTTGGTGGGTCGTCCTGAGATGGGGGGTCAACAGGTGGGTTTTGAATTTCTACTTGATCATCTATTGTATCTGGAGCTTCTTCACCAAGTTTAGAGGCAAGCAAAGAATCCACATCTAAAAGATAGAGATTTTGCTCAACACATCTATGCCCCTGAGTGAATTTCTCATCACAATTATAACAAAGCCCTTTTTCTCAGTGTGCCCGCATTTCTGGTTCAAACAAATGCTTGATAGGAGTTGGTCAAGGAGCTGGCGTGAAGGGAGGTCGTTGGGAACCGATATTTCTAAAGGGAACAAAGGTGGGTTTGGAGCATTGTTGGGCTGCGATCTTCTCCTCTTCCAAAGTAGCCAACCCTAGGACTTCCATCATTGTGTTGGGACAGAACATTTTGACCTTTGAGTGGATGTCATCCTTGAAACCACTGATAAAACAAGTAATGTAGAATTCATCAGACAATCCTTCTATGTGATTGGCCAGTTTCTCAAATTCTGTCTGATATTCTCTCACTGTGCCAATTTGGCAAAGTTTAGTGAGTGATCCTGAGAATTCACCAAAAGCACTAGGACCAAAACGTTGCAAAAGGACTTGGCAAAAATCTGTCCAGTTTGACTCGTGATGAGCTTTGATGTACCAATGGTACCATTGAAGGGATTCTTGTTCCAAATGAAAGGATGCAAGTGGAACTTTCTGGACATCAAAAGTATTATGCAAAATGAAATATTGTTATGGTCGGTATATCCATCCAGTTGGATCAATACCATTGAAGCGAGGAAAATCAAGATTCGGCCCACGAAAATTGTTGGAAGAAGAAAAGCCAATGGCTGCAAAAGATTCTAGCTATCGGTTATTGTTCATGGTTGAATGCTGAAGATGGAGGTTGAGAAATTTTTCATCCAGATCCTAGAGTTTGGTTTGGCTTGTTGCAAGTGCTTCCTCCATTGTTTTTTCTCATGCAGGTGACAACCATAACCAGTAGTTTTTGTTTTGGGGGGAGGGAAAATTGTTGAATATTGGAACTTCTAAGAATATTATATTTGTACATTATTATTCCGGAGATGTTTCATTCCTCCGAGGTGATTCTATTATGTATCCGGAGATGTTTATTCCTCCAATCGTTTGTGGGAACTAGGGTTATTAGACCCACCATGTGGGGGTCGGCCCTGGGTTTATATTTTAGGGGTTATTAGACTTCTCTAGAAGAGGTCGGCCCCATTAGGGATTTTTGGTCAGTTAAGAACTAGTATAAATAGAGGAGGAGAGCTCCTCATTTGACACACTTCCACAACTTAGAAAGTAGAGCACTTGTGTCTGGGAGGTCTGCATATGAGGTAGAGAAGAAGGACAAGTCTTGGAGCATATCTTGTATTTTGGTTGATCATCTTATTGAGGAAAGCTTTGCTGGGTTTTCTACCCCATGAGGGTTTCCTAGGGTAAATCCTGTGTCTATCTTGTGATTATGTTTCTTTCAGTGATCTTGCTAGTCTATTTGGTTTAAACTTAACATGGTATCAGAGCTAGCCTGAATAGAACATCTTTCACAAGGTGAAATTATATTTCTCTCTCTCTCCCAAAATTAGGGTTTCTGCAAAAGTTAGTATTTTTGGTTTCTGGTTGCATGGCTGAATAGCTCTTCTAAAGATCTATCTTTTGAGCCTTGGATCGAGGTTTTTGGTTGGGTAGAACTCCAGGAAAGTCAAACCCTAGTTTTACCAAAAGTGCAATAAACCAAAAATTCTGTTGCAGATCCGGAAAAGTAAAAAGTTAAATTTTCCGGGTAAGTATTACTCTATCTCTTATCTCTTGGACTCCCCCTAGAGAAGATTGCTCCAAGAACTAAGCTTGAAGACAAAGTAGAAGGTATAGAGAATTTTCGGGCATGGAAATACAGAATTGGTCTCATTCTTGAAGAGAATGATCTTGCTTATTATATCAAGGATGAAGTTGCAGAACCTGAAGGAGATGGAGCCAAAGAGAAGCATATGAAGGATTTGATTAGGGCAAAGAGAATCATAGCTGATTCTATTAAAGACCACTTGATTCCCCAAGTGGCTTCCAAGAAGACTCCAAAGGAAATGTATGATGCTCTAGGAAGAATGTATGAAGGAAAGAAAATCAATAGGAAGATGAACCTAAGAACTCGGTTGAAGAGCACCAAGATGCACAAAGGAGAATCCATTCAAGACTACTTTTCAAGTGTCTCCCAAATCAAGGAGAAACTAGATGCCATTGGTGATACTCTTGATGAAGATGAACTTGTGATGACTGCTCTAAATGGTCTCACTAGACCTTGGGAGTCATTTATACAAACTATGTGTGCCAGAAAGGAAAGTATGAAGTTTGATGTAGTTTGGGAGGACTGTGTTCAAGAAGAAGCTAGGGTAGCCAACAAAGAATCCCTTCTCAAAGAAGATGACCAAGCCTTGGCCACGCACAGTAAGAGAAGGAAGAATCAATCTCACTTCAAGAAGTTCAATCACAAGGAACCTCATTCTCCTCAAAAATTTCAGAAGAAAGGAAAAGGAATGTTCTCTTCTTTCCAATGTTTCCATTGTCATAAGGAAGGTCTCATTGCTATATTTTGTCCTTCAAAGAAAAAGAAAAATCTTCATTATAAAAGACATCAAGCACATCTTGCAGAAGACGATAGTGAAGAAGAAGAAGAGGAGGAAGTAAGGCCTCATAGAAAAAAATCCAAAAGAGATGAAGAAGAAGAAGAGAGGCCCCTTCCTAGGAAAAGATCCAGAAGGAATGAAGAAGAAGATGCAGAGGAATATGTTCTATTTTCTGCACTCTCTGGATCTGTGTCTCTTGGAGAAGATACATGGCTCATTGATATTGGTGCTTCAAAGCACATGACAGGCCAAAAGAAAACTCTCTCAAGACTTGAAGAAAAGTCTTCTCCACAAAAGGTATCTTTGCGTGATGATTATCAATATCCCATCAAGGGAATTGGTGAAGCAAATTACAAGCTTGATTCTGGAACACCTTTGAAAATGAAAGAAATTTTGTATGTACCAGGTTTGAAGAAGAACCTACTTTCTATCTCAACACTAGATAATAAAGGATTTAGAATTGCATTTATTGATGGACAAGTGCTCATGTCGACCAAAGGAAAGTCAATTGATGATGCAATTGTTATTGGTGAAGAAGAAGGAGGACTTTACAAACTCAAGGGTTATCCAGAAGCTGCCCTTGTCCATGCAACCACTAGCCCCAGTGAACTGTGGCATAGAAGGCTCACCCACATTAATTACAAGGCCCTACCCTATGTGAGCAAGGTGGTCATAGGTCTACGAGACTTAAATATTGATCATAATGGCTCATGCAAAGGATGTGAAAAGGGGAAGAATGTCAAGAACCCCTTTCCAAAGAGTGAAACAAAGAGTAAGAACATTTTAGAGTTAATTCACTCAGATGTATGTGGACCAATGCCCGCCACATCCCTAAGTGGGTTTGAATACTAGTTCACATTCATTGATGACTATTCAAGGAAGAATTGGATATACTTTCTAAAAGGAAAGAATGAAGTCTTTGGAAAATTCAAAGAATTCAAGGCCTTAATAGAAAATCTCTCAGAAAAGAAAATCAAGATTCTTAGAACAGATAATGGCAGAGAATATACTTCAAAGGACTTTGAAGACTTTTGTAAGGAAGCTGGAATCAAGAGGGAATTAACCACTCCCTACAATCCCAAACAAAATGGGGTTGCTGAAAGAAAGAATAGAACTATCATGGAAGCTGTAAAGACTATGATACATGATCAAGTTCTTCCCATGTATCTATGGGATGAAGCAGCCAGGACAACTGTCTATGTACAAAATAGACTTTCTCATAGTGCTCTTGAATTTAAGACTCCAGAAGAAGTGTTCACAGGAAAGAAGCCTGAGGTAAGTCAACTCAAAATATTTGGATGTCCTGTGTATATTCACATTCCAAAAGAAAAGCGAACCAAGTTAGATCCCTTTGGTAAGAAAGGAATATTTGTTGGATATTGTGAAACATCCAAAGCTTTCAGAATTTACATACCTGGTTTTCATCATATGGAGATAAGTAGAGATGTAACATTTGATGAAGAAGTAGCTATCAAGAAATCTAGGAAGTGCCAACTTGAATAAATCTATCAAGAATATACACCTCCTAAAGTCACAGAAGCTATTCCCATCCCTGAAAATGATGCACCAGAAGAGCATGACATGATAGAACCTCAAGAACCCCCCATTGCAAATCTATCTAGAAAAAGAAGGCCAGCTTGGGCTAGAGACATTATTCAAGGAGCTGAAAAATATGGAGATCCTGAAAGTTCCGATAGAGAAAGGAAGAAACCCAAGTTAGTATCCAATTATGTGGCCCTAATATGTGATCTTGTGGATCAACAACCCACCAGCTATGAGGAGGTAGCTCAGAAGAAAGAATGGGTAGAAGCTATGACAGAAGAGTACCAGTCAATAATGAAAAATGATGTTTGGGATATAGTTCCCAAACCAAAGGATAAAAGTGTGGTTTCTTCCAAATTGATATTCAAGATAAAACATGCTGCAGATGGTAGCATTGAAAAATATAAGGCAAGATTTGTAGCCAGAGGATTCTCTCAAAAGGAGGGAATAGAATATGAAGAAATATTTGCACCAGTTGCTAGGTACACATCAATAAGAACTATCATGGCACTTGCATCTATGATGAAGTGGAAACTACACCAGATGGATGTTAAAATAGCCTTCCTGAATGGTGTCATTGAAGAAGAAGTGTACATAGAACAACCACAAGGATTTGAGGAAACTGAAGAAGGAATTATATGGATTGAAGCAAGCTCTCAGATCTTGGTATGGAAGGATTGACAGTTTCTTAATAAGCATGGGCTGTACCAAGAGTAAAGCTAACCCCAATCTTTATCTCAAGGTGATGGATGATGAAGGAGTTATACTATTGTTATGTGTAGATGATCTATTTCTAACCGGAAATGAGAAACAAATTGTTGAATGCAAGAAGAAGCTTTCTTCAGAATTCGAGATGAAAGATCTCAGATTAATGCACTACTTCTTAGGTCTAGAAGTATGGAAAGAACCAAAAGGAATCTTTCTAAATCAAGGTAAGTATGCTGTGGAGATTTTAAAAAGATTTGATATGTTGGAGTGTAAAGCCATGGCTACTCCCATGGACTCCAACTTGAAGTTATTAGTTAATGACTCATCAGAATTAGTGGACATAACTCTATATAGACAAATCATTGGGTCATTGACATATTTAAAAAATACTAGGCCAGATATATGCTTTGCTGTAAATACCTTGAGTCAGTATCTAGTAGAACCTAGAAAGGTTCACTTAATAGCTACAAAGCATTTAATGAGGTACCTAAAGGGTACATTAGATTTTGGTCTATATTATCTTGGAAACCATGAACTCAGATTACATGGTTATTCAGATTCTGATTGGGCAGGAAGTGTCTCAGACAGAAAGAGTACATCAGGTGGATGCTATGGTCTTGGATCTGCCATGATATCATGGTTCAGTAAGAAACAATCTAGTATGGCTCTCAGTACTGTTGAAGTAGAATATATAGCTTCCTGCTCTGCTAGTTGTGAAGCCGTGTGGCTTCAGAAGCTATTATCTGGAGTGTTTGACTTAGAATTGGATCCCATTGTGATCATGTGTGACAATCAAAGCTGTATCAAGATGGCAGAAAATCCAGTGTTCCATGATAAGTCAAAACACATAGAGATCCAATATTTCTACATACAAGATATGGTGCAAAGAGGAGCTATTAAACTCGAGTAGGTGAGTACCGAGGAACAAATTGCTGACATATTAACCAAACCTCTGTCTCGAGTAAAATTTAAATATTTCTGAGACAAGCTTGGTGTAGTTCAAAAGGACCCTCCTTGAAAGGGGGAGTGCTATAATCACTGATGATGAAATTGCCCTCATTGACAGCTAAGGTCGATGATAAGGATACCTGGTTATTAAACCTAGATATTTATATGTGCTTAGATTTAGGACTCTTATACTTAGAATACTTATATTACTTGTTTTTGATGTATTGATGAGGATACATGTTTTATATTGATGTATTGATGAGGATACATGTTTTTATATTGATGTATTAATGAGAATACATGTTTCTATATTTCTTATGTATTGATGAGGATACATGTTTTATATTGATGTATTGATGAGAATACATGTTTGTATATTTCTGATGTATTGATGAGGATACATGTTTTATATTGATGTATTGATGAGGATACATGTTTCTATATTTCTAATGTATTGATGAGGATACATTTTTTATATTGATGTATTGATAAGGATACATGTTGATGTATTGATAAGAATCCATGTTTCTATATTTCTGAAGTATTGATGAGGATACATGTTTTTTATTGATGTATTGTTGAGGATACATGGTTTGATAACATGTAAACATGTATTGATGAGGATACTTGTATGTACTTGTACTAGTGATGTACTAACGGTGTTGGTATTGATGAGGATGTTAAATTTTCAGAATTTACTTCAATCTGATCTAGGATCTTAACTGAGAGAACAACATGTACAACAAATCTACAGCATATCATTCATGGACACAATAATGCAAGAACAGAAGAGACACTGAGTTTACTTGGGGAAACTCATGTGAAAAACTCCAATAACTTCCTCAGAGATAGATAGAGCAATGATACAACCAGAATACAAGAGATAGTCTTCTCCTAGCAGCAGAGCCTCCTCCTCCACAAATGCGCCACTCTCCACAGTGTGAGTGAGAGAATAGAATATGTAAAATGAGAGAGACACACTCTCTACTTATACACTAACTTGACTTGACCTTTACTGAACTAGGTCGGCCTCAACTTAACCACTTAACATAATGCTGACTGGGACGACCGCCACTAGGGTGGTCTAATAACCCTTTGACCCACATGACTTATACACGGTCGACCCCAACAAGGTGGTCTAATAACCCATCAATTATAAGTTACGACACTTACAATATAAATGACGACACTTTCGTATAGAGGAATAATAACATCTCTATAGGAATACAACCACTTTGAATAATAACATCTCTATAGAGGAATAATAACATCTCTATAGGAATACAATATACATATATGTGAAATACATTCCGAAGTTACATATACATCAACAGAGGATACAGGTGGGGATTGTATCATCCCCCGACTTCGGTCCCTTGAATTGATCCGTAGGTGTATGGTCTCCGAAAATGAAGTCCTTATTGGACAGGTGGGGATTGTATCTTCCCTGGACTTTGGTCCCTTGAATTGATCCGCAGATGTATGGTCTCCAAAAATGAAGTCCTTATTGGATAGGTGGGGATTGTATCATCCCCGGACTTCGGTCCCTTGAATTGATCCGTAGACGTATGGTCTCAAAAAATGAAGTCCTTATTGGATAGGTGGGGATTGTATCATCCCCGGAATTCGGTCCCTTGAATTGATCCATAGACGTATGGTCTCCAAAAATGATTTCCTTATTGGATAGGTGGGGATTGTATCGTCCCCGGACTTCGATCCTTTGAATTGATCCATAGCCATATGGTCTCCGAAAATGAAGTCTTTATTGGACAGGTGGGGATTGTATCATCCCCGGACTTCGGTCCCTTGAATTGATCTGTAGACATATGGTCTCCGAAAATGAAGTCCTTATTGGACAGGTGGGGATTGTATCATCCCCGGACTTCGGTCCCTTGAATTGATCCGTAGACGTATGGTCTCCAAAAATGAAGTCCTTATTGGACAGGTGGGGATTATATCGTCCCCGGACTTCAGTCCCTTGAATTGGTCCGTAGACGTATGGTCTCCGAGAATGAAGTTTTTAGTGGACATGTGGGACTAATCATCCTTAGACCGTAAATCCCGTAATTCCAAAACGAAGGATTGTCTTAAAAGAGATTGAGTGGGACTAATCATCCTTAGACCGTAAATCTCGTAATTCCGAAAGGAAGGATTGTGTTAAAAGAGATTGAGTGGGACTAATCATCCTTAGACCGTAAATCCCGTAATTTCGAAAGGAAGGATTGTCTTAAAAGAGATTGAGTGGGACTAATCATCCTTGGACCGTAAATCCTGTAGTTCTGAAAGGAAGGATTGTCTTAAAAGAGATTTAGTGGGACTAATCATCCTTACACCATAAATCCTGTAATTCCGAAAGGAAGGATTGTCTTAAAGGAGATTGAGTGGGACTAATCCTCCTTAGACCATAAATCTTGTAATTCCGAAAGGAAGGATTGTCTTAAAAGAGATTGAGTGGGACTAATCATCCTTAGACCGTAAATCCCGTAATTCCGAAAGGAAAGATTGTCTTAAAAGAGATTGAGTGGGACTAATCATCCTTAGACCGTAAATCCCGTAATTCTGAAAGGAAGGATTGTCTTAAAAGAGATTGAGTGGGACTAATCATCCTTAGACCGTAAATCCCGTAATTCTGAAAGGAAGGATTGTCTTAAGAGATATTGAGTGGGATTAATCATCCTTAGACCATAAATCTTGTAATTCTGAAAGGAAGGATATTCTTAAACATGATTGTGATGGACCCCATAATTCCGAAAGGAAGGATCACTAGAGTTGATATGACTGTATCATCCCTGGACCTCGGTTCAAAATATACGTGATTTGGATTGTATCATCCATGGACCTAGGTCCCAAAGAGATCAAGATTGAGCATCCTGTCGATGATCGTGTGATGACGATGCTGATGATCGCAACGATGATGTTGATGTTCTAGTAATTGGTTGACTTACTGATGATAATGTAATGAAGAAAGCTTCCGATGATATACAGATGTATCATGTGTAATGTAGTCGATGAGTCCTTGCTCCTGCAGACGTGGTTATAATATCCTTCTTATTAAGGGGGAGTGTTGAATATTGTAACTTCTAAGAATATTATATTTGTACATTATTATTCCGGAGATGTTTCATTCCTCCTAGGTGATTCTATTATGTATCTGGAGATGTTTATTCCTCCGATGGTTTGTGGGAACTAGGGTTATTAGACCCACCATGTGGGGGTCGGCCCTGGGTTTATATTTTAGTGGTTATTAGACTTCTCTAGAAGAGGTCGGCCCCATTAGAGATTTTTGGTTAGTCAGGAACTAGTATAAATAGAGGAGGAGAGCTCCTCATTTGACACACTTACACAACTCAAAAAGTAGCGCACTTGTGTCTTGGAGGTCTGCATCTGAGGTAGAGAAGAAGGACAAGTCTTGGAGCATATCTTGTATTTTGGTTGATCATCTTATTGAGGAAATCTTTGCTGGGTTTTCTACCCAATGAGGGTTTCCCAGGGTAAATTATGTGTCTATGTTGTGATTATGTTTCTTTCAGTGATCTTGCTAGTCTATTTGGTTTAAACTTAACAGGAATGGGTAGAAAAACACAAACAAAAGCATATTTAGTAAAGGGAAATTTGGATTTGGGAAAAACTCTGATGGTTAATTAGGGTTTGACTAGGTTTTGGACACTTTCGAATGGACAGGGGAGCAGAAAATGAAGATTTCAGATGTGGGGTGAAAGAATACGAAAATTTGTCAAAGAGGGACAAAGAAGCAGAAATAGGGAATGAACACGGTGGCAAAATTTGGAGGCGAGTGGGTGAAAATTGAAGAAGTTATGGAAAACCCTAAAAATAGACAAATGTGAAATTTCTGGCTTTGGGAAGTAGAATTTGGGATAGGGTCCTCAAGAATGAAATATGCAGAATGGGGTTGCAGGGGTGTCTAGGAAGTTTCAAGGGAAACAGAGTTACAACAAGGGAGATATGGCAAAAAAATGTTGTTTTTGTTTTTTGTTTTTTGTTTTTATTTTTTTTTCAGAATGGATTTGCTACGGCGCAGAAGGGATAAGAAATAGATGGATCTACAATGATGCTGAAGTGATTGGCAACAGATGGATCTGACACAGTGCCGAATGGATCGAAAATGGCTGGATCTGAAATGGTTGGATCTGAAATGACTCGGAATGGATCCCAAACGAAGTGGATGTGATCAGCAATAGTTCACCTAAAAATAGATATGGAGCCCAGGTATGTTCAGCTTCCTAATAGTTCAGGGGTTTCACTCGACTAGTAATGTTGTCTAACGGCTTGCGTATTGGGGCAGTACCCCTCACTCCACGGCTCAGGTAAAACTGATAACCGCTTTGCCACAAACGACAACTCTTGGTTTACCTCACGGGTGGGAACTAGTCAATCAGGTAGGGGTCGTTGCCCTTTTTGCTTGCAGGTCCTCTCAATGGGCTAGCTACTTTGGGGTTCTTGTGGTACTCCTCACAATGAGTTTTAGGGCTTATGCCCAAGTACTTCCCATAGTTAAGTGAATTGGGATTATTCCCAGATCCGATCTTGCACAACAGATGCAAAAAACAAAATGGCAGAAATTCCACCCAACAAGCCCAAGAAAGTGCTCTGATACCAGATGTGAAGAAACTTCAACAATTAATTAATGAGAATATATAAGATAGCAGAAATAAATGAACTCATAATCGCTTTTATTGATTATAGGCCATTTAGAGGGGGAAACCTCCTTTGATCAAGCTCAATACAAATAACTTCACGGTACCTTCATTGGCCTCAACACACACTTATATACTAAGTCTAATCCCAATACTATGGGTCAATACCATGGGACATATAATATTATGGGATGAATTACAATGCATATGTTACCAATACTATGGGTCAATACCATGGGATAATACAAACTATGGATCAACAAATACTATGGGACGAATTACAAAGCATATGCGTCCAACAACAATATACTAACAAAGTAAAGAGAAGGGTTGACACAGGTTCCTAACAAAGAGATGGAAGAGCTTCAACAGAAAGATCTAGTGGATGGCTACATTGAGTAGCTGCTGGAGGAAGACAAGCGGATCTAGGAGGCCCTCAAACACATAATGGATCAAGAGGAGACAATTTGGAAACACAAATCTAGAATTCAATGGTTGAAGGAAGGAGAAAGAAATTCAAAATTCTTCCATGACTCCATGATTCAACTAATAATGTGCTCATAATAGGATCTCTCTCCTCCACTCAGGTCATAGGAAGTGCATAGCCAATCAGAAGGATATTACAAAGGAGCTGGTGGATTTCCACAACAACATTCTCAAGGAAGAAAATGAGAATCAAGAATGGGTCACAGACTCCATATTATAGCACATCCCCTCCCTGGCAACTCCGAAGCAGAATAAGAAGCTTCTTCGACCAATAAATTTGGAGGAAGTCATGGATTCCATCAAGGATATGCCAGCAAGTAAGGCCCCTTTCCTAGACGGCTTCACCACATATTTATATCATCATTAATAGAAAATTGTTAAAAAGGACATCTGGGAAGTAGTAGAGGAATCCAGACACTGGTTAAATGTTCTTCCAGCAATGAATGCACCTTTAATGACACTCATACCCAAAGAAGGTTTTCCAGTGCTACCAGATAAATTTATACCTATCTCCCTTTGCAATATCATTTACAAGATCATCACCAAAATCATAGATAATAGACTGAAGCCCATTTTAATTCACCTCACATCAAAAGGACAATCTAGTTATGTGGAGTGTTGACAAATCCTGGATGCCATTCTAACTGTTCATGAAAAAATCCAATCTATTAAGACCTAGAAGAAGTCAGGCATGATCATGAAATTGGACCTATCTAAGGCCTTTGAAAAAATATCCTAGAAATACATCCAACAAAATCTACTCGCCTTTGGTTTTGATCCCTGATGGATCTAAAGGATTATGGCATTCACCTCCTCAGCCTTATTTTCAATCTTGGTGAATGGTTCTCCTTCCCTCACTTTGAATCGTCAAGAGTCATTTGTCAAGGGGACCCACTCTCCCCCTTTCTCTTCATCCTAATGATGGAGGGACTTGGAAGGTCCCCGAAGGCTTCTCTCAACAACAACCACCTATTTGGACTTAGTCCACATAGTGACAATCTCAAAGTCTCGCACTTATAATTTTTGGATGACATCATGATTTCAGAAGTTTCCACCGTGAGGGATTCCCACACCCTCAGAATCCTACTTTAGACTTTCATGAATGCCTTAGGCATAACCCTCAATAATGACAAATGAGAGACCTTGTTTTTTAACACCACCATAAGCCTCCAGCTGTGAATCTCCTGCATTTTATCCTTCAAAAGAGGCATGTTACCCTCTTTCTACTTTGGTGTCCCTTTGATCTTATCAGCAAGCCAAACAAAATCCTGGTCCAAGTTCATAGCTAAAATGGAGCTAATTTTATCCAATTGGACCTTTCATTCACTTAAAATTTCAAGTCAACTAGTCATCCTCAATTCAGTCCTCCATGGCATGTGTTCGTATCTCATCTCAATTTTTGCTGCCCCGAAATTTATTTTGAATGAAATCATATAAATCCAATGGATGTTTCTATGGGGAGGAACAAAGGAAAAAGGGAATAAATGGGATTGGTCTCCTGGGACAAGCTATGCAAACCCAAGGTCAAAGGTGGTCTTAGACTAAGGGATCATGCAATAGAAAATCAAGCCATGTCTGCAAATTTTTGGTGGCGATGGATCACATCTCCCAAATAATTCTAGGCCCAAATTTGGCAGCATAAGTATGCCCTAGACATGAGTCATCAAGATATGATCAAAATTCATGAAACCATAGGAGGATACATAATTTGGAAGGCGACTTAGTAAAATAGGGTATTAATCCAAGACCCTGTCTTCAGGGAAATCTGCAATGGGCAAAATACCATCTTCTGGGACAATTCTTGGAAATAACACATCAAACTCAATTCCCTGGACCAGAATCAGATCCTAAGACAATTTTCAATAGACTCCAATAGGATGGTAGTGGCTTATTTTTTGAACCCATAGGGGAGGAAATCACAATGTAGGGACTAGATTGATAGGAATCAATGGCATCTAGATCCCACAGAATAAAAATGGATCATTTCCTGGAAGTATATCCAATCCCATAGAATAATCGCTCAGGATGGAGAAGATATCTTGTGATTAGGACACACCAGTAAAGGAAGCTTCACCCTGAAGGAAGCATGTACTATCCTCACTTAGGACAATCAAATATCATAGGATGACATATGGTCTCATATATGGAGTCAAAATTTATGGTTGAAAGTCTCCATTTTTATCTCGTTGGTTGCCTCAAACATAATCCTCACATGGAATCATCTCATCAAACAAGAATTTGAAGGACCCTCCATATTCTACTTATGTCACACTTCAGAATAAACTGCAAAACACATTCTCAGTCAATGCCCATTTTCCTAGCAAATTTGGGACAGGGGAGAAATCATATTCAGGAAGTCCGATCATGATAGCTCTTGCATAAGAAAGAGCATCTCCCAATTGAAGAGGTACATTAGTGAGATCGATATTGTTTGCAAACTCTGAGAATTTTTTCTAGGATTCACCCTATGATAAGTTTGGAAAGAGAAAAATAGACGCATATTCAAAAACAAAATCCAAACCAAATATTACCTATGGAAGAGAATCGAATCCCACATCATGGAAATGTTCATTATCTCTTAATGGTCTTCTGAATACTAGATCTGTCAAATTCAAGACCAAAGAATCCTCTAAGCATGGGGCATCAATCCATTAGAATCCCCTTAGACAACCCCTAGAAAAAATATTAGAAACAATAGTCCCTCATCTTGGTCTCCCCCGGAAGTGGGGTTTTTCAAGCTAAACTTTGACGGTGCCAAGAGAGGTAACCGTGACCCTGCGAGTTTCGGAGTGTTGATGTATATGTAACTTCGGAATATATTTCACATATATGTATATTGTATTCCTATAGAGATGTTATTATTCCTCTATATGGAAGTGGTTGTATTCCTATAGAGATGTTATTATTCCTCTATACGGAAGTGTCGTCATTTATATTGTAAGTGTCGTAACTTATACTTGATGGGTTATTAGACCACCTTGTTGGGGTCAGCCCTGTATAAGTCATGTGGGTCAAAGGGTTATTAGACCACCCTAGTGGCGGTTGGCCCAGTCAGCATTATGTTAAGTGGTTAAGTTGAGGTCGACCTAGTTCAGTAAAGGTCAAGTCAAGTTAGTGTATAAATAGAGAGTGTGTCTCTCTCATTTTATACATTCTATTCTCTCACTCACACTTTGGAGAGTGGTGCACTTGTGGAGGAAGAGGATCTACTGCTAGGAGAAGACTATCTCTTGTATTCTGGTTGTATCATTGCTCTATCTATCTCTGAGGAAGTTATTGGGGTTTTTCACCTTTATGGTTTTCTCCAAGTAAACTCTGTGTCTCTTGTGTGCTTGAATTATTGTGTCCATGATTGATATGCTGTAGATTTGCTGTACATGTTGTTCTCTCAGTTAAGATCCTAGATCAGATTGAAGTCAATTCTGAAAATTTAACATGCTATCAGAGCTAGCCTGAAAGAAGGCATGATATGGCATGTATGAAACTCGTTGCACTTACGATGCTAGGGCTTGATATAGCAAAAACCAGTCATCATAGCACTTTCGCTATAAATACGTTTTGGCGAAGTTTTCGGATCTAAAACTTTTACAGGTCGAAGATCAGATCTCCATGTACCTTGTGTCCAAAGAAAAACCTCTAATTCATTGTACTGTGTGATTTATGATCTGTACAATATAGGGTTTCTGCCTCTCTCAGATCTGAGTCAAAATCAGGTGACCTTGGGAAAAAGGTCATAACTTGGGCTAGGAAGCTCCAAATGAAATTTAGTAAAAAGTGAGAGGTAGTACACGGATTGTACTATCTCAAGAAAATTTTGCAGAGGCCGAATTTGAACCAATGACACGTGGCACGCCATACAATTGCGCTCTCTTGTATTATCCCATAAACAAGTAACGTTGCGACACTTGGCATAACTCTCTCTCAGAGAATCCAATTGAGGTCAGACATCTTGAAATGGAAATTTAACAGGTCATGCTATCTCAGAAAATTTTTTCCGAGGCCGAAGTTGAACCAGTGACACGTGGCACGCTGTACAAGTTTGCTCTCCTGTATTATCCCATAAACAGATCACGTTGCGACACTTGGCATAATTTTCTCTCAGAGAATCCAATTGAGGTCAGACCTGTCGGGATGGAAAGATAACAAGTCGGGCTATAGTAGGAAAATTTTTCAAACCCTGTGGATCGAAAAGTTCAGAGTTACACCATAAATAATTAGGTACATATTTCTATCAAAACAGAATTATTTTTTAGTACCTTCATTCATGGCTTCCGGAATTTAGGGCTTTGGAGAAAGTTGAAATTTTTGTAATCAGAGACCACGGCTGAATGCTACTCATGAAAATCAAAATTTAGAGACCAAGATCAGAATTTTTGGTTGGGCAGAAGTCCGGGCTTAATCAAACCCTAGTTCAGGACTTTGATCAGAAAAGTGGGAAATTAGGGCTTCTACAAAAATGGGAATTTTTTAAATATGTGACCACGGCTGGAAGCTCCTCATAAAAATAGAAGCTTAGAGCTTTGGATCAAACCTTTTGATTGGGAATAAGAGTGGGCTTCATCAAACCCTATTTCGAGGTCACGTCCAGTGAATCCGAAAGTTTCAAAGGCAAAATTGACGAGTGAAACTTTGCAGTCTTCAAATTCTGAATATACCAGCTTGATCGGCTCATCAAGATCCAGTTCCTACAAATCAAGTGGATTTGGTTAATCCTAGAAGAGGATGGATTGGTCACCTGCATAAGTGAAGAAGTTCTTGTTTCAGAGGGAGATGAGGCTAAGGCCTTCCATAAGAAGATTACAAGCAATCTTGACAGGTATGCCTTACAGGTATGTTTCAAATTCTGTTCATGGTTAAGTTTATGATATGTTTGTCTTCATATCATTACAGTAAAATGTTGATTAATTACTAGACTTTTCATATTACCTTAATAGAAGATATTCATTGATTAAGGTTTTCACACTTATGATTGTACTAATGCATTGTGATGTTGAATGAGGTTTATGTTGTTTGCTAACAAAAAAGGTACACCAAGAAAGTCAAATCATGTTCTACTTCAAGAACATATGCTGATGGTGACATGAAGACAAAGATTCATCCATTGTCATGGATCACATAGAAGATCTAATTTCGAGGTATGTATAACTTGGTTCTATAATGGTTAACTTATGAGACATGCAGGTTACTAGCACAAGTCACTGAAGAGAACCAGAAGACATTATGCGGGTATGTTAGACATAACTAGCTAGCATGCTAATCTAGGTATGTTTTTCCTATATCAAGCTAGAATCCTACCTTGTGTTAGGATATTATACTATTGTGTTGTTGATAATGATTATTCATGAAGTCATAGGTTTGAATAGTCATGGTTGTATGCATATTATGTTTCTTACCATAATTGATGATATGACTAACCAGAAGAATCATGAAGGTAAAGGTTTGAATAGTCATAGGTTTTATGCATATTTTATCTCTTATATTGATTGATGATTCAACTAACCAGAAGAGTCCTATGATCAAATAAGAAATGTATGAGTAAAAGAAGACTTCCCTGAAACCTTGAATACTAATGGTTATTATCTGTGAATGATCATGAATATACATATTTAAGATTATTGTGTTTTGATAGTATTAAGATTATACTAATAAATGTGTGATTATGTATGAGACCTCAAGGATAACACAATGATGATACTAATAAGCATGCATAGTGATTAAGGATGGATGTAAGTTCAAGGATAGGTAATCCAGGAAGCAAAGATCAAGAGGGAGCACACTCCAGCTGTTCCTGCAAGGATGCAGATATTCAAAGGGAGTTGACCATCTTTCTACATTCCACAACAGAAACATGTAGAAGAAGCTACTTCAGCAGCTCCTGCAAGGAAGCAAAGACTCAGAGGGAGTCCACCCAGCAACCAAACAAAGATAAGTATTTGAATTTCCATTTCTTACATAATGTTATTCAATGATGTATATGCTTATGTTCCTAGAATTAGGTTGTGTATTATGCATATTAGAATAGTTGCATTAATGAACAATATACTACTAATATACATGGGTAAGTGGCCTATGGCACTGTACAACATTCCATTGCTACTTATCTAGAATGAAACCTCTTTGCTGACATGTTAGGAGTTGTGCACACTCTTAACAATGTTCTGGTAGAGATTGGAATACATCTAGAAAGTTACGGAATATGGATAAATGTTGTATTGAAGCATTGGCTAAGATAATTGCATGACTGTTTGACATATTTCTTTATGTGTAAGAATTTGTTCTGAAAACTATGAGATGTTTTCTAATCATACAATTTAACTTGTTGTGTAGGAAAGATCGTATACCATCACCTACAAAAGAAGGACTACAACATTTGTTCAAGCAACAAAATTATCTATTGAAGATATTGAAGTTCCCAGGATACAAGAAGAATGCCATGATCCGTCGATCATGAAGAACGATGTTTGGGATGCGGTCCCAAGAGCTAAAGGGAAGTCTGTTGTGACTTCCAAATGGAACTATCAGATCAAGCATGTTGTAGATGGCAGCATAGAGAAATATAAAAGTGATGAAATAGAAGATACACCAGATGGATTTCAAGACAGCCTTCTTGAATGGTGTATTCATACATGTGTGCAGAACTTGGTAGGATAGACAGCTTTCTATCCAGTTTGGGATTTACCAAGAGTAAAGCGGATTCCAACCTTTACTACAAGGTTGAGGAAGGCAATCCAGTGATATTGCTTTTGTATGCGGATAACCTGTTTTTTACAGGTGAAGATAGATTGATTGCCGACACGTAGCGGAAGCTTGCTGCCGAGTTCGAGATAAAGAACTTGGGGATGATGCACGATTTGTTTTTGGCATGGAGGTGTGGCAGAGTGCAGATGGAATCTTCCTTGGACAAGGGAAGTATGCAGTAGAGATCCTGAAGAGGTTCGGGATGATGGATTGCAAGGCCATGGCCACACCTATGGCATCGAATCTGAAGCTTCTTTGTGATGCTTCATCTGAGCCGGTTGATGTCTCTATGTATCGTTAGATGATTGGGTCCTTCATGTACCTGACGAACACAAGACCAGATATTTGCTTTGTGGTGAACACATTGAGCCAGTTCCTAATGGATCCAAGGAGTGTTCACCTGGTTGCTGTAAAGCATGTTCTGAGGTACCTGAAGGGTACAGTGGATTATGGGCTCAAGTATGAAGCGAATCAAAAGTTTAACCTGCAGGGTTATGTTGATTCAGATTGGGCTGGCAGTGCTGCAGATAGGAAGAGCACATCTGGATGCTACTTCAGTATGCGATCAAGTGTGATCTCTTGGTTTAGCAGGAAGCAGTCCTGATTACAGCCAAAGCAGAGTATGTTGCGATGGATGAGCAAGCCGTTAGCCAGAGTGCAGTTTGAGTACTTCAGAGAGAGGCTTGGTGCACTTCAGATCGAGGTTCCTTCCAAAAGGAAGTGATGAGTCCAAAAGATGCAGATGCACATGAGCTTTTCTGACATGGTTGATGTGTTCTCCCATGGTCGTGATGTAATTGCTGAGCCATTATCACATGGTGGTAGATGTGTTCTCTCATGGTGGAGATGTAAGGGCTGAAGCCATTTTTCACATGGTGGTAGATGTGTTCTCCCATTGTGAAAAAGTAAGGGCTGGAGCCTTCCTCGAATGGTGGTAGATGTGTTCTCCCATGTCGGTGGTGTAAGTGTTGGATGATGTGCATATGGGCTATGCTTCGTGGACGATGAGATGATATGAAGAAGACAATGCTATGATGATTAGGAAGATCGTGGATGATGAGCATCAAGACGATGCTCCAGTTACTGCTCTGTATATGCATCAGGATGATGTTGGATATGATCAGTTGGATCATTTATATGTATATGTATGTACGCATCATGTTGGATGCTGGATATGATCAGTTGGATCATTTGTATGTATTTTGTATATGCATCATGTTGGATGCTTGGACCATGTATCTGTATATGTATCAGGTGGATACATTGTATGATCAGGAAGATCATGTATGTTGTTGATATGTATCAGGTATGATCAAGTGGATCATGTATGATGATATGTATCAGGTAGATACTTGGTATGCATTAGGTGGATGCATTGTATGATCAGGATGATCATGATGATGAGCTTCAGGATGTTGCTCCAGATAATATGTATCAGGATGGTACAGTGATGATGATCAATGTGATCATAAACATCAGGATGATGATTTGTGTGATGATGATCCGTTGGATCATGAGTATGAGGTCGATACTTGGAGGTCAGAGATGATATGTGGCAGGTTGTGCAAATAGCATGTAATCAGTCCTGGGAGATCTTGTCGGTCGTGCTGTGGCACATAAATGTTCATGGGATACTCTTTCCGGTACTGCTATGTAGTATGTAATCAGTCCTCAGATATCCGATAGGTTGAGCCGTGTGCTCGTAATCAGTCCTGGGATGAGGTATTACTATGGAGACATGTAATCTCGACATCCGAGAGGTTGAGATGTGTGCTTGTAATTAGTCCTGGGATGCTCTTTAGAGATCTTGCCGATCGTTCTGCGGCACATAAATGTTCTTGGGATGCTCTTTAAAGGTTTTGTCTATCCACATGTAATCAGTCCTGGAGATCCGAGAGGTTGAGCTGTGTGCTCGTAATAAGTCCTGGGATGCTCTTTAGAGATCTTGTCGATCATGCTGCGACACATAAATGTTCCTGGGATGCTCTTTAAACGTATTGTGGAGGAGATGCATGTAATCAGTCTTGGGAGATCTTGTCGGTCGTGCTTAGACACATAAATGTTCCTGGGATACTCTTTCCGGTATTGCATCCACACATAAAATTAGTCTTGAGAGGCCACCTCTATCAGACCATTCGCACAGATGATGAAGACTTGCAAGTGGTGGGCCTACATCCAGTATGAAAAAGGACTGGCTCTGTAGAACTTCCTATGACGAGTAGATTAAGAGATTGATTGAGATAGTAGCAGCAATGATGATGATGTTGACTCGATGACGATTATCCAATGACGATGATCCAGAGAAGATGACTTGTGCTAGAATACCTGTGTCGAGAAAGACCTTCCTAGTTAAGAGGGACTATTGATGTATATGTAACTACGGAATGTATTTCACATATATGTATATTGTATTCCTATAGAGATGTTATTATTCCTCTATCTGGAAGTGGTTGTATTCCTATAGAGATGTTATTATTCCTCTATACGGAAGTGTCGTAATTTATATTGTAAGTGTCGTAACTTATACTTGATGGGTTATTAGACCACTTTGTTGGGGTCGGCCCTGTATAAGTCATGTGGGTCAAAGGGTTATTAGACCACCCTAGTGGGGGTCGGCCCAGTCAGCATTATGTTAAGTGGTTCAGTCGAGGCCGACCTAGTTGAGTAAAGGTCAAGTAAAGTTAGTGTATAAATAGAGAGTGTGTCTCTCTCATTTTATACATTCTATTCTCTCACTCACACTTTGGAGAGTGGCGCACTTGTGGAGGAGGAGGCTTTGCTGCTAGGAGAAGACTATCTATTGTATTATGGTCGTATCATTGCTCTATCTATCTCTGAGGAAGTTATTGGGGTTTTTCACATTTATGGTTTTCCCCAAGTAAACTCAGTGTCTCTTGTGTGCTTGCATTATTGTGTCCATGATTGATATGCTATAGATTTGATGTACATGTTGTTCTCTCAGTTAAGATCCTAGATCAGATTGAAGTCAATTCTGAAAATTTAACATGGAGGGGCCTTTATGGACAACCAAGGAAATATACTAAAAGTTTTTGCAGGCTCACTTGGAACATAAAGAAATAACACAACATATTTGTTCGCCATGTTGAAAGGAATCCAATTAGCCGAATAAACGATATTTCATAAACTCATTATGGAGGGGGATTCTGAGATCATGATCCAAATCCCGAAGGAGAGAATATTCAGGACAAAACTAGTCAATTGGATTGGTGGAAATCCCCCCTAGGTCAGCCACTATTTTCCCTTCCAAACATTGTACGGAATTCACTAGAATTCTTTATGAAACTTTTCTCTATTATAGTACATCAAGTACAACATTTTTGCAGCATTATATAAGGTTTTAGTGTTGAATAGGTTTCCCAGGACAACAGCTTCTAGAGTATATAATTTGGGTGAAAATGGTAGATATGGGGCCTTGAATTTATGTCACAAACTATAGAAACAATTTAGGGGTATGCATACATTATTTGGGACATCAATTTAAATCCATATCAAGCTCATAAAATAGACACAAATCTCATAAATATTTGATATAAAACAGGTGCAATATCATCCCCAAATCACCATGAAAATACTATGAGGGAAATGGCTTGAATCTAAGTTTTAATTGGAAATATCACACGAAGTACTTGGTATTTAGAGCTGCAACTCTCATGATATGTCTATTAAAAAGTTATGCAGAAATTAACATGTCCATCAGGTCGAAATACCAATCCTCCACTAGCTATATGCAACAAGGAGTGTGCCATATCACTTTTACATGACATTGAGAGACAGAGGAAACTAGCTCAGATATCAATGTTACTTGGAGAAATAGTACATGAAGTTATTAGTATTTCGAGCTATGGCTCTCATGATCTATCCTTTAAATATGTATGCATCTGTTAACAAGTTCATAAGGTTGAAACAATAGGCTTCCATTATCTATATGCAACAAAGAGTGCACTATCTCAGTTTCCATGAACATTGAGAGAAAGATAGTAGAATGAGAATAGAGAAGAATGAGAGAATATGAAAGCAAACTCAAATGGGGGTTGAACATGTATCAAAAGATATCCATGGATATCTGTTGAGAGGTCTCAATGGCCTCTCTATCAACCAAATTGGATGGGAATCTTCCACCGTCGAAATTGGTTCTAAGGTAGGGAGGATTAACATCCGTCGTGCAAGGACAAGCTTGAAGCTCTCCTAAATTGCAAAGATGGAAATAAAAAAATACCAAAAATGACTCCATTTCGACTAGGACTCCTTTTAATAACTTTATTTGACTAATTTACATCCTTAGAACTCAAATTATCTCCTAATTACTCATGAAATTGTATTAGTGGGGTTTATGACCCTTCAATGGCCCCACATGACACTTGGCTCATCGTTTGTCTCCAAATCATCCATGAATTTGAGTTGGGGAATCTTTTGGATTCTTTGGATATGTGTAACTCATCTCATGTACCCTCTTGGTCTATTTTTATCTCTTACATTGTCATAGATGTCATATAATCTGTCATAAGTGTCATATGTGTCATAGAATCTGTCGTAAGTGTCATAATTCTTATTATAATTGTCATAGAATCTGTCATTGCCTATTTTTATCCCTATGACTCTTACTCTTCCTTCATGAATGTTACCTCTTCCCTTCCAACTATAATTTTGGAATGGCTCCATGTTTAAATGGAGAATATTCTCTCATGTGGACCCCACATGTCCACTTATGTGCCCCCAAGTCCAACTAAGAACTAATGCCACTTCATTTTGGAGCATTTAAATTTTATTCCATAATTTATTGGCCTATTTTTCCACCATCAATTTAGAATATTGAATTTTCATGAGAAACTATAGACCTTGGGGTTAAATGTCAATATTATAGTTCTTCCACATAACCCTTAGGAATTGGGTAGGCCAACTTAAGTATTTATCTGAAAAGCATTTAATTGGGGACATGGAACCAAGACTGGAAGCCGATGTCCCACCACAATTCCGACAGGATTGTGCCAACACATCTCAGTAGGATATTCTCCCCCACGACGGGTGTCAAACTGTGGGAAACAATTTTCGTACAAATTTGTGCCCCGAGCGAAATATTTAATGCAATATGGAAAGGAGAGTAGCCCCAACCTTACCACCATGCTCACCTAGAAAAAAAAGGACTAACTACAAATCCTCCCTCACTTGCAATCATCACAATGATTTGTAGTCGGAGGTACGGTATCTCCAGCTCTACCCTAGACATTCTACCATGAATCATGAGAGAAACTCTTCTCATAATGTCACAGTCCAGCGATGCATGTGAAGGATTTATGCTGTTAATGGGGATCAAAAGAGGCAATCTCTTGTAAATATCATAAGCATGTTTTCCAAGAACATAATCGATCATTTAAAGCAGACAAACAAAAAGGTAAACTATCAATAACATTGTATTTCCAATAAACAACTTACCTTAATAGTGGCATATAATTCTGAAGTTGTATCGTAAGAAACTAATAAGGACGAGGAGACTTGCACTAAGAGTAGTGATGTGCAGGTGGTGAGTGGTATACGAGGGGTTTGGGATGGACAGGGAGGAAAGTAGGTACTGTTTTTGAGGAGTAGAACATAGGGTTGGGGGAGGAGTCGATTCGTATCTGTATGGTTTTTGTAGTGGTGGGGATGGAGTAGATTTTGCTGGTTTAGACACCGGAGAAGGTTTCTGATAGGGAGGAAGAGTAGATTTTACTAGTGGAGGAGGAGGAATGGGATTTGGAGTTGGTGGAGGCTTGTTATATAAGTTGGTTTTGGCTATGAAATCTCCACCTAGGTAGGAGGTGGAGATTTATACTTGGATGGAGGAATAGAAATTGGGGGAAGACCAAAGGGAGGAATAGGAATTATAGTAAGAGCAGTTGGAGGAACAAGAATTATTGGAATAGAAATCAGAGGAATAGGAAGTTCAGGAAGAGCAGTTGGAGGAACAGGAATTGTTGGAATAGAAATCAGAGGAATAGGAAGTTCAGGAAGAGCAGTTGGAGGAATAGGAATTGTAGGAAGAGGAACTGGTAGTGAAACAAGCACGCGGTCCTTGATAGGAAGTGTATATTTGTGCTTGTATGAGGGAGAAACTTACACATCCTTGCAAGGTTTTCTAAGCACGGGCGGTATTTTCTCCACTACTGGGGCCGTCGATAGCGGTTTGGGTGGAGCGAGCTGCTTATAATGGACTGCAGATGCAATGTGAGATGGCGGAAGAAATCTATTTTATCTGGAAGCTAAAGTATTTGTTTCACAAATGCAGCCAACAATCATAACCAGCAATAATCTGCAAATGAATTGAGCATCCATCTTTGAGAGTAGTGTGAGAAGAGAGCTGCTATGTTAGTAGAACATACTTCCATAGGGATCGTATTTAAAGGATACCAGACAGGATTAGAGGAAATGTTATTGGAAAAACCGTCATGGAATTTCGTTCATCCAAAGATCTCCCCTGATGAAATATAATATGATTACGGCATGCTAGCAAACTTGGCCGTGTTTAGTGTCTATTTTGCATATCGACAACATGACAGAGTTTACGTTACAACTGCCATTTTGAAACTCTACTAAAATATTTCGTCCCTTAGTGTCAGCTATACTCCAAAAGACTTTGGTTTTACTAATACTCCAAAAATGTCCCGGCACATACTGTGCAAAGTTTATTTATCATTGCTTTTATAGTATTTTGGAATCCAAATAATTGTGAGAGCGCACATGAATTGCTGACAAAATAACTGAGAAAGCACATGGAATTGCAGTTTGAAAGCTGCAGTTAAACTTAAGCTTAGCAAATAAATTGAGATGAGCCCATTGTCCCAACTCTCGATAGTTTGAAAGCTACTGATAAATTTAAGCTGCTAAGGAAAGCACATGGAATTGCAGTTTGAAAGCTGCAGATAAATTTAAGCTTTGCAAATAAATTGAGATGAGCCCATTGTCCCAACTCTCGATAGTTTGAAAGCTACAGATGAATTTAAGCTGCTAAAGAAATTGAGATGAGTCCTTTGTCTCTGCTAAAGAAGAAATTGAGATGAGTCCATTGTCTCAATTGATATGCTCATTTTTTTTAAATTTATTTTATAAAGTATAAAATATATAAGTATAGTCACTTAATTTGTGGTTAGTGAACATCCATAATGAATATCTACAGGACACAAGTTAAGTATTATGAACAAGTTTATTGGTTTTTTTTTTTCATGCTTAGTTGTAATTACCTAATGTCTATGCTTGAGCTAGCTACCTGTTATACCAGTTATCTATACATTGAATACCAATTAATTTTTATATTTTTTTTTTTTATAATTGTTTATTTCGAACAACTAACCAATAAAATCAATATGTACACTTATCTCATATTCTTACTATGTATAGTTGTACTTTACTCCAAATTCTAAAATATAAACACCTAAGTGTACAAATATCATCTTAAAATATTTTTCAAAGTTTAAAATAAAAATTAGAAACTACTTTATATTATTGATTGTCAAGGTGGTTAAACTTGTTTCTTATAATATTTTTCCAAGCTCTAAAATTAAAATTAGATGTTATATAATCAAAGCTACTTTATATTGATTATCATGGTGGTTAGATTGTTTCTGTTAATTGTTAATTTTGCAGAAGTAATAATGCCCGTTCACAACTATGAAAATCTTGATATTGATAAAAATCTAAAGTAATATACTAGGATTATATGATACAGTGTAATTAAATTAAAATTTGAAATTTGTTATTTCCATTGTAAATAGTATGATTATATTCTTAAAAGAACTATAATATAAATCCCTTTAGGTGCAATATACTTAGATTGAAATTAAAGTAATTACATTCATTTGTAAAATACAGAATTATATTCTTAAAAGAATTATAATTATACATTTATTTTCTTGTGCAATGTATCTACAATGAAATTTAAATGTAATTATATTTGAAAAAAATATAAGTTGATGTTGTCAAATTGTAAAAATACACTTAAATTATATAACAAACAAAATAATATAATATTATTTATAATATTGCTTTTTTATATATATTAAATGAGTAAATGTATAAGAATTAATTGATTATCTTAACGTAAAGTTTGAGGTCAAAATAGTCATTTTTGTCATTTATATAAACATTGATGTTTTACACAGATTTGTAGTTTAGAAACATGCATATTCTTAAACTTTACAATCTTTGTAATATGAAAACTTATAATGTTAATGATGTTATGAAATTTTGTGGAATTCAAATATGGATCCTTAAACTTTTGGAACCTAGATTTCATGTAAACTTATTAAATGTATATATGCATTATTGAATTTTATGAAAAATCCATAACTTTAAAGTTATATGAACTTGTTAAGTCTAATAAAATTTTACAACCTTGATGTTATGTTAAAATATGCATCTTTAAAATTTATAACATGCAATTGTAATAATGCTATCTAAACTTGTGAAGTCTCAAAATGCATCTTCAAATAGCACAACCAAAACCTTGATATGATACAAACATATAATGTTATGAATCTATAAATTCAAAATTTGCATGCAAACTATTACTATGTTATACACAAACATACATTCTTAAACTTTGAAATAATGCTGTCATGTAAACATGTAATTGACAAGTATAACTCCCTTATTAAATTAATTCATCAATCAAAATGTTTATTTATACATTAACTAGGTGACTCTTGGATGTTGGCGTTGGTATTTCCAACAGTGCCAGCTTGTGTGAGGTAAGCTCACCTAGGAACTCAATAGCCCCAGCTATTCTTAACTGTTTGTTGGGCCTATTTGCATGTATAAATACATTTCATTCTTAGTAATCTAATCAAGTTATTCAGATACTTCTTCATGGTATGAGAGCAGGTACAGCCCTAACTCTCTCACGAGAGGGGATGTGACCCTACCCTGTGCTTTTCTTAGTGATCTTTTCAGTTCTATAATATGGTTCTGTTTGGTGGAATATTGGTTGTGTGGATATTTAGCTCATTTTCTTGAGAAATCTGTGGGTTCGTTGTGAGCTACCGACAGTTTTGGTGTTGGATTATTGTGCTGCTCAACTTTAAGCCAATGCCCAAGAATTTGGAGCTCTTTTCTCTGGTAGCGGGAAATTATTTCAAATTTGAGCGTCACCTATGGTGGATCTCTATTTTCTAAATGCTATCAGACCACTATTTTTGTGATCCAAAGATTCCCGCAGAAAACATTTGGAGAAAAGAAGATTGTAGTTCAGTCGTAGCTTCTTAGATCTTCGTCCTTTTATATAGTGTCGGCTCTTAGATCTTTAGATTTTCCGAACTTTGACCAATTCTAGAATCGCTGGAGGTCTTGTATCGGGCATGTCTTAGATTTGGGATTTGGAGGAATATAATATCCGTTTTGGCCATTGGCTATGAGTGCTGTTGTGGGGCCATAATTCTCATATCTCAGCACTTAGCGTGGCTCGGTTTTGGCTTGGATCCATGGCCTCTATCACTATTCCTCCGATCTGGAGCATTGCTCAATTCCTCAGCTCCATGGGCGCATATCTTCTCTTGTTAGATGCCTTGCAATCTCGCCAACAGATTTGTCAAAGATCAAAATTTTGATCCGGAGTATGGCCAAAATTGCTGCTGAGGAAAATTTCGACGGGCCATACGGTTTGCTTTCGGATCCGTGCTTGCCATTGGTGGCCTAAGAGAGATCGAGATTGATAGATCGATGGATTTGTTTCCTGTGAGATCGGTGTTTTTGGTTGGATGCCCTTATTTCATGAGGCATTGCCCTCTCTATATTTTTATTTTCAAGCTCTCAGTGACAGCCGCTCTCTCATTTTATGATTGTGGATCTCCTCTTGCTGGTCTTGGGAATCCTTGTCTATGGTGATTTAAGCTTGGATCTGCTTACTTCTTCATCTTCAGTGGATCTGGTATATGTTTAGCGCTTGCAGGTTTCACTACATCTTCAGCAGATCTGGTATGTAGAGCATATGTAGAGCAGGTTATGCTCTCATTTTATTTGCTGCCTGGAAATTATCTTCTTTGTTTTCCAGTTTGTGATTTTCAGTTGCTGTATTGTTAATATGGCGGAGTCGAGGGCTATTAACCTCCTCACACCCCATAATTACCACACTTGGAATCTAAAGATGCAACAACTGTTGCAATCAAAAGGCTTATGGTAGATGTTGGCTGAGGAGCAGCCAACATTCACCAAAGAGATTGAAAAATTTGCCTATCAAAATAAGCTGAATGAGGCAATGGGATTGATCGAGCTTCATGTTTCTGATAGCCTATTGTTTCACCTTGATGACTGTAAAACACTAAAGGCAAGTTGGGACAAATTGGCCTCCCTATTTGGGAAAGTCAATGAATTTTGGGCTTTGGAATTAGAGACAAAGTTGTCATCTCTTATACCTGATGAACATGCTTCTATTGAATACTATCTTACCAAATTCAGGTCACTAGTTGTACAATTGAAAGCATGTGGCAAGACTAAAACAGATAGTGAATGCATCTTCCTGATTCTATCCAAGCTGAAGGGTCTATATCAGGTATTCTCTTCCTCATTTTATTCTACAATGGATGCACTTGATGACAATTTTAAAATGCCTACTTTCGAGTTATTTTGTGAAAGTCTAACAAGAGAAAAATCTAAGCTTCAACAGCTAGATGCACTCT
The DNA here is from genome assembly GCA_027924585.1 of Larix kaempferi. Taxonomy (NCBI): domain Eukaryota; kingdom Viridiplantae; phylum Streptophyta; class Pinopsida; order Pinales; family Pinaceae; genus Larix; species Larix kaempferi. Next base: position 652,377 of record BSBM01001081.1, on the reverse strand, counting down.
CTAGCTCTCAGGCACTTGTAGCACATACCTCAAAAGGTAAATCCAAAGCTCGTTTTTAAAAGAAGAATAATTCTGCTCAGGATAGTGATCCTCCCGTCAAGCCTCAGCAGAAGCCAAAGTCTTCTCAACCCACTTCTAAGTCAAATAGGTCTTCCTACAAGACATGGAAGAAGAGATCAAATGAAACTTGCAGCTTTTGTGGAAAAGAAGGGCATTCAGAAACCAAGTGCTTCAATAAACTTGAGGCATTGAATGAAGCTATGAAGAAGCATAATATTTCAGTGTTCAAACCCTCCTCATCTAGTAAAGGGATTTCCTTATCTGCTCGAGCTTCACATGCATCCTATGACAACTGGATATTTGACTCAGGAGCATCTCCTCATATGACGTATTCTAATGAGTTGCTTGCATCTCCATCTGATTGTAGCATTTCCCAAATTTCCATGGGAGATTCTTCACAGCTTGATGTTCAAGGATCAGGAACTGTGCAGTTAGATGCTGGTTGTATCAACAATGTTTTGCTTGTACCTGACATCTCTTCCAATTTGCTCTCCATTTATCAGATCTGCCATTTTGGTGATGGGAAAACAGTTACATTTTCTCCCATTGATGTGGTCATTCATGAACTACACGATGCAGAAAATGTTGTTGCATATGGACAGGCTGATCACAGATCTCGCTTATACAAATTTGCTTGTTTTGAGTCTTCTTATGGTAAATCTTTCATTGCTCATGCTGGTTCATTAAGTAGGCTTTGGCATGAAATATTTGGACACCTTGATTATAGGTATCTGCAACAAATGAATTCACAAAAACTTGTTCTTGGGATTCCTAAGGTTTCATGCACAGATGGAGTTTGTCCAGGATGTGTTCTTGGAAAACAACATCAAGATCCTTTTCCGAAAGGAAAAGCGTTGCGTGCTATTGTACTTCTTGAGTTGGTGCATAGTGATATCATGATCTTTCCAACTCACTCTTTTTCCGGCGCTAAGTATGCACTCACCTTTATTGATGATTTCTCATGCCGATCTTGGGTGTACTTTCTTAAGTACAAAAGTGAAGTCTTCGCCACTTTCAAGACTTTCTAGGATTTTGTTGAGAAGCAATCTTCTCATTCTATCAAGAATCTACGCACAGATAATGGGGGGAGTATATCAATCAGGAATTCAAATACTTTTGTAGTGAACAAGGTATTTTGCATCAGCACTCTGTTCCCTACACTCCTCAGCAAAATGGCGTTGCTGAAAGAAAGAATAGGACATTGAAAGAAATGGTGAATTGCATGATTCATTCCAAGAACATGTCATCCTCCTTTTGGGCCGAAGCAGTGAACTGTACAAATTACATTCAGAATCAGATGCCTCATAAAGCAGTGTTACATATGACTCCAGAGGAAGCTTGGAGTCATGTCAAGCCCGATGTCTCTATTTTTAGAGTATTTGGCTGTGCAACATGGGCAATCATTCCGCATGAAAAATGCAAAGATATGGAGAAGAAGAGTGAACCAGTCATTTTTGTTGGCTATTGTGAAGACATGAAAGGATATCGGTTATTTGATCATGTCACTAAGGATGTCTTGTTTCGCAGGGCTGTTCGTTTTGATGAGCACTTCAAACATTCATCTGACCTTTATCTCTCCATAGATTGGCATGTTGGTGCTAATCATGCTGATAGTTTGTTTTTTGAAGACCAAGAGGATGATGAGAATTCCCCTCTTGAAGATGGAAATCAACTAGAAGTACATCCGCCTCCTGCAGTTGAACAACCTGCTCAAGAACAGGAAAGGAAAAGCCTCTGTAAAAGGAAGGCACTTGAAAGGTTTGGCTATGGTGCATCTGATTTTAGTTATTTTGCTTCCACTCTCAGCAATAATCATCCAGAAATTGTTGGTATATCCTTTATCAGTCATGCCATTTCAAAGGATCCTAAAAAATTTCCAGATGCTATTGGGATACCTGAATGGGAGGCTGCCATGACCGAGGAGTATTCTTCTTTGATGAAGAATCATACATGGGATCTTGTTTCTCTTCCAAAGGGACGAAAACTAGTTCGTTGCAAATGGGTTTATAGGACCAAGTATGCTACAGATGGTTCTGTTGACAAGTGTAAGGCACGACTAGTAGCCAAGGGTTTTTCACAGGTCGAAGGTATTGATTACTCTGATACTTTTGCCCCTATTGCCAAGATGAAATCCATACGCCTTGTGTTGTCTCTTGCTACCTCACAACACTGGTCAGTGTATCAGATTGATGTGAAGAGTGCTTTTTTGCATGAAGATTTGCAGGAAGAGATCTACATGGAGCAACCTCCTATTTTTGTGCAAGACTCTTCTCTAGTATGTAGGCTTCAACATTCATTGTATGGTCTAAAACAAGCTCCTTGAGCTTGGTATGAGAAGATGGATAGTTTTTTTATCTCTTCAGGATTCCAGCGTTGTCATTCTGATCCTACTATTTATACTAGAAGACAGGGCACTGATCTCTTGATTCTAGTTTTGTATGTCGATGACTTAATTGTCACAGGGAGTTCTTCATCCTTGATTCAGAATGTTCAACAGGAATTAATGGAACAATTTGATATGAACGATCTTGGCCTTTTGCACTATTTTCTTGGCCTGTAGGTTCTTCAGTCTTCAGAAGGGATCTTCATTTTTCAGCAGAAGTATGCACTTGACCTACTTCAAAGATTTGGCATGTTTGATTGTAAGTCGGCACCCTCTCCTTTTCAGTCAGGCGTTACACTTACTGCTAGATTTTCATCACCTCATGTTGATCCATCCTTGTATCGACAATTGGTTGGGAGTTTGTTGTATTTGACTCATACAAGACCAGACATCTCCTTTGCAGTTGGTCTTGTATCTTGGTTCTCTCACGACCGTCATGAGAGTCATTGGAAGGAAGCTAAGCACATTCTTAAGTATCTTCAAGGCACTTCCAAATTCGGCATTCAGTACACAGCTGGTTCTTCTCAGCTTGAGGGTTTCACTGATTCTGATTGGGCTGGCTCCATTGATGATCGGAAGTCCACATCAGACTTTGTCTACCGCATTGGTTCTGCTACTATTGCTTGGTCCTATAAGAAACAATTAGCAATTGCATTGTCTTTTGCTAAGGCTGAGTACCGTACTGTAGTTCTTGCCAGTCAAGAAGTCCTTTGGCTTCGACAGCTATTGACAGAGTTTGGAATTCCATAGGATCATCCTACTACTCTTTGGTGTTATAACCAGAGTGCCATACATATCTCTCACAACCCAGTTGAGCATCAAATGACCAAGCACATTGAGATCCACATGCACTTCTTTCGGCAGCTCATCCAGGATGGTGTTCTCAACTTGGAGTACTTTCCTACTGAAGCACAAGTGGCAGACATCTTTACTAAACCTCTTGCATCTCCTCGATTTCTTCAGCTCTGTTCGATGCTTGGGGTGAAGGAAGTTGTCCTTGGGGGGTCATCTTGAGTCCTCCTACCTTCATTTTTTGTTGTGTTCTCTCGTTTGGGGAGGAGTTTTTTCCCATGCGATTTTCTCCTTTTTTCCAGTTAGGAGAGTAGTTTGTACATGGGTACCTCATCAGGCCTAGTTGTCGGGACCCATCTTTGTTTGTTTTTTGTTTCCTCCCTATGTTTCGCTTATGGGGGGGTGTTGGCGTTGGTATTTCCAACAGTGCCACTTGTGTGAGGTAAGCTCACCTAGGAACTCAACAACCCCAGCTATTATTAGATGTTTGTTGGGCCTATTTGCATGTATAAATACATTTCATTCTTAGTAATCTAATCAAGTTATTCAGATACTTCTTCATTGGACATCTGATTCCAAGAGATCTAGTGGAGGAGTCTCCAAGACTCCTCATCTTCCATAATTGAAACTATTTACATTTTACAAGTCTTTATTATGAAAAAAATTTCATATAAACAAAACTATTAATTTTATTAATATTTAGTTGATTGATATTTACTACTTATACTATTAAATTTGGTCTTAAATATATAATATATGTGTTTAATACTCATTAAACAAAATAGTCTAAATATATTAAAAGGTAGTGTACACCTTAAATTAAGGACTAGTTGTTATTATATCATTTTTATCCATTTGCATAACTAAAATGATGTTTACTAAAAACAAAACAACTAAAATAATTATATATCAAACTAAAATGCTAATTAAAGAAAGGATTGCAAAGCCACTTGGTTACTTATTTAGAAGGTTATCCTTCTATATTCATATTTATTTGGTGACCACAAAGCTACATCTATGTCACCGAAATCATGTAAAATTAGTTTATAGTTGATTTGGATTCATGTAAAATGCCTTGTATAGTGTAGAAGGTACTTTGGATGAAAACATCACCTTTATTAATCTTCATTTCTTTGATCTTATTAATCTTAATAATGTTTAGTATTTAGTTTTATGATCCTTGATTTTTATGATATTAAATTTGGTCTCAAAAATATAATATGTGTTTGAGATTGATTAAACAAAATAATCTTAGTAAAAGTTAGTGTAATAAATCATAAGTTAGGAATTATTTGTTATTGTTTCATTTCCATTAACTTGTATAGCTGTAAAATTATTGATTATTGTGTCATTTCCATCTACTTATTGGCTAAAATGATGTATATTAAAGACACCATAAGTTAACACCAATCACCATACTAAAGCAATAATTATGGAAAATGATCCAATTGTTTATATATATATTGATTGTTTTTATTATGCTAACAATGCATTATATTTCTAGACCACCTACAATCACAATTATATCACTAAAAATAATAATATTTAAACTTTCATTTCCATCATATATTATGTCAATAATGCATTTTTTTTTATCCTTATATAATTTTTATTATGCCAACAATGTATTAAATTTTGTAGATCATATATAATGACAATTGTGTCACCCAAAATATTAATACTAAAATTTTATTTTCCAACATGTATTATATCGACAACACATTTTTTCTATAATTTTATTATATCTATTATGTGAATATACATTAAACTTTAAAAATAGTAATTATGATAATTACTCTAGATATTTTAGTAAGCCTACAAAAATTAATGTGATTGCATAGATTACTTGTTAATTCTAAATTGATGGTTGGGATTTTTGTGAAAGGGCTTATATATTGAAGAGAATACCTTCACTACATAAGATAGAGATGATAATTAAATTTTGAATGTATTATTACTTTGTCACGTGAATTCCTCAAATATATTATTATTCGAGCCTTTTGCCACGTCAATTCCTTGCATTAATGATTTGTCCGTCCTCTATTCTAGTGGAGTGACAACCTTAAACTTGTGGAGATGATAAAGAAGTAAATTTGTTTTTTTGGGTTCCTTTATTGATGCTATTCAAATCACTTAACTGCCCTACTAACTAATAAATATAGAAAATTGTATATTCGCTTAGACACGTCATTGATAATGGTTAAAGAATAGTTATTAAATATTTAAAACAAATTCTGATTTATCTTTATTATTGGAATAAAGAATAATTAAATGTTATTAATATGATAAGTTGTAATAAATTTATTTTATATTAAATTTAAATTATGATAAAGTTCGTAAAGATAATAAACTCATCATATTAATAATGTTATTTTTTATTTAAAACTTTAAATCTAAATTGATAATCATATTACACCACCCCTTCAAATTTTCTTTCATTTCTCAAGTTGTATACATTGTTTTCAATTTTCAAGTTGTGCAATTTAAGTGGATTCAATTAGCACCCCCTTTACATTTTTCTCTAATTACTTTGTTTCCTTTCATTTCAATTCTCAAGTTGTATACATTGTTTTCAATTTTCAAGTTGTGCAATTTAAGTGGATTCAATTAGCACCCCCTTTACATTTTTCTCTAATTACTTTGTTTCCTTTCATTTCAATTCTCAAGTTGTATACATTGTTTTCAATTTTCAAGTTGTGCAATTTAAGTGGATTCAATTAGCACCCCCTTTACATTTTTCTTTAATTACTTTGTTGTTACTATGTTTTTTAAAACTCATATCATCATTATCATTTATCTTTTAAAAAAAAATCATACCATCATTATCATTTATTTGTTTTTCTTGTATACATTGAAGATAATATCACTTTTTTGAATGTTGTTTATGCTCAAAATAAAACTTTTATGTTTGTCTTCAAATCTTAATATATAATTTTTTGAAGTTTAGAATGAATACATATGAGAAATTGGATTAACATTTGTTTATACAAAGGCTTTCTTGGGTGAGCACTATGCTCCTTCTATCAACACAGGTAAGGGTTCAAATCTAGTGCTCGTAACCCTATTATGGTTTTCTTCTCTTCCAGGTTCATAACTAGGAGGGCATGATGGCAAAGACATTGGGGTGGGAGCCATCTCCTACCGCAACATTATTCGAAACTAGGAAAAATCGCCCGATCGATTGCACGAAGGCAGTAACCAAACCCAATATGCAAGTACTTGGTCACATTCAAGGGAGAACCCACAGCATAAGGGGGAAAGAAGAAGCCCCGTGCCTTAGAAGAGGGCCCAGGATATACCCAAAATCAAATGTTTTCTGAAAACATGCGATATCCAAACCCTAGAGATCACATCGAAACAAATTGGCAGAGTATAGATAATACATGAGAGAACATGCCCTGATCTGCAAGTTTTTGGGATTCTGGCGCATAGAAAGAGCTCTCCAGGGATGGATCAACAAAAAATGGAATCCACAGGGTGGATTTGATGTAAGACTAGGATCAAAAGGGTTCTTTACAGTAATATTCTCAGAGCTGGAGGAAAGCAAAAGGATAGTCGAGTAGGGTCCCCATTTCGTCAAAAGTGCGGGGCTATCCATGCGATACTAGAAATACAACTACCACCCTAATCATGAAGACTTCACGGAGGTAGCGGTCTGGGTAAGGATGTACGTTCCTCCTCAGGAATACTAGGAGGAAGAAACCCTTGTCAGCATAGGCAATAGTATCGGAACCTACATCAAAATATCAGATATCACCAAATGAGGATGATACACCTCCTTTTCCAGAATATGTGTCCATATGAATGTCTCAAAACCACTGCTGGAATCCATTTGCTTGAACTTCCAAGATGAGGAATGGATGAAATCCCTAGACTACGAACACATCCCCTTCAGATGCCACAAATTCCATGAATATGACCACCTCTACAAAGACTTCTCAGAGATTCAAACCTTATCCCCTCTAGCTACTCCACCCCCCTCATCCCAGCCGGATCTAAAAGATTTCACCACCGTAAATCACAGATCCAAGGGTAAATCCCTAAGCAACGCCAAAGCTCAAACGAAGGAAACTGACGATTCCAACATGTTCGCCATCCTTGAGATAGAGGAGATGGAGCTCGAAGAAAATATCATAGACAAACCCAAAGAAACATAAAATCAAGAAGATGCTGACTCAGATCAGCATAAGCGCAGGAAGATAGACCCTAACAAAGACAGTACCATGGAAGAAGTTGAAAACCAAGGAAACATCAATGAAGATAAGGAAGTGTACATAACCAATCATAAGATACAAAAACATGTTGAGGTATGTAAGAGGGGATACCTCTCCACAATCACAATGCCCCACATCAAACTGATCCAGAGGGCCATTCTGGAAGCCACCTCCAATACCGCATCTCCTTTAGACTCTCAACACCAATATAGAAACTTTATGGGCATTCTTCCTTCTCAACAAGGGAATAGTAACCTGGAGGCGGTAAGAAAGGAAGGAACACGAACCAACAAAGGATATTAGGCCTTGGAAAATAGTTGATTGCATAAAGTAACTACATGCCACTATCTGAGTGGTTGCAATCCTTACCTTCTCACCAATAGTTTTTCAATGAAGGTTATATATTTGAACATTAGATGTCTTGGAGGGAAAAGCAAGAGAAGAAACCTCTGATCCAAGATCCATCGAGAAAATCCTATTGTTATTATGATTTCAAAAGAAAAATGTACAATGGAAGTAATGCAGACCTGGGAATCCTTCTGCTGGAAATGATGCAACATGATGGCACTCGATGCAATAGGTGCCACAGGAGGTATATCTATTCTATGGGATCCAAACCTCATACATATGTCCAAAGTTTTTTCAAAAAATTTCTCCCTATCCTCTTCCTTCTCTCTAAAAATCACAGGGTTCTTGGGCACTCTAACTAGCGTCTATGGCCCAACCAACCCATCTATGAAGAAGGGATTCTTGGACTCACTAATGAGGGATAAACCCATGGAAGGAAAATGGATCATGCGAGGAGATTTCAACAAGATATCCTCCTCTATAGAAATAAAAGGAGGAACCACTCGGCTGGACCCATCCCATAGAGCATTTGGACATCTTATTGCTACTCTTGACATGGTATACATCAAGCTAAATACTGGGGTCCACACTGAGAATAACAAAAGAGGGGGTTCCCATTAGTTGGCCTCTCATTTATATCACTTCCTCCTTTTATCCATCCTACTTTGCTTAGGGGAAACCATGGACTCCTTCATTCTACTAAGTCTTGGCTTAGATCATTGGCCCATAAGCCTAGAAATCGAGCAAAACACTAAGCCGTGCAATAGACCTGTCAGGTTTGAGAATTTTTGGATGGATTATCCTGACTTCATGGAAACCCTCTCTCAATGGTGGAACAATTCACTAAGACAAGGTGGATTGAACATGTACATTCTTCAATAGAAAATCAAATGGGTCAAAGTGAGATAAAAAATTTGGAGTAAAGAAGTCGTCAGCAACATCTTTGAATCCAAGAGAATCCTTGAGGAAGAGATGGCAGAGCTTCAACATAAAGCTATAGTGGAGGGATACACTAAGTAGCTACTGGAGGAAGACAAGGGCATCTAGGAGGCCCTCAACCACATAATGGATCAAGAGGAAACACTTTGGAAACAAAAAAATAGAATTCAATGGTTGAAGGAAGGGGAAAGAAATTCAAAATTATTCCATGACTCCATGATTCAACGATGTGCTCATAATAGGATCTCTCTCCTCCACTCAGGTCATAGGAAGTGCATAGCCACTTAGATGGAGATTACAAAGGAGATGGTGTATTTCCACAACAACATTCTCAAGGAAGAAAAAGAGAATCGAGAATGGGTCATAGACTCCATATTATGGCACATCCCCTCCATGGCCACTCCGAAGCAGAATGAGAAGCTTCTCAGACCAATAAATTTGGAGGAAGTCATGAATGCCATCAAGGAGATGCCAACAAGTAAGGCCCCTTTCCTAGACGTCTTCACCACATATCTCTATCATCATTACTAGCAAATTGTGAAACAGGACATCTGGGAAGTAGTAGAGGAATCCAAACACTGGTTAAATGTTCTTCCAACACTAAATGCCACTTTCATCACACTCATACCCAAAGAAGGTTCATCGGTTCTACCAAATAAATTTTGACCTATATCCCTTTGCAATATCATTTACAACAACATCACTAAAATCATAGCTAATAGACTGAAGCCCATTTTACTTCACCTCATATCGGAAGGACAATCTAGTTATGTGGAGTGTCAACAAATCTTGGATTCCAATCTAACTGCTCATGAAACAATCCACTCTCTTCAGACCTAGAAGAATTCAGGCATGATCATCAAATTGGACCTATCTAAGGCCTTTGACAAAATCTCCTACAAATACATGCAACAAACTCTACTTGCCTTTGGTTTTGATCCCCAATCGGTCTAATGGATTATGGCCTTCACCTCCTCAGCCTTATTTTCAATCTTGGTGAATGGTTACCATTCCCTCACTTTTGAATCATCAAGAGGCGTTTGTTAAAGGGAGCCCACGGGGAGCCCCTCTCCCCCTTTCTCTTCATCCTGATAATGGAGGGACTTGGAAGATCCCTAAAGGATTCTCTCAAAAACAACCACCTATGTGGCCTTAGTCCATGTAGTGACAATCTCAAAGTATCGCACTTACAATTTGTGAATGACACCATGATTTTGGACGTTTCCACCATGAGGGATGCTCACACCCTCAAAATCCTGCTCTCGACTTTCATGAATGCCTCAGGCCTGACCCTCAATAATGACAAATCAAAGATCTTATTTTTTAACACTGCCATAAGCCTCCAGCTGTGAATATCCTTCCTTTTATCCTTCAAAAGAGGTGTGTTACCCTCTTTCTACTTTGGTGTCCATTTGATCTCATCGGCAGCCCAAAACAACTCATGGTCCAAGTCCATAGCCAAAATGGAGCTAATTTTATCCAACTGGACCTTTCGTTCACTTAACATTTCAAGCCAGCTAGTCCTCCTCAATTCAGTCCTCCATGGTATGTGTTCATATCTCTTCTCAATTTTTGTTTCCTCAAAAAAGTTCTTGAATGAAATCATATCATCCAATGGATGTTTCTATGGGGAGGAACGAAGAAAAAAGGAAATAAATGGGATTGGTCTCTTGGTATAATCAATGAAACCCAAGGTCAAAGGTGGTATTAGACAAAAGGATCATGCAATAGAAAATCAATCCATGTCTACAAAACGTTTGTGGTGATAGATCACATATCCCAAATCATTCTAGACCCAAATTTGGCAGCACAAGTATGACCCAAACATGAGTCATCAATATATGATCCAAATTCATGAAACCATAGGAGGATCCATAAATTGGAAGGCGACTTGGTAGAATAGGAAATTAATCCAAGACCATGCCTTCTAGGAAATATGCAATGGGCACACTACCCTCTTCTAGGATGATTCTTGGAAATAACGTATAAAACTCAATTCCCTAGACCCAAATCAGCTCCTAAGACAAGTTTCAATATAATTCAATAGGACGCTCGTGGATCATTTTTTAAACCCATGGGGGAGGAAATCCCAATGTAGGGACTAGATTGATAAGCATCAATGGAATCTAGACCCCACAGAATAAAAATGGATCATTTTCTGGAAGGATATCCAATCCCACAGAATAATCGCTCAGGATGGAAAAGATATCTTGCGATGGGGACACACCAGTAAAGGAAGATTCACCCTGAAGGAAGCATGTAATATCCTCACTTAGCACAATCAAATACCGTAGGATGACATATGGTCTCAGATATGGACTCAAAATTTATGGTTGAAAGTTGCCATCTTTCTCTCATTGGTTTCCTCAAACATAATCCTCATCTGGGATCGTCTCATCAAATGAGGATTTGAAAGATCCTCCATATACCACTTATGTCACACTTCATAAGAAACTACATAAAACATTCTCAGTCAATGCCCATTTTCCCAGCAACTTTGGGACAGGGGAGCCAACATCTTCAGGAAGTCCGATCATGATATCCCTTGTATAAGAAAGACCATCTTCCAATGGAGTAGGTACAATAGTGAGATCAAGATTATTAACAGACTCTGGGAACTTTTTCTAGGATTCACCCTATGATAAGTTTGGAAAGAGAAAAATAGACGCATATTAAAAAACCAAAGCCAAACCACATATTACGTTTGGAAGAGAATCCAATCCCACATCATGGAAACGTTCATTGTCTCTCAATGGTCTTCTGAATACTGGAGCTGTCAAAATCAAGACCAAAGAATCCTCTAAGCATGGGGCATCAATCCAACAGAATCCCCTCATACAACCCCCATAAGACATATTAGAAACAATAGTCCCTCATCTTGGTCTCCCCCAGAAGTGGGGTTTCTCAAGTTGAAATTTGACGGTCCCAAGAGATGTAACCCCAACCACGTGGGTTTTGGAGGGGCTTTATGGACGACCAAGGATATATCCTAAATTTTTTTGCAGGCTCACTTGGAACATAAAGAAACAACACAACATATTTGTTCGGAATGTTGAAAGGAATCCAATTAGACGAAGAAACGATATTTCATAAACTCATTATGGAGGGGGATTCCAAGATCATGATCCAAATCCTGACACAACTCATGAATGCTTCTAGTGTCCAAAAAATCAATCCAAGTTGGAGACTAGCAAAAAAACTGGACAGCTTGGTAGCCCAGCTCAAGCCAACACATGTGCTCCTTCCTCATAACATTCACCATGACACCAACAATATGGTAGAAAAGCTACTCAATTGGGGTATTCACCACCAGGATGATTAGATGGACCAAGTGTAACATCCCCAATTTGAAAATTTACTCAATTTGTCCAATTTTCGAACCTTGGACTAGTGAAACCCCAAACTGTCCCAAATGGCCCCACATGGTTCTGAGTTATGGAAGGAGGAACTTGGTAGGGAATAGGAAACTTTAATATATTCATTTGACACCCAAACGTATGCTATACACATCCACAGTCTGCAATTTACAAGGAGAGATTATTCGGGACAAAACTAGGTCAGCCACTGTTTTTCCTTCCAAACACTGTACGGACTTCACTAATATTTTGTATGAAACTTGTCTATGTTATAGGACATCAAGGACAACATGTGTTCAGTATTATATCAATTTTTAGGGTCGAATATGTCTCCCAAAGAACACCAGATTCCAGAGTATATAATTTGGGTGAAAATGGTATACAAGGGGCCTTGAATTTATGTCACAAACTAATATAGTAAAAATTAGGGGTTTTCATACATTATTTTGGACATAAATTTAAATACATATGCATATCATATCATCGACAAAAATCCATAAAGATATGATATAAAACAGGTGCAATATCATCCCAAAATCACCATGAAAATACTATGAGGGAAATGGCTCGAATCTCAGTTTTAATTGGAAATGTCACATGAAGTACTTGGTATTTTGAGTTGTGGCTCTCATGATATGTCTATTACAAATTTATGCCGAAACTAAAATTCCCATAAGGTCTAGTTATAAATCCTCCATTAGCTAGATTCCAAAAGAAGTGCGCTATCACACTTTTACATGACAATGAGAGAAATAGGAAACTAGCTCGAATATCAATGTTACTTGGAGAAATAGTACATGAAGTGCTTAGTATTTCGAGTTGTGGCTCTCATTATCTATCCATTACATATTTATTCATCCATTAACAAGTCCATAATGTCGAAACAACAGCCTTCCATTATCTATATGCAACAAAGAGTGCACTATATCACTTTACATGAACATTGAGAGAAAGATAGTAGAATGTGAATAAAGAATGAGAGAATATGAACTCGAACTTAGATGGGGGTTGAAACTACATCAAAAAATATCCATGAAGTTTTGTTGAGAGGTTTGAATGGCCTCTCCATCAACCAACTTGGATGGTAATCCTGCACCCTCGAAATTGGTTCTAAGGCAGGGAGGATGAACATCCACCATGCAAGGACAAGCTTGAAGCTCTCCAAACTTGCAAAGATGCAAATAAAAAATGACCAAAAGATAATCCATTTCGACTTGGCCTCGTTTTAATAACTTTAGTTTATTCATTTACCTCCTTAGATCTCAAATTATCTCCTAATCACCCATCAAATTCGAATTAGTGGGGGTTATGACCCTTCATTAGTCCCACATGACACTTGGCTCATCTTTTATCTCCAACTCCTCCATGAATTCAAAGTGGAGAATATTTTGGATGCTTTGGATATGTGTAAATCCTCTCATGCGTCATCTTGTTCTATTTTTATCTCTTACATTGTCATATATGTCATAAAATATGTCGTAAGTGTCATAGGTGTCATAGAATTTGTCATAAGTGTCATAATGCTTGTCATAGTTGTCATAGAATCTGCCATTGCCCATTTTTATCCCTATAAATCTTCCTCTTCCTTCATGAATTTTACCTCTTCCATTCCAACTCAAATTTGGGGATGGCTCCATGTTTAAAGGAGGAATATTCTCTCATGTGGACCCCACATGTCCACTTATGCGCCCCCAAGTCCAACTAGGACCTAATGCCACTTCATTTTGGAGAATTTAACATTTATTCCATAATTTATTGGCCTATTTTTCCACCATCAATTTAGAATATCTAAATTTTCATGAGAAGCTATAGACCTTGGGGTTAAATGTCAATATTTTAGTTCTTCCACATAACCCTTAGGAATTGTGTAGGCCAACTTAATTATTTATATGAAAATCATTTAATTGGGTACATGAAAGTCCTCCCCACCCAATATTTCTTGTCCTCAAGCAATTTCAAACATGGATGTTTAATAACCCGCTTCCTTCTAAACTTTGCTTCCAACTTGTTTCAAAAATAATTTGAACCTTCATACCTGGACTGAATAACCTCTTGAAGTTGCTACTGATTTGCCAAAAATTACAAAATTTCATGTTTCCAAGAAGATTTATGAGAGGAAAGGTCATGCTTTCGCTTCTCCACTCTGATTACAATCACCTTCTCAAGTGGTGACTCAATCTCCCATACTGATTTATGCCCCCCAAAATTGAAACGAATGAGACCAAAAATGATCCCAGGGTCTCAAATGATCATGATACATGCATGGTGAGAAATATCTTCAGCTGAACTCCATACACACCAAGCATATGAAAACTGAACCCAACTAAAGAAAATGAAACAATACTCTGCATAAATGAACTCAATGAAATGAAGGTTAGCTTTCTCCATCCAGCCAACAACCAAGGTACTGCTCAAAATGAACTGAAAACAAGAAATGTTGAGATCCCATTGCCTATGTTGCATTCCAAAATACAGGCATGCTCTACCACAAAAAATTTCAGGAAAAATATTGCCCACATCCCACTGCCTTAGTTTCAAATCTTTGAGTGGTAGTGTCACATGTGGAAAACTAACATTCGAAAGAATGCCAGGATCCCATTGTCTCATCTGCATATTTCCAAGCATCAGTAACAATAATAAAAATTCATCACTATGAAAAATGCAATGAAGGATGTAAATATCATGCCACCACACTGGAAGTTCAACATATCTAGTGCACAATTGAAACTTTAAGGGCCCCTGCATCAAAATATGAACTTCTTCAAGGTTGGGCCGAGACCAAGAGAGACTCTCCATCATGAAATACATATCGTAATAGTGAATATGAATGAAAACAAGTCTCCCCCAATCAACCAGATAATCCTCATGTTCCAAATGCACATATGAATCAAGAGTGAGACCATTGAAGCTCAAAGGACAAGGGCGAAATTCCCATGTCTCATCATCAAATTAGTAGGAATCATCCCACAATAAAATATGTCAATGCTGCTCCAAAATAATGTAAGATGCAACAAAATAATCGGCCATGTGTTCGTTCATCCAAGAAGTGATTGAAGAACCTACACTAAAATCTGAACCAGGTAAGGACTAAGGAAAATCACGAGTCTTCAAGTGACTCAAGTGAACATAATAGGTGCATCCATGTATGTATCATCATAAGGTAACCAATTATTCCACTGCAAATGCAAATAATAATATTCTAATAATTTCATCATCGAAATGAGATATAGGATTTTCAAATTTCATCATTGGGCACCATCAGAAATAAACCTTTCACCAAATTTTCATCCCAAATTGGTGTGGCTGAAAAATAAGTAGGGGTTGAAGAATTTTGAACCAACCTTGCCTCTTTGCAACTCTTACCCATCAAAATTTTGAATTTATCTTTTACATAATTGGTTGCTCCAATTATTGTGAGATCATGTGCCTCCTCTAAGGCTCTACAACTCTCACCATGAGGCAACTCTTAATCCCTCTAAACAAGTACAAGTGCTTGGATATCTTCTTGTTTGAATGTAGCCTCTTCAAGCACCTACATATCAACATGTAATTCATGATCCACAATCACATGAGGTTCCTCCTTTGTAACATAAAGTCTTTCAACCATTGGATGATTGTCTAATATGTAGGAGGGTGTAAAGGACCTTTGCAACCTCTCTTGAAGTTTCTCAATCTGCACCATAGAGTTTTGGAGTGCATTTGGGTGGAATCCAACTCATTTGAGAGCTTGTCATTCTCTTGTGTATCCTTCAAGGTTATTCCATGATACAAAGAAACAAGATCAATTAAATAATCTCTAATAGAAATCAAATTCAACAAATTACCTTTGGTGTCCAACATTGCCTTCTGGATTTTCTCCATGTCTTCAAGGGAAGATTTCTCCTCCACACACCAATTTTTTTTCTAAACCAATGCATATGTTTCATGGAGAGTTTTCAAGACCTCTTGAATCTTCTTTTAATCCATATTCAAGTACCCTGCAAGAAAATGAGGCTCTTGCAAATGAAACTCCTCTTCTTCCTTCGTGCTTGGACCAACTTCATGAAGCTCAAGTGGTGATGGGGAAGTTGATCTTGGTTCTTCTTCAAATGTTACAAGGTCATCATATCCATGGCCAATGGAACTTTGGTTTGTATAAAAATTTCAAAAGTGATCTCTATGTAACCAACATAGAGGTCTGAGCACCAATCAATAGGTACTCCTTCATAGTTCAATCATCCATCAATATATGCTCTTTGATTCATGTCCAACGTATAGTGTTTCTCAGAATGATCTTCAGTATTTTCAATGGAATATTTTTTATGCTCATTTGATGTTTCTTCATCTTTTTTAGAGTCACTAAGGAGTGAATTTCGCCCCTCTTCATGTAATGCTTCCTTTGCTTTACCTATTTCAGAACTAGGTGGATCATGGGTCTCCTCCTTTTCGCTCAAACATATATGATTTGATCTCCAAGGTATTTTACAAGTAGGGAATAGACCTTTCTTCAATAAATCCACATCTTAATTCTTGGGCCTATATACAAACACCCAATCGACATAGTCTTCAAAAGGAATGTCCTTTTGTATATCTCCCTTCAAAGCAAGATATGATTGATATTTTGAGGAAAGGTTTTACATGTTTCTCTCAATATTTCTAATTCATTCATAGCATTAGCCTTTGGTGGTATGAAACATTCATATTCATCAGACATAGGGTCATATGAATAACCTTCATTCCTTATGAAATTGTAATAAGTACTACATGATGCCACCTCTTCCTCATACCATTCACATTCTTCTTCATATTGCTCACAATCATCTTCATACTAGTCATAAGAATTGTACTCATAGGAGTCATCATAATAGTAATACATGGATGGAACTTATTATTACATGGATGGTATTAATGCAAAGGTTCAAGGACCATGCTTCGATACCACTATAATACCCCCAATTTGAAAATTTACTTGATTTGGCCAATTTTCGAACCTTGGACTAGTGAAACCCCAAACTGTCCCAAATGACCCAAAATGGTTTCAAATTGTGGAAGAAGGGACTTGGGATGGAATATTAAACTTTAATACAGTCATTAGAGACCCAAACATATTCTATACACATCCATGGTATACAATTTACAAGGAGAGAAGATTCAGGACAAAACTAGTCAATTGGATTGGTGGAAATCCCCCCTAGGTCAGCCATTGTTTTCCCTTCCAAACATTGTATGGAATTCACCAATATTTCTGTATGAAACTTGTATTTGTTATAGTTCATCAAGTACAACATGTGTGCAACATTAAATCAGGTTTTAGGGTTGAATAGGTCTCCCAAACGACAACAACTTATAGAGTATATAATTCGGGTGAAAATGGTAGACAAGGGGCCTTGAATTTATGTCACAAACTATAGTAACACTTTAGGGGTCTACATACGTTATTTGGGACATCAATTTAACTCCATATGAAGCTCATAACATAGAAAAAAAGATTAGAAATATCTGATATAAAACATGTGCAATATCATCCCCAAATCACCATCAAAATACTATGAGGGAAATGGCTCAAATCTAAGTTTTAATTGGAAATGTCACTTGAAGTACTTGGTATTTAGAGTTGCAGCTCTCATGATATGTCTATTATAGAGTTATGCAGAAAATAACATGTCCATAAGGTTGAAATATCAGTCCTCCATTAGCTATATGTAACAAGAAGTGCGCCATAACACTTTTACATGACATTGAGAGAAAGAGGAAACTACCTCGAATATCAATGTTACTTGGAGAAATAGTACATGAAGTGATTAGTATTTTGAGCTGTGGATATCATGATCTATCCATCAGATACTTATGCATCCATTAACAAGTTTATAAGGTCGAAACAATAGCCTTCCATTATCTATATGCAACAAAGAGTGCGCTATCTCACTTTACATGAACATTGAGAGAAAGATAGTAGAATGAGAATAGAGAAGAATGAGAGAATATGAACTCAAACTCAGATGGGGGTTGAACCTGCATCAAAATATCTCCATGAAGCTCTGTTGAGAGGTCTGAATGGCGTCTCGGTAAACCAAATTGTATCGGAATATTCCACCCTTGAAATTGATTCTAAGGCAGGGAGGATGAATATCCACCGTGCAAGGACAAGCTTGAAGCTCTCCAAACTTGCAAAGATGCAAATAAAAAAATACCAAAAATTACTCCATTTCAAATTGGACTCCTTTTAATAACTTTATTTGACTCATTTACCTACTTAGAACTGAAATTATCTCCTAATTACTCATGAAATTGTATTAGTGGGGTTTACGACCCTTTAATGGCCCCACATGACACTTGGCACATCTTTTGTCTCCAACTTATCCATGAATTCGAATTGGGGAATCTTTTGGATTCTTTGGAGATGTGTAAATCATCTCATTCACCCTCTTGGTCTATTTTTAGCTCTTAGATTGTCATAGATGTCATAGAATCTGTCATAAGTGTCATATGTGTCATAGAATCTATCGTAAGTGTCATAATGATTGTCATAATTGTCATAGAATCTATCATTGCCTATTCTTAGCCCTATGACACTTACTCTTCCTTCATGAATGTTACCTCTTCCCTTCCAACTCAAATTTGGGGATGGCTCCATGTTTAAACATGGAATATTCTCTCACGTGGACCCCACATTTCCACTTATGTCCCCCCAAGTCCAACTAGGACCTAATGCCACTTCATTTTAAAGCATTTAACATTTATTCCATAATTTATTGGCCTATTTTTCCACCATCAATTTAGAATATTGAATTTTCATGAGAAGCTATAGACCTTGGGGTTAAATGGCAATATTTTAGTTGTTCCACATAACCCTTAGGAATTGGGTAGGCCAACTTAACTATTTATCTAAAAATCATGTAGTTGGGGACATGAAACCAAGGCTGGAATGTTGATGTCCCACCAGAATGCCGACAGGATTGTGCCAACAGAGCTGAGTAGGAACTTCTCCCCCAGGATGGGGGTCAAACTGCAGGAAACAATTTTTGTACAAATGTGTGCCCCGAGCGAAAAATTTAATGCAATATGGAAAGGAGGGTAGCCCCATCCTTACCACCGTGATCACCTAGAGAAAAAATGACTAACTACAAATCCTCCCTCACTTGCAATCATCACAATGATTTGTAGTCGGAGGTACGGTTGCTCGAGCTCTACCCTAAACATTCTATCATGAATCACGCCGACAACTCTTCTCATAATGTCACAGTCCAACGATGCACGTGAATGATTTATGCTATTAATGGGGATCAAAAGAGGCAGTGCATTTTCAATCAAATGCCTCGTGGACACCTTGGTTTCTACTCTCCTGATGTCCACTCTACAAACAACACATTCCCCACCACTCTTCCTTCTTGCAATCTGGTTCCTAGGCTTATTGGCATTATGGTCCACACCAAGGTTACCAAACGACACACTCTGAATGGCCCTCGCCGCTCACACGTGCCTCGTACATAGCAGGATATGGAAAATCTTAAAGGATTCTTCGAGACCAAGTTTAGTAAACAGGATAGAGACTGCACTAATCGCTAGGAGAGGCATTAAAAGTGAGAAAAACTCGATCCTAATCGTAAGATACTCAAACATATTTTGGATGGAATTATAGAAGATACTGGAGCACCATGGGCTCAGGAAACGAGGCATACTCATACACTAGGTTTATTCTCGACCATGAAATCAATGCTAACCCTAGCCTTCGAGGATTACTTGGCCAACCACATCTAAATGGACAGATTCCCTTTAATGATTGATGGTTGCTTGGCGTGCCTAGAGGATAACATGTGGAGTATGGGACAGAACGAGGCTTCCATGAATGACAACATAAACAACAGACTAGATGTGTTGGCCAAGGAGCTGGTCGGTAAGCGTTTCATGGGAAAACAACTGGTTTTCAGATGAAACCCAAACACGGTGGCTCGAGCTTCGACAACTACTCGAGAAACCTATTCCCCTCGAACCGACATTGACATCACCGAGATTCTAGAGCAGCCTCTTTCCTATGGTATTGTTATGAATTGGGATTTATTTTGGTCTATATCTTTAGCAATGTCATCCTTAGTCTCTTGGTTCAGTATGGTGTTGGTCTGTGTTGGTCTTAGGTCTGGTTTCTTGCAAGTTTACAGTCTTTTGTCTCTAAGTTCATAACCCTCGGTCTGTGGTGGAGTTGGGCTTTGTTTTGAGGACAACAAAGACACTCTCCCTAGTTCTAGGATGATCAGAAGTGAACCATGGTCTACATCTGTGTTTTGAGTTTTTCATACCTACCTTGAATGCTTATGTACTCTCTTTTGTTATGTTAATATAAATTCGAACTTTGAACTTACAAAAGAAAAGGGAGACCAACAGTCACAAGGGTCAATTCTCATGTATATATTGAACATTTGTTAATGGAATTAATGTGCTTAACACCTATCTTACTATCTTTGTGCATGCAAATGCCTATCTTCCCCAATGGGGCTCGTAAAAGTATCAGAGCCATTCTTGACTCCGAGGTGTTGCTATCGGTTATTTCCTGGAGTCTACTGTGTGACATGTCAGATGTGGTGCTCAGCACTGCACATTGCATTGCTATTCTTTTCTTTACACGTTATACTACAGAAAACCTAATTTTGTATGGTAACGCTTCATGCATTCTAAAGTTGCATTGCCTAAAGCTACAACACAAGAAGACGGGCAAACAATAGGGCACCTTGGCGTACTTGACAGTCGCACGCATTGGCAATGTGCAGAGACCAGCTGTACTTATGGAGAGAGACCATCGCCAGGGCTGACAGGAATGAAGGGTTTTACACAAAAATGCCAAAGAGGACCGAGATGGAAAAATCGACAACAACCACCACCTACCCAATGCAACACAAAAACCCTATCTTCACCTTGTGTGTAGTGGTATCATTCAGTGCGTGTGGGGTGATAAACTCCATTCCGACGATACTATTGCAAGAAACCTGGAAAACCTAATCTCTGCATTGTTTTTTGAGCCATTATGTATAATTTTTTGAAGCCTCTCATTCGAAGAGTGACTACTCCTTGGAATTTTGTTTATTGAGAAGATGCTTGACATGATAATTTCAAGGACATAGAGTTCACAACCATGACCAAATCAAAATTTTATTGTAGATTAAAGAAAGTAGTGTTGGCATGGTTTTATCGATGAGTATTGGTGAAGGCGTGGTTCAAATTGACAACGATATCAACTACTTGCACAGATCGTGGATGATTTTTCACTCATTAGATACAAACGGACATTGATTTCAGGCTCCAACATAGTATCAGCATCGAAGAGGATAACTAGATTGGAGTTTTTTTAGAGGTTCTAAGAGAAGTAATGTAGAGCCCGTGCCAATGATACAATATAATAGTCGGACGTTTCCTTTTTCATTGAAGCACTTCCAATGTTGAGCTATCTTGGAGATGGGTATCATGATAACTGGAGACTGCTAGCTGTGAACGTTGTGGAAACCTCTCCCTTTTTTGCATAGAGTTGTCTGTGGTCTACACCAGTAATCACTCCTTGTGGACGCTCGCTTGGTGAAATAAATGGGCTCGTGAGCTCAGTCTCTGCATGTATTAAGGGGTAAGACTATACATTGTTGCGTTGAACGTTGTGTGACCTACCTAAAACCCTAGTGCACCTCTGTGAAAATTGCTGTAATGAGTGGTACCTCTCTCTACGTGGAGTATTGGTGGTGTAAGTTATGGTTGCAGTTT
Organism: Larix kaempferi; assembly: GCA_027924585.1. Classification (NCBI taxonomy): domain Eukaryota; kingdom Viridiplantae; phylum Streptophyta; class Pinopsida; order Pinales; family Pinaceae; genus Larix; species Larix kaempferi. The sequence goes on along the minus strand of BSBM01001081.1, from coordinate 630,565 downwards.
AACATGCGCACATATATTGAGACCTATGTAGAGTGGAGCTGCATGCAAGAAGTTGCTTGTGCATTCATGGTGACACACGGTGTGGCTTGGGCTTACAATCTTCTCCACATTATATATTTGGATGATTTGTTTGTGCAATAAAGACTGGTTACCAAAGTGAGAGATAAAGTACTCCCATCTTGACACTATTGGAAGAAGAATGTGTGAATACCATTTCAATGCTACCATGAGCCTACTGATAAAGAGCCCGTTGGTAAATATTTTGGGTGGCTGTGACTGCATCTGGTGCTGCAACGATCACGAGTGCTGCTCTTGAGGTGTAGAGAGATGCGCGCTCACTTTGGAGCCTGATAATATCAACCATTGAAAATGCATGATTGTAATACAGTTGGAGTATGTTAGAAAGTGATATAAAGATTGAGCCCATGTGCGGTAAACTGTAAAGTGTTGTGATATTTATGCTACGTGGAGCTCTCTCCGGGAGCTTACTTGTGAAAATGAGGAAGTACATTACATCCTTTGAGACTTCCCACTAAGAAGACTGCAATATTGTTCTGCTGCAACCTAAGTTGTAAACTGGAGATTCAATTAAGTGTTTTGTGCGCTCAACTTTGTATTCGCTCCTAGCTTTACTATGAACTTTCCCATATTTGCACAGTTCATCCTCTGTTTGAATCTCAGTAGAGATGCACATGGGAGCTTTTAACCAAGAATCCATGCAATCGTGACGACTACTACCAAAGTGTCATGTCCAAATATCATGTGATGTGATGAGAGTAGATTTAAGCTACGAAGAGTGAACCCTAGCTCCTCTTTTATTTCAAGTGTCGGTGCATTGAAGATGTGGTGCGAACTGCTATTTCTCCATTATCAAGTCTACTCCAATTTCTCCACTGTGAATACTATAGATGAAGATCATTTCGAAGAGCTGCGTTGAAGAGATTCCTATATGGAGACTTGTGGTATGGCTTAGTGTTCAACCCTAATTTTGAGTTCTATTCCTGAAGTGGAGCTACATTTCACTAAAGCTGAATGCTCTCCTCAAGAGATAATATTGTTTTGTACACCTTTGCAGAGATTGCAGAGTGCTAAACTTTAAAAACTGAGAACTACTACAGATTTTGAGGAGCTGTCATTGCATTGTTCCATTTCTTGATAACCAGAACAACAACTCTGCATTGAATACCTAAGTGCGTGCTCCTCCCTGGACGATTTTTAAACGTCATTCTCTCGCTTCAAGAAGTGCGTGTTCCTCCCTCGACGATTTTAAACGTCGTTCTCTCGCTTCAAGAAGTGCGTTCTCTCACCTTTAGGGAGCTACCACCTATGTGGAGAACATCTACATTGGAGTTGTTGCGGCTTATCGAAACCCTATATGCGTGATCGAGTGTTTCTCTTGATATTCGATATGAACGGAGAGCTATGAGTTGAAATATGAGGATGCAATCGCTCTCCTCTACGTGAAGAATTGAAAGTAAGTTTCATTTCAATAGATTTTGATGATGCACAAGCTGTTTTCTGCAATTTAATGAACAAACAAGGAAGGAAGATTGTCCATTTTACAAGACTTTAAACAATGGTGGAAGGTATTAATTGTTAAAGCATTGACACTAGTGGGCATGAAAAAGTGCAGCCCCATTGCCTATGGTGAGTTGATATTGCTAAAGATTACTAGTACAGTGGTATATGCATCCAAGGTGGCTTGTCCTATTCATATAGTGACTAATTGTAGATCATTTAGTGACTTCATTGTGTTGCAAAGAGTGTGTTTACTGTATTGTAGCCTGCATATTCAGAGAGGCTGTCTTATAAACTGTTGCATAGAATTGCTTGTAAATATGGTTGAGGAGCTTGTTGTTGCAGAAATATTATGCAATCCGCAGAAATAAAATCTTATTGAATTGATGGCAGAGACATAGACCTCTTTTTGTTTTCCCAAACCCTACTAAATTGCATGAATTATGAAGAAATTTGCACCCATTGACAATATTGAACTTCTAGATAAGATTCAAGATCCTTTTGGTGTGCCCATTTGAAGGACCCAAGCAAGAGAAATTAAGAAGAAAAGTTGCAGAATTAGATCCACATCATCAGGGTATTTTTTAAGGATTATAAAAGTATACCTAAGTATAGTATTCTAGGGGATTATTTTGAATTGAAAAAAACATATATATAGATTGGTAGGGGAAGATTAAATATGAAACATATGATTTACTACTGAAACTTGTAAATTTTGGCGAATATTATGCTAAAAAAACATGTTTTATGTAAATATAGGCAATAATAGAGGTTTGAAAAAAAGTCCGAAAAATAGCCAATTGGCTAAATTTCGCCCCTAAAAATTTCCCTGCACATCATTCATGTATAGTAGATTTCTCAATTCAACACCATTAGTATAACTTGCAACTATGTTTTGTTTTCATGTTCTAGTATTTGTTTAGGTACTTGCATATGTGTTTTTGTACTGTAATACCAAACTAAAGTTAAGTTGAATTGCACGTTGTATGTGGGTGCATTTTCAGCTGAGACCAACACCCTTCTCCTTTAAGTTTGAATCCACTGAAATATTGATTGTAAAGCGAGGAGTTGCAAGAATCTTTCAAGCTTATTGAGTATTTGTACTTGGTCCTACTTGCAAAAGTAGGCCTCAAACTTTACTCAATATGTCTAATATAGAAGTAATATTAAAGTTGTTGAATACGCTAGTACATATAGCTGTAAATGAATCAATCATAATCAACAAAAACACACTCCAAACTATCATTAATCAACTTCATAATTTGAAAGCAAAAGAGGTAGATGCACAACACATGAATCAACATTTTGAATTAGTGCTTGTTCAAAATAACCCTTTGTTTGAAGATGATTCCTATTAGCTCATAATAATTCATGTGAGAAGATGTTAAGAGTTCCAGATGCCAACATTGTGACACAGCTCACCATATGAAAGATCAATGTTTTGATCTTCATACTTGTGAGTATTGTGGGAAGCACAACCATTCTTCAAATCAATGTGTGAAGCTTAAGAAACCTGGAATACTGAAACTTGTAGCAGAACATTGTATTGCTTCTTACTTTGTACCTAATAACAGGGGACATGATGTTAGGCTTCAATTTTTGAAGCCTTTTTTCTCTGATAATAAACACTCATAACCTTCCTCACATAAGTCACATCAACCGATCCTGATCCACACTGAGTTTGGGAGACCACCATATTCAGAGATGCCTGATTGTGAGATCCATGTATTCTAAAGACATAAGAGAACCATGACATAGAGTACTCATCTGTTTTGTGTCTAGTTTTGACATGATGGGAATCTCCGCTCCTCACATTGTTCTTGATAGGGGGACATGAATACCATCAGTAACAAGCGAACAAGTACAAGCGATCCAAAACAATCAAGTGTGTGAAAATATATGTTATTATGAGCTCTAGAGTTGGTCGTCATCCTAAAACCACCGGTGTTGAGAGCATCTTTGCTTAGAAGAATCCAATGCAAGCTTCTAGATAACTTACTTGGAAAAATAATGTCAAGCTCGAAATGTTCAACAAATGGTAGATTCTCACTTCCTATTTTCAGCTCTCCAATTGGTTTGTGGTTAGCCTTAAACCACCATTCGAGACAAAACCTCCAAGCCTTCGTGCCAATTTCTAGAGAACCTTTGAGCGAGAGTTATCACCAAGTTCCATAGTTTGTGGTCAACCTTAAACCACACAGATAATAGAATATTTCATCTTTTGCTATCCCCTTGGTTGGTGGTGAGCCAAAACCACCCCTTCATAGAGCACTTGTATTTAGTAGAAGCCAGTGCAAGCTTCTAGCTAACATTCTTAGTAAATGATTTTCAAGATGGAAATGTTCAAAAGGTGGTAGTTGTCCACTTCAAGTTATTAAACTCTCTTATTTTTCTTGGACTCATATACAACCTTCAGTTTAAGGGGGGATTTGTTGGAGCCTAATCCTCAGCGTGACGAATATTAATCTGCAAGGGAGACCAAGAGTCACTCGGGAGTCCAAGAGACCTCTTGGAATATGAAATCCAAGTCTCAATTCTCATGTATATATTGAACATTTGTTAATGGAATTAATGTGCTTAACACGAATCTTAATGTCTTTGTGCATGTAAATGCCTATTTTCCCCAAAGGGGATCCTAACATAAATGAGCTATTTTGAATCCATATTTGATTGTTTGGGAGCTTTAAGAAGTTTATCCTTATACATTTATATTGTTCTTGAAATGTCAAATGCCAACTATGCATTAAATTAAGTTATTTCATCCAAAGTATTAGTTTTGGGATTTTCATTCTCATCACATTTTTATAATTATAATTGATTAATTGAATTAATAAAAAAATTCAATGCAATTGCATGCATGGGTTTGGATTTAGAAAAATATCAATTTTTGTTCCATAATGACATCACATAAAATCTATAAATAAATGCCCCTTCCTTATAGTTTTGTATAGGTTTAAGGATTATAAGGTCTTGTAGTTTTCTATAGGCTTAAAGAGTGTAAGGTCTTGTTCAACATGTTTAACTCAGAGATTGCAATTCCTTTCCATTTATTCATTTCATTATGCTTCATATGTGGTTGCATTACACATTTCTCTCCAAAATTGCCCATTTCATGAGGAACGCTTCTCAATTCATTTAATGATCTAAAGTGTCTTGAAGTGGAAGAAGCCTCCTCCCCCCACCACCCACAATCTCGAAACCAAATAGAAAAAATATATCACCCCACTCGACTCGTAACCTAAAGGGATAGTTCAAAAGTTTACTTCCATCCAATACACAATGTATTTAGTTTCTTTCCTCCATTAAAATCTTGCATAGATTCCTATATTTCTCTTCTTTTTAATGTTTATTTTAGACATTTGATCTAATAAAATTTGTTATAGAATTGTAATGTTAAGTCCTTGTTGTCCCATATGTAGGATTTTCAAGGCCGTTTGTATGAATAATTCTACCTTTCATTGATTACATCGAGGTCAACTCACTTTGAAACACGTTTCATGGTTTCCATACATATTTTCATTCAACTCCTATTTGTTATATTCTTAGGGCATCCCCAACTAACTATTATTTTTTATGTTTCTCTTCAACATCTCTAGCATGCCCATTAACCGAATATTTTTATACATGCATGGGAACATGCATAAACATAACAAATTTACACCAATATTCGTCCTATTCATATAATTAGATAATTATTCCCTCTCTGATTTTTTTGGAAGATGCTATCGAATGACAATTGAAACTCATCGCCTTTTGTAGACAATACGTAGAAGTTTAATAAATCAATGGAAAAAATGTTCTAAGGCACATTTTTTTCTACATACATCCTTCTTTGCATAAGAATACTATTCTTAAAATCTATGATCATTGAATTAAAGAAAGAGGAACCATGTATGGAATTGCATAGATACATTTGCAAATATTGTACAAACTATTATTATTAATGTGCATAGTTTCTACATAAAGGGCTTTGAACTTTGTGAAGAAATATATTGACTTGTTGCTACCATGGTGTCTACCGTTACTAATACCATCCTCTTTTTACACTATTCATATATTATTATTTTTTTCTCCTATCCTCTTTGCACACTATGCACATATAACAAGTTATCCAACTTGACGAGAACCTCACATTGTTCTCATTTTTTGGGGGTCAATTTTAGTAGATTTATTTACCTCCATTTTAGAAAGTAGGTATACTTGTAGAACCATTTTTCATTTGAGCCCATTTTTTGTGATTTTGAAACTTCTTGGTCATAAAAAACTATAATTTTTATTTACAACTGCTTTCTTTTAAATTTTACAAAAAAATACATTTAATAGCTAGTTATGATGAGAATATATATATATATATATATATATATATATATATATATATATATATATCGGATTTAATTTTTAAAATTTTATCTTGATTAAGTTATTTATATGGTTAAATTTGTAAAAAACAAATTGAAAAAAAAAACATAAAAGCAAAATAAAAAACAAAAAATTTCAAATCAAAATTAAAAAGAAATTTTTTAATAAAATTTAAAAAGTTTAAAATAAATTTAAATAAAAAAAAAACCCTCTTGCTCCCTCTCCCCACCCGCTTCCCTACTCCCTCTCCCTCCGCTCATCGTTCCGTCCCTCTCCCTCTCTCACTGCCCTCCACCCACCACCCTTCCCTTCCCTCTCCCAACCTCGTTCCCCTCTACCCCTTCCCCCACCAATTTCCCTACCCCCCTCCTCCCCCCTCTCCCCCCATACTTGTTGTCACCACATGTAAGATTTTCAAGGTCGTGTGTATGAATAATTCTACCTTTCATTAATTAACATCAAGGTCAACTCACTTTGAAACACGTTTAATGGTTTCCATGCATATTTTCTTTCAACTCCTATTTGTTATATTCTTAGAGCATCCACAACTAATTATTACTTTTTATGTTTCTCTTCAATAACTCTAGCATGCCTATTAACCAAATCGTTTTATACATGCATGGGCACATGCATAAACACATCAAATTTCCAACAATATTTATCCTATTCCATATAATTAGATAATTATTCCCCCTCCTGTCTCTCTGATTTTGTTGGAAGATGCTATTGAGTGACATTTTAAACTCATCGAATTTTGTAGACAATAGGTAGAAGTTTAATAAATCAATGGAAAAATGTTCTAGGGCACATCTTTTTCTACATACATCCTTCTTTGCATAAGAATACTATTCTTAAAATATATGATCATTTAATTAAGGGAAGAGGAGCCATGTATGGAACTGCATGGACATATTTGCAAATATTGTATAAACTATTATTACTGTACATAGTTTCTACATAAAGGGCTCTGAACTTTATGAAGAAATATATTGACTTGTTGCTACCACGGTGTCTACAGTTACTAGTACCATCCTTTCTTCACACTATTCACATATTAAAACTTTTTTCTCCCATCCTCTCTGCACACTATGCATATATAACAAATTATCCCACTTGACGAGAACCCGATATTATTCTCATTTTTGGGGGTCAATTTTAGTAGCTATTTTTGCATCCATTTCAGAAGGTGTGTATATTGGTAGCACAATTTTTCATTTAAAGCCCATTTTTTGTGATTTTGAAACTTCTTGGTTATAAAAATACTATAATTTTTATTTACAACTGCGTTCTTTCAAATTTTTAAAAAAAATTACATTTAGTAGCTAGTTATGTTGAAAAATATATATACATTTTGAATTTTTTAACTTTTACAAGCTAGTTAAAATTAGAAATATATATATATATATATATATATATATTTGTAGATTTATTCTTTAAAATTTTATCTTGATTAAATTGTTTTTATGGTTCAAATTGTTAAGAAAAAAATTGAAAAAAAAAACAAAGAAAACTAAAAACAAAATTAAAAAACAAACAAATTAAAAAGTTAAAAAAAAAATTAATTTAAAACCAAAATTTAAAGAATTTAAAAAAAATATTAAAAAAAAAAAGATTTGAAACCCTCCATCCTTCCCCCTCCCTCTCCCTGTCCTCCACCCTATCTCCTTCCCTCTTCTCCCCCTCCCCTCCGCTCTCCCTCCCACCGCCCTCCGCCCTTCCCCTCCCTCTCCCCACCCCCTCCCCCCTCCACCTCGTTCATCCCCCACTCACTACCCTTACCCTCCCCCCTATTCATACCCCACCCACTACCCTTCCCCTCCCCCCTACGATTAACTTCCCATATCCTTTCCTCTCCCTGCTCCCCGACCCCTACCCACTTGGCTCCCCTATCAGCGGGCGCGATTCTCAGAATCGTGCCACCGTGAGGGGGCGGTGGAAGCAGTAGATCCACTTCTTACGTTGCTCAAGAACCACCCCTTCGCGACTCGCTAGTAGGGGGGATGAGTGGGAAGGTTTTCGGGGGAGGGGAGAGGAAAGGAGAGTTGGAAGGATGGGGGAGGGGGGAAGGAGAGGGCGGTGGGAAGGGGAGGGGGAGGGGGAGGGTGAGGGAGGGAGTTGGGAGGGGGTGGAGGGGGGCAGGCATGGGGAGAGGGAGGTGAAAGGAAATGGGAGGTGGTAAGTGGAGGGCGGTGGGAGGGGGGTGGGGAGGGAAGGGGTAGCAGAGGGTAGGGCGGAGGGTTTTGATTTTTTTCTTGTTATTTATTTATTTATTTTTTTTAAATATAAATTTTAATTTTAAACATTTTAAATTTGTTATATTTTTATTTTTAGTATTAGTTTTATCATTGTTTTTTTTTAAATTTAAACTTTTGATATAATTTTATTTATTTATTAAATTTTGTTGGTTAAGTTTTAATTTTATTTTGTTTTTAAAAAAAATTAAAATTTCTTTTAAAATTTTCTAAATTGTTTTACTTATTTTGAGATTATATATATATATATATATATATATATATATATATATATATATATATATATATATAATTTGTTTTAAAAAAAATGTTTCAAATTTGTTAATGGGTTTTTAAATTCTTTTAAATTGTTATTTTTTCTTTTAATTTTTAAATTTGTGCTTCATTTTGTTTTTTGTTTTTTTACAGTTTTTTTCATATTTGTTTTTCGATTTCTTTTTTAAAAGTTTTTTATTATAAAATTTCTGGTAAGGTTGTTATTTTTTTTAATTTGGTTTTTGATTTTTTTAAAATGAATTTTGCATTTTTACCTTTTTTTTAAAATTATGTTTCTTTAAAGTTATTGCTTTTTAAATTTTAACTTCGAATAAAAATGACAATGATTCTATGAAGTCCACTTTGCAATGAGAGGGTTGATTTAGGTTTCGATTGCAATGATACCATCCATGGTTTCCAGAAAGCTGTAGTTTTATTCCCCCCAAAACGAGTGATATTGTATTTCCTCGTGTGTGATCCCAAATATCATAACTTCTACGTTTTATGGTTTAATATATGGTTTTATTATGAATAGTATCATAAATTATTTTATTTGAGATGGAAAGAGTGGTGAAATAATTTCTTGAATAATTTTTGTTTAAGTGAGTGCTTCTTTTATATAGTGTTACTAACAGTTTAAATAAATACAATTTTAAATTATGATACAATGATATAATAATACCATTTTTTGAAAAAGTGTGCTACCGGTAGCATCGGTTTTCAATTTAGGGCTTGCTTTTAAGGTTTTAGTAAAGAACAATAAAGATTGTTTTGGTCCATGTCTATATTTTTAACCATAAACAAAGTGGTGCTACCGGTAGCACTGCTTTTTTATTTGGAGTTGCTTTTTGGTGTTTTTTATGCAAAAATATGATTTTTTTATGGATAAAGATCTAGTTTTGAGTATTAAGTTCTCATCAAGTTGTATAACTTGTTATATTAAAACGTATTTTCCTTTATCTATTGTATTTTGGACAATGTAGGTTTTTATCTTTGGATATATAGTTCTAAGACAAACTTAATCCATTTTTTAATTTACAAACTACCTTTGCGAAGTATAGGCCATGGTAAAAATTAATATGGCCAACCACAAAGTACCTTGATAAGGAAATATTGTTTCATGTTTGATGCATAATTGTTTAATATTCTTATCTTTCTCCTATACAAGTAAAAAAATAATTATAAGTTGATTAGAAAAATCAAAATGATGGTAAAGAGATTAATATATTATATATATTTCAATGTTTTTTAAAATATATTAATAAATAATAAATATATTAATAAAATAAGTGTGCTCACCATGATATCAATTGGGCCACATTAGCTTCCATTACTCACACATGGAGTGCTATTAATGCGTGGACTTTCAACAAGATTCTAGAAGGTACACAACCCTCACCCTAATTAGGATTTCAAGCATCAACAACCATAACTACAACCCTAAATTGTTGTAAGGCCACGTTAAATAATGGACTACTAGAAAAGGAAGGGTTTGCATTCATATTGTATTCTTTATTATTCCATACTAGAGAAGAGCATTTGGATTGGGATATTCAAGTAGAATAGAGGAAGTAGAATATCATGTAGTAGGTATACATGCTATGGTAATCATGATAACCCTATCATGAGTGCATGCTCTTTGTATTTTCATTTCATAATTGAGAATAATTTAAGAGAAAGGCACAAGCCTTACTTTGTAGTTAATGATTTTTCATATTAGGTTTTATTGGGGTACATCTTGTGCTCATTGTGTGGATAATATGTTATTTGTGTAGTTTCTTTCACTTTAATTTCATTATATTTCAATGTTTTCTACACTAAACAACTAATATTAAATCTAAATCTAAAATAAAAACATTTCATAATAAAGAGAGTTGAAAATATTTAAGATATATTCTATAAATTTTTCGAGTGGAATATCCATGACAATCTACATGGTATTAGAAAAACTTACTTTGCCGTTTTGTGGGAATTTGTGTGATACAACAATTGGAATGAGAAAGAAGGATTAAAACTGTAGGCATGGAATATGTTTATAATAACAATTGATGGTGACTGAAAGGAGCTAGTTTAAAAACTAAAATCACAAATCATAGACATCTCTCAAAACATAGCCATCCTCATGGCATATCTACAAGAAAAGTCTTAATCTCTTGAGGATTTTGGTAGGATTAACTAAAAAGTTAGTTTGGGACGATAAATCTAGAGATAACGAAGATCTCGAAAATGATTTTAAAATAGACAAAGAAAAAGATACGCATTTGTAGTGCCATCACTTATTCATAATATCTTTATGAATTGGAATAGAAAGAATATATCAAACCATATCAAGGTGGCATTGGCGCTATTAAATTTAATGAATTGTTTCAATAGTTCTAAGCTTATTAATTCTAGTGTTCTTAACATGACATAATGGTAAAATGTTTCATTTGTTTAACTAAAGTTAAAGGTCCAATATAAAACCTGATGTGAAAGTTAGACAAAGATGCTTATGCTAAAGGGTGATCCACGAGTAAGTAAGTGGTAGGTGTGTAAAAACCCCATTACCTTGTGTGTATCCTATTGGATATGAAGGGACCAATGGATCATTGCAATTAATTCCAAAAATGTCAAGGGAATATTTTTCAAGGGTACACTACCAAGTTTAGAAAATAATCCATTATGTTAGGCATATTCCCAAGAACCTGGATCCACTTCTTAAGTATATGGGAGGTATATATAATCTTTTAAGGGGGAAAGTGAAGATATTTAATCCTAGGAATATTGATGAGTCTTTCATGGAAGCATAATATCTTGTTAATATGAACAAGAGGAAAATGAATACCAAGTGGTTCTAAGTAGAAACACCATTGATATGGTTCAAAAGAGGGAAATAATAAGTGCAAAGAAAAGGATAAGAAGGAAACCACCACACCACATCAATGCAAGGATTTGAAACACTTATTAATTTTAATATTGACAGTCACATTGAAGATATGTTATAGCCAAATTAATAAAATAATTAGTTCTAATAGAAATTTTGTATTACTCTTCTTAATAGAGAATTAACCTAAAGATGAATCAGTAAAAATAAAGGAATATTTGGAGGGATGAACTAAAGAACATAAACATTAGTTGGGAAATATTTTGTAGGTGTAAAGATAAGTGTCCTCAAATCCATAAAGGTTACAACTTGTTAACCTTATATATTGTGACATTACATTTCTATTATTGTATTATTATTGTCTTTATTGGTCATCTAGGACCTAATTGTATTTGTACCGTTTGTGTCACACACACACACACACCAATGGGACCTCGTTTTATGATCATCCCATCTTGGTTTCTGCATTTGATATATTTTATCGAGATATTTCCCCATTGAAGTTGATTATTATTCATCTCTTTATTTCATCACACCTAAGTTATTGATGGTTCATCACAAGTGTGAATATTCTGGAGACAACCAGTCATTGGAAGCCAGGCGACTAGCAGAGTAGTTGACTAGAGGAATGACTTGGAAAGTCGGTTGAACGAATGAATAGTTGACTAGACAGTTGGTATGACCGTGGTTGGAACAACTACCACAACCGAATCAACTTCAAGAAATTGTGTATTTTGTGGAAACCATTAGAAATAATGATCCTTATTTATGGACCAAATATTCCTCACTTTCAAGGAGTTTGTTATCTAATCTGGAATTTATAAAAGGATGACCCTATGGGTTGTGATAGTGTGTTAAAAAATGCTCAATATTCATTGCGATGTTGTGATCGTAATGCTCTTTTCTTAAGTTCTACAATGGTGTCATTAGACACCACCTTTCTCCTTGGAATATTGTTCCCTTCTGCTATCTATTTTTGGTGTTATGGTTCAAGGTTAAGAGGTTCTCCAACATGGTATCAGAGCCATTGGTTTTGACCTAGCCTATTATATACATATTGTGCTAAGTCGGATCGAGGGTTGATCGAATCTGGGATAAATATTTGTTGTCTAATACCTCTACCTGAACTTTGATCAGATTTGTTAGATCAAAAGGATGGCTTCAGGGATAGAGCCTATTGTTCTTAAAGGACATAGTTATGCAATATGAGTGATAGACATAAGATTTTATTGAAGAGAAAGGGACTAAGTGTTAGGAACCCATGTCTTTACTTTGTTAGTATGTTGTTGTTGGACGCATATGCTTTGTAAGTCGTCCCGTAGTATTTGTTGATCAATAGTTTGTGTTATTGTTATTGGCGCATATGCTTTGTAAGTCGCCCGTAGTATTGTGATCCATAGTTTGTAACGGCCCATGGTTTCGACCCATAGTATTGGCGCCTAGAATTAGTATATAAGTGTGTGTTGAGACCTATGAAGGCACCGTGAAGTTATTTGTATTGAGCTTGCTCAAAGGAGGTTGCCCCCTCGAAGTGGCCTGTGATCAATACAAAAGTGATTCTGAGTTCTGTCATTTCTGCTATTTCGCGTATTCTTGTTAATTAATTGTTGCAGGTGCCTCACATCTGGTATCAGAGCACTTTCTTGGGCTCGCTGGGTGAAATTGCTGCCAAATTTTTTTTCGCATCTATTGCAGGTTCGGATTTGGGAATAATCCCTATCTGCTTAACTGTGGGAAGTACTTGGGCATAAGCCCTAAAACTCATTGTGAGGAGTACCACAGGAACCCCGAAGTAGCTGGCCCATTGAGAGGACCTGCCAGCGAAAAGGGCAACGACCCCTACCTGATTGACTAGTTCCCACCCGTGAGGTAAACCAAGAGCTGTCGTTTGTGGCAAAGCGGTTATCAGTTTTACTTGAGCCGTGGAGTGAGGGGTATTGCCCCAATACGCAAGCCGTCAAACAGCATTGGTGGCCAAGTGAAACCCCTGAATTGTTAGGAAGCCGCACATACCTGGGGTCCATATCTACTTTCAGCTAAACTATTGTCGATCACTGCTGCGCCGTTTCAGATCTATTTTGCAAGCCGTTCCAGATTCAGCCGTTTTCAATCCATTCGGCACTGTTCCAGATCTCTTTCGAGCTGTAGCCGCTCCAGTCTAAAAAAATAAAAAAGAGTATAAAATTCAGTTTTTTCTCCATATCTTCCTTATTTTCACTCTGTTTCCCTTGAAATTTTGGGGGAACCCTTGTCATCCCATTCTGCATATTTCAGTCCTGAGGACCCTATCCCCAATTCCCCTTCCCAAAGCCCGAAATCCCACATTTGTCTATTTTTAGGGTTTGCCATAACTTCCTCAGATTTCACCCAATCACCTTCAAATTTTACCACAGAGTTCCTTTCTGAATTTTGCTTCTTTGTTCCCCTCTGCCAAATTTTTCGATTCTTTCACCCCACTTCTAAAATCCTCATTTTTGCTTCCCTGTCTATCCAACAGTGTCCAAAACCTAGTCAAACCCCAATTACCCTTCTGATTTTTTCCCAAATCCAAATTTTCCCTTACTAAAGTAGTTCCTGTTTTTGTTTTCCTACCCAGTCAAAAAAAAAATAAAAATCCTGGTTATGGTTGTCACCCGTGCAGGAGCAAAAACCATGGAGGAAGCACTTGTAGCCATCCAAGCCAAACTCCTGGATCTGGATGAAAAATTTCTCGGTCTCCATCTTGAACATTCAGCTATGAACAACAAACGGCAGTCCGAGTCTTCAGTAGACAATGGGTTCTCTTCTTCCAGCAATTTCCGTGGTCCAAAGCTTGATTTTCCTTGCTTCAATGGTACCGATCCAACTGGATGGATCTATCGTGCAGAATAGTATTTCAGTCTGCATAATACTTTTGATGTCAACAAAGTTCCGTTGGCATCCTTTCATTTGGAACAGGAAGCTCTTCAATGGTACTGTTGGTACATCAAGGCTCATCCAGAGCCCAACTGGCTAGACTTTTGCCAGCTCCTTTTGCAACGATTCGGTCCTAGTGCTTCTGATGACTTCACAGGAGCCCTCACTAAACTTCGCCAAACTGGCACTGTGAGAGAGTATCAAACCGAATTTGAGAATCTAGCCAACCACACCGAAGGATTGTCTGATGAATTTTACCAGAGTTGTTTTATCAGTGGTCTAAAGGATGCCATTCGCTCTGAGGTCAAAATGTTCTGTCCCAACACAATGATGGAAGCACTCGAGTTGGCTAATTTGGCAGAAGACAAGATTGCAGCCCAACAACGCTCCAAGCCCATTTTTGTTCCCTTCCGAAATGTGGGTTCTCACCGACCACCTATACCGCAGGCTCCTCGACCGACTTCTATCAAGCGTTTGTCTGAAACAGAGATGCAAGCACACAGAGAAAAGGGGCTTTTCTATAATTGTGATGAGAAATTCACTTGGGGACATAGATGTGTTCAGCAAAAGCTCTATCTCCTGGATGTAGAGTCTTCGCCTACCTCTGAAATGGGTGACGAAGATCCAGAAACACTGGATGCTCCGGTCGACATTCAGGAACCGCCTATTGACCCTCCGTCTCAGGATGACCAGCCCGAGATATCTCTCCATGCTTTAGCTGGAATCACCACCGCCCAAACAATGCGGGTCAGGGGTTACTTCAAGAAGCTTCCTCTTACAATCCTCATTGATTCGGGTAGCACTCATAATTTCATTGACCCTCGGATCGCCAAACAAGCTGATTGTCTTATCCATCCTTGCTCCAACTTTGAAGTCATGATTGCCAATGGGGGCACCTTACCTTGCAAGGGGAAGTGTCGAAATGTGCGTATCTCTATGGGAGATTATACCTTGCGCTCCGACATGTTTTCCTTGCCCTTAGGTGGATGTGATGTGGTTTTGGGCGCTCAATGGCTACGCACACTCGGCCCTATCTTATGGGATTTTGCCGAACTTTGGATTCAGTTTTCCGAGAATGGACACAAACACACATTGACGGGATTACAACCAGGTTCTCTCAGCATCATCGGTTCACATCGCATGGAAAAACGCCTCAAGAATAATTCACATGGTGTCATCGCTCAGATCCATTCCATCCAGATGCAACCATCAGCGGTCTCCACTACTCCTTTGGATCTACAACAAATTCTGGATCAATATACAGGTGTCTTTGCTGAACCAGTGGGATTACCACCTTCCAGGCCATAAGACCATCGTATTCAGCTCCTTCCTGGCAACGTTCCTCCCAACATTAGGCCCTATCGCTACCCATTTCACCAAAAAATGGAGATTGAAATGCTCGTTCGGGACTTATTGAAGCAAGGTATTATTCGCCCAAGCACTAGTTCCTTTTCTTCTCCAGTTATTCTTGTCCACAAAAAAGATGGGTCATGGCGCCTCTGCATTGACTTTCGAGCACTTAAATCACCTCACCATCAAGGATAAGTTTCCAATTCCTGTTGTTGATGAGCTTCTTGATGAGCTTCATGGGGCTCACATTTTCTCCAAGTTGGATCTTCATTCTGGGTATCATCAAATTCGGGTTCATGAGGATGATATTCCTAAAACAGCTTTCCGCACACATGATGGCCATTATGAGTTTTTGGTCATTCCCTTTGGCCTCACTAATGCCCCTTCCACATTCCAGGCCTTAATGAATAAAATATTTCGACCCTACTTGCAGAAATTCATTCTGGTATTCTTTGATGATATCCTCATCTACAGTAAAACATGGGATGAACATCTCCAGCATCTGGATCTTGTCATGCAACTTTTCTCTGACCATCATCTCCATGCCAAGCAGTCTAAATGTGTTTTTGGACAAAAGGAAGTTGAGTATCTCGGGCACATTATCTCAGCACAAGGGGTTCGCGTGGATCCTGCCAAAATCAAGGCCATGAAGAATTGGCCACAGCCTCAGACACTCAAGAGCCTTCGTGGTTTTTTGGGGTTGACTGGCTACTACCGCAAGTTTGTCAAGGATTATGGGAAGATTGCCGCTCCATTAACTGCTCTATTGAAAAAAGATGCTTTTACATGGACACCTGCTGCTCAGTGTGCATTTGACAAACTAAAACAAGCTATGTGTACTACACCGTTGCTAGCTATGCCCGATTTTTCCAAGCCCTTCACTATTGAGAGTGATGCTTGCGGCAATGGACTTGGTGCCATTCTCCTTCAAGATGAACACCCCATTGCGTTCACCAGCAAAGCCCTTTCAGGTAAGAATTTAGCTGCCTCTACCTATGAAAAGGAAATGATGGCTATTTTGCATGCAGTACAGAAGTGGCATCCATACCTATTAGGGAATCATTTCTGCATCAAGACTGATCACCAGAGTCTGAAATATTTCTTGGACCAACGTGTCTCCTCCCCGGCACAACATAAATGGGTTAGAAAACTCATGGGTTATGACTATGAGATCACTTACAAGAAGGGTAAAGACAATATTGTGGCAGATGCTCTTTCTCGCACATTTGATGCCCAAGGTTCTCTTTCAGCTATTTCTATGCCTGTTCCAAATTGGTTGCAATCTGTTCAACAGGGTTATGTCAATGACTCTTCCTTATCTCAGATCATCCAACGCTTGACCAACAATCCTTCTGTTGTCCCACATTACTCTTGGGATGGGGCTTCTCTGGGATACAAGGGTCGTCTGGTGCTTCCCCAGAGCATAGATCTTCAACAGGCTGTCTTCTATGAACTCCATGCTTCTCCATCGGCCGGGCACTCTGGGTTCCTCAAAACATATGAACTAGCACGATGTAACTTCTTTTGGTAGGGCATGAAAAGGACAATTCAACAGATGGTGGCCGAATGTGATACCCTCTAGTGCAATAAGGGTGAAACAACACTCCTTCTAGGATTGCTTGAACCATTGCCCATACCTACACGGATTTGGACAGATATTTCAATGGATTTCATTGAAGGGATCCCTAAATCTGGCGGGAAGACAGTGATTCTCGTTGTGGTTGATCGTCTCTCCAAATATAGTCATTTTTGTGCTCTTAGCCATCCCTATACAGCCTCCTCCATCGCTCAAATTTTTATGGACCAGATCTTTCGTCTTCATGGCATCCCTTCTTCCATTGTCTCGGATCGTGATGCGACTTTCACTAGTCATTTTTGGACAGAACTATTTCACCACACTGGCACCAAACTGAAGATGAGTTCAGGGTATCACCCACAAACAGATGGTCAGACTGAAATTGTCAATAAATGCTTGGAAACTTATCTTCGTTGCTTCACCTCGGAACAACAACATCAGTGGGAAAAGTGGCTCCCTCTCGCTGAATGGTGGTACAATACCTCTTACCACACTACCTCTAAAATGACCCCATATGAAGCAGTCTATGGTCAGGCACCTCCAGCTCTTCTTCCATACACTCCAACTAGTTCACCAGTTCAGGAAGTTGACACGGTCCTTCGCAACCGCGATCAGATTCTTTGCATTTTGCGGGACAATCTTCACATGGCAAGAAATCGCATGAAGCAACAAGCTGATCAGCACCGTTCGGAGCACACTTTTCAAGTTGGCGATATGGTTTTTCTTCATCTCCAGCCGTACAAACAATCCTCCTTGAAACTCAAAGGGCGTCATAATCTCGCTCCAAAGTTCTATGGGCCATATCGGATTCTTCAGAAGATTGGGTCCGTTGCTTATAAATTGGAACTTCCTCCTTCTTCCCGCACTCATCCAGTCTTTCATGTCTCTTGTCTGAAGAAAGTTCTTGGCACCAACATCGGCGGCCAAACGATTTTACCCGAACTGGATAATGAAGGATCCATCCTTTTGGAGCCAGAGGCCATCCTCAATCAGCGCACGCGTCAGCTTCGCTCTCGCTCTATCACAGAAGTCTTAATTCAGTGGCACGGCATGCAACCAGAGGATGCTACATGGGAACCACTCCTTTAGATTCAACAACAATTTCCACATCTAAAGCTTTGAGGACAAAGCTTTTTTTTAAGGGGGAGGGGATGTTAGGAACCCATGTCTTTACTTTGTTAGTATGTTGTTGTTGGACGCATATGCTTTGTAAGTCGTCCCGTAGTCTTTGTTGATCAATCATTTGTGTTATTGTTATTGGCGCATATGCTTTGTAAGTCGCCCGTAGTATTGTGATCCATAGTTTGTAACGGCCCATGGTTTCGACCCATAGTATTGGTGCCTAGAATTAGTATATAAGTGTGTGTTGAGACCTATGAAGGCACCGTGAAGTTATTTGTATTGATCTTGCTCAAAGGAGGTTGCCCCCTCGAAGTGGCCTGTGATCAATACAAAAGTGATTCTGAGTTCTGTCATTTCTGCTATTTCGCGTATTCTTGTTAATTAATTGTTGCAGGTGCCTCACACTAAGTTAGTTAAAAAAGAATGCTATTGCTGACTTGATGGACGTCGATGCTAATTTTACCATCGATGTTAAAAAGGACAAATCTGTGGGTGTTATCACAACCTACATTTTCAGGGAGATTCACTTTCATACAAGCGAGATCGATTGTCCTCATCCTGTTTGGACTAATCTAAAGGATATGCTCAAAAAGATAAATGAAGGTGAAGTTTCGTATATAGAGAAAGAGTTAATATATCTTGAACCTCTTTCCTTTGATGGGATCGAGTACTATTTAGCTCGCATCAAGGAGCTACAATTGAAATTGGGTGTGTGGAAAAGATTTTATGAAAAAGGATGGATATCTCATTGAGCTAGTTCTTATGTATTTGAAAAAATCATATGGTGTTTTATGTTCCTCATTTCATGCCAATTGGCTGTCACATAAACAAGATGGTAAGTATTGTTAGATTTTGAGCATTAATTCAACATACTCTAGGATCTTTACTGAGAGAATAACATGTACATCATATCAATCATATCAAGCAATCACATAAGACAATGGACACACAAAGTTTCACCGGGGAAAACCATAAAGGTGAAAAACCCCACAACTTCCTCAGAGATAGAAAGAGAAATGATACAACCAAAGTACAAGAGATAGTCTTCTCCTAGCAGCTGATCCTCCTCCTCACATGTGCGCCACTTTTCGAGTGATAGAAGAGTGAGTAATGAGATGATCAAATAGAGATCTCCTGATCTCTATTTATACTTGTCCTGTCCTTCCCAATAAACTAGTGGGGCCAACTTGTCTAACTTAGCATAATAACCCATGGTTACATTAATCCGGGCTGACCCCTTACTAGGTGGTCTAATAACCCATCAGCAAGTTACAACACTTGCGACACTTGTCAATACAAATGACGACACTTCTGTATAGTGGAATAATACATCTCTATAGGAGTACAATAAAATACATAGATGAATTACATTCTGAAGTTACATATACATCAACACTCCCTCTTAACTAGGAAGGTATTTCTCGACACAGATCTAGTAGCACAAGTCTTCTTCTCTGGATCATCATCACTGGATCATCGTCATCGAATCATCATCACTGCTTCTATCTCAATCAATCTCCAATCTACTTGTCGTTGGAAGTTCTACAGAGCTAGTCCTTTTGCATACTGGATGTAGGCCCGCCACCTGTAGGTCTTCATCAACTACAGTGCCAACCCTTTTTCATGCTGGATGAAAATCATCAACATCTCTGTGAGCAAGCCATCAAGTAGGTACACATCAGGACTGATTACACTGCCTCTCCAAAACTTGCAAGATCTCCTAGGACTAAGTACACTGCCTCTGCAAAACCTACAAGACCATCTCAGGACTGATCATATGCCTCTACAAAACCTGTGTACCATATTGTCACATCATCGTCTTCAGATCATCGTCATCGTCCACGGAGCAAAACCCAGATGCAAACACACAGCACTTACACTCACCAGCATGGGAGGACTAACCTACTACCATCTGTGAAAGGATCACAACACTTACATCAACGACCATGGGAGGATGAACCTACCACCATGTCGGAATGGCTCAGCAATTACATCAACGACCATGGGAGGACAAACCTACCACCATGTCGGAATGGCTCAGTAATTACATCAATGACCCCGGGAGGAGGAACCTACAACCATGTTGGAAAAGTTCGGTAATTACATCAACGACCATGAGAGGATGAACCTACCACCATGTTGGAAAATCCCACTCAGCCCTTACAACTCAGCATGGAAGGGAAAATCTACCACCATGTGAGAATGGCCTAGCCCTTACATCTGCACCATAGGAGAATGAACCTACAACTATGTGGGAATGGCTTGTGTGCATCTATGTCTCCGGACTCATCACTTCCTCTTGAAAGGTATCTCGATCTGAAGTACACCAAGTCTCCCTCTGAAGTATTCAAACTTCACTCTGGCAAGTGGCTTGGTCAACACATTGTCTATATGCTCGTCCGTCGCAACATACAGGAGCTTCACTGCTCCTCTCTACCATATCCCTGATATAGTGATACTTGATCTCAATGTGCTTCGACTTGTCATGGAACACTGGGTTCTCCGACAACTTCACATAACTCTGGTTGTCACAATATATACAAGTAGCACTCATCTGGAGATCAAACAAATCAGACAGTAGCTTCCTAAGCCATACTGCCTCACAACTAGCTAAACAAGCTGTGACATACTTTGCTTCGGCTGTACTCAGTGCCACACAGGGCTTCTTCCTACTAAATCAAGAGATCATACCAGATCCCATACTGAGGCATCGCCCCGAAGTTCTCTTATGATCAATGGTACTTCCTACCCAATCTAACTCAACATAACCCTCTAGGTTAAACTTTTGATTCACCTCATACTTGAGCTCATAGTCAACTATAACCTTCAGGTACCTCAGAATATGCTTTGTAGCTATCAGGTGAACATGTCTCAGATCTGTCAAGTACTGGCTCAAGGTGTTCACCACAAAGCAGATATCTAGTCTCGTATTCGTCAGGTACATAAAGGACCCATTCATCTGACGATAGATCGTAGCATCAAGCGGCTCAGATGAAGCATCACACAGAAGCTTCAGGTTTGATGCCATAGGTGTGGCCATGGCCTTACAGTCCATTATTCTGAACCTCTTCAGGATCTCTATTGTGTACTTCCCTTGTCCAAGGAAGATTCCATCTGCACTCTACCACACCTCCATACCAAGAAAATAGTGCATCATACCCAAGTCCTTCATCTTGAACTCGACAGCAAGCTTCCTCTTCGTATCGACAATCAAACTATCCTCACCTATTACAAACAGGTCATCCACATATAGTAGTAGTATCACTGGATTGCCTTCCTCAAACTTGTAGTAAAGGTTGGTATATGCTTTACTCTTGGTAAAGCCCAAACTAGATAGGAAGCCATCTATCTTTCCATACCAGGTCTTGGGTTCCTGTTTCAAACCATACAAGGATTTCTTTAGTTTGCACACATGTGTCTCTCAATTATGTGTCTCAAACCCGAGTGGCTGCTCCACATACACTTCCTCTTCAACTACACCATTCAAGAAAGCTGTCTTGACATCCATCTAGTGTACCTTCCATTTCATCACTGTAGCCAGAGCAAGCACTGGCAACAGGAGCAAAAGTCTCTTCATAATCAGTCCCTTCTTTCTCGGAGAAGCCACAAGCTACAAACCTTGATTTATATTTCTCTATGCTGCCATCTGCAGCATGATTGATCTTATAGATCCACTTGGAAGTCACCACAGATTTCCCATCTAGTCTTGGGACCACATCCCAAACATCATTCTTCATGATCGACGGATCATGGTATTCTTCCATTACTTCATCTCGGATCCTGGGAACTTCAATATCTTCAATAGATAGCTTTGTTGTTGGAACAAATGTTGTAGTCCTTCTTTTGTAGGTGATGGTATACGATCTTTCCCTACAAATCAAGTTAAATTGCATGATTAGAAACATCTCATAGTTTTCAGAACAAATTCTTACACATAAAGAAATATGTCATACAATCATGCAATTATTTTAGCCAATGCTTCAATACAACATTTATCCATATCCCATAACTTTCTAGATGCCTTCCAATCTCTACCAGAACATTGTTAAGAGTGTGCACATCTCCCAACATGTTAGCAAAGACGTTTCATTCTAGATAAGTAGCAATGGAATGTTGTACAGTTCCATAGGCCACTTACCCATCACATGCATATTAGTAGTATACTGTTCATTAGTGCAATTATTCTAATATGCATAATACACACCCTAAGTCTAGGAACATAAGCATATATATCACTGAACAATATTATTTAAACAAACAGAATATATAAGAAATGAAAATTCAAATACTTATCTTTGTTTGTTTGTTGGGTGGACTCCCTCTGAATCTTTGGTTCCTTGCAGGAGTTGTTGGAGTCCTATTCTGAAGTAACTTCTTTTACTCCTTTTTGTTGTGAATTGTAAGGAGTGGTGAACTCCCTCTTAATCATTGAATCACTGCATAGCACTTGAAGTCTGCTGAAGTGAATTCTCCACCATTGTCAGATCTAAAGGTCTTGAACTTATTTTCAGTGTGGTTTTCTATCAAGACCTTGAATTCCTTGAATTTGCTGAATACTTCATCTTTGTTCTTCAAGAAATAAATCCCAAGTCTTCCTAGATAAATCATCAATGAAAGAACCATAGTATACATACCCACTCAGAGAACTAGATGGCATTGGACTACATACATCGGAGTGGATAATTTCTTTTTCCTTACTTGCTTGTGATTGCCTTCTTTGTGTTCTTTCCTTTTGCAAATCCTTTGCAAACATCTTCATACTTTGACTGGATTTCAGGAAGACCTTCCATTGCTTTTCTTGCAATTGGTAATGCCCTATAGTGCATGTGTGCAAGCCTTCTATGCCAAAGTTCACTTTGCTCTACTGAATCATGGACCATGGCTTGTTCTGGTTGGCCCTTCAACTTGTATAATCCTCCCTCTTGCTCTCCAATCACAACTACATCATCTATTTTCTTACCTTTTGGCCACATTAGGACTTGGCCATCTATAAATGCAACCCTCATGCCTTTTGCATCCAATGCAGTTATGGAGAGTAGATTCTTCTTGAGACTTGGAACATAAAGTACATCTTTCATCTTCGTAGACTTTCTAGAGTCTAGTTTATAGGAGGCTTCACCACTCCCTTTTATTGGATACTGGTAGTTATCCCCAAGTTTCACCTTGTGGGGTGAATCATGTTTAGATAGGTTCCTAAAGGATTCCTTGAATCCTCTCATGTGTTTAGAAGCCCCACTATCTATAAGCCAATCATTACTTCCATGAGTAATGGTTCCAGTGAGAGCAGAAATCAAACCATATTCTTCATCACTAGAAGAATCTTCACTATATTCTCTAGCCCTTTTCCTTGGAGGTTCATCATCTTCTGTAGTATGAGCATGATGTCTTCTTTTGGTGTTCTTCCTTTTGTGAGAACCATCTTTCTTATTTCTAGGACAGTCTCTGGAATAGTGTCCCTTTTCATCACATGTATAGCAACAGGCATGGGACATCTTTCTTTTACCCTTTTGATTCTGATGATGATGTCTTTCTTTCTTGCCATGATGGTGAGTCTTTTTGTCACCATGACTTTTGTAGTGTGTTGTGAGAGCTTGATCTTGATTCCTCATCTTCTCTTCTCGAGCTACAATTTGAGCTTCTTCCTGTGAGCATTCTTCCCACAGTCTACTGAAAGTGATAAGTTTCTTCCTAGCACAAATCCCTTGGATGAAGGAATCCCATGACCTAGGAAGGCCATTAAGAGTGGTCATTACCACTTCTCCATTTTATATGTCTTCTCCCATAGCTTCAAGTTGTTCTTTTATTTGGTAGACCCTTGAGAAATAAGACTGCATGGTCTCTGCATTCTGGATCTTGACATTCTTCAATTGATTCCTCAAGGTCATCTTCTGATCTATGTTCTTCCCTTCAAATAGCTTGGTTGAGGGAATCAAACATCTCCTTTGTTGTATTTAGGGAAGACACATGGGGCATGAGATGATCTTTGATAGAATAAAAAATGATCCTCTTTTCCTTGACCAAGTTCTTCTTGTGAAGAGCCTTAGCCTCTTCTTCTTCTGGTACAGGGACCACTTCATTTATATAAATGTCCAACTCATTTTCTTCCATCATTAACCCAATCCTATACTTCCATGCTCGGAAGTTATTAGCCCCTTCAAGCTTATCCTCAAGCTTGGTGTGGTGAGACATCTTAAAGAGTACTTCAAATAGAAATAGAAAAGTTTTAGGTCTTACCACTTGTCTTGCTGAAAAATGGATCTGGTTTCAGATTAGGGTTTGTTAGAGAAACCCTAAAATTTCCAAAGATGAATTACAAACTTCTAAAAGGGTAGAAAGATGTGCCTTGATGAGATGATCAGACTGGTATACTCAGAATTTGAGATCTGCAAAGTTTCACCCTTCATAAATGCCTTTTAGTCTTCTCGGATTCACTAGGGAGGACCCTGAATGAGGGTTTGAGTTTCCTCAAGTTTTACCCAACCAAAAATATCAATCCAAAGCTCTAAACTTCGATTTTTCCAAGGCGCTTCCAGATATGTCTTCATATTTCAGAAATTCCTATTTTTGTGGAAACCCTAATTTTTAGGGCCAAATATGAAAGTTCTCAGAATTGAATTCTGATTGGATAGAAAGATTCTCCTTAATGAGTAGAGTCAATCTACCTTACTGCTTTTCCAAAATCTATGGAGAGAAACCCAAAAAACAAGAAAACCTAGTTTCCGCCACTGCACAATGTCTTCTTCTTAGGGAAGCTCTGATACCATGTTAGATTTTGAGGATTAATTCAACATACTCTAGGATCTTTACTGAAAGAATAACATGTATAGCATATCAATCATATCAAGCAATCACATAAGACAATGGACACACAGAGTTTCATTGGGGAAAACCATAAAGGTGAAAAACTGCACAACTTCCTCAGAGATAGAAAGAGCAATGATACAACCAAAGTACAACTAAAGTTCAAGAGATAGTATTATCCTAGAAGCTGATCCTCCTCCTCACATGTGCACCACTTTCCGAGTGATAGAAGAGTGAGTAATGAGATGATCAAATAGAGATCTCTCGATCTCTATTTATACTTGTCCTATCTTTCCCAATAAACTAGTGGGGCCGACTTGCCTAACTTAGCCTAATAACCCATGGTTACATTAATCCAGGATGACCCCTTACTAGGTGGTCTAATAACCCATCAACAAGTTACAACACTTGCGACACTTGTCAATACAAATGGCAACACTTTCGTATAGAGGAATAATACATCTCTATAGGAGTACAATAAAATACATCAATGAAATACATTCCGAAGTTACATATACATCAACAAGTATTTTTTCTTTGAAACTTTTTGTGATCTATTGATTAAGGGCGAACAACAATTGCTTGAAGAAGGGAATCTTGGTAGAAAACATCGAGCTCATTTGCAGAAAGGCAAGGACAATCCAAATCCTAAATATTGTGGTCGACAGGATCACAGACCCGAATGTATCGACCAACCTACAAAATGGAATATTAAAGAGTCGTCATCGATGAAGAAGGGACAAAAGGAGAAGACATGTTAGTATTCTCTAGAGGTGGGACATGTCAATAAGAAATATTGGAATAATATGACGGATTTAGAAGGTAAGGTCAAGCACCACAAGGATAGTGCATCGATTGGAAAGTTGACCAATTGAATTACTAAAAATTATACCTTCTCTATTAGCACTTTCCAGTAATTACATGTCTTCACTAATCATATGTAATGGATAGTCAACTCTAGATGTACTCATCACATGGAAACAAATGCTTCTTTATTCTCGTCCTTACCTGGAGCTCCTAAATATATATATATATATATATATATATATATATATATATATATATATATATATGTTGTTGATGATTACACTCTCACTATTGTTTGAAATGGTGATGTTGAATGTTAGCATGGTCTCATATCCAATTTTTGTCATTTACATAGTTTGAGTGTAAACTTGTTTTCTTTTTCTCAACCGACAAAGATGAAGAAGATTGTTGACTTTTGGTTGGATCACTTTATCATAAAGGATATGAGGCTTGAGGGGGGGGGAACCATTTAGTCAGGGTATTTGTATGCTAAATACAATATTTATAATTTATATGATCCCCCTATGAATGTTTTATGGACGACTAGACCGACTGCACTCATCACTCATAATGATGACAAAATTCAAATATGGCATGAATGACTTGGACATCTAAACTTTCGAAGTTTGAATATGATGGTAACTCATAATATGGTTATTGGTCTGCCAAATGTTGTTCCACATGATGCATTTTGTAAAGGATGTATGCTTGCAAAGCATCATTAGGCACCCTTTGATTTTGGGAAAGCATGTCAAGCATAAAATTGACTACAACTTCTCTATTGTATGAAAAAACCCTCATTAGTAGGTCTGAAATATATTTTTACCTTTATTGGTGATTTATCTAGATTTATATGGTATACTTCTTGAAGAGCAAGAGTCAAGTATTTGAAATATTCAAGGAATTTAGAGCACTAGCTGAGAAGCAGAGTGGTCAACCCAATAAATGTTTGAGATTAGACAATGGTGGTGAATATGTGAGTCAACAATTTGAAGGATATATGTTGCAAAATTGTATTTCTCAATGGAGATATTTCCCTCACACTCCTCAGTAGAATGGTGTTGTAGAGAGGAAGAATCATAATTTGGTAGAAATGGATAGGTTCCTATTGTAGACCAAAGATCATCCAATAAATGTTTAGGCATAAGCTATTTATTGCTTCAATTATCTCCTGAACCTCAGTCCGAGAAGAGCAGTCATTAACATGACTCCCTTCAAGAAGTGGAATGTAAGGGAAGCATTTGTCGGACACCTTAGAACCCTTGGATTTGTTGCTTGAGAGCATATCATTGATTACTGGAGAAAGAAGTTGGATGAAAAGAGTCATGTGTGCATCCTGATGGGATACTCTAATGAGTAAAAAACTTATAGACTCTTTCATACTGTCAAATAGAAGATAATCTTAAGCAAAAGTGTGATCTTTGATGAGATGATTTTAGGTAATAATTTGTTGAATTCCCACTTTGGTTCATTGAAGAATGATCAATTTGATATTCTTGAAGAGTCTAGATCAACTGTGCCCATAATTGGAATCAAGAAAGGACAACTGAATTCTACTCCTGAGTCAACTAGTAGTCTATCTACTATGACTGGTGAATTCCAAAGTGTGACTTCCTTTACTTAAATGATTTAGAAGTGACCTAAATCATCACCAAGTTGATTACCTCTGTGGAATGTTAATATGATTGATGTTGTTGGATTGGATGTTGGCGATTTTAGTATTGGACGACAAACTCACATTCATAAACAATGTGGTAGTGTTTCCTTAATGGATATTTTTCTTGACACCTATGATCCTGATATGTATTTTGATGGTCAAGGTGTGCTAGAATAGGAGAATTATATGAATGTTGAAATTAATTCTTTGAATAAGAATTAGGCATGGGAACTTGTTCCCTTAGTGCAAGGAAATAATGACATGAAGTGTTGATTGGTCTATGAGACTAATTTTACCTTTTATGGTGTTGTGAATTCCACAAGGATCATTTAGTCACCAAAGAATTCTCTTAGCAAGACAACATCGACTACACTGAAACCTTTTCTCCTATTGAAATGATAAATTATATTCGATTGATCCCTTCCATTGCACCTTGTTTTGGATGGGAACATCATTAAATGGATGTTAAAAGTGATTTTCTTCATGGAAATATGACTAAAGAAATATATGGAACAAGATCCTAGATTTGTGATAGATTCTAGTCTTGTTTATTGACTGAAGAAGTCATTATATAGTATGAAATAGGCATCTCATTCTTGGTATGAAAATAATGATCATTTCTTTGTTAATATTGGCTTCAAACATTGTGAATATGATCACAATATTTATGTATTACATGTTCATGGTGAGACTCTGATTGTGGCATTGTAAGTTGATGAGTTGGTAATAATTGGAAATAATGTCAATTTGGTTTTGGGTTTGAAGAAACAACTTGTAGATACGTTTGGAATGACTGACCTTGGTCTTTTGAATTTATTTCTTGGAATTCATTTTTTACAAATGGATGATGGTATCTTTCTTTCTCAACCTAGATATGCCTTGTATAATTTGAGGCAATTCAAGATGGATGATTGTAATTTGTGTGCTACACCTTGTCAGTCGGGAGTGAAATTGATGAAAGAATGTGACTCTCCATGAGTCGATGCCACTCTTTATCAACAATTGGTCAACATCCTAATTGATTTGAATCACAGTCAACCGAATCTTTCCTTTTCTATTAGTGTGGTTTATCGGTTCATGTAGGATCCTCAAGAAAGCCACTAGAAGGATGAAAGGATGATTGTTCTCTACATTAAGGGAACTTATAAGTATGGTATTAAATATTTTCGCAATCCAGAGCCATTATTTGGGAACACTAATTCTGACTGGGGTGGAAACATTGACGACTGAAAGTCCACTTATGACTATGTGTTTCAATTGAGTTATGGAACCTTGGTATGGTCATGTAAGACAAAAATTAGTCTCTCTTTCGACTATCGAATTCAAGTATTGTGGCGCTGTCAATGAAGGTACAGAGGTGTCTGGATTTTTTAGCTTCTCGATCAACTTGGTTTTCTTGTTCATTCCTCCACTTTTATTTACTCTAATACTCAAGGTGTAATTCAAGTTGTTGATAATCATGTTTCGCATAGAAATATGAAGAATGATGAACCACATGTTCATTATCTAATATAGTTGGTACAATAAAATGTTGTCTAACTTGCTTATTGTAGCATCGGTGATCAAGTCATTGATATATTTACGAAGCCATTATCAAAAGCCAAGTTTTTTAAACTGTATCCTATGATTGGGATTTAGGAAGCTAAAATTATGGGGGGGGTGTTCAAAGCAAGTAATTTCACTTCTTGAATCTCCATAGAATTTTGCTGATGGGGGGGTGTTGGAAGCTAAGGTCTTGATAGTTAACCACACTCGTGGATCTTCTAGAGACAATTATCCATTTGATGATATGTGACTAGTAATGAAGTCGGCTGGAGGACTGACCTAGAAATTCAGTGGAATAACTGAACAATTTACTGGATGGTTGATAAGACCGTGGTTGGTCCAACTACCACAACCGACTACACTTTAGGGCATTGTGTAAATCATTAGAACCAACTATCCTTATCAGGGTAATTTTTAAGGGCGAAATTTCGCCAATTGGCTATTTTTTGGGCTTTTTTTCAGAACATAAATTCGCTATTTGGTCATTTTTAGTCTCTAATATCGCCTACATTTACATAAAATAAGTTTTTTTACCATAATATTCGCCAAAATTTACACATTTCAGTAGTAAATTGTATGTTTCATTTTTAATATTCGCCTACCTATCTATATACATGTTTTTTTCAATCCAAAATAATCGCCTAGGATGCTATACTTAAGTATAATATTAGAATCCTTAAAAAATACCCTGATCCTTATGTGTAGACTATATATTCCTCAGCTTCAAATAGTTTGTTAGATTTGTAAGTTATAAAAGGACAATCCTATGGTTTTTCTAGTGTGTTAAAAAATGATCAATGTGTATTATGATGTTCTGATCGTATTTCTTTGTGCTTAAGGGTTGAAACAATTCCTTTAGACACCACATTTCGGGCCTTGGTATGTTGTTCCCTATTGATATCTATTTTATGTTCTATAGTTCAAGGTTAATAAGTTCTCCAACATAACTATGATTGACTTTGATTCATTATATTTTTAACTTTGGTGTGTTAAAGTAACAACATCATGAGTCATTCTCCAAGTCAATATTGTGTGTCAAGATTGAGTCTCATTTGTTGAGGTAGTCCCTTATAGGAGCCTTAATTGGACTTAGGAAACTTGGTGAAGAATCTTGAGTTGGGATGAAGAATGAATAAGCCTCATGTATTAAGGTATGTGCTTTGTATGTCAAATTGATGGTGTTGTACAATCTTGTTTTTCAAGACTAAGGTCTTGTGTGTCAAGATGTATCCTCATGTGTTGAGGTGGTGCCTCATGTGTTGAGGTAATGATTTTCATGTTGAAGCATGAATGGTGTGCGATGTACTACTAACCATGGTTGAGCTATTAAGTCTCCTTTAGATATTGTCCACCTCTAGAGTAAATTAATTTAGCATATGACCACTTGGAACAATAGTAGAACACGATGATCACATCATTGGAAAAATATCCTTAGTATATTTGATATGATAGCTAATTAAATTTTGCACATGTGGACCATGCAGATAAGATAAGATGTGATAAGATAAGAGAGAACTCAATTTTATCACTTTAGTAAAGATAAATAATTATGCTAAATAAGAGAGAACTCAAATTGTTAAATTTCAATGATGTTAACAAGAAAGACTTCAATTAATTAAAGGATAATTTGAATTGTTCACTTCAATGATGTTATCAAGAAGGACTTTTGTTAAAAGAGTTGACTAAGTTCTAATAAAGAAGATCTAGTTAACTAAAGTGTTTTTCATGTCAACACTTGAGATAAACTAAAAGAAAAAACTTAAGTTGAACTAAAAGACATCACTTGAGTTACGACACTTTATTTACGACAATTAAGTTATGACACTTGCATGACGACACTTGAATTAGCCACCTAAATACGCGACCTAGCATCCAGATGAATGGCAAGTTCATCTTGAAGTCAGAAGATAAAAATAGAAGCCAAGGCATGAGAAGTATGGTATATATATGTTATGTAGGATTGATGAATTCAATGTGAGAGCGGTTCTCTTATCTCTTGAAGGAAATTCACATTCATTGTGCATGTGACCAGATCAGTGAATTGGTTTTGTGTAGGATATTATTCTGAGTTCTATTCTTCCATCTTCTCTCTTTCTCTGTGATTGAACCAGGGGTGCTTCCTATTTCTATCTAATAATGCACCATGGGTGCTTGATGTAATATGCTCATTGTAAAGACATTCTTTGCTATCTATCAATATTCTCAGGAATATTTTGCTGGAGTTTTCTCCATCGTGTATTAGACGGTTTCCCCAAGGTAAATACCGTGTCTCATGTGAATGCCTATGCTTTTTTATTATTCATTGATTTAAAGTACTACTATAATTCCACATTAAAATAAAAAATTAACATGGTATCAGAACTCATGGCATGAATGAGCTAATTTTTGCAATCAAGGTTGAGCCTACATTGATCCCAAGTGGAAAACGTTGAGCATAGTACTTGAAGAATAATGGCTTCAATCTTAGTAAGACCAGAAGACCGACTTGAAGGAACTTCAAACTTCCATACTTGGAAGGCCAGGAGTCTGAATATCTTGGACGATCATGATCTAGATGGATAGGCATCCAATTTTTTTAATAACTTCTAATGTTGGGTGCATTGCTTTCAAGAAGAATCAAGCCAAAGAAAAGAGAATCATTTATGATTCCGTGAAAGACAATTTGATGACAATGATTACTCCATTAAAGACTGCAAAGGAGTGATTTGACAATTTGACAAATATTTACGAGAAGAAGGCTCCCATTTGGAAGAGATCACTGAAGAACAATATTGTAATCTGAAGATGGAGAAGGAATAAAATGTTGCTTCCTTCTTCACAAATATCTCTCAAGTAAGATATCAAGTCATGAGAATTGGAGTTACTGTTAATGATGATGATATTATTTATACTGATGTTGATGGACTTCCATCCTCATGGGATACATTCTTGGATATTGTTAATGGTCGATAAGTGAAACCAATTTTACATATTGTGGCATGATTTCCTTCAAGAAGAAGGTTGAATTCAAAGCAAAACTGCTTCCTTTAATGAAGAGAACCTTGTTCTTACGACAAGGAAAAAGAGAGGAAATAAATCCTTTTCTCACAAGAAGTTTCATCATCAAAAGGAAAAAGAATACAACAAGAACTTTGATAAGTCTAAAGTTAAATTCTTCAGTTACAATAAGAAGGGCCACTTTTCAAGAGACTTTTGTGCAAAGCAAAGAGGAAATTTCAAGGGTATATTTCATGCTTTTACTGCTACAGGAGATTGACCCAGAAGAAATAATTCTTCAAATGATCAAGAGACAAGGAAGGAGTACAAAATTATCTCAGCTCTAGTTGGATCCATCACCACTAATGCTGAGACATGGTTGGTGGATAGTGGTGCATCAAAACACATGACTAGATATATGAGCACTATCACATATCTGAAGGAAAAGAAGTTCTCCTATCAGGTGGAGCTTGGAGATAATACCACCTATTCAATCCAAGGATTTGGATCCAATTCCTTTTAGTTGAATTCAGGTGATGTACTCCATGTTGATGATATTATGTATGTTCCTGGTCTAAAGAAAAACCTCTTATCTATTTCACTTCTATAAGATACATATTTTAGAGTAATATTTATGGACAACAAAGCACTCTTATTTCCTAATAATTTAGACTTGAATTCTACATACATGATTGGAGAGAAAGAGGGAGGTCTCTACAAAGTTCCTAGAAAGTTCATTAAGTCCATGATCCATGACACCGTCAATCCTTGTGAACTATGGCATAGGAGGCTTGGTCATCTTCATTTCAAAAATATACCTAGACTATAGAATATGGTAAAATGTATGGCTATGTTTCAATCTTGAGCATGATGTTATTTGTAGAGATTGTGCTCTTGGGAAGAACATCAAGAAGAGCTTTCCGAGAAGTACCAAAAGATCCAAAGGGATCCTGGACTTGATACATTATGATCTATCTGGTCCTATGTCAGCACCATCCTTGAGTGGTTATTTGTATTATGTACTTTCATATATGACTTCTCTCACAAGTCTTTGATCTATTTTTTGAAGGCAAAGCGTGAAACTTTCAACAAGTTTCAATAGTTTAAATCCCTTTCTGATAATTAGAATAGAAATCAAATTTGTGCTTTGAGATATGATAATGGAGGGGATTTTGAGTCTCATGACATTAATGACTTCTGTTGGGATGTAGGGATAAGAAGACAATTGACTTTACCTTTAAACCCCCATTAGAATGAGGTTGTTGAAAGAAATAACATAACAATCTACAAGGCTCCAAAAGCTTTGATGTGTGATCAGGATCTTCCCACTTCCATGTGGGTAGAAGCCTCTAGAACTATTGTTTATATACATAATAGAATTCCTCATGCTATCTTGGGAGAAAATACTCCTAAAGAAGTTGTTACTGGTGAACAACCAAATGTTGGACATTTGAATATTTTCAGTTGCCATGTCTACATTCATGTGTCAAAAGAGAAGACAAAGATGGATCCAACTAGAAAGAGTGCCACATTTGTTGGATATAGCGAATCCTCCAAATCTTATAGAATCTATGTTCCAGGAGAAAGGCAAATTGAAGTCGGTAGATATGTAAAATTTCATGAAGAGGTTTCCTTCAAGTGCTCTAAAGAACTTTAGTGTGATTCAAATATGGAGGAGCATGAGACTCCCATGATGGAAGATATAACTTTCGATTTTATCCTTTCAGATGTTAAGAGGGAGAATCAATAAGAGTCCTTAGATCTACTTGATCTTAAAGAGCCAATAGAATTGGTATAAATATTTCATGATGAACCTCCTACTAAGAGTAAATCTGCATGGTGTCGAGACATTCTGCATGGAGTAGAAAATCATGGAGCACCATCGGGCACATCTTGAGAGTGAAGGAGACCTGAAATATATTCAAGATATGTAGCATAGGTGAGTCACATCAGTGATTTAGAACCCACATCCTATGAGTAATATACTAAGAAACAATTATGTAAAGATGCCATGGTGGAAGAATACAAATCCATCATGAATAATGATGTGTGGGAAGTGGTTCCTAAACATGAAGGGAATTCAATAGTAACTTCTAAGTGTATTTATAAAATCAAACATGCAACTGCTGGTAGTATTGACAAATATAAAGAAATATTTGTGGATCGTGGTTTCTCACAGAAAGAAGGAATAAAATATGATGAGACATTCACTCATGTGGCTAGGTACACTACTATTCGAGCCATGATTTCACTTTCCTCGGTTCTGAGGTGGAATATTAACCAAATAGATGTGAAGAATACCAAATTATTTCTCAATGGTGAAGTTGAGGAATAATTTTACATACAACAACCTAAGGGGTTTGTAGCTCATGGGAAGGGCTCCCATGTATTCAAACTTAAGAAATCAATGTATTGGGTTAAGCAGTCCCCAAGGCATTGGTAGTCAAGGATAGACAACTATATTTAGAGCATGGGATTCCCCAAAAGTGAAGATGGCCCCAATATGTGTTAAATATATAACATTAGGAGACATTCTCCAAGCCAATATTGAGTAGCCAAGATTGATCCTCCCATAGAGAGGTGATCACTTTGATTTCCTTCCGTGTAAAGGATATTCCTCTCGTATATAGGTACTTGATCAAAGTAATTATGTTGTAAAGTCTTGTTATACAAGACTCCATACTTGTGTGTCAAGTCATGATTCTCAAGTGAACCTTCTGTATAAAGGTATCCATGATGGACCTCGGGTATATAGGTGGACCTTCCGTATAAAGTTCATGCTTTACTCGTTAAAAGCATTTAATGCCATGTGATGTATTATTAACCATGATCGCCACATTGCTATTAAGTCTCATTTAGAGATTGATCACCTCTAAAGTGAATTACTTTAGCATATGATCATTTGGTCTGGAATAATATAATATGATCACATCATCCAATAATTCTTCTTAGTATAATGTAATTTGATGGATAATTAAAGTTAGCACATATTGACCATGTAGTAAGAGATAAATAAATAAAAGATAAATCATAGAGATCAAGAGAATTCGAAATTTCCCATGCAAACACTTCAACTAATTAAGGAGAACTCGAATTGTTAAAGCTTCAATTATAAATATTTAGTTATAAAGATTTAGTTAAGTATCAATGCTTGAGTTAAAGCATCAGTTAAAGATATGCCTATGTTATAGGTCAAATCTGCACTTCTCCGTCCGTGATCACATTACCCTACTGATCACACAAAAGGACACTAAGGATTGAAGAGCATGATTGAATTGGATGACTTGCTGCCAGAAGTACACTCTTCAACTGAGAATCTTACAGTTTCTCTTGATTTTGCCACATGTACTCCCCTCTCTGCATAGTAGACCAACGTACACCTTGAGAAATACCTTACTTTCCTCAAGGACAACCAGCGTACATCTCCCAAAATGTTGTAAACGCATGTTGTAAAGCACATAAGTTGCTTTCTGTATGCTACTCTTGTTGTATTAAACCAGTGTACATCTTAAGATGAAATAAAAAATATATTAAATTGATGAATTGGGATTAGTTGAAGTTGGTTCTGCAACTTCCACAACTTCCACCAACTAGGGTTTCGGACTTAAATCACCTTAAACGATCTGAAACTTGCTTCATTACTTAACAATCATAGTACGACTTTCATTTAGGTAAATACATCTCTATCAAATAGTCCTGGGATGCTCTAGTCAAACCAGAGTTAGGCACGAGGCCATGGGAGATTGGAATTATTGAGGATAGCCCCTCACTTTCCTCTCAACCATAAACCAAAGTTGACTCCCGTATAGGGTCCCTTTTGGACTTCGAGCTTTGATACCCTACCCATACGTTTCTACTAGGCTGACAACTGTCCCCCCAGGTTATTTCATATTGATGGTAGCCTTAGTATCAGACCTCTAGGACTCTACACAGGTAGAGTGGGAAGTTATTCCCACTTCACCTTAGACAGACATGGAAGGTAACCCTATGGAAGTAATCCCGGGAGGTCAGTTTGGTGATTCAAATGCTTGCACCAAGTGGACCTCCGTAGGATGCCACGTAATTGAACGTCGATACTCTGTTAGTCTGTTCTGTTCCTTAATCATCCCAGACTTGCTTCCGAGAGTATTTTCCATTGTTTGCCTGGTTTGATTACTTAGGAAAATGTTTTAGTGGTATGTTGTTTGCTCCATAGTTGTAGTGGCCACTAGGTTGTTTACTTAGTATACTTTTTGTAGTTGTGGAGGACCAACATCTTCATC
This sequence comes from Larix kaempferi, assembly GCA_027924585.1. Classification (NCBI taxonomy): domain Eukaryota; kingdom Viridiplantae; phylum Streptophyta; class Pinopsida; order Pinales; family Pinaceae; genus Larix; species Larix kaempferi. The sequence continues at coordinate 594,327 of BSBM01001081.1, read as the reverse complement.
GGTCTTGGAGGTTGCAAAACCTTCCCCCATTCATTGTGGAGCCTCCACCGCCACTGCAACACCGGAGGATAATTTCTTGTGGTTACTGAGGTTCTTGGTGAACCAAAACCCAGAACCCTGGATTGACAAGTTCTTGATACTTTTGAGGTTGAGGACCTAACTTCTAAAGATTTCAGCACTCCTTTCAACCCTCTTCTTACTGGACCCAACGATCCACTTTTGGTACCTGTAGGTTTCCAACAACCCGAGTACAGTGCGTGTGCTCCTTGTGCTGCTTGTTTTAAGTTGGCCTTAGATATTTTTAGCCCATTGAGTCGAAAAGTATGGATAGCATCCCGGTGAGCACCAATCAAGAGACCCCTGTTCAAGGGGCTCCTTGTGCTTTTCCATTTATTGGGAACATTGGTACTCCCTTAATGGATACTTTAAATCTTCCGAGATTCACTATAGGGATACTGGTCTGGTTGTTTTCCACTCTGAATGCCTTGCATGCTTCTGATGCTTCTCAAATAAGCACCTCACATCAAGAGCATCAAAACCCTATGCCTGCTTCTCCAGTAACATCTTCTCCTACTCCTTCTACCTCATGTGGTGAAAGTAGTAATACTAGTAACCAATATTCTAAAAGGAATAGACAAAGGAAGAATATGAAGAAGATGCCAAGGAAAGGGGGTAGTCACCTAGCCTCTAAAAGTCATGTTGGGGGCACCTACCCAACCTCTGGTGGTCATGTTGGGAGAACTCACTCAGTCACTGGAAATCATACTGAACCTTTACACCAAGCCTCTAAAGGTCATGCTAGGGGCACCCACCCAGCCTCTGAAGGTCATGCTGGGGGCACCCACCCAACCTCTGAAGGTCATGCTGGGGGCACCCACCCAGCCTCTGAAGGTATGCTAGCCTCTAAAGGTATGCTGGGGGCACTTACCCAGCCTTTGGAGGACATGCTGGGAGCAAACTTTCAGTCACTGCAAATCATACTGAAAGCATGTCTTCAACCACTGTTGCTCATGTTGAGGACACATCATTGATCATTGTTGGTCGTATTAATGACAAGTCACCAGTTACTCTAAGTCATACCGGGGACACTTAATCGGCCACTACAAGTCATGCTGAGAAAGTTGTCATTGTCGACAAACCTAATAAACAGAAGCTTAAGTTTTGTTGTAAGTTTTGCGAGGGAGACTACCTAACCTATTTGTGCCTTGTACTTCCAGAAGTGCAAAGAGTGGGGTCCATAGTTCTAAAGTCTTATGCTTCTAAGAAACCAACCACTGCAAGTCATGCTGGGGGCAAACTATCAGCTGAAGTTAGTCATGCTGAGAATACTATTGTTGTAAAGGAGTCTAATCTTATAGGACGCAAGCCAAAGTTCCCTTGTAAACTTTGTAAGGAAGATCACCTTACTCACCTGTGCCCTGCTATTCAAGAGGTGCGGAGAGTGTGGTCCATGTCTGAAGGATCCTCTACTCCTGAATTGTCTATAGATTCCCAACAGCCAGATCAACCTTTGGTTGATGAAGTGGTTGAACCAATGCAATATCTAGTCAACCCCACTCTTCCTTTGGAGAGTGAAGTGATCGAATCGATGCAATCTTCGACCGATCCCATAAGTCCTTTAGAGACTGATGCACCTATCCCTGAAGTCTTATGCATTACCAGTTAGGATGAATCTGAAAATGGGGTCACTGCCTCTGTGCCAAGTGAACCCCTACCAAGATCTGGGATCATTTCCTTTGATTGGATTAGTCTAATTGGGCCTCATCTTCCTTCTGCTACACCTTTTAAAATAAAGGTTGTAATTGGCAATCGTTCGGTTCATCGATGTATTGTAGATGAAGGATCCTTTGTTAGTATCTTATCCCCTTATGCTTGGAGAAATTTAGGTTTTCCTAACCTTCTTCCAACTGTTAATTGGTTGTTGACTTTCGATAAAAGACCTAGTGAACCGGTGGGATTCCTCCCTCACGTAGCTATTACTTTGGGTGGAAAAACAGTCTTAGTTGATTTTATGGTTTTAAAGGACCCTATGGACTTTGATATGATCCTAGGATGTGATTACCTATATGCTATGCAAGCTGTGGTGTCTACACTCTTTCGTGTATGCGTTTTCCTCACAATGAAAGCATTGTCACTATCGATTAGCTTACATTTGTTGATCCATCTTATTACCCAACTATAGACCAAGTGTGTCCCCTGTCAGTAGACACCACCATGTCACAATCAAATATTGTGGCATATTGTTCCTTGAGTCCAATTGCTACTGAGAAGAAGCCTCCGAATTCATGCTTACCTTCTCGGGACTGGGTCCCAGCAATTGACCAGGTTATGACTCCATCTGAATGTTTAGACATGCGTTCTATCTGGGATGGTATACTTCCTTCTGATGAAGTTTTTTTAGAGTCTATAATGCAACCTGCCATTCATTTGGACATTGATATGGGAATTCTTCCACCTTCACTTCGAGCTCGTTAAAAACAATAAGGAGGCTACGAGCATTCTTCCACCTTCACTTCAAGCTCGTTAAAAATAGTAAGGGGGCAGCGAGCATTCTTCCACCTTCACTTCGAGCTCATTAAAAATAGTAAGAAGGTTATAAACATTCTTCCACTGTCACTTCGAGCTTGTTAAAAATAGTAAGGAGGCTATGAGCATTCTTCCACCTTCACTTCGAGCTCGTTAAAAATAGTAAGGAAGCTACGAGCATTCTTCCACCTTCACTTCGAGCTCGTTAAAAACAGTAAGGGGGAAATGAGTATTCTTCCACCTTCACTTCGATCTTGTTAAAAACAATAAGGAGTCTATGAAAATTTCTTACACCTTCACTTCGAGCTCGTTCAAATAATTAAGGAAGCTACGCACATTTCTTCCACCTTCACTTCGAGCTCATTAAAAATACTAAGGAAGTTACGAGCCTTCTTCCATCTCTCCTTTGAGCTCGTTAAAAGCAGTAAGGAGGTCACGAGTTTACTTTTTCGGGCTCATTAAACCTTTACGAAAAAGATTGTTATAGAATTTTTTCATGCTCTTGTTAGAGTCTTTAAATATGATAAGATTTCCGAGTATAGTTGTCATTTCAGACTCGTTGAAGGATTTGAAGCGACATCCACTTAGGTATAAGTTTACCCCTTTTTCGGACCTCTATGGATCATTTACGAAAAAGGTATACTCTAGTCATACGTGGCTAGAAGAGTTCTCCTCTCATTGTTTTATACTTTTTTAGGGGAGGAGACTAACTTTACGAAAAAGGACTTTTCGAGCCTCTCTTTAGGGTTTCCAGGCTCTCGAAACATGAAAACACCAAGCGAGCACTCACCTACTCGGGCTCGATCTGAAATCCATGAGAGGGTATATAGAGGATTGCTTAAGTTTTTCAGACTCTATAAATAGGAAAACACCGGCGAGCATTAACCTACTTGGGATCGATATTAAAATCCACGAGTAGGTGTATGGAGTTATTGTTTAAGTTTTTCGGACTCCTTAAAATTGAAAACACTATCGAGCAAGAACAAATCTTGGCTCAATATTAAAATACTGAGATCAGTATCATAGATTATTTGTCTATCTCTTCTTCGAACTCTGTAAAAAAATAAGAAGGTCATGAGTCTTCCTCCCATGGGCTCATTAAACTTATTACATGGTTGGACTTATTTAGTTTTCTATCATTCTTGGACTCATTAAAACAACAAGAAGGCCATTCTTTTACCAAAAAGAATAAGGGATAAGAAGGGTATATCACATCTTTTTTAGTTTCAAAGGAAATTTGAGTCAGTCATATCCTTGAACACAACACCTACTTGAGTCTTTCATGTCAGTTGGGTTTTAGTTTTTTGCCTTAGGGTGAACTTGATCTCGAAATTTGTACTCCCCCGGTTGGTTATTCTTCCAATCATATGGAGGGTCTATTATGTCTCCTACATCACAGACTTATATCATTTTCCACTTCATGTTGAAAATTGCCTAAGCTACTTTGTGTCGTGCTCAATGTTCAAGGATATAGCCTATGTCAACTGTTGAAATATTGTAAATTCTAAGAATATTATATTTGTACTTTATTATTCTAGAGATGTTTCATTCCTCTGTGAAGACCTTATTGTATATCCAGAGATGTTTATTCCTCCGTCAGAATGTGGTAACTTGGGTTATTAGACTTCCCTAGTGGGGGTCAGCCCTATATGTGTTATGTGGGTCAAAGGGTTATTAGACCACCCTAGAAGGGTCAGCCCAGTCAGTTGTAATGGGGTGTTTAACCCAGTGGTTAAGTTGGGGCTGACCTAGTTAATATAAAATACAAGTCGGAGTTGTGTATAAATAGAGGAGGTGTGTTCCTCATTTAACACACATTGCACTCACTTGTGAATAGTGCATAGGTGAGGGAAAGATCTGCTATGGAGGAGAAGTAGCTCATGTCTAGGGTTTACATCTTTGTATTTGCTGGTCATCTATATTGAGGAATCTTTGCTGGGTTTTCTACCCCATGAGGGTTTCCCAGGATAAATCTGTGTCTCTTGTGTTTATGTTGTGCTTGTTGTTCTTTCAGTGATCCTGTATATGCTATTATTGTGAAATGGAATGTAATGATGATATTTTATGTCTTAGCATATTGAATCTTAACATGGTATCAGAGCTAACATGAAGGAAGGCAATGTATGGCACTTACAACACTTGCTTCAATTGCGAGAATTTGAAGGTTAGGGTTTTGTATAGCAAAACCCAGTCATCGTGGTACTTTCTCTATAAATCAATTTTGACAAAGTTTCAGGATCTGAAACCTTTACAGGTCGTATATAACATCCCCATGTACCTTGTTTCCAAAGGACACCCTCATATGCATTGTACTTTGTGAGTTATGATCAGTACATGTTAGTGTTTTTGCCTCGTCCAGATCTCAGTCATAATTAGGTGACCTAGGAAAAAAAGGTCATAACTTGGGCTACGAAGCTCCAAATGAAATTTCGTAAATAGTGATAGATAGTGCATGGAATTTACTATATCAAGTAATGTTTTTAGACGTAGAAGCTGAACCAGTGACACGTGACACTCCGTACAAGTTCTCTCTCCTATTTTATCCCATAAACAGGTCACGTTGCGACACTTGGCATAACTCTCTCTCAGAGAATCCAATTGAGGTCAGACCTATGGGGTTGGAAAGAGAACAATCCGGGATACCACAGACAGAAGTTTCAGACCTTGCAGATTCATAATTTCAGAGTTACACCAGAAACAATCAAGTGCATATTTCTATCAAAACAGATTTGATTTTGAGCACCTTCATTCTTGAATCGTCACTGCTGTGGGAAATTAGGGTTTCGAAGAAAGTTGGAATTTTTGGAATCAGAGGCCACGGCTGAATGATACTCAGAAAAATATAAATTTAGAGACCAAGATCAAATTTTTTGGTTGGTCAAAAGGGTGGGGTTGATCAAACCCTAGTTCGGGATTTTGATCGGAAAGGTGGAAAATTAGGGCTTCTGCAAAAGTTGGAATTTTCTAAGTCTTTGACCATGGCTGGAAGCTCCTAAAAAAAAACAAAGTTTAGAGCTTTGGATCGAACCTTTTGATTGGATAGAAGGGTGGGCTTCATCAAACCCTAGTTCGAGATCCTGTCGAGAAGATCCAAAAGTTTCGAAGGCAATTTTGAGGGGTCAAATTTTGGATATTTCAAAATTGAAGTATGCTACCTTGATCAGCTCAGCAAGGCATATCTTTCCATCCATTCAGAAGTGTGAAAGTCAAAGTTTGAATTTTTAGGGTTTCTCTGACAAACCCTAATCGAGCTCCAGATCCAGTTTCAGGGGGAGATGAGGCTAAGGCCTTACATAAGAAGACTACAAGAATTCCCTGATACGTATGACTTGAGGAGATACATGTATGTGTTGAGATCTGTTCATGATTAAGTTTATAATATGCTTTTCTTCATATTATTGAGGTTAGTACAATCTTGATTAATCTTAGAATTGTCTTATCACCCTAGTAAAAGTATGAATGCATGTGAATGATAGAAGACATTCTTTGATCAAGGTTATATGATTGGACTAATGCACCTATGGTGTTGTATGAGGATGATGATGTCTGCTAACAAAAGACAGGTACATCAAGAAAGACAAATCAAGTTCTATGACCATGATGACATAAACAAAAACACTGATCCATAGTCTTTAGAATCTCTACTTACGAGGTATGTATGATTTATTTATACTATGCTTAACTTATGAGGTATGAAGGTTACTAGAACAAGGTCTCTAAATCATTGAAGATACTAAGATATTGTTTGGGTATGTTAGACATAACTAAGCATGTATCTAATCCAGGTATGTTTTTCTATGTTAGAATCCTACTTTGTGCTAGGATCTTAGTACACCCATGTATTGAATGATCATGACCATACATACTCAAGATTATTTAGAATTATAATGTTTTGATAATATTGAGATTATACTAATGAATGTATGTTTGTGTATGAGATCATGAGAATGACACTAGTGCACACTTGAACATGCACAATGGTACAGAATGAATAGAAGTTCAAAAGACATATAGAAGATCAAGAGGTAGGCAACCACACAAACATAAAAGATAAGTATTTGAGTTGTTATTTGAATCTCTGAAATAGTAAGTGATATTGCTTGTAATAGTTGTATGCATATTTGTATTTCTAGAATATATCATGCTGAGTGTAAACACTCATATACCATTGAACAGTATATTACTAATATGCATATGATTGATAAGTTGGACAAACATTCCATTGTTGATTGTCTAGAATGAAACCTCTTTGCTGACATGCTGAGAGCTGTGCACGCTCTTGATAGTATGTTCTGGTAGAGATGGAAGGCATCTAGATAGCCACTGTATGCATACAGGATATGGAAAAGTGTTGTACCAAAGTATTGGTCAAGATAGTAGCATAACTATGTAAATCATATCTGTATGCATAATAGCTTATCATGTCAACATGATTTGATGATTATGAAGTATTACTAATCATGTACTTAATTTTGATTTGTAGGAAAGATCATGAAGAATGATGAACACTGAACAAGTGATGGATGTTCAACAAGAAGACTTACAAATCAAACATACTATAGAAAGCTCGTGGCTAGAAGATTCTCTTAGAAAGAGGAAGAGGATCATGACGAGATTTTTTCTCCAAGTGGCTAGATAAGACCATTCTCTTAAATGGTGTAATTGAAGAAGAAGTGTGAATCAGGCCTTATATGGGTACCCATGATCGATAGTGGGTGATGCGGATTTCAACCTTTGCTTCAAGGTTGACAATGGTTTCTATATACATATGACATTCTTCTCTTAGATGGATGCAAGAAGGAACTCACCACAAGAGTTTGAATGATCTTGAGGCTCATATCAGTAGACCCATCTGGCGAGAGATGGCACAAATAGATATGCAGAAGATCACTCAATGCAGAGTGTGAATGATGTTCAGTCACAGAGGGATAATTGACAGTTTCTTGACAAGCTTTGGATTTACCAGAAGTAAAGTTGTTCCTAACCTTTACCTTAAGGTTATGGATGATACTATTATTGTATGTGGATGATCTCTTTCTGACAGGGAATGAGAAATATATCATGGAAAGCAAGAAGAAGCTAGCTACAGAATTTGAGATGAAAGATCTCGGATTGATGCATTACTTCCTAGGTCTGGAAGTATGGCAAGGCTCAGAAGGAATATTTCTCAACCAGGGAAAGTATGCTGAGAAATCTTGAAAGATTTGATGTGTTGGAATGGCCACTCTCATGGGTTCCAACTTCAAGCTGTTAGCTGATGAATCATCAGAGTTAGTAGATGTGATTCTGTACAAACAGATTATTGGGCCATTGATGTATCTGACGAGTACAAGGCTAGATATATGCTTTGTTGTGAACACCTTGAGTCAGTATCTAGTGGAACCTAGGCATGTTCACCTGATAGCTACAAAGCATGTGATGAGGTACCTAAAGGGTACGATAGACTTTGGTCTATGTTATCTTGGAGATCATGACTTCAGATTGTATGGATACACAAATGATGATTGGGTAGGAAGTGTACATCGAGCGGATGTTATTGTCTGGGATCTGCCATCATCTCGTGGTTTAGCAGGAAGCAATACAGTGTGTCTGTCAATATAGCTAAAGCGGAATATATAGCTGCTTGCTCTGCTAGTTGTGAAGCGCTATGGCTTCGGAAGTTGTTATAAGGATTGTTTGACTTAGAGATGGACCTCACTGGGATCTTGTGTGACAACTAGAGTTGTATCAAGATGACAGAGAATCCAGTGTTCCATGATAAGTCGAAGCACATAGAGATCCGATATTTCTATATACGGGATATGGTGCAGAAAGGAGCTATCAAGCTCGAGTATATGAGCACTGACGAACAAATTGCTGATGTGTCGACCAAACCTCTGTCTCGAGTAAAGCTTGAGTATTTTTTAGACAAGCTTGGTGTAGTTCTGAAAGACCCTCCTCGAAAGGGGGAGTGATATGGTCGCTAATGATGAGATTGCCTATATCGATGGTAAGATCGATGATGTGGATACTGTATTGATGATGATGTTGTATCGATGATGTGGATACTTGTATTGGTATGAATACTTGTATTAACGATGTGTATACTTGTATTGATGTGGATACTTGTATTGATGATGTGTATACCTGTATTGGTATGGATACTTGTATTGATGATGTGGATACTTGTATTGATGATGAGGTTACATGTTCCGACGATGAGGTAGATGATGAGGTTTTCGGTTACGACGATGAGGTCGATGCATGGTCCTTAGACTTTGTCTAAGTGGACGAGGAGGGATTGTATCATCCCTGGACTTCAGTCCCTAAATTGATCCATAGACTCTTGTCTTCTAGAAAGATGTAATGTGCGATCATTCATGAAACCTGTAATGATGTAATGTTCGCTCCTAGATTAGTAGGTGATCATCACAGATTGTAAATCCTAGATTTGATCTAGGTCACACCCCAGTTGAAATAGTACTGGCTCTGTGGTTGACTGGAATGATGTAATGTTCGCTCCTGGACTGCTCAGTGTAGTAGCATGTGATCATTCGCAGGTCCTGTAATGATGTAATGTTTTCTCCTGGACTGCAGCAGGTGATCATTCACAGGTGATAAAATCCTAGATTTAATCTAGGTCACATCCAGTATGAAAAAGGACTCGCACTGTGGTCATGATTGCATCATCCCTAAATACTTGGATCAAAATGTACGTGATGGGGATTGCATCATCCCGGAACCACTAGTTCAAAATGTATGTGATGGGGATTGCATCATCCTGGAGCCTATAGTTCAAAATGTACGTGATGGTGATTGCAACATCCCAGAACCACTAGTTCAAAATGTACATGATGGGGATTGCATCATCCCTGAACCATTAGTTGAAAATGTACGTGATGGGGATTGCATGATTCCAGAACCACTAGTTCAAAATGTACGTGATGGGGATTGCATCATCCTGGAACCACTAGTTCAAAATGTACGTGATGGGGATTGTATCATCCCCGGACTTCGGTCCCTGAATTGATCCATAGACAGATGTCTCCGAGAAGTGGTCCCTAGTGGACGAGAGGGGATTGTATCATCCCGAGACTTTGGTCCCAGAATTGATCCATAGACATATGCATTCAAGAAAGTGGTCCTTAGGCTTTGTCTAAGTTGACGAGTGGACTGTATCATCCCTAGACATGTTATGGTGTCTTAAATGGATCATGTGTATTGCAGGGTATACTGCTATGATGCTGATGATGGTGTGATGAAGATGCTAATGATCGTATGATGACAATGCTGATGATCGTGTGATGACGATGCTGATGATCGTGTGATGACGATGTTGATGATCGTGTGATGACGATGATGATGATCATGTGATGACAACGCTGATGATCATGTGATGACAATGCTGATGATCGTGTGATGACGATGCTGATGATCATGTGATGACGATGTTGATGATCGTGTGATGACGATGCTGATGATCGTGAGGATACAGATGATGATGTTGTTGTAGTTGTTCGAGTGCTGCAGAATATGAAGAATTAGTACTGAAGATGTTGATGTTCCAGTATTAAAGATGTTCCAGTAACTGCTTGAGTTACTGATGATGTTGAGAAAGCTTCCAATGATTTATAGATGTATCATGTATGATGTAGTTGATGACTCCTTGCTCGTGCAAATGTTGTTATAATATACTCTAGTTAAGGGGGAGTGTTGAAATATTGTAACTTCTAAGAATATTATATTTGTACTTTATTATTCTGGAGATGTTTCATTCCTCCATGAAGACCTTATTGTATATCCGGAGATGTTTATTCCTCCGTCGAAATGTGGTAACTTGGGTTATTAGACTTCCCTAGTGGGGGTCGGCCCTGTATGTGTTATGTGGGTCAAAGGGTTATTAGACCACCCTAGAGGGGTTGGCCTAGTCAATTGTAATGGGGTGTTTAACCCAGTGGTTAAGTTGGGGCCGACCTAGTTAATATAAAATACAAGATGGATTTGTGTATAAATAGAGGAGGTGTGTTCCACATTTAACACACATTGCACTCACTTGTGAATATCGCATAGGTGAGGGAAAGGTCTACTATGGAGGAGAAGGAGCTCATGTCTAGTGTTTACATCTTTGTATTTGTTGGTCATCTATATTGAGGAATATTTGCTGGGTTTTCTACCCCATGAGGGTTTCGCATGATAAATCTGTGTCTCTTGTGTTTATGCTGTGCTTGTTGTTCTTTCAATGATCTTGTATATGCTATTGTTGTGAAATGGAATGTAATGCTGATATTTTCTATCTTAGCATATTGAATCTTAACATCGATCATTTTGCAGTTTACCTTGACTTTCATGTCTCACCCATCCTGGTGTCAGTTTGTTTCATCTTATTACTCATCCTACTCCACATCAGCTCATACCTTTGAGTGTTCCTCGTGTTGGATGATGGAGGATGCATTAATACCTCCCTTCCAGTGGACTTCTTCCCATTAACTTTAGTACATTATGCTCTGGGAACGAAGTTTAGAGTTTCGGTTAGTACCTTGGGGATTGCATTCATTAATGGCAGTTTCCCTCGCTGGTTAATAATGGGAATACATCAATGTCTCTTATTCGACAGGTTCCTCAAGTGTTCGACTTCAAGTCCTCTTATTCACACTTGTTGGATCATACTAGGTACCTTGGACCCCATTATCATTATCGATGGATGTCCTCTCATTTGTTAACGGTATACGTTAATGACCGATAATCAAATGATACCCCCCATGTTCGACTTCAACTCATTTATTCGCATGAATAGGGTTTGTACCTTAGGTTGTTTGGATGAAGACCTTGGGACTTTGATATCATCATCATCTTTATGTTATCGCCCAAGCTGCGCAAGACTGAGCCTCACTTATTTTGGATCTTCTTGAGACATAGATCAAGTTTGTTGTTATGGCTATGATCTCTCATTTTGACATGGATCCATGCTTGTATTTCAGTGTCCATGCTCTAAATATACATCTCCTAGTTATGTATCGGAGATCATGTTATATCATGCTACACATCTACATGATGACAAGATTGTAATTGCTCGCTGACCTTGATCGTTGTTTCAGGTGTTTTTGTGACTTGGTTCTGCGGTTTCTTGCTCCTCCTCTAACTTGGAATTATAATGTATTTCGGCCATCATTTCCCTCTGAACTCACACATTAGGGGGAAACTGTTATAGGTCAAATCTGCACTTCTCCGTCCATGATTGCATTACCCTGTTGATAACACAAAAGGACACTAAGGATTGAAGAGCATGATTGACTTGGATGACTTGCTGCAAGAATTACACTCTTCAGCTGAGAATCTTACATTTTCTCTTGATTTTTCCACATGTACACCCCTCTATGCATAGTAGACCATCGTACACCTTCAGAAATACCCTACTTTCCTCAAGGACAACCAACGTACATCTCCCAAAATGTTGTAAACACATGTTGTAAAGCACATAAGTTGCTTTCTATACACTACTCTTGTTCTATGAAACCCGCGTACATCTTAAGATGAAATCAAAAATATATTAAATTAATGAATTGGGATTAGTTGAAGTTGGTTTTGCAACTTCCCCAGCCTCCCAATTCAACTACCTCTTGATCTAAACTGCCTACCTTGTCCCATAAATACAAGGACGATCTATGAGATGGGTTAGATAGAAAGACTTCGAAAGAGTCAAAAGACTTAGACATAGAAGGAGGAATGCTTTGAGTTTTGTTATGCTGGAGGAATTCCCAAGTCAAAATGAAGAGCAGAAGCCCAGAATCCAGTTGCAAAAGCATCTCTACATGTCAGGTATATTTGTACTAATTTCATGTTTCTTGACAATAAAAAGGTCGAAATACCCTTCGTGTCCCAAATTGAATGTCTATTGGATTGTATGTTCATTTGGATTAGTATCTAATTATTGTTTATGTTCATTTACTTTATGTTTGCATCATATTTATATATAGTCAAGATACACTGAGGAAGGTATCCTTTGTATTGCAGGTTCGTTAAGCGGGAGATCACGTGAAAGCTAGGACCAACTGTTAGGTTAAAGGTATGTCTTTCGATATCCCGATCTCTTTCATTTTTAGGAACTAGTTAAAATATAATGAATGTATTTACCTATCAACCTTGCCTGGTTGGTAGTGTCCATCTCCTCACTATAAGGTAGAAATCCTGAACAACAGCCTCAGTTAAATAAAGAACTCATAGTGGTCACTTCAACTAAATAAATCAACACGATTTCAGTTCACTAAGTGTTAAATAAGAAGGACCAGTTAACTAAAGTGTTTTCACTTTAGTTAAACTAAAAGATGACACTTTAGTAAATCAAGGAGAATTACTTAAAGAGATTTAACTAAGTGAAAAAAAAGATCTAGCTAACTAAGTGATGAAGCTTAAGTTATCCACCTAACTAAGTGGACAAGATTTCAGTTAAGAGGAGAGTTCATCTTAAGTGACCGTTCAGTGAGATAAAGCACTGCATGAGAAGTGGGGTGCACCTTTGCATGCAATATTAGTATATTCCTTTTGAGGGTGAGTTCATCCCGAAGTTAGAAGTTAAAAATAGAAGAGAAGAATGTATAAATATGCTATACGGGATTGATGAATCCAGTGTTAATAGAATTCCCTTCTCCATTGAAGGCAAGGTGCTTCTCTTTGTGCAGGGTAATGTTTATGCTTGTTATTGTTGTCTTGGGCACAGAGCTGATTGATCTCTCTTCTCTATTGCTTTTGTATCTTCATCAAGAGTGTTTGGTGATCACTTATCTTCCGAAAGTAATCTTCTATGTTGTAAAAGAAAGAATTCTCTACTATCCATTATATTATACTGATAAGAATTGTTGGGTTTTTTGTTGTCATCATTTTGAGGGTTTTCTCTAAGGTATATCTTGTGTTATGGTTGTATGAATTTCATTGATTGAATTGTCTCATTGCTTCAAGTTTCTACATCTAAAATAATTAGAGATCAAAACTCAACCAAATTTCAACATGGTATCAGAGCTTAGGGAGTGAAGGATCTTAGATTTGCATTCCATCTAGAGCCTACGTTGATATTGAGAATTTGAGCACAAGATTTGAATACTATGGTATCAGTCTCTGTACGAACGAAAGACCGTCTTGAGGGAAGCTCAAACTTAAACACTTGGAATTCTAGGATTGTCAACATCCTAGAGGAACATAACTTGGATATCTATGTATCCATTGTGTTAGAGGAGCCTGCAACTAATGCAGGGCATATCAAATTCAAGAATAATCAAGCTAAGGCCAAACAGATCATCTATGATTTCGTAAAAGATAGCTTGATTCCCGTGGTCACTCCGATGAAGACCGTGAAAGAATGTTATAATACATTGACTAATCTATATGAGAAGAAGGCCCCGATTCAAAAAAGGGCATTTAAGAATAATCTTCGAAACTTAAATATGAAGACGTATGAGACAATGTCCCCCTTCTTCTCCAAGATCTCTCAGTTAAGAGATTAGCTTGCTAGTATTGGTGTAGTGGTGGATGAATATGATCTTCTACAAACCACAATTGATAGTCTCTCATACTCATGGGAGAAATGATTGGCTATGGTAAATTTCCGAGAGGTACAAACTAACCTTGAAAAGTTGTGGCATAATTTACTCCAAGATTAGGGATGAATCCATAGCAAGTTAATGTTCATCAAAGAAGAAAATATTTCCCTCATGACAAGAATGAAGAAAGGAAAGAAAAGGTTATTCCAAAAGAAGTTCTCTCATCCAAAGAAGAAGGAGTTCAACAAAGGATTTGACAAGTCAAAATATAGATGCTTCAATTGCAACAAGAAAGGACATTTCTCAAGAGATTGCATAGAAAAGTGGAAAGGAAAGGTTCATGATTCTAATGACATAGAAGATGAAATCACTCAAAAGAATGCATTCGAAGAAAAGGAGACAAGAAGGGAGTATTATCTTTTCACGTCCCCGATCACTTCGGTGTCCTTCAGAGGTGATGGGAGACAACCCTTGGATCTACTTGCTAATTTTTTCTCTTTTTCCAAGTAGTCCAAAGGTTTTGCAACTTTGCACCCGCATTGGTCTTCAGTTCGAAACCCGCAATTCCACAATCCTCCTTGCGGAAATCGGAAGTCGAAATCCCCAGTTGCACATCACCGAATAAATGCGCCTTTGAGATCTGCAACCCACAATCCGCGGTGTAGAAATCATAAATTGGAGTGCCCAATTACATAGTGCCGGAAACCACGTATCTGAATACTGCAATTTGCAGTGTAGAAATCAGAAATTGGAACGTCAAATTCACCACCTCACCAAATTACTGACCCGGCATCCGCAATGTCCAACCCTCATTGTAGAAGTCGGAAATCAAAAACCTCAATTTCTCAACTTCGATGAATTACCTTTTCGAGTTTTGCAATCCGCAATGCGGACCTTGGATTTTGGAACTCCAACTTCGTCAATCCAAAAAAATTACCACCCCATCTTCTGTAATCCACAATCCGCATGCGGAACTCGGAAGTCGAAAACACCATATCACAACCCCATCAAAAATGCCCCTGCGACCTTCGCAATCCACAATCCACATGTGGGTTCGGAAATTTGAAAGCTCCACTATCCAACTTCTTCGTCCCATAACTTCTTCATCCTAAGTCCAAATTTGGAAAATGTGATACTGTTGGAAAGCTCCGGGTGACAACTATGCAACTTCGTGATCTTCATCCAAACCCTAGGATTTTTCTCTTGCCCTTATTCCACTCCAAAACATGAACTTAAGCCCCATCTATTCCTCTTTACCACTATGTGAAGAAGCTCTGCTCCATTCTTCCCTATCCTCTCCCATTCATCTGGTCCACATGGGTCATGAACACCATAGAGGTGTTTATTCCTTTCCCAAGTCCCAACTGGAGTAATTTGCACCTCCTGGGCCTTGCACCTAGTCCTATTAATCAAAGAGCCATTCAAATACTTAGCCTTATTCATCAAAGGACAATTCATGGTAATTGGAAACACATGTGGGCATATGCCTACTCAATTAAACATAGTGAAATGAGACCCTATTCACCCACACATATTCCATTCATCCAACATATCAATATCAGTCATTACTAGTTAAACCATTGCAGGAAAAAACACATCGAATGGACATAACTAATGGAAATGAAAATGTGCAAAAGAATATTCAATGAACGCACAAGGAATGAAACATTATCCACACACATAGAATGGGATACATCAACATATCTCTCCCAGGTAGATTGATGAAATAACTTGCTGAGACTTAGCCCTATTCCTTAAGCATAAATACATATGAGTACCAACATAACAATAGGATTGTAAGTGTGCAAGAGCAGGTTAAATAAAACGCACAACATAAATTATCCATATTAACACACAGTGGAATGAAATAATGTCTTCACACATATATATCATGCATCATTTAGCTTCCACCATTCAATCAATAATTTAACATTGCAGGACACAGGATAGCATGATTCAAAGCACAAAAAACACTTATCTTTTTCCTTGAAACTCCCAACAAATTGGCTATGGACTGCAACGTTCCAACCCAACCATAGGTCTCTTCCTAGCCTGTATTATTTTAGCACTCAGAGACCACCCCTGAGTTGGAACTATGTATCCACTAAGGAGTCCCACTCAGTTCCACTCATAGGTTGGTTCACAGTCAATCAGGATCATCTAACACATAGCAAGCTTGTTAAGCAAGTGGGGATTAGGTTGTTGGTCACCCTATATGCTAATTAATTACAACTAACACACAGGATGCTCAATATAAATTGTCAACCTAGGGAAGTCTTTTATTTCAATGGAAATAAGCACAATCTATGCATAAACATTTCAAGTACTTGATTAACTAAATGGAGATACTAATCCTACCTATCTGCTCATCTAAACTCATTCCATAAAGAAAACTAATCTAACTCATACATCTAGGAATTCAAAGTACAACTACCTTCCTACAAAAATCAACCTAGCAGTTACTAATCTAAGAATAGAAATGAACTAGATTACTTTTGCAAGAAGTTAAATCATATAGTTATCAAACTATAGTATTCAATCTTTACCAAAATGACTCATCCAACAACTATTGTAACTCAATCACAATTTTCCTAATCTAATGAATTCAAATAAAGATACAACAACAACCAGAATTAGAAAATAAGCTTGAAGACTAAATTGATAACTATTGGAAATCCTAGAAAGCATAAATGTCTGAAAAGGATTGAAGATGAGCTTGGCTATAACAGATAATTATAGCACACATGCATTAACCAACTAACCTACATAGTGGACTATCACACCACACAGTCATAGCTATTCAAGATGCAAATAATAAAATACCGAGAAAGAATACAATTGTAAATTCTCTGTTGCAGCTATCAGTAATACGCCTAATGCAATTCCACAAAACACAACAACAAATAAATCTAACTACCTACTTAACTCGGCAATCTCTATGAGAAGGTGGGCCCTGTCCTTCTAACAAAGACGCCGTGAACTACCACAAATTACTACACATAAATATGAATAACTCTGCTCTTCATTAAAAGATGGTAATCCACAGTCTCAACCTCTGTTACAGCCCATACAAAATGACAATTAACCAACCCCAGACTTTGAAATCCTTCCCATATTTATACATGAACAATACAGTTCGAGATCCACTAATTTCATACAACAATGAAGATCTCTGATCTTCATACTATAGAGTTACAACTAGACTGTTACAGGCGTATTGAATGAGGCCGTTAAACATGAAGGATGTTATTACTCTGGAAGTCAATGGATCAACGATTTAACCAATTGGGAGGCGTCTTGTCTGTTGCAGCAATGCTCTGTTTTAGGGAAGACCTGTTACAGCTTCACGTGGAAGGATGCATTGTCCCTTTGAATATGAGGAATCAAATCAAAATAGTAACAGCTGGCACTACGTATGATTCTTTCCCAAGGCATTGCGGTTGATACACCTGGACTTTCATCTTAACTTAATGACATCAACACATGTTAGCATAAATCAAAGGCTAGAATTCATAACCATAACAATCTTAGGCATTAATTAAATGAAACATTAATTAATTATACCTTGTAAAAATTGCTGAATGATCTGGAAGAAAGGTATGTATATGGTTTACAAAAGTAGGGTATAATAGGGAAAAATGATGTAATAGGTATGGTCAAAAAGGGGCATTTCTAGGGCCCAACATCTCCCCCCAACTATCCATTTGCATGTCCTCATGAAACAACTTCCACTAGTACGAATCTGAATCCAAACTAAACCTGTGAATATTGGTAAGATTGTAGGGAAGTTCTGTTGGTTCCCCATGATGCACAAATCCCTGACAGGCAGTCGATTTCTCCCGACGCTGCTTCTCCTCCTCTTCAGTAAAAACATAAATGTTTCTATAAGGACTCACATGCATCCATATGAGGGGAAACCTGAATCTTAACCCAAGCTACCCAACTCCACACGTTTTCACGCACTGCACATACCCAGGCACCCTTCTTAAAGCCTGCTTAAAATCTCAAAGCAATATGGGTCCCCTTCTTTCAAAGCTGGAGAAGAATATAACCACCTGTACTCACCACCCTCCAGGGCATGTTGCTGATTACTGGAAATTATCCCAGCACAGGTAGTGATGATTCTATCTTGTAGATTTTCCAAGTGTTGAACAATCTCAAGAAACTCGAGAGCCTTTGCATACCTGGCTTTGAGTCCTATTGGAAGCCGAGGTTCATTTCTAATCCAAAAAGTGGCATTGTCCTCATTCTTTGTGATGGTTTGGAAGGCATCTCGCCATTTTACATGATTGATGACAAAAAACGAAAATGCTCTTAGTTGAATATTCCCCAAATGGGGAATAGGATTAGCATGAGCATCCGTATAGCAAGCTTTATCATGTAAATATAATTCACATAACAGATTTTGCTCCTCATCATTGCTTGCCGGGAAATTTTCTGAAAACTGGGAGACTGTTATTAGCTCGAATGGCCTTCCCTCTTTTAATGCCCTCATCTTGAATAAAATTGTCTATTTGTAAAGAAAGACAGGGTAAGAAGGGGATGGAGCTCTACAACTTAGTAATTCCTGGGAAAGAGTATACAATTTATCCTTCTCTTATTGTATGGACTTGAATTTCCTCAACTCTGCTAATTCCTTTTGAAATTTTTCCCACTGGAATTTCCAGAAGAACAATTCCTCATCCCATTTCTCTCTCAATTCCCTGACAATATTTCTATATTCATGGAGGGGAACCATCCCTTCCCTGCATTGAGCAATATATTTCTTCCATTTATCTAGCTCAAGATTTAGTGAGAGAATATTTTTCTCCAGTCTTTGAATCCTTCTATCCTCCACATATTTTTCATCATTAGAATCCAAATTAATGGTGCCTTGAGAGGGTAGCATTCTTACCTCATCACCAAATGTTCCAACTTCCCTATTTTGGATTGATAGTGTAGCAGCCTCATATTCCATTAGTGTTGTAGTGACCTCTACTTGTGTTCCAATCTCAGCAACTACTTTTGGGGATAGTGGTTCTTGTGCAGCAGCATCCTGTCCTTTCAATTATACCTCAGCAACATTAGTTTGAGTTGCAGTCTCAACAAATATTTTTAAGGACACTAGTTCTTGTGTAACAGCGTCCTCCCCTTGTTCCCCAACATAAAAAATTGTTGTCTGAGTTGCAACTTCACTAAACAATTTCAGGGGTACTAGTTCTTGTGTAATAGCACTATGTTCACTTATTTCTTCAAATTGCTGAGGTTGTTCTTGAACTACCTCGATATATCCTAAAAGATGAGACTGGTCCTGGAGTGGCTCAGTATTTCCTGATGGCTGGGACTGCATGGCTTCATCTTCTCCCAAATCCAAATCAGGGATTAGGTCAACTCCTCCCTCATTTTCCTTCATCATCTCTACTACAGGTATACTTTCCCTTTCTTGCTTTGCTTGTACAAGCTCTTGTGCTCTCACACCCACCACTATGACTCTATGTCCTGCTGAAAAGAATATGTCCCCCACATTCCAGGAAAACCATTTCTCCTTGTTCCTCATTTGACAAAGCAGGAGATGAATTTCTAGCAAATTTGCAGCTTCTATTAGCATATTCAAATTCGTTTATCCCTACTTCCCAGTCACTTCCTTCCATTTCTCCAACTCATCTCGAAGCATTTGCACTTCCTCTTTTAATAGTTCATTTTCATAAAGGAGGTTTTCAACTTATGGTTTGTCCACAGCAGGTTCTTGTGTGACAACAAGTGTTTTGGGATTTATAATAGGGATTTATATGCCTGTCCCAGCTACACACGCTGCTTTTGCTGAGGGTACTTCGATATTTTCCCCAATTGCACCTGCTATCTCTGTTGAGGGTAATTCAATATTTTCCCCAATTGCACATTCTTTCTCTGCTACTGCCATAGATTGAGTCCTTCTTCTCTTGACCCCTTCTGATGGTTGATTGAAAATGCTTGCTACTGCTAATGTAGTGGCTCTAGAGCTTCTCTTCTTCATTGAAGTAACTGTCTATCCCTTATTCCCTGAGATTTTTCTTTTCTTCTGAGACACAGGGGTTTCCAAATTTTCAGAGGGAAAAACGAATTCCTCCTCTTCCACAATAGTTCCCTTGATTTTCAGGGAGGATGCAATATACAACACCTCCATATTTCCTTCCTCTACTTCCTCTGCCTGGTGCTTTCTTTCTTGCATAGTCCCTTCAACAGTTGTAGATTCTACTGTCGCAGCTTCAACAACTGCTCCAGCTTCATCCTCCTCTGTTGAGGCTACAAATGATGCCATTTCCACTGCTTTGGCCGCTACCCTGACTGCAATTTCAATTGGGTCCATTTACTCCCCTTTAAGATTTGTTGTTGTTGCGGCTTCTAATGTTACTACCTCATCTACCATAGCCTCCATCACCATTTCCTCCATAACAGGGTTCACTGTTGTCGCAGCTTCCCCCATATCTACTCTTTCTCCTCCTTCAGTTTGATTTCCTACTGATACTCCATCTATAACAAGGTTCGCTGGTGTCATAGCTTCCCCCATGTCTATTTCTTCTTCCCCTTCATTTAGGTTTCCACCCTCCCCCCCAACTGAATATAAGGAACACTGGTCCTCTTCTCCTTCTGCAACACCCCCCAATTCCAATGTAGGTTCTCTAATTTCCCCAGCCTTAGCAAGAAATTGGGCCCAGTTCAAAGTCCAGTGTGCAATGGCTCTTAGAATTAACAATTTAATTAAACCATGGTTGGTGAGGGAAGAAACTGGGTGCTAGGTTATTCGTGCATATCCAGCCATGTTTTGTAGGGTCTTAAAAAGAGAAAATGGCATATTAACTAGGTTTCCATGGCGCAGATGTGATAACAAGGGGAATTCAGAGAAATAGACAGTTTGGTACCTACCTTCGTAGGAGATATATTTCTTTAAAAAAACTACCACTTGATCCAAGGGACGAGGCAACAAATTCAGTGCAATTCCACAGCTTTTTGGACAAACTATCTCCCCAACTACAAGAAATTCCCTTATTGCAATCGCACTCGACACTTTCCGTCCAAACAATTTCTTCTTAATATGGGGTAAGCCAGTAACCTCGGATATAATGGCCTTTGTAACCTCAATGCATACCCCCTTGACTTTAGAATGAGTATCAGTCAAGTTAAACACGAACTATAATTCCGTTTCGATGTGGAAACTATTTAGACGTTGGAAATACTCAGTCCACCCAGTTGCTGCAAAAATGGTGAAAAATTATGCATTGGCACGTAGAGCTTCAGTATTCCTAGGTTCATGCCTAACCAGTTACCCATATCAATTTACCTCTATAATTCAGGCAACGAATACATTGATTATCAGTTCATACATGGACGTTGCAACCCACGGACAGTCATGGAATAGTCGGAATTGGAAATTGGGTAATTTAGGAAAGATGGCGCAGTTTTCAACCGGCGGTAAGATGATACAATTAAGGGAAAAATGGCATATTTGGGGTATTTTGGTACAAATCAGGTAAGGCGACGGTCAGGTTGTTAATCCTGACACATTCTTTGACGGTGAAGTGTGTACAACATGCTAACGAGGAAAAAAAACAAGGCGTGCTGATCATTGCCACATTTAATTTTATGCTTAATCATGTAAAAGGTCAGAATTGGTACCTTCACGTTATGAGCTTAGCCTTAAATTGCCACCATAACCCAACTTTGTCATTAATTCCATTAAGAGATCATCAATACACATGTGTTGAGATAAGTTGGCCACTTCCAACTACGTTGATACATACATCCATGCTGACAGGTACGCAAGACGGACCAATAATTTTCTTCATTCTTGGCAGACTACGATTGGAACTATGGAGTCATCATTTAAATTAGAGCCTGGTTAAATCATTAGCAGTGAGACTGTTCTAGTAGGTAGACGATCTAGCAGAGTTGCAGTTAATGAATAAGAGGAGCTAAGAATGAAGACTTGAGCAGAGTTTGGCGAAATGTGGTGGAGTCACAGCTGCAAAAATTGGCAGAATAGGAAAAAGTAGCGGTGTTGCAGCTGCGGAAAAAGGTAAAATGGATGAAAATAGCGGAGTCACAGATGTGAATTTTGGGAAAAATAGAAAAGAATAGCAGAGTTGCAGCTACCAAAATTGGCAGAATACGAAAAATAACGGAGTAATGGCTGCGGAGATTGGAAAAATGATAAAAAATGGCGGAGTCACAGCTGCTGGAAAAAGAGAAAGGGATGGAAAATAGCGGAGTTACAGCTGTGAAACTTGGCAGAATAGGAAAAAATAGTGGAGTTGCAGCTGCTGGCCAAAAGTGGAAGGTATGAAAAATAGTGAGTTATAGCTGTGAAACTTGGGAGAATAGGAAAAAATAGCGGATTCGCAGTTGCTGGCCAAAAGTGGAAGGGATGAAAAAGGAAAGGAGTCGCAGCTGTGCAAAATGAAGTAACAGGAAAATATTTCAGCTGGCTGCTAAAAGCCAACGGATCATCCATCTTCTTCAAAGATATTTATTAAATAAAGAAAACAATGTAAGGTGTCTGCAATCGTCTGGCCTAGTCACAACTACTGCTCCTCAGATTAATTCCTGCACACAATTCTTCAAAGACAAACCTAATCAAGTGTAAAGGGAAAAATAAATAAAATACAGAATGAGAAATAAATTATTTATGTACAAAGTATGTGTGGAAATTGCAGTTCTTAAAAATTCACAGGGGTTGAGAAAAATTCCTTCCCTAGCGTTAAATGATAATCTAGATCAGCTGCAACATGTGAAATGAAGGCATTCTTTGAGATCGGTTTGTGATACAGTCGTAGCCGATGACCATTTGCAAATAATAGTGTCTTGTTGTCATCAATGGTGATCAATCGGATTGTTCCATTGTCGAATACTCGATCTACTTGATAAGGTCCCAACCAACAAGTGCACAACTTGCCTTTGAAATCCCTCTTAAACTGTGAATCATATAGCAGAGCCTAGTCTCCTTCTCGGAAGACTTTCTTCTTTATAAATCTATCATGCCATTTGGAGCACAAATGTTGGATTAAAGTTGTATGATTTATTGCGGCTGTGCGCTTTTCATCCAATTCATTAAGTTGATTTAGTCGGTTCCTCTGTGCTTCTGATAAATCAAGATTTGCTTCTACAACTGTTTTCAAAGTTCTGATCTCAAGTTCATTTGGGAAAACAACA
Source organism: Larix kaempferi (assembly GCA_027924585.1). Lineage (NCBI taxonomy): Eukaryota > Viridiplantae > Streptophyta > Pinopsida > Pinales > Pinaceae > Larix > Larix kaempferi. The sequence goes on along the minus strand of BSBM01001081.1, from coordinate 571,126 downwards.
TTCTTACCATACACCAATTCATATGGGGAAAAACCAGTGGTGTTACACCATGTAGTGCGATATGCTCACAGTGCCTCTGGAAGTCTCCCAGACCAATCTTTACGATGGCTTTTCACTGTCTTTTTTAGAATAGCCTCGATGACCTTGTTTGAACTTTCCACTTGGCCATTGGCCTGTGGATGATATGACGAGGTTATTTTGTGTTGAATGTGAAATTTCTGTAATAGGGATTCCAATTTGTGAGACACGAACTGTGGTCCACCATCTGTAACTATTTCCTTAGGTACTCCAAACCGAGTATAAATTTCTTCATATAAGAAATCAATTAGAACCTGATCATTAGCTTTGACCAAGGCTATAGCTTCCACCCATTTGGTCATGTAATCTGTGCAAACCAAGATGTGAAATTTTTTTTTTGAGGGAGGGTTGCTAGGCCCTATGAAATCCATAGCCCATCTGTCAAATGGTTCAACCACGAGCTGTGGTTGAAGAGGCATTTCATCCAATATGTTGGGTTGGCCCATCCTTTGGCAGCTATCACAAGCCTAAACATACTTCTTTGCATCCTTGAACAATGTGGGCCAGAAATAACCCATTCTCAAAACCTTATGACTTGTCCTTTTGTCAGCAAAGTGTCCCCCACAGGGCTCATCATGGCAAGCTTTAAGGATACTAAAAATTTCATCTTCTCTGACACATCTTCTGATTTCTAAATCAAGCCCTATGTAGAAAAGATTCCCATCAATCCAGCAAGACCTAGCACTCTGTTGTATGATATTTCTTCTTTCTCACTTTGGCAGATGTGCTGCAAGCTTGCCTACAGCCAAAACGTTAGCAATATCTGCATACCATGGGGAATGAGCTGATACTACAAACAAATGTTCATCAGGGAAGGAATCTTCGACTGGTAAATTGTCATCACTGTTAGTAAGTCAAGATAAAAAGTCTGCAACAACGTTTTCCTTCCCTGGTCTATCAATAATTGTAATGTCAAATTCCTGTAATAGTAACAAACATCTAGTAACTCTAGCATTCATGATTGGTTTGTTCATTAAGTATTTGATGGCAGAATGATCAGTGTGCACAAAAGTAGAGTATCCAGTAATGTAGTGTCTAAATTTGTTGATGGCATAAACTATGGAAAGGAATTCTTTCTCTGTGACAGTATAGTTTACTTTAGCAGGAGATAAGTTCTTACTAATGTAATAAATTGCATATGGGGCATTACTTTCCTGTTGTCCTAAAACTGCTCCAATGGTTGTGTCTAAAGTATCTGAAGAGATATGAAAAGGAAGAGCCCAGTTGGGCCCTCGTAAGATGGGTTCTATAGACAACATTTTCTTAAGTTCAGTAAATGTTGTTTGGCATGCATCATTCCAAACAAACTATGCATCCTTCATCAACAAGGTGAACAAAGGAGAAGCTAGTTTGGAAAAAATTTCTATGAATCTTCTATAATAGCCAACATGCCCTAAGAAGCTACGTACATCTTTTTGTGTCCCAGGAGTTGGTATATTATCAATTACCTTAATTTTGGATGGGTCTACCTCGATACCATCAGAAGAGATGAAGTGCCCCATAACTATGCCTTTTCTCATCATCATATGGCACTTTTCAGTGCTTAGAGATAGTTGGCTTTGTTCACGGCATTTCAAGACCTTTTCTAAATTCTTCAATGCTTCTTAGTAACTACTACCATATGGAGTCAAGTCATCCATAAAAATTTCCATGCAATCATTCACCATCTCTGAAAATATTCCAATCACTGCTCTTTGAAAGGTGGATGGTGCATTGCACAACCCAAAAGGAAGTACTCTATATGACATCTAGAAAGGAAAAATACTTCTTCCCAGACAAGGTATCAAGGACTTGATCGATAAAAGGTAAGGGAAAGTGGTCCTTCCACGTTGCTTTGTTCAATTCTCTATAATCCACGCAGACCCTCCATTTCCCATTCTTCTTCAGCACAATCACAAGTGGAGAAACCCACTCACTATTTGAAATTGGGTATATAAACCCTACTACCATAAGTTTTTGGATCTCCTCTTTCACTATATCCCTTAGGTTCGAGTTCATCCTTCGTTTTGGTTGACACACTGGCCTAGAGTCGCTCTTAATATAACTGTGATGGGTACATAGATTAGAAGGAATACCCTTCATGTCTGTGTACTCCCAAGCGAAATCTCCTTTATGTTGTTTCAGCAGAGTGATTAGCTGTTCCAGCTCACTGGGTGCAAGGTTTGGATTGATGTTCAATGTTTTCCCTGGCTCAATTTCCACTAGGACACTTTTCAAATTTTTGAGAACTGGAATTATACGGGCATCACTGGCTAGAGTTTCTTCCGTAATATTTTCTTGTTCTTTCTCATCAAATGTACTGTCAATAATCTGGTACACATGCTTATTGACGGACGTGGGCTCACTGATGAAACTATTAATGGTATCGTACTCTATTTCATCTTTAAAAGTTAAGGCTCTTCGAATCATTGGTAATGGATGAACACCTTCCTCCTCCTCCAAATCCACCCAAAGTGGAGTTTCAACTTCTGTGCTTGGTCGAGCTGGAGGGTATAAGGTTAGGATTTTGATCTCAGTCCCATCTGAGATAGTCATGGATCCTGACTGATAGGTGATACAGGAATCTGTTGTGGCCAACCACGATCTCCCCAGAATCAGCGGGTTTCCCCCCAACTGAGACTTCGGCTGTAACACCAAGAATTCTGTAGGGTATTCCCATGAGTCAATAGAGATTACTAGGTCATCTACGATCCCCTCAGGATTGATTTTTGATCTGTCAACAAGTTCTAAAATGGTAGGGGTTGGCCGAAGGTTAGTGAGTCCAATTTTCTTCACAGTTTCTATGGTCATAACGTTAATAGCCGCGCCTAAATATACCAAGACGTTGTGGATTTGTGTGTTTCCTATGTGAACTATCACAGTAGGATTTCTAGGGTCATCATATTTTGCCACAGGAGTCTTCCCCATTAACAATTCAAAAAAATTTCCCAATACATGGACAGTGGTAGGATCCATAGGCTTTCTTCCTGGTTTCTTGAAACATAGATCTCTAAGAGTCTTAGCATAAATGGGCACATCATGGAGGGCTTGTAACAACGGAATTTTGACATACAAATTCTTCAATTCTCCTAAGAGATTGAATCAAGGTTGTTCCACTATTTTCTGCAGGGCCAATCGTTTAGGATATGGCGGTTCTCTCATCAATTGTGTAGATTATGCTTCATCGTGTGTTACTTCCTGAGTTTCAGCTACTATTTCGGTAGGAATGTCATCATCATCAATGATGGGGATTGCTGAATGAACCATATTCTCATAGTGTTGATTCACTCCAGTTATAGTCACTAGGGATGGAACATCCTTAGTGATGATGGGTTCCACTACCCTCCCTGATCGTAATTGTATATCATTGCAGGGAACTTGGGAGATGGAATATGTAGGCATGTTGGCAGTCTCAAACTAATGAATTGCTTTATTATTCGGGTTTGGGTTAGGTTGTGCAGGTAGTTGTGGTCGAAGTGGTGCATTCATAGGTGCGGCATTGTTCTGAAATTGCAGCTGTGGCTTTTTATATTGTTGGCGAGGATACTGTTGAGGAGGGTACTATTGATATTGATTCTGGTGATGGGGAAAGTTATTTCCTTGGTAAGAATTTTTTCGATTGGAATTCTAGGGAGCTTGATTGTTTGACTGTTGTGACCATGGTGTCCAAGAATTAGGATTTTGCATTGGGTTCTGAGATGGATGCCACTAGTTATTAGAATAATGTGAAGGGAATTGTGTATTCATATTGCTCATACCATTCATATTATTCAAGAAAATTGATGGATCTGGATTCATACATTGATTGAGAGGCTGCCAAGGTTTCTTCTATGCAATAAAGTAAGCCTGTTCCACATCTGAAGTGGATGCCCGCAGAACTGCTTTGACTTTGGGTAATAAAGGACATTTCTTGGTGTCATGCTCCAATTCACATATCCTACATATCTCTGCCTTGTCCAATGGGAATTCTTTCAGTGGGTGCTTTTTCCTACATTTAGGATAGAATACACCAAGTGTAAGATCTTCTATTGCTTGCCTCTGTTTTTCATTCAAAACATCTAACTTTGAGGAAATGGAACTCATCATATCAGTTTTAAAATTCTCCCGTAAGTTTCCTATTTATGCTTGAATGTCTCCTCCACTAGTTAACTTCTGTGACCTAGTGAAGACATACTGATCTTGATCTTTGTCTCGCATGTTAGTTCTAGAGGATCCCCTTGAGTGCCTTCGACATAATTCGATGATCTTCTCGAAGGGTTCCTTTGAGATGTCCTCTTTTCCCAACAAATTCAACATATCAAGGAAATCTTCTCTAAATCCTCATAGGAAAATAATATTGAGTACATCTTTTCCAATCTCAGTGTGTCCAGACCTTTGTAAATTGTACAACAATCTTTCCACAAAGTATTCCAAGCTCTCCTCCTCCTTTTGAACCATTTTAAACAACTCTTCCTTTCTACCCCTAGTTCTACAATATTTTTGATATTTGGAAAGGAAGGTGTGTTTCATTTGGTCCTAAGTAGTAATGGTCTCATGACCTAGACTCATGAACCAGCACAGAGCATTTAATTTCAAGGTGGCTGGGAATAGTTTCAGATTCTGAGCACTGGAGGTATAGTCATAGCTGCGAGAGAGGATATTGAACTCAAAAAAAAATTCATTAGGATCTTCAGAAGATTTACCATGGAAATTCGGGAGAATTGATGGTGAGATGTTTTTCATAGGAGCTGCCCCAGGTGTTTGGAGGATCGGGAATTCTAATTTGGCCACAATGTTACCAGGTTGATTATCTTCCACTTCTTCTTCCTGGTTCTCCCTATGTTCATTCTCCCCTTCATGTTGTTTGTTAGCCATGTTGTTCCAAAATTCAATGGACTTCCTTATTCGTTCTTCCTCTACTTTTGCTTCTTCTTATTTCCTCCTTTCTTCTTCTTGCCTTCTTTCTTCCTCTGCTTCTCAGAGATGTTCCAAACACACTTCCTTAGTAACTCTGGTCCCGTTGATATGATAAATCTCCTCTCTATCCGATGCACCCACAATGCTTCCCTTGTCTTCAAGAGGTTTTTTCTCTGCATTGGGAGTGGATGATCCTGTTGTGTTCTCCACTGTTTATGCCGAATTCTCAAGATTGGGAGGAATAGAATTTCCTCTTCCTGTAGACGTCAGTGGTGGTCTGGCAGAAGAATCATATTTAGCAATTATATCGTCAATAAATGTTTGTCTTCCTAGACCTACGTTATGACCTCGACCTCTTCCACCTGAAGTGTTAGTGTTCAAAGGGGGTTCCCGATTTGTTTTTCTTGTATTCATGCATGCTGTAAATGATTAAACCAAAATGAAATCAAATAAAACCAACTACCAACTATGTCTATTAATTACCATCCCTGGAAATAGCGCCAAAATGTTGGTCACCCTATATGCTAATTAATTACAACTAACACACAGGATGCTCAATATAAATTGACAACCCAGGGAACTCTTTTATTTCAATTGAAATAAGCACAATCTATGCATAAACATTTCAAGTAGTTGATTAACTAAATGGAGATAATAATCCTACCTATCTGCTCAGCCAAACTCATTCCATACAGAAAACTAATCTAACTCATACATCTAGGAATTCAAAGTACAGGTACCTTCCTACAGAAATCAACCTAGCAGTTATTGATCTAAGAATAGAAATGAACTAGATTACTTTTGCAAGAAGTTAAATCCTATAATTATCAAACTACAATATTCAATCTTTACCAAAATGATTCATTCAACAACTACTATAACTCAATCACAATTTGCATAATCTAATGAATTCAAGTAAAGATACAACAACAACCAGAATTAGAAAATAAGCTTGAACTCTAAATTGATAACTATTGGAAATCCTAGAAAGCATAAATGACTGGAAAGGATTGAAGATGAGCTTGGTTGTAACAACTAATTTTAGCACACATGCATTAATCAACTAACCTACATAGTCGACTGTCACACAACACAGTTGCAGCTATTCAGGATGCAAATAATAAACTACCAAGAAAGAATACAATTGTAACTTCTCTATTGTAGCTATCCGTAATACGCCTAATGCAATTCCACAACACACAATAGGAAATAAATCTAAATACCTACTTAAATCGACAATCTCTGTGAGAAGGCGGGCCCTGGCCTTCTAACAAAGACACTGTGAACTACCACAAATTACTACACATAAATATGAATAACTCTACTCTTCATTAAAAGATGGTAATCCATAGTCTCAACCTCTGTTACAACCCATACAAAATGACAATTAACCAACCCCAGACTTTGAAATCCTTCCCATATTTATACATGAACAATACAGTTCGAGATCCACTAATTTCATACAACAATGAAGATCTCTGATCTTCATACTATAGAGTTACAACTAGACTGTTACAGGCGTATTGAATGAGGCTGTTAAATATGAAAGATGTAATACTCTGGAAGTCAATGGATCAACGATTTAACCAATTGGGAGGCGTCTTGTCTGTTGCAGCAATGCTCTGTTTTAGGGAAGACCTGTTAGAGCTTCACGTGGAAGGACGTGTTCTCCCTTCGAATACGAGGAATCAAATCGGAAGAGTAACAATTGGCACTATGTATGATTCTTTCCCAAGGCATTGCGGCTGATACACCTGTGCTTTGATCTTAACTTGATGACATCAACACAAGTTAGCATAAATCGAAGGCTAGAATTCATAACCATAAAAATATTAGGCATTAATTAAATGAAACAATAATGAATTATGCCTTGTAAGGATTGCTGAATGATCTGGAAGAAAGGTATGTATATGGTTTACGAAAGTAGGGTATAACAAGGGAAAATGATGTAATACGTATGGTAAAAACGGGCATTTCCAGGGCCCAACACAGGTAAGGGCATTCTAGGTTAATAACTCGTCCACAGAGCTATAGGAATATCCCAATCCCCTCAGACAGTTCAGGCACCCCCATCACCTCCACTCTCATCCTAAGTAAGGTCCCCTTCTCTATTGCTCAGTACCTAGGGCGCCCCTTCCCTTAGCACTGAACTAGGTAAGTGTGGCTGGTCCTAAATGCTAAATCAAGTTAATTGAGCCCTCACTGAATCTTGTATGTATAACTAGACCCTCCTCGTCTCTTCCCACTATGATTTGCACTCGGATCCTCCTCAATGTTATGGCCAAAAGACTCTATCCGGTAATAAGGTTTCAGATATCAAATTCGGGTTCTCTCAAGAGCTTCTAAGCATATAACCCTATCAATTTCACTCCATGGTTCGGGTCTGTGGTCCCTCTGTCAGATTCCACTTCCCATGTAGGTTTCTAGGTGAATTTGGTTCTCTAGTTCACATCCTCCCTTAGGATCACGATTTATGATTTTCTTCCTCTCTGTTCAGTCTGTTGGGTATGCGTAAGGGTTACACTAATGCATGTATCCTACACCAAGTTTCAGGAATGAGGAATACATCCTCCATGAGGTATGGTGGCTTACGGGACAAGAAATACATATCCCCATACCCTACCTTATAGATTTCAGGGAAGTCCCATACTCCATCTACCTCATGAACAGTTCTATGCAGTACTTACTAGTGGACTCCAGGAATGGATACCTAATTAGGGTAGCTAAACCGGAAGTATACTTTAATTATCGACCAGGGAGCGTACAAACTTAAGAGGTGCTAAGCACTGTATGTGCTCTATAGGATAGTCTTCGTCATTTTAGGGTGTTGGAATGTATCTTAAAGGTTTCTCTAAAAGGGAAAGGAAGTAATCTGCAACAGGATTGCTAAAATCTATGAACTAAAAATGCTGACAATGATAAATCTCTATGCTAAGAATTAAATGCTGGAAAACTGTAAATCTAGTCTAAGAAGTAAACACTGAAAGCTTGGTAAACTTAGTCTAGAAATAAAATACTGAAAGTTGGAATTTTAATCTAAGAATTGAATTTTGGAAATCAATCAAACTTTTATCTATTCAAATCTAATAGCAAAAGTGATGATCATTACTCTATTCAAACAAAAGAACTGAAACTGTTAACTTCTATGTGATCGAACTCAAATAAAGGAAATATGCATGAATTTGTAGATCCGAATCTTTGTTTAGAATTAATATAAAATGCTGGAAAACAAGGGTAAAATGTGCCTTCGCAAAATGCATGTACAGGACTACGGAAAGCACATTGCAGAACTATAGAATCAATATTGACGAACTACAGAGAAAAAGTGCTAAACTGGAATGAGTGTTGAATTGAAATAGAACTATGTTATTCAAACCATTGTCAAGTACTTCATATGCAATGATGATTAAATCAATTAACAAGACATATGAGAAATACCTGAAGTAAAAATGAAGCTCCTAACCTACGTGTTGGAGGGGCCCTCTCCAACCCGTATTTCAAGAGTGGAAAAAAGACTTATAAACACAAAGCTTGAAATAACATCACTTCTGAATCCATTAAAATTATAACTTCATGTTTAGAAAAATTCTTAAAACAGAGTTGTCTCGAATAACATATGCTCAATATATGTTCTACAAAAATGCCAACAGGAACCCCTTTCTACCCAAGAGGCCCATATATATAAATATTGTGAATCATAACCTAGCTCTATGCTTTAAATGTCGATCCTGCTGAACGGGAGTTTTCTTCTACAAATCAGGAAAAAGGGCGTTGAGCCACTTATGGTCTTTCAGTCCTCGAGCTGGATTTGCTTGTTGTCACTTAAATTACTTGTGCCTTCTCATACATACTTATTTCCATATAATTAGCTCATTGAAAATTATTTTAAGCATAAAAGAATAATGTCTAAACTACTCTATTAAATAATCAAAACAAACGCATTATACCCCACAAACAGAGGCATTTTCCTTATCCATTATTGTGCTTGTGTGGCATAAAAAGGCTTATAGAGTACCTAATTTGGGGCTCATCATCTCCCCCAGACTGAAGGATGTTGCACGAAATTTCAAGTAGTCAGCGCTCCTCAGTGTATTGTGACAAGGGACTAATCACCTCTTGTGGATCCTTGAAATCTAGCGATGGTGAGCTTACCAATCACCTACGGGTTTTGGTGTAACGACAGTCGTACTACCAACAAAGGATTCACCCATCCGTGGGTGACACATTTTGTTCTTGGATAGATTCTTTGATGTCCCAAGCAACAATCCTGGGAGCCCCTGCCTGCCCATGGTAGCTCTGGGTCTGGTCATCTCTGGCCCATGTTCTTTTCTCTTCCTCGTCGCCAATATGTGCTTTGATAGTTAATGGGAGAAAGAATGGTGGACTGAGCTTCATGCCTATCCATCTGAGCTAGTGTTTGATCAAAGATTCCCTGTATAACTTGGCCATAGTGAGTGTCGTTTCTAACCTGAGGGGGGAGTGAGGCTCCTTCTTCTTCAAATCTTCTGTAATTCTTTCCCACCTCTCACTAATCTTCTCATGCACTTTTTTGTATGTGCATTGAAGGGTGAGATCAAAATGCATTACTACCTCCTGTTGTTTTTCAAGCAATATAGGAATTAACTCCTCATCTGTGGTGATAGTTTGGTGGTCCTGAATTACTTTTTCAGGATGAGATGCCTCGGCCCTGATCCATAATGGATTTTTCCACTCCTCTGGAAGATAGAGATGATCATCTTATGCTCTCTCTACCTCATGGTTCATCTAGGAGCATAATTCTCTTAGCTGGAAGTCACCTACGTAGGGATTAGGTGACCAGTTAGGTGAGCTCAGTACCACGAAGTTCTACAAGAAAAACTTGCACAATTGATCTTTCTCCAACTCTGTGTAGCTCAGGGAAGTGTCCACGAATTCCCTTGGAGTGCTCAGTTCTAGAGGCAGGCGTTGCTTTAACCTCTAGAGCTGGAACTTTCCCCACTTTTCCTTTAAGTAAACCTTATAGATTATGGATGGTGGTTTGAGTCCAAGTATTCCATCATATATTTTAGCAATGACAGTCAATGTATCCTTTAATTGTTGTATTTTCTGGTCTTTCTGAGCCAATTCTGCCTGAGCTTGGCCCAATTTCTCCTTCAATGCTAAATTTTGTTGTTCTGCCAGCTTCAATAATCCTACATGTTGCATCTTCAAAATTTGGTTCTTCTCAAGTACAAACAATGGGGGTGCTGGTGAAGCTGGCTGGCTTCTATGGATCCTTGCTACAATTTTTAATGCTACAACTCCTCCTTGACTTTTGCTAGTTGTGTTAGTGCCTCAACAATCTGGTCAGTGGCTCTAGGATTTACATTTTGATCAGCAAGGTTCCATTGGTAAGCATCCCATTCTTCTGGTGTAGTTGGGTCGTCCTAGTCTACCCACTCATCATCATCAGATAAGTTTTGAATTATAGGGCTAGGCTCTTTTCTACCCTTTTTCCTATTCGTTTTTGGGCTGCTATGTGATCCTTTAATTCGTCATTTTATCCCTTTCCTGCTGGTGGAAACCCCTGATTCTTTTTGGTGGGAGGCATCCTTTGAATGCTTGATTCTTATCAGGGTATCGGCCATAAGTTCATTATCGCTATCCAAGTCAATCTTTCTCTTAGCTCCTGATGCAGAAGTGGATTTTTCTTTTGACCCAGAAGCTAGGGGTATGCCTATATTAGGTGTACCCATCATTCTCTGTACATCTTCGGCCGAGACCAATACAAAATCCTCCAATGAGAGTTCTGGAACCTGTACCATCAATTATTCACAAATTATCAATTTGATTAGCCCATGGTGGGCTTGCACATATTCTTTTCCCTCAACTACCTTTTTGCTCATTTCTCCCAAGGACTGGCGAAGATAGTAGGGAATGCTGATGTTTTTCTTTGGTGTGATATGGCTCCTATGTCTCAGAAGCTCCAAAATTCGAAAGTGGAATATAGGGACATGCTAATCCTCCCTGTGCACATTACGTATTTTAGAATTACAGAAGCTATCTCATCCTAGGGTGTTGGCATGGTGATTCTTTTGACTCCATTCTTGTCTTATTCATAGACTTCCCCCTGTCGAAAGAAGGCTTCCTTTTCACTTTGGTTGGCTTCCCGGTCATCTCTACTCCAGTGTAGACCCATGGGAAGTCCTATGTATTTTGCATTTGCCTCCTCATCCAGTCTGATACGTAGTCCCCTTACTCGGGCGACAAATTGTTCATCTTTGATGTGCTTCAAGTTCCTGGCGAATTCTAAAGCCACCTCAGTATTGGACCCTCTCAGTCCTAAGATGAAGGCCATCCAACCCGCATCATAGAGGATTGATAAAACCCGTGGGTTTTCATAAATGGGCTTGTGATCCTCCGGCTCACTCTTTTTGAACCCCTTTGTCATCTTGAATTTTTCTACTATAATCGACAAACCAAAAACTTGAGTGTGGTTGACTTACCTCAACCAGTCGGGATTGATCACACATTGGAGGGAAACTTGCTGGTTGAGTGACAACACAGACTTTCGGTTTTCTTTATTCTGGAAAGCTTCTATTTTAAAACTAGGTCTTTTTGTAGATTATGCTGCCTGATTTAGTTGTTTTTATGCACTTATCTCGATCATCGTGCATCGTACTTGTTGCCTTATACATTCCTTTCCATTATTGCACCATGTGTTTCTTTTCATCATTGTACATTGCACTTCTGCTCTGATCATTGGGAGATATGGTAGCTAGATGCAGGGGTTGTCATTCGCTGACATGTGTAATGGTAAGTAATCATGATTCTGTGAGGTTACTCTGAACCATGCCGCCGAATTAAATTAAAAGTTGTCCTCAGCTTTGGAAAATAACCGTTTTGTTGGGGATGATGATTTGATTTGAAAATAAAATAAAGAGTTAAGTGATTACCTTCCATGCTTAGTGTACCTAAGTGTAAGATTCATGCTTGATTGTATGGGCACGAAATTCTGTAGTTGAGTTGAGGTGCGTCTTTCGTTAATTTGGTCATGTTAGTAGTGCCTCCTTTTTTTCTTTTTGCTGCCAGTTCTCTTGAAATTGATGCCTTTGCTTGCGTGACTATTTGTGCAATTTTTGTTGATATGATTTTTCATTATGTTCATCATTGTGTTTGTATTTGTGCTTTGAATAGTGATTTGATTTCTGTAGTGGTAGCTTTGTTGTTGTTCTGGCTCGGTTGAATTGACCGCTGGCTCTCTTGATTTAGATTCTTTGCTCGCTTGATTGTAGAGTCTGAAAGATGATCTTTGTTTGTTGTTCTTTTGATGTCTGCTTTTTAGTCGACTGCTAAATGTTGGTTGGCTCGCTTGAATTGCTTGCTGGCTCACTTGAATTGCTTTCTAATCCTGCATAGGGATGGATCAAGTCCATCAATTTTGTTTGTGAGAACCTGAGTGGATTTTTGTACTGTCCTCTCTCTCTTTTTTGTTTTTTCTTCTTTTTTTTTTCATTTTTTTTCATTTTTTCTATTTTTTCATTTTTCATTTTTCTTCTTTTTTCATTTCTCTCTTTTTCATTTTTTCTATTTTTTCATTTTCTCTTTTTTCATTTTTCTCTTTTTTTCATTTATTCTATTTTTTCATTTTTCTTTTTTCATTTTTTTTCAGTGATGTTCTAGGCTCTCTATCAGCATTAGGTTCTGGTGATAGAGTGTCTGTGTGAACTCCTCTAAGGATTTTGGTGTCTTATAGAGTTTGAGTCTGTGTCCATTCACAATCATGGGGAATTTTTCCTCATCTATTGTTGTAATTTTGACAGCTCCATTGTCATAGATGTTTTCAATGATGTAGGGTCCGAGCCATCTGGTTGTCAGTTTGCCTTTAAATGTGTGAAATCTGGAGTCATAGAGTAGTGCCCAGTCACCTTCTTTGAACTTTTTATGCTTGATGTTTTTGTCATGCCATTTCTTCCTTTGTTGCTAGATGATTTCAGTGTGGTCAAGTGCTTGGTGGCATTGCTCATCCACCTGATTTAATTGCAGCATCCATTCTTGTTGGATATCTAAAATTTTCATGTTTAAGTTGGTTGCAATTCTTAATGTTTTGATCTCAAACTCAATGGGAAGCATTATTTCATTTCCATAAAATAGCTCATATGGGGTGAATCCTGTTGTTTTCTTCCATGTAGTATTATAAGCCCAAACTGCCTCACTTAATCGGTCTGCCCAATCAATTTTGTGCAATTGTACTGTCTTTGTCAAGATTCTTTCTAGTTCTCTGTTTGTCACCTCAGCTTGACCATTAGCTTGAGGGTGGTAGGAGGAGGAATTTTTGTGTTTTAAATTGTTCCTTCTAAGCATGTCTTCTATGAGTGTAATGTCCCTTGTTAGGAATTTTATTAAAATGAAAATTTTTCACTTTTTTCGCTAGTTAGACCTTTGACTAGTTTTGAGCTCTAGGTCCCCAAATTGCTCCGATTGCTCCCAAATATTCTGAGGAAATGACACTATTTCTTCTCCCAATGCAATTAAACCGAGTAAAAATACTTCAAATGCTCAAGTACAGTACATAAAAATTGTACAATACATCCATGGCAGTATATTTATCACAAATGTATCATATAATCATCCATTCATTCGAAATCATCAGCAGTACATTGGTTCACAACAAGGTATTGCGGAAATGGCACTGTTCTTTCATTAAAAATGAGATTTACACATTTCTACTTGGTACTTCGACCTGAAATTTTTTGGAGATGAAAAACAGAGTATTTAATTCATATTAAAAAGGAAATTTTGCATTATAATCTACCCCAAAGAGTACAATAGCTCACCAAAAACGCCCTCCCTCAAGGATCAAGAATATGCCATCAAAACTGGAAATGGTTGAAGGAGTGAGCTGCAATAGAAGAAACCATGAGCTGCCCTATAGCTTACACCTGAAAATAAAGACTCCCTTAAAGCTCCAAATGAAAGTTCTGAATGGCCTTTCCAATTACCAACTTGGATGGGAATCTTTCACCCTCGAAATTGGCTAAGGAAATAAACTAGTCATCCACTAGCTCTCCCTCTTCACAAATGCAATTGCAAATTCTACAAATGAACAAAAGATGGTTTAATTCTTTGTTCTTGACATTTATAAATTTATAATTTCCTCCACGGGTCGAATTGCTTCCAAGAGACTCATGCCAACTCAAGTTGGGAAGAGATTCCAAAGAACGCCACTTGTACAACAATTCATAGTCTCCCACTTCCACCAAATCATATGTGTACGCATCTTAGCTGCCCTAACACACTTGAGAGCCCTCTTGGAGTCTATTTTTAGCCCTGACATGTCATATATGTCATATGTCATCCTTCAGGTCTTATTTGTGTCATAGGTTTCATAGAATCTTCATCATTGTTGTCATAGAGCTAGGGAATCTAGCCCAAGTGTCTCACTAGCTCCAAATTGTGTCTTCCTCTTCCATGGGAGTAACTCTTCCTCTATATTTCGACCTCATTGACTCATGCCAAGTATTATTGACCTTATAACTCATCCCAAGAACATTAATCTTCCTATGGATTCGAAATTGCAAGAAGAGGATGCCATGTGGGACATAAATTCTAGGTTGTGTGGGTCCCACTTCCTCCATGTGTCTTCATGATCAAATGCCACTTTGATTTTCACTTGTATATATTTATTTATCTCCTTTATTAAATATTTATGCCATCCTAATGTTCCAACATCATTTATTATCCCCATTATTCTAAATCCCAAAGCTTCCACCCCAAACCTAGGAAACTAGTAATTTTCCTCCTTGGCAATTATTTGACCTTTAGCATCAATTTGACAAACTCTAATGAATAGGGCCAATTTTCTTAGGCCATTGTGACCCATTGCCAAATTTGGGACATGAAAATGAGGTTGCAGGTAAATTGGGTGCCTTGGTCAGAAACCAGCTCTCTTGGTACTCCAAATATGTGGAATATTTGCTCTGTAAACAATTTTTCCACATTTGTTTCATTTGTTGTTGCAAGTGATGCTACTTCTGCCCACTTTATAAGGTAGTCAGTGCATACTAGGATATAGTTTTTTTCTGATTCGATTGTGGGTTTATTGGGCCAACTAAATCAATTCCCCGTTTTTCAAATGTTTCTAAAGAGATTTGTGGATGGAGAGGCATTTCTTCTTTTTGAGTTGGAGTCCCCATTCGTTGACAATCATCACAATGTGAAACGTATTCATAAGAGTCCTTGTGGCATGTTGGCCAATAATATCCAGTTTGCAATATTTTATAGGTTGTTCCCTTTGCAGCATAATCTACTCTACATGTTTCATTATGAGTGGAATCCAGTATGTCATGGAAGTCATCTTCTCTGATGCATCTTCTCAATACTTGGTCTGGTCCTTTTTTGAAAAGCATTCCTTCTATCCATGTGTAAGTGGCACTTTGCCTTATGAATCTGTTCTTCTCTTTGTGGCTATATTGTTGTGGAAATTCACCAGACACCAAGTAGTTTGCTATGTCAGCAAACCATGGGCTTCTTGTAGAGATTTCAAAATGATGCTCATCAGGGAAATTATCATTTACCAGTTCATTGTCTTGTCCATGGGTGAGACTAGACAGAAAATTAGCTAGTACATTGTGTTTTCCTGGCTTATCCAGAATTGTTATGTCGAACTCTTGCAAGAGGAGTAGCCACCTAATGATTTGAGCACTTGTATTGGGTTTATTCATATGATACCTAATTGTTAAATCGTCAGTGTGGATGAAAACTTGGTATCCAGTTATGTAGTGCCTGAATTTGTTTATGGCATGTATGACAACCAAAAACTCATTCTCTGCGACTGTATAATTTAATTATGCTCATACCAAGTTTTTACTGATATAATATATGGCATATGGTCTCTTCTCTTTTTCTTATCCAAGGACTAATCCAATGGCCTTATCCAATGCATCAGAATGGATGTGGAATGGAAGTGGCCAATTTGGTCCTTGGAGTATTGGAGCTATGATTGTCTTTTCCTTGAGTTTATTAAATGATAACATACAATGCTTTGTTCAAATGAATTATGTATCTTTAGTGAGAAGAGAAAACATTGGTGCTGCAATTTTGTTGTAACTCTTGATAAAACTTATGTAGTAGCCTGTTTGTCCAAGAAAACTTCTCACATCTCTTTGTTTCATAGGTGGTGGCAGTGTTCTGATGACTGTGACTTTTGTTTGATCAACTTCAATTCCTCTCTGTGAAATGTGGTGTCCAATCATGATGCCTTCTTCCATGAGCATTCTATATTTATCATTGCTCAAACATAACCTCATGTCAATGCATTTTTTCCAAAACCAATTCTAGATGTTTTAATGCTTGGTCGAAATTCTGGCCATAGGGTGTGAAGTCATCCATGTACACTTCCATTTGATCATTAATAAAATTAGAGAAGATGCTTAAGATTTCCCTTTGAAATGTTGTTGGGACATTACAAAGCCCAAAGGGGAGCACAATGTATGCATAAGTTACCCATGGGAATGTGAATGTTGTTTTGTCCCGATCAGCTGGGTGGATGAGGATCTGGTTGTACCCACTGAGCCCATCCAAGAATGAGAAAAATTTGTTCCCAACCAATGTGTCCAATACCTGGTCGATAAATGAGAGAGGGAAATGATCTTTCCTAGTTTCCTTATTGAGCTCTTTGTAGTCCACATAGATCCTCCACTTCCCTCCTTTTTTAGGAACTATAACCAATGGTGATACCCACTCACTATATGAGATTAGGTATATGAACCCTGCATCTAATAGATTTTGTAATTCCAGCTTAACTATGTCTGCTAATGTTGGGTTCATTCTTCTCTGTGGTTTTCTGATAGGAACAACATCTTTCTTTAAATAGATGTAATGCTTGCAAATGTCTGGGTTGATACCCTTCATGTTAGTGTTTGTCCATGCAAAGGATTTGTTGTTGTCTGACAGTACCTTAAGTAATTGTTGTTCTTGTACTGGCTCCAAATTGGAGTTAATATTAATTGTCCTTCCAGGCATTCTCTCAATTGTTTTTATCTAAATTGGATGTTGTTCAAGTGTGAGTACCTATTCCCACATTCTGTCAGAGTTGTGGGTTGATATATTTTCTTCTTGTTGCTGAACTATGCCAAGAAAATCTTCAAACATATCCTGATTAGAAGACACGTTTTGAATAAACCTATCTAAATGACTATCTTCGTCGATGGCTTTTAGTGATAGGGAAGCTTCAATGGTAAGGATAGGTCATATGTTTTGGTTGGATGTGTCATTATAATCATCTGTCTAGTTTTGATATTATAGGTTTGAAGACTTCCTTGATAGAGGATAAATCATGAGTTTCTTCCTAGGTTGCCCACTGGTGATTGTCATGTTTCCCAATCTGCAACCTATGTAAGCATTTGCACTTTCCAGCTAGGGTCTCCCTAGTATTATTGCATACCCACTAAGTTTACTCTTCACTTCGATGACTATGAATTCAGCTGGGTATTCCAAGGATTCTATATTGATAATGATGTCTTCGAGCATTCCTTCAGGTTTTACTATCGATGTGTTAGTGAGCTGCAGTACGATAGTTGTTGGTCTGACCATCGATTGGAGTCCTAGGGATATCATAGTATCCTTGGTCATCACATTGATTGCAGCCCCTAAATCAATTAGGATGCTGGAGATATGTCTATTGTTGATGGTCACATTGACTACTAGGCTTCCTGGATCAAGGTATTTGGGGTTGACAATGACACCTAGCATTAAATCGGCTAACTGGCCTACTACATTTATAGTTGGTGGGTCACGTCTTCTTCTGCTAGGTCTTTTCAAGCAATTCTCTTTATAAACTTGTTACATATTGGCACATCTCTTATGGCCTGTAAAATTGGAATTTGGATGTTCAAGTGCTTTAATTCGTTCAGAATTGCATTTCGCTCTTCTTGTTTTGTATTTCGTATAAGTTTTACAGGGAATGGAGGGTTTCTATTTTTGGTGGGTGGACGAATTTATTCTTCTCGAGGGCTTGGCTCATCTGGATGTTGAATTTCAGGTTTTTTTGTTTGTTCGTGAGATTCATCTCCTTGATTATTCTATGTTTGTGTGTGTGTGTGTGTGTGTTTTGTAATGTTTTCCTAGACCTAAGATTAATTTTGTTTATTTCCAGGGTATCCACTACATAAGTAGGGAACTGCATGATTTCAGTGTTATAGGTATGTTGTTGTTAGGGTTTGGAATCGGCTGGGTAGGGATTGGTGGACGTCTGGGAGGTGGTTGGTTCTGTGGGGGTTGCATGATGAGTGGCTGCTGCAATGGAGCCCTCTAGTTTGATGAATAAGGATATTGATTTCAATAATTTGTGGTTGGTTGAGCAAAAGGTGGGGGGTACGGAGAGTAAGATTGTGGGTAATAAGGTTATTGATATGGTTAGGTTTGCTGCCACTGGTTTGGAGTTGGCTGAGATGGCTATGGGGTTGGTACTGAGTTACAATTTTGCTGGTTACTTCCCAGATTATAGTAGGCTTGGTTGTTCGGTTGGTAAGGCCTAGCAAAATTATTTCTTCTTTAATTGATGAAACATAGTTGTTCTATTGCACCTTCAGTAGTGGGATGTTGAATAGCAGCTTTGCACGAGGGAAACAGAGGACATTTATCAGTGGAGTGATTGTTAGTGCAAAGGCCACATATTTCTATGGCGTTTAGTGTCCATTGCCGCTTCTCATGCTTCTTTCTGCAGCGTGGACAAAAGACTTCCAATGCTTGGTTTATTTCATCCTGTTTCTTCCTTATTTGAAGTGCATCAAGTTGCATTGCTAGGGATTGAAGGATATCAATTTTCATGTCATCAAGAAGGTTCCCTAAATCACACTTTGTAAGTTTTGGTCATGAAGATGTTGATCCCCCACTAAATGGGTGTGAATCCCTTGTCCCACTTTTACCTTTCCTGGATCTAGAGTAGTTTTTGAAGATTTGTAGGATTTGGTCATAAGTTTTCTGGAATATATCTCCATCTCCCATAAGGTTCAAAACTTCTAGATTTTCCTCTTTTATCCCTCTAAGAAGGAAAAGTTTCAGTGATTCTTGATCTAAGGTGCAGTGACTAGCTCGTTTGTAGTTGAGTTGAAATCGTTGTGTGTAGTTTTCTAGGGATTCTCTTTCTCCTTGTTGCATTCTGAAGATTTCATCTCTTATATCCTTTTCCTTACAGTAATTCCAGTATTTGTCTAGGAAGGATTTCTTCATTTGGTCCCAGGTAGAAATGTTGTTTCCTTCTAGGCTCATGAACCATTTAAGTGATAGGTCTTTCAATGTAGAAGGAAAGAGTCTCATTTTCTGTGCATCAGTAGTGTACCCAAATGACCTACAAACTACCTCAAATTCAAATAGAAATGTGTCAGGATTTTCTGAGGTCAAACCATGGAAGTTTGGCAAGTTATTAGGGTTGATATTTTTCATCCTGTCATTCCCAAGAGGTACACTAATAGGGAAAAGTGAACAGTTCTCTAGCTTCCTCATCTTCTTCTACCATAGTAGTGTTGGAGCTAGAGCTAGCAAAAAAGTTATCTCGGTTTAGATCGTTGTTGGAATTAGGCTCATCTTCAGAGTGAAGGAAATCAAATTGGTAATTATCAGAACTGTTGTTACTCATAGCGTGGTTAGGTAGAAAGCATCCAAATCTATCTCTCTATCGTCGAGGCATTCATGGTAAACGTTTTATGTTTCTGGTTGTTTTTGTGTTTTTTTTTTGAAAGATGTCTCCTATGGATTAAGCACTTCACCGAAAACAACGCCAAAAAAGTAGTGGACTCCAGGAATGGATACCTAATTAGGGTAGCTAAAATGAAAGTATACTTTAATTACCAACCAGGGAGCATACAGACTTAAGAGGTGCTAAGCACTGTCTGTTCTCTATAGGATAGTCTTCGTCGTTTTAGGGTGTTGGAATGCATCTTAAAGGTTTCCCTAAAAGGGAAAGGAACTAAGCTGTAACAACATTGTTATAATCTATGAACTAAAAATGCTGATAATGATAAACTCTATGCTAAGAATTAAACGCTGGAAAACTGTAAATCTAGTCTAAGAATTAAATACTGAAATCTTGCTAAACTTAGTCTAGAAATAAAATACTAAAAGTTGGACTTTTAATATAAGAATTGAATACTGAAAACCAATCAAACTTTTATCTATTCAAATCTAATACCAAAAGTGATGATCATTACTCTTTTCAAACCAAAGAACTCAAACCATTAACTTCTATGTGATCGAACTCAGATAAAGGAAATATGCATGAATTTGTAGATATGAATATTTGTTTAGAATTAATATAAAATGCTGGAAAACAGGGGTAAAATGTGCCTACGCAGAATTCATGTACATGACTACGGAAAGCACATTGCAGAACTACGGAATCAATATTGACGAACTACAGAGAAAAAGTGCTGAATTGAAATGATCCATGAACTGAAATAAAACTATATCATTCAAATCATTGTCAAGTACTTCATATGTGATGATGATTAAATCAATTAATAGGACATATGAGAAATACCTAAAGTAAAAATGAAGCTCCTAACCTACGTGTTGGAGGGGCCCTCTCTAACGCGTATTTCAGGAGTGGAAAAAAGACTTATAAGCACAAATCTTGAAATAACATCACTTCTTCCATTATCGCAACTTCATGTTCATAAAAAGTCTTAAAACATAACTGTCTCAAATAACATATGTTGAATATAAGTTCTACAAAAATTCCAACAGGAACCCCTTGCTACCCAAGAGGCCCATATATTTAACTATTCTAAATCATAACCTAACTCTATGCTTTAAATTCTGATCCTGCTAGAATAGGAGTTTTCTTCCACAAATCAAGAAAAAGGGCGTTGAGCCACTTATGGTCTTTCAGTCCTCGAGCTGGATTTGCTTGTTGTCTCTTAGATTACATGCGCATACTCATAGATACTTATTTCCATATAATTAGCTCATAGAAAATGCTTTTAAGCATAAAATAATAACCTCTAAACTACTATATTAAATAATCAAAACAAACACATTATACCCCACAAACAGAGGCATTTACCTTATCCATTATTGTGCTTGTGTGGCATAAAAAGGCTTATAGAGTACCTAATTTGGGGCTCATCACTTACCTTATAGCAACATTCAATGGAAACTAGGATAGTCAAAGGGGTTATCAAGGTGACATATGGCATCCTAGGGTTCCATTTCCCAACCCCTCACCACTCCCTACTGGATACACATAGCCCCCTCATTTAGTTGCATCCATAGCCATCCCTTGGTATTTTATTTACAAGCTATCATTTACATCATTAAAATTTTCCATGGCTTACTAGCACATGGTTATCCTAATACCAATTCTTTCCTCTAAATAAATCCTGAGGATACACTAGTAGGGCCTTGGCCTTGAGCTCCACACTAGGGAAACACACATTGTAAGTATACAATATTTTACATTGAAGCCAATAAACCCTAAGGGTGAAAATAGGGATATTATATATCTTGTCTCATCCCTTTCGGGATCCATCATCAGAAATGAAGACACATGGTTCATTGGCAGTGGTGCATACAAACATATGACTGGTTACAAGAGTGCCATCACCAATCTAAAGGAGAAAGAATTCACATGCATGGTAGAGTTGTGGGACAACTCAACTTATTCAATCCAAGGAGTTGGATCCACCCCATTCGAGCTAAGCACCGGTGATATTCTACATGTGGAGGACATTCTACATGTTCCAGGATTGAATAAGAACCTGCTTTTAGTTTTAGTTCTTGAAGACAAGGGATTCCAAGTTATCTTCAAGGATACCAAAGCACTTTTATGGCCGAAGAGAAAAATCCTAGAATCTGCTGCTATGATTGGAGTTCGAGAGGGAGGATTCTACAAGGTACCTGAGAAGTACATTCAAGCAATGACTCACCACATTGTGAGTCCATACGATCTATGGCACGGAAGGATAGGACACCTACACTACAAAGCACTACCAAGACTTCAAAAGATGGTAAAAGGTGTGCTTGGATTTGATTTTGATGATGATAGTGTATGTCGGGGTTATGCACTTGGAGAGAATGTTAATACAAGTTTTTCCAACATTACTACTAGATCTAAAGGGTTTTTAGATTTAATACATTTTGATGTATGTGGTCCCATGTCACCCCGCTCCCTGGGTGGCTTCTTATATTATGTATGGTTCATAGATTATTTTTCTAGGAATTCATGGATTTATTTCATGAAGGATTGTACCTAGGGTTTTACCCCTAACTTGTGCAAATGAGCACCTACTAAGGAGAATGGACTCCCTAGTAGCAGTTCAGTAAATGGAAATTAAAATGCTAAAACAGAAATATAAATTACTCTAAAACATGTGCATGAAACATAAACAACAAAATGTAAATAATGGTTTTTGTATTAATTTTACCTCCAATGTGAAGGTTGGTGAAGCTCTTGCAATGTCCAAGAGGGTTGCTCCAAGCTCCAACTTGCTCCTTCTCTTTCTCCAATGGTGGGGATGGGCCAAAAGGGGCTCTCAAGGTGAAAGTGGCTCAATGGTGAGCTAGGGTTTCAAGAGAGATTTTGGCAGAGTAAGGGTATACTTGATTGTGGATATGAAATGAGGGGTCTCCATCACCTATTTAAAGTTTTTTGGTGGTGGAGTGCTGGCCCATGGTTTTGGGAACAAAATGGTTTAGGTCAGCTGTATAGGGTTTTTTTCCTCCTTTTTCCTCATTATTTTATATTTTTTATTCCCTCTTTAGAGGGTTTTTGCTATTTTAGAGGAATTTTGGATATTTTTGGAGGAAAAGGGGTTTTTTAGCCTTTTTGAGGCTTGTTTGATGGTTTTGTGGCCTTTTGGAGGCATTTAAGGCCTTTGGGAGGCTTTTTAGGCCTTTTGGAGGCTTTTTAGTGGGATTTTCAGGGTTTTTAAGGGAAATATGGTAGGAAAATGGACAAATGAGTCATGTAATGGGGTAGATGAGGTAGTGAGCACTTTTTGGGTGTTAACAGATTGCCCCCTGATGTGTGAGGGTAGGAGCTCATCCTATGGCCGATAGACATCATAAGTCATGTATGGTTTTCCTGGGGTGTGGAGAAGAGAAGAAACAAACTGGAGTCCGGAACAACGATCCCAAACAACTGCAAAAACTAAAAGTACATAGCCTCAATAATGGATGAGGAATAATTTGATCATATGGACGAGGCGGGCATTCCCATGCTCGTATCAAGATATAAAACAATAACAATGTGGTCCAAAAGAGGGGGACCTGACATATACATGACCTCAAATACTGAATGAGGAAGGATCTCAATATATGGATGAGGCGGGCATACCCATGCTCGTATCAAGATACATAAAAATAACTGTAAGGCTCGAAAAAAGGGGGACCTGTAGGATACATAGAGAACCACTGTGTACATCATAAGGGTCCAAAGAGGACACAAATCTGGGACATACTGCTGGGCTGACCATGTCTGAGCTGAAGTACTGATACACTGGAATGACAATAGTGCTACTGAGTGTGGTACCAAAGGAACTGATGAGCTGCTGGATCAGAGTGACAAGGGGTCATACTCTCAATGGTAAACTGAACTGGGACATAACTGGGTACTCAAGGAAGCATATAACTGGATGGCTTCCAAATACAATCGCCAACACAACCCGGACATCCACAGGAACATAGAACTGGGTGTTCTGAAGTGACTCACCAATGTGCTAGAGTTGGGGGAGATCTGGGGTCTTCGACCAAAAATGGAAGGGATATAAACCCTGCACGATTCTCAACGATGCGATCAAGGTGTTGAAGTCGAGCATGTGAGAAAAAACCATTCAGAGAGGCAATGATGACTCCTCTCAAAATGATCCATAGGCACTCACCACAGATGGTGATGGGTCCAAGGCGCAGGGACCTCTGGGTCTATCCTCTGGAATAGAGGGGTTGTCGTCGATAGAGGGAGACCTGCAACTATCAAGGCAATGATGTTTCCTTGACAGGAGCGCGAGGCGGAGAACCGAAATGTGATAGTACTAATGGCAGGACTGACCGACTGGGGGGGGGGATAACTGGGCAAGTAGAGTGGGTGGAATCAAACTTCCTTTGTTCAGAGTATGATGGCGGGGATGATCGGGCAGCATATGAAACTGACTGAGGGTAAAGGGATCATAGCTGTAATGGATCAAGGATAGTGACTAGGATGAGGGAGACTCAAGCTGGTGTAACATGGCAGGAGACTGCAGACTACTCTGAACAAAGGCGAACTGATTGGGGGTGCTGCCGAGATGATCGATCATAATGCCTGGAGGCACGGGATGACTTCTTCATGGGTTAAGGAACTAGAAGAAGTGTGTATAAAATGGTACTGTCATGTGGATTTATACGAGCCCAGGATAGTTCATGCTCATGGTTGCTTTCAATTTTAAGGAGTCTGAAAGCGATAAGAAGACTTTAAAGTAATGGAATGATACTGTCATGTGGATTTATACGAGCCCAGGACAGTTCATGCTCGTGGTTGCTTTCAATTTTAGAGAGTCTGAAAGCAAATAAGAAGACTCCGGGGGGTTTCTTTTTCGTGTGTTAGTCTCCAAGGCCCGAAGAAGCATAAAAGGATGCAATGAAGAACTCTTCTAGCCGGTGTGACTAGAGTATTCCTTTTTCGTAAGTAGTCTACGAGGTCTGGAAAAGGGGTAAACTTATACCAGATAGACACCCTTTCAAGTACTTTAATGAGCATGAAAGGAAGCAAGATTGCTCGGTGATCTTTTCATTGTTTTAGGAGTCAGAAAAGAGCTTAACAGAAACTCCCTAAGTGCCTTTTTCGTAAAGGACTTGTCCGGCCCGAAAAAGGGATAAAATTATACCGAACAAAAGGAATGGCCAGGCAAGGAGGAAGTGCTCAATCGAGGAATATTTATGAAGACCAAGAACGAGGGTAGGGGGGAACACTGGTGGGCCTCCTTGCGGGGTAATGAATGGTGGCAAAATAACGAAATAATTGCAGTATGACAGGAGTGAATGGCTCATGTAAAAAAGTGGAACAATCCGATGGCGGCCGATGTGGTGCGCAAATCGAGGCAGCAAGGTGTCGGGACACAATGTTGAAATTGTACCAAGTGAGAGCGAGAAATTATCTCAAGCATCATCACGAGCTCGAAAAAATGAATTCGATGAGATAAAATGTGTCTAAAACGGATAACGGCCGATGTGGCATGCAAATCGAGGCGACGGGGGCGTTTTGGAAAAAATACCCAAACAATCTGGGGGTGAGAGCGAGAAATGATCTCAAGCATCATCACCGGCTCGGAAAAATGAATCCAACGATATCAAATATGCGAAAAATGGAGAACGACCGATGTGGAACGCAAACCGAGGAGACTAGTGGCATCTAAAAAATGTGTAAAAATGACGGGGAAAAAATAATGCAACGAGGTGGCCATCAGGATGGTCTCGTCGCGCTGATTTCAATGGTGGAAACGGTTCGAAAAACGGACTCTGTATGGGTTCAGAATGGCCAAAACAAGAAAAAGTCAACTAACTATGAATAGTGAGTGGGCCCAACATGACAAGTGTCATTTGTACTATTTGACTTTGACTAGTGATCAGAGTGGACCAGAGCTGAGGTGGCATTTCTGGACGATCCGACAGGCCAATTTCAGATCGGGGAGATACAGGTATTCTGTCAATCTCATACCTGCACGTTTTTTGGGTTTGGGGGGTGGGTAGTTGGTCCCAGGGCTTATTTGTACGGTCCACGTGGGGTGGACCGCGGGTTTTGTAGGGGGAGCCGCGGTTGGAGACCGCAGGTTCCACAGTGAATGATGCACGTGGAGTCCACGGGGTCCGATGCAGAACACATGGTCTGGGACCGTCTGTTTCGACGATGAACATGCGGTTCGGTACCGCGTGTTCAGGACTGATAGTCATGGTTTTGGACCGTGACTGTGAGTCAAACAACTGCGGTCAGAAACCGCGGCAAGGGGGCCTAAAGCTGCATTTTGGAGCGAGCTGTTAGGACTTCCCCCAGGGGGGCAAGGTTCATTTTTTTGACATGAGTCCGATGAGTTTGCCTTGCATGTTTGACAGGATGCCGCAGGTTCTGTGGAGAGAGCGGGAGATTCTAGATGAGATCGTCACTGTCGTCCGAGGGGAGCGCCATGTGCGATCGGTGCTGGGACTATGCGGACTACTAAAGTTCGCCCAGGTCCCCATGATGCAGTCAGCAGCGTTGTTGCTGAACCGACTGATTAGTTTCTGGGAGCTGGACATACATGCCTTCAGAGTGCAGGGTGAGAGGGTGGACCTCACCCTGATAGATGTATACTTCCTGACAGGGTTGCCTTGTCTAGGTAGGGTTGCAGACACGGAGCCGTGGGTATCTGCGGACATAGACATGGAGGAAATGTTAGAGCGGTATTGTGGTCCAGAGGCTCGAGTGCATAGGAATGCACTTCTGGTGAGAGATCTATAGGAGCCAGCAGTACAGGCCATGGCGGCATGCGTGGTTCGCGTCTTGGGGTCCCAGTCGTCGGAGAAGGTGTATGGGGGCCAGATGCAACTGGTGGAGCGTGTACTGGATGGGGTGTATTACGCGTGGGGCTAGATGTACCTGACCTGCATTCAGCAGAAGCTAACAGCAGTGAAGGAATCTGGCAAGGGGTTTTGCTATGGTTCTTTCTTGTGTGCCTTCTTTATGGAGAGGGTGCCCACACTGCAGCCGCGGGTGCCGATCAGAGCAGGAGGTTTAAGGGAGCCACGGATGGTGCAGTGGGGCAAGATGATGCACCGCCGTGGTGGCATAAATGTTGGTAGGTATTTTATGCAGGAGTTGTACCTGCAGTGGCTCCAGATACCATTGACACTAGATGACTACCCGTATAGGGACATGGACTACACCGAAGACCCAGAGGCGCCACGAGCACTAGGACAGGCATGGGGACCCGATGGTACGTATGTTTTGCTTGCATTTTATGGATGTCAAGTTTTATATATGATAGTTGATTTGATATATTGTGACTGACCAATGGGTGATCTACAGATGTGGGCCCGAGGCCGCTGCCAGGGCATGTGGCACGGAGGGGGATTGTGGCCGTTCCAGCTCTACCTGAGTGGGGAGAGGTGCGTCGCTGGGATGCAGAGGGGACGCTAGAGTCTGTACGGGCACTACTAGACCGTTTGCTGGTGGGGGTGACCGACGAGGGGTGGAGGGATGTCGATCCGAACGTGGTTCAGGATTGCGTGCGGGCACCCCGAGAGTTCAGATCCATTACGATCCGGGTGGCTATCTTGGCAGTGTTAAAATTCAATATGCTAAGACAGAAAATAGCAGCATTACATTCCATTTCACAATAATAGCATATACAGGATCACTGAAGAAACAACAAGCACAGCATAAACACAAGAGACAGAGATTTATCCTGGGAAACCCTCATGGGGTAGAAAACCCAGCAAAGCTTCCTCAATATAGATGACCAGCAATATACAAAGATGAAACCCTAAGACATGATCTCCTCCTCCACAATAGCAGACCTCTCCTCCACAAGTGCGCTATCCTCAAGTGTGTGAGTGTATCAAATGAGGAACACACCTCCTCTATTTATACACTACTCTGATATGTATTTTACACAAGTACATGTAGGCTCATATTTAACCATTAGGTTAAATACCCCATTATAACTGACTGGGCCGACCCCCACATGGTGGGTCTAATAACCCTAGTTACCACACCCAACTTGGAGGAATAAACATCTCCGGAATTATAGTATAATCACATCGGAGGTATGGAACATCTCCGGAATAAATAATATACAAATATAATATTCTTTGAAGTTACAATATTTCAACACTCCCCCTTAACGAGAAGGATATTATAACAGTATCTGCACGAGCAAGGAGTCATCAACATCATAAATGATACATCTATAAATCATTGGAAGCTTTCTCAACATCATCAGTAACTCAAGCAGTTACTGCAACATCTTCAATACTGGAACATCAAAATCTTCAGTACTGAGTCTTTATCTTCTGCAGCACTCGAACAACTACAACAACATCAACATCTGGATCCTCACGATCATCAGTATCGTCATCTCATGATCATCAGCATTGTCATCACACGATCAGCAGCATCGTAATCACACGATCATCAGCATCGTCATCTCACGATCATCAGCATCGTCATCACACGATCATCAGCATCGTCATCTCACGATCATCAGCATCGTCATCACACGATCATCAGCATCGTCATCTCACGATCATCAGCATCGTCATCACACGATCATCAACATCGTCATTACACGATCATCAGTATCGTCATCACACGATCGTCAGCATCATCATCAACACAGGTATCCATAACAATACAAGTATCCACATCATTAGTACAAGTATTCATGCCAATACAAGTATACATATCATCAATACAAGTATCCATACTGATACAAGTAATCATGTCATCAATACATGTATCCTACCGATACAAGTAACCACATCATCAATACAAGTATCCATACCGATACAAGTAACCACGTCATCAATACTAGTATCCTACCGATACAAGTAACCACATCATCAATACAAGTATCCTACCGATACAAGTAACCACATCATCAATACAAGTATCCTACCGATACAAGTAACCACATCATCAATACAAGTATCCTACCGATACAAGTAACCACATCATCAATACAAGTATCCTACCGATACAAGTAACCACATCAAAAATCACTTTCTCGGAGACCATACGTCTATGGATCAATTCAGGGACCGAAGTCCGGGGATGATACAATCCCCACTTCTCGGAGACCATACGTCTACGGATCAATTCAGGGACCGCAGTCCGGGGATGATACAATCCCCACATCTCGGAGACCTCACGTCTACGGATCAATTCAGGGACCTAAGTCCGGGGATGATACAATCCCCACTTCTCGGAGACCTCACGTCTACGGATCAATTCAGGGACCTAAGTCCGGGGATGATACAATCCCCACTTCTCGGAGACCTCACGTCTACAGATCAATTCAGGGACCTAAGTCTGGGGATGATACAATCCCCACTTCTCGGAGACCTCACGTCTACGGATCAATTCAGGGACCTAAGTCCGGGGATGATACAATCCCCACTTCTCGGAGACCATACGTCTATGGATCAATTCAGGGACCGCAGTCCGGGGATGATACAATCCCCACTTCTCGGAGACCTCACGTCTACGGATCAATTCAGGGACCTAAGTCCGGGGATGATACAATCCCCACTTCTCGGAGACCTCAGGTCTACGGATCAATTCAGGGACCTAAGTCCGGGGATGATACAATCCCCACTTCTCGGAGACCTCACGTCTACGGATCAATTCAGGGACCTAAGTCCGGGGATGATACAATCCCCACTTCTCGGAGACCTCACGTCTACGGATCAATTCAGGGACCTAAGTCCGGGGATGATACAATCCCCACTTCTCGGAGACCATACGTCTACGGCTCTCTTTAGGACTGAAAGTCCAGGGATGATCCAATCCCCTCAACTGTACACTAAGGACTTCATTCTCGGATACCTCACGTCTACGGCTCTCTTTAGGATTGAAAGTCTAGGGATGATCCAATCCCCTCAACTGTCCACTAAGGACTTCATTCTCGGAGACCTCACGTCTACGGCTCTCTTTAGGACTGAAAGTCCAGGGATGATCCAATCCCCTCAACTGTCCACTAAGGACTTCATTCTCGGAGACCTCATGTCTACGGCTCTCTTTAGGACTGAAAGTCCAGGGATGATCCGATCCCCTCAACTGTCCACTAAGGACTTCATTCTCGGAGACCTCACGTCTACGGCTCTCTTTAGGACTGAAAGTCCAGGGATGATCCAACCCCCTCAACTGTCCACTAAGGACTTCATTCTCGGAGACCTCACGTCTACGGCTCTCTTTAGGACTGAAAGTCCAGGGATGATCCAATCCCCTACCTGTCCACTAAGGACTTCATTTTCGGAGACCATACGTCTACGGATCTATTCAGGGACCGAAGTCCAGGGATGATACAATCCCTACCTGTCCACTAAGGACTTCATTTTCGGAGACCATACGTCTACGGATCTATTCAGGGACCGAAGTCCAGGGATGATACAATCCCTACCTATCCACTAAGGACTTCATTTTCGGAGACCATACGTCTACGGCTCACTTTAGAACATGTGTTCAAGGATGATACAATCCCCACATGTATTCTCATCAATACATCTATCATCAAAAGCATGTATTCTTACTAATACATATAACATCAAAAGCATGTATAAGTAAAACTAAGTATTCTAAGTATACGAGTCCTAAATCTAAATATTTCTAAGTATCTAGGTGTAGAGAACAGGTTACCTCATCATCGACCTTGTTGTTCGATGAGACAATCTCATCATCAGTGACTATACTACTCCCCCTTTCGAGGAGGGTCCTTTTGAGCTACACCAAGATTGTCTCGAAAGTATTCAAATTTCACTCGAGACAGAGGCTTGGTTAGTATGTTGGTAACTTCTTCACTCGAGGGAGAGGTTTGGTTAGTACATCGGTAACCTGTTACGAATTCAAACTTTATAGTTCCTTTCTGTGTCATATCTTGTTAGATCCCTATGATCTTTGAATTATCATGGAACACTGGATTCTATGTCATCTTGATACAACTCTATTTGTCACATAGGATCACAGTTGGTTCTATCTCTAAGTCAAACAATCCTGAAGCCAAACTTCTTCACAACTAGCAGAGCAAACAGCCATATATTCTGCTTGTGCTGAGAGCCACACTAGACTGCTTCCAGCTAAACCACGAGATCATGGCTAATCCTAGACAATAACATCCTCTTGATGTGTTCTTCTTGTCTGATACACTTTCTGCCCAATCAGCATCTGAGTAGCCATCTGAAGTCATGATCTCCAAGATAGCACAGATCAAAGTCTATCGTATCCTTTAGGTGCCTCATCACATGCTTTGCAACTATCAGGTGAAAACATCTAGTTTCCACTAGATACTGACTCAAGGTATTCACAACAAAGCATATATCTAATCTAGTATATGTTAGAAACATCAATGACCCAATAATTTGACTGTACAGAGTTATATCCACTAACTCTGATGAGTTATCCCCTAACAGCTTCAAGTTGGAATCCATAAGAGTGGCCATTCCAACACCTCAAGTCATATTTCTCATCATACTTTCCCTGGTTGAGAAATATTCCTTCTGAGCCTTCTATATTTTGTTTGATTTGTAAATCTTCTTGTTTGAACATCCACCACTTGTACGGTGTCCATCATTCTTCATGACCTT
Source organism: Larix kaempferi (assembly GCA_027924585.1). Lineage (NCBI taxonomy): Eukaryota > Viridiplantae > Streptophyta > Pinopsida > Pinales > Pinaceae > Larix > Larix kaempferi. Next base: position 539,908 of record BSBM01001081.1, on the reverse strand, counting down.
TCCTACAAATCAAAATTAAGTACATGATTAGTAATACTTCATAATCATCAAATCATATTGACATGATAACCTATTATGCATACAGATATCATTTACATAGTGATGCAACTATTTTGACCAATACTTTGGCACAATACTTTCCCATATCCTGTATGCATACAGTGGCTATCTAGATGCCTTCCATCTCTACCAGAACATACTATCGAGAGTGTGCACAACTCTCAGCATGTCAGCAAAGAGGTTTCATTCTAGACAAGCAACAATGGAATGTTTGTCCAACTTACCAATCATATGCATATTAGTAGTATACTGTTCAATGTTCTATGAATATTTACACTCAGCATGATATATTATAGGAATACAAATATGCATACAACCTATTACAGGCAATATCATTACTATTTCAAATAACAACTCAAATACTTATCTTTTATGTTTGTGTGGCTGCCTCCCGCTTGATCTTCTGTATGTCTTTTGAACTTCTATTCATTCTGTACCACTGTGCATGCTCAAGAGTCATCCTCATGATCTCATACACAAACATACACTCATTAGTATATTCTAAATGCTATCAAAACATTATAGTACTAAATAATCTTGAAAATGTATAGTCATGATTATAGTTAATAAACATTAGTATTCAAGATTTCAGGGAAGTCTTCTTTTACTCATGCATATCATCAATCAAGATAAGAGATATAATATGCATAATCCCTTGATTACTAACTTTATGAATAAGCATAACCAATCATTCCAAGTATACTTATATAAGGGATCCTAACACAAGGTAAGATTCATGGGAAACATACCTGGATTAGTATACCTACTTGGTTATGTACAACATACCTAAACAATCTCTTCAATGATTTAGAGATCCTGAGCTAGAACCTGCATGTCTCATAGGTTAAGCATAATATAACAAAGTCATACATACCTCGTAAGTAGAACAAAGATTATGGATGAGTCTTTGTCTTCATGTTTTCATGGTCATGGAGCCTGATTTGTCTTTTGTGATGTACCTGTATCTTGTTAGTAGACAACATCAACCTCACACAACATCATAATGCATTAGTACAATCATAAGTGTCAATACCCTAACCAATGAATATCTTCTATCATGCATTCATAATTTTGTTAAGGTGATACAACAAATCTAAAATCAAGATTGTATTAACCGTAATAACATGAAGACAAACATACCATAAACTTAATCATGAACAAATCTCAAAACATACCTCGATGAGTCATACCTGTCGAGATCGCTTGTAATCTCCTTATGTAAAGCCTTAGCCTCATCTCCCTCTGAAACAGTAACTCCTTCACTTATGCAGGTGACCAATCCATCTTCTTCTAGGATTAACCCTATCCACTTGATTTGCAAGAATTGGACCTGGAGCTGGATATGGGTTTGTCAGAGAAACCCCAAAAATTCAAACTTTGAATTTCAAACTTCCGAAAGGATATAAATATGCGCCTTGATGAGCTAATCAAACTGATATATTCAGAATTTGAAAAATGCAAAGTTTCACTCCTCAATTTTGCCTTTGAAACTTCCGGATTCACTTGACGTGACCCTGAACTGGGGTTTGGTGAATCCCACTCTTCTGCCCAATCAAAATGTTTGATCCAAAGCTCTAAGCTTCTATTTTTCTGAGGAGCTTCCAGCCATGGTCACAGATTTCCAAAATTCCCATTTTTACAGAAGCCCTAATTTTCCACTTTTCTGATCAAAGTCCCGAACTAGGGTTTGATCAAGCCTGGCCTTCTGCCCAACCAAAAAATTTGATCTTGGTCTCTAAATTTATATTTTGATGAGTAGCATTCAGCCGTGGTCTCCGTTTACAAAAATTCCAACTTTCTTCAAAGCCCTAAATTCCGGAAGCCATGAATGAAGGTATTCAAAAATAATTATGTTTTGACAGAAATATGTACCTGATTTTTTCTGGTGTAACTCCAAACTTTTCAATCCACAGGGTCTGAAAAAGTTTTCTGAGATAGCCTGACCTGTTATCTTTCCATCCTGACAGGTCTGACCTCAATTGGATTCTCTGAGAGAGAGTTATGTCAAATGTCGCAACGTGACCTGTTTTGGGATAAAACAGAAGAGCGAATTTGTACGGCGTGCCATGTGTCACTGTTTGAACTTCGGCCTCTGAAAAACGTTTCTGAGGTATCTCGGCCTGTTATCTTTCCATCTTGACAGGTCTGACCTCAATTGGACTCTCTGAGAGAGAGTTATGCCAAGTGTCGCAACATGACCTGTTTATGGGATAATACAGGAGGGATAACTTGTACGGAGCGCCACGTGTCACTGGTTCAACTTCGGCCTCTGAAAAAGTTTTCTGAGATAGTACAGACTGTGTACTACCTGTCACGTTTTACAAAATTTCATTTGGAGCTTCCTAGCCCAAGATATGACCTTTTTCCCAAGGTCACCTGATTTTGACTCAGATCTGGAAGAGGCAGAAACCCTATATTGTACAGATCATAAATCACAAAGTACAACGAATTAGAGGTTGTCCTTTGGACACAAGGTACTTGGAGATTTAATATTCGTCCTGTAACAATTTCAGTTCCGAAAACTTTTCCAAAACGGATTTATAACGAAAGTGCTACGATGACTTGTTTTTTCTATGTAAAACCCTAACCTTCAAATTGTCGTAAGTAAAGCAAGTGTCTTTAGTGCCATACCTTGTCTTCCTTCAGGTTAGCTCTGATACCATGTTAAAATTCAATATGCTAAGACAGAAAATAGCAGCATTACATTCCATTTCACAATAATAGCATATACAGGATCACTGAAGAAACAACAAGCACAGCATAAACAGAAGAGACAGAGATTTATCCTGGGAAACCCTCATGGGGTAGAAAACCCAGCAAAGCTTCCTCAATATAGATGACCAGCAATATACAAAGATGAAACCTTGAGACATGATCTCCTCCTCCACAATAGCAGACCTCTCCTCCACAAGTGCGCTATCCTCAAGTGTGTGAGTGTATCAAATGAGGAACACACCTCCTCTATTTATACACTACTCTGATATGTATTTTACACAAGTACATGTAGGCTCGTATTTAACCATTAGGTTAAATACCCCATTATAAATGACTGGGCCGACCCCCACATGGTGGGTCTAATAACCCTAGTTACCACACCCAACTTGGAGGAATAAACATCTCTGGAATTATAGTATAATCACATCGGAGGTATGGAACATCTCCGGAATAAATAATATACAAATATAATATTCTTTGAAGTTACAATATTTCAACAGGCAGACAGGGCTCGGACACAGGAGCCCGTAGAGGATGAGGATTTGTCGGAGGAGGAGCGAGGGTAGGACTCAGAGGCAGCTGATGCAGGCAGTGATGCAGGGTATGACTCTCATTAGGGAGTGCAGGGGACTCCCCCGGAGTTTTGTAGCTACGGCATGTATTTTATGAGGCTTTAGGGATGTATAGACATTTTTTGTATATAGATGAGTACAGGGGTACTCAGGACATATATAGCTGATGAACATGTATTATATATATATATATATATATATATATATATATATATATATGCACGTGGATGCACCTTTTTGTGATGATGTTTTAGTTGTACGCACGTGGATGCGCTTGATGATGTGTGATATGTTTGTATTGCACGTGGATGCAAGTAGTATAGGATGTTGGGCACGTGGATGCCCCTTGCAATCTTTTTGGGTTTTTATATATTTTTATGAGATGCTATGCATGATGGAGGTTTTACATGGTGTGATTGATGTGCCAATCTAGAATGTTGTTGGCCATTTGATCTGCGACACTATTTTGGGCTCTTGGGACATGGGTGAATGTTATGGATTCAAATTGTCAGCTGAGTTGTTTTGTGCGCAGGAATTTTCTAAAGAGGCAGGGATCACGCACCAGGTAGCAGTTGTTGAGCTGGGAGACAAGCAGCTGGGAGTTGAGGAACACATGAAGGTGACGTATGCCCAGCTGGAGGGCGACAGTCAGAAGACCGGTCACGGCATCATACTCCACCTGGTTATTGGTAGCAGCGCCTATGCAAATTCCATCAAGGTGAATCATCTCATGGGAAGTGGAATATAGAACCCACGCTGCAAAAGCCAGGTTGGGAGACCAGCAGCTTGCTCCATCGACGAAGCCAGTGTAATAGGGTGGAAGATGGTCCATCTGTGGTCATGCAAAAATGAAGAATGTAAGATCGCGGTAAAAAAGGTGAAAAACAAAAAAGAGAGCAAACTGTACAATGTGGACAAAGGAGGCCACTAGTTATTTAGGGATAAAAGTGTTTGAGATACAACCCATTACGAGGGTTGCGCAAAGGGTGACCTTCAGAGTCAGCTAAAATGTGTGCCCCCTTGCTGAGACAAGTCTGCACGATGTAAGGGCCTTGCCACATGGATTCGAACTTCCCTTTACTAGTTTTGTCATGGGCTTGATCATAGGCGAGGACAAGGTCCCCTTCGTGGAAAGTTCGAGGGTGTACGTGTTTGTCGTAACTAGCTTTGGAGCGGTTCTTGGCAGCTTCAATGGTCTGGAGAGCGGCACGACAGTCTTCATCGGCTTGTTCGAGGGATAACAGACGTTGCTCGAGTGGGGAGGTATCGGGGAGAAGCTCGACGGCGATTTGTAGGGTAGGTATCTGACATTCGATGGGGAGGACAGACTCAACGCCGTGAACTAAGTGAAACGGGGTAAAACCAGTGGCGGTTTTAGTGGATGTACGGTAAGCCCATAAGGCAGGGAAGAGCATGTGGTGCCAATTGGACTTATGCCAATCAACAGTGCGTTGGAGGATGGTTTTGAGAATTTTGTTAATGGCCTCTACTTGGCTGTTCCCTTGAGGGTAGTAAGTAGAGGAGAACTGATGTTCGAATTTGAGGAGGGTGGATAACTCACGCCAAACGGAATCTTCGAAGTGGGAACCATGGTATGAGACCAATTGTTTAGGAACCCCGAATCGAGTGATAACATGGTTAAAAAAGAAACGGGCAGCTGTGTCAGCGGTACAATTGAAGGTAGGCATGGCTTCGGCCCATTTGGTGAAGTAATCGATGGTGACAATAATGTATTTGTGGTCGTTGGAAGATGGGGGTCTACACTCCATGAAGTCGATGGCCCATTTACAAAAGGGACCAACAGTGACGACTGGGTGTAACGGAGCAGGTGGTGTTTGGGCCTTCGGGGCAAAAAGTTGGCAGTTATGGCAATGCTTGACCGCAGTGATGCAGTTGGTAAAAAGTGTGGGCCAGAACTATTCGGCGTGGACGACCTTTTGGGCAGTGGCCATCTCGGAGAAATGGCCGCCGCAGGCACCGCTATGACAGTCATTAAGGACGTGTTCAGCTTCCTCGTGTGTAAGGCAACGACGAAGAATTGTGTCAACCCCTCGCCGGTAAAGGACATCGCCTAAGAGGAGATATCAAGAGGCCTGGTGATGGATGCGACGACGTCCATTATGGGTGAGTTTGGGTCTAAACTTCTGCGTGCGCAGGTATAACAAAATATCACTGTACCATGGGTCATCAGACGAGATAGTGAACAAGTGATTGTCGGGTAACTCATCGGAGATTAGTGGGGCCGAGAGAAGGGAAGGGAGATCAGTGATGAGATGGGAAAGCGCCAGGGATTTAGTGCTCTTAGGGGTTTTGAAAGTAAGGTCATATTCCTGGAGGATAATGACCCATTTAGCAACACGACCTTGCAGTAGCCGCCGATTTAGGAGATAGACCATGGGGTTGGAGTCAGCAACGATTGTGGTATTACTAAGTAAGATATAGTGTCGCAATTTCTGGACGGAAAAGACCACAGCTAGGGCTAGTCTCTCCTCATATGGGTAACGTAGGGGTGGACCAGACAATGTCTGGCTAATGTAGTAAATGACATGCTCTTGGTGAGAGACATCTTCTTGAACCAAGACTCTAGACACAGCGTGCTCGGATGCCGAGACGTAGAGGATGAAGTCCTGAGAGAAATCCGGAGGGGAGATCAAAGGGGCTTGTGTGAGAGCTTTCTTGAGGGATTCGAATGCAGTTTCTGCTTGCTCATCCCAGACGAAGGGTACATGGGTACGAAGCAGGAACAGGAAATCGTGAACGGTAGTGGCGTAATCAGGGACGAAGCGTCGAAGGAAATTGGATCACCCCTGTAGACTTTGGAGCTACCGGAGCATGAGAGGAGCGGGAAGGTCTAAGATAGCTTGGACTTTCAGGGGATCAACCATAATTCCTTTCTGGGAAACAATAAAACCCAGCAATCGGCCTACCGGAACGCAAAAGACACACTTGTGTGGGTTCAAGCGGATTTGATATTTGCGACAACGCAGAAAAACTTGCCGAAGGTCATTAAGGTGGTCTGATCGTTTCCGGGAACGAGCTATAAGGTCGTCAAGGTAGAGTAGTAGGATATGGACCAGATCGTGAAAGTAATAGGTCATGGCCCGCTGGAATGTGGCACCAGCATTTTTGAGGCCGAAAGGCATGACGCGATAGGAAAAGGTGCCCCATGGGGTGGTAAAGGCAGTTTTGTACTAATCCTCCTTTCGGATCTGAATCTGATTGTATCCGAAAAAACTGTCCATGAAAGAGAGGACTTCATGTCCCACACACGCATCAATGAGCTGGTTAATAAATGGCGTGGGGAAGTTGTCCTTGGGACAAGCGCGGTTTAAATCTCGGAAGTCCGTGCATACTCTGACGGTGCCTTGTTTTTTGTTAACGGGAACGGGGTTTGAAACCCAAGTGGTATAGGCAATAGGATAAATGAATCCTGCCTTGCGAAGTTTCTCAATCTCGGCTTTGACAGCTGGGAGCTTTGAGGGATGAATGGGACGCTGTTTCTGATGGACGGGGGGGTACATCAGGACATGTGTCAATGTGGTGCTCTATAATGGCGGGGTCAAGACCGGGCATTTCGGTATAGGACCAGGCAAAGACATCATAGAACTCTCTGAAGAGGTTTTTGTATTCCTCAATCTCTTGCTTACTACAGAAGGCTCCTAAAGTGATGAGTTCAGGGGCACTCTCGGGGGGCAGCGATATCAATTTGGATGACAGGTGAGATGTTGGCCATGTTACCCTCCTCGAAGGCGTCAGGAGCAGGAATAGGGTCCTTGAACCAGTCGACCTTGGTGGGAAGGAAGTCTTTGGATTCAACCGCAAATTGGGTAGCGGTGCTAGAGGAAGATGTTTCTGGGAGGAAATACGAACGATGGTGCATGTCATCCCAGGGATACTCCAGGGCAGTGAGTGCCTCAAGAATCTCCTCATCAGTACGGAAGGTTTGGGTTGTCAAATCAGTTGACGTGGGAATGGTAGTTGAAGAGATCATGTAAATGGTGTTGACCTCCCCAGATGAGGGTGAGATCGGGGGCTGAATCTCTTCAATGGTGGTTGGTGTCGTCTCAAGATCCAGATTGTTCATCTCATATAGAGCTGCTCTGTAATCAGGGAGATCGGGACAGTGATGTGAGTAGTGCCTGTAAATACCGCATATGGCACAGGGGTGGTTAGTGCGCAGTGATTTGTCACGAGGTTTAGGGGTGGGATCTAGTTTGACAACCAGGAAACTAGGGTCATCGTCGAGCATCTGCATGTATTCCTGTAATGCCGGTAACTGTGGACATTGATGAGTCGCATGGCCTAACTCATCGCACAACGAGCATTTGGGTGGAGCACGAAACACTGGGGGGTTTTTGACTGTCTTGGGAGGTGGTACAACAGTGTAAGGTTGGGGACCTCTGCCCCCAGTGGGTTTGGGAGGAGGAGGGGGATTCGTGGAGGACGAAGCGGTAGAAACATCGGGGGGTGGCTGAGTGGTAGTAGCCATGGGTTGCACCGGTTGGAGGACGACGCTTGGTGTCGGCGGGGGAACGGTAGGTGAAAGGTACCAGACGGGTAATCCCAAGTTAAACCCAAGGAGGCTAAGGGTAGCCATAACCGAGGTGCTTACTACTCCCGATGGAGGGACTAGGAAGGGGATCCTATGGATAGGTGTAAAACCAATGTGGCTAGGTACCAATGGTGGTTTAGGCAACAAGGGTGGTTGATTGTTAGGTGTTTGGTTATCATGGGACAAGGTACATAAGTCAGACACTTCGGGCGTAGATGACGGGGGAGGAATGGATTGGAAGGTGGATGTCATCGGCGGGTCTAAGTAAACTACAGGTCCCAACGAGGAAACAAACGAGGTAGTGGCACCATTAACAGGTTGTTCAACCATGGGAGAACATTTTCGGGTGCAGTGGGGGCATTTGGATCATAGTAAGTGAGTTGGTCGATCTTAACCACACGTCCATCATGGGGGAACATCATGGTACGAAAGACAGAGGAAGCGACCGCCCACATAGCATACATGTAGCTGTGACCGAGTAAGAGGTTGTAATCAAGCTGAGCGTTGATGACCTCTATGTCAATGAGGACGGTTTTACCACCTAACTGGACCGGGACATTGGCTAGGAGACCTTGGGGCTGAGCCGAACGACCGTCATAGGCGCGTAATGCAGTGGTGGACTGCTCAAGGGTAGGGGATCCCAACTTCTGCCATACGAATGTGGACATAACGCATGTGGAGGCACCTTCATCGATGATGCACCGATGGATGACAAGATTCCGAACGAAAACAGAAACTTGGAATGCTAAGGTGGAAGGCAAGCATGGTTTGGACTGGTCCAAATCAAATGCCATCAAATCTGAATCATTTGGGTCAATAGCCCCAATGGCGGAGAGTAAAGTCTTGCGCTGGGAGGGGCAGTTCTTCAAGACTTCTAACGCAGACATGGCTACGGGAGATTGGGCTAGGCCGTCTACAATGTTGTAGTTTGACGCAGCACACGTATTGGGGTTGTTGTTGATACGGCGAAGTGGAAAGCGAGGTGCTTTAGAAGTGCCATCTATTGGGGGCGGAGGTATACGCAACGCCTGATCAGTGGGATGAGCGCTGGTGGTTTTATCAGTGGGAGAGGCTTCAAAGGTGGAGCCATATTGGTTCTGGCGAGTCTGAAGGTTGACGTCAACGGAAGACTTCATCAACAAGTGGTGGGTACCTGAGTCAAACATGGATTGATCAGGAGCGGCATAAGTGATTTGTTGTTGAGGTTGCGCGTTGGCTTGAGGGGGGGCCAACGGCTGAGTGTTCACTACGCCTTGGTTTGGTAAGGGGTTTTGCAGTACCAAAGGTGGTTGCTGAGGTTGCGGGGGGTTGGGCGGTGCTTGAGGAGCCGCATGCCCTTGGCGATGGGCATCATCAACCCAAATTTGCCGAGCTCGCTCCCAATGTGGGAAAGCATGTGTTTAGTGGCCATAGACCCCGCAGATAGAACAAGGATGGTTCATTCGCAAATTAGGGTTTTTAGCCTGCTTGGGCGGGCAATCAGGGTTTTGGTTAGCGGGGGCCGCATTATTGTTGTCTGGGGGATTAGGCGGTTGACCACCTTGGTCTGTAGGTTGGTTGTTTCCACGATTACGGCCCTTACCGCAGTTTTGTTGGCCCTGGTTGCGTTGGTTGTTTTGGTTTTGCTGCGGGTTGTTTTGGGCATAAACTTGCCCTTGAGCAGCAGGTGGGTTCTGGGGTTGCGCAGGTGCTGGAGCAGGCTGCGGTGGATGATAGGTAGGTGGAGGATATGCAAGTGTAGAACCTTGAGGAGGTTGCTGATATGTCTGCAGAGCAGGATGTGGATTTGCCGCAGGGGCTGCTTGTGGCGGGTAATAAATGGGTTGGGCCTGGGAAGGCACAAAAGTTGGTGCAGCCTGCTGGTGGTAATAGGCGGGTTGGGCCTAAGAAGGCGCAGGAGCTGGTGCAGCCTGTTGGTGGTAATAGGGCTGAGGTGCGACCGGGGTGGGGTAAGTGGGGGGTGCATGACCGAAGCACTGAGGTGGACAGGTGGGTCCATGGGAATGATGGTGATGTGTCATAGGAGCATACGAGTTGGTGGCCCCGGACTGTGAGGTAGCCCGCGAAAGGTCGGGGCCAGGGGTAGGACGTGCTATGGAAAAAGGTTGGGGATATGAAGAAACATGGCCGATGATGCCGTCTGCAGCATGGGATGTCCCCGGTGCATCGTGCTAGGAGGATTCGCCACGAGGGGTGTCAGGTATAATGGTATACAGGTAACCCGACTGGGGCCTTTCGGAAGATACATCCTTAGCAATGACAGGAAGAAGGGACTTGAGGAACCAATCTAGGAAGATACGGTCGTCTAATTTGATCTTGCATAAGCTACGGCGTCTACGCCACTCATGAATGTGGTCCGTGATGTGGGTAGCCGTGTTTTGTCTGCAAGATAGGAGGATCTCAATGCCCGCGTCATAGCGGACAGGTAACTAGAAGAACTACAGGAAGGTCGAGGCAAGGGAAGTAAAGGTGGCATGGGTCCCATGGGGTTGCTCGATATACCACTTGGCTGCAGAGCCAGTGAAGGTGCGCTGTAATAGACGGAGGTGAATAGAGTCATCCACTATGGAGTTGGAGGAACACCATAGATGGAAGGACATGATATCATTTTGTGGGTCCTCACCTGCCTTGCCCTCGAACTTAGGGATGTCAAAGGGGAGCTTGGTGGGCATGTGAGGCCATGCAGGGTCGTGTCGGATAGGGTCGTTGGTCAGTCTGGCTAGGTCAGGTAGGTTGAGGCTAGCCATGAATGGCAGACTGGAAGAAGGATGTGACACAGTAGTGGGTTGGACCAAGTTGGGGCCAATGCCCTCAAGTGGAGGGACAGGGTGTGATATGTTGCCCCCAAGTGGGGGAACTAAGGTGGTATAGGATGGTCCTGCACCACCATGGGTAGTGTGAGCCACTAATGGAGTGGGGATAGGTATTCCAGTTGCGAGAATAGGTTCCATGAGGGGAATGGTAGATGTGGGCCCCATGGAGGGCATACCCACAGCGGGAGTGGTAACTGGTGTAGTGGTGGATGGGACACCAATGGTCCCTACCGAGAAAGGAGTGGAAGTCACGCCAGCCATGGGGCTAGTAGGGGCAGTGTAAATGGGGTTCTCAGACTCTTCTTCAGAATCGGAGGTAAAGTAAGGGGCGTCAATATCTGGTGACGGAGTCCTATGCCGTTGACGAGTGGAATCAAGTGACAAGGCTCTAGATCTGTTATTAGTGGTATCAATTAATGATGATATGTGGCGATGACAGGTGGTGTCAAGTGAACCGTGTTGTGGGGGCTCTCCCCTGAGGCGCCGAGAATGTCTCGGGGACTCAATGGTGACAGATGGTGTCGAATCTCTATGGGTTGAGGTGAGTAAAAAACAGCTCAAAAACCCTAATGCAACCGAGTGTGCAGAAGGAGAGCTCAAAAAACAAGGCACTCAGGCCAACAACCAACTCAAAACACCCACTGTAACACCTGTGCTACAATAAGTGGAGTACCAACAAAATGGTCAAAATACCAACAAGCAGCAGGTTTCCTAAAAATAAAAAATGGTGGACTCACTAGACCAAAAGGAGGTAAGGGAGCATGCAAACACCTAACTAAAAGTATTCTGACTCAACTAGACATATCCTCTGCAAGGTGATGAAATCCAAGTCAGACAATATGAATAGGAAAGCCAAGTGGCTAAGATGTCCCCCTACCAGGAGGGACACCGGGTAGTCAATCCTAGAAGAATGGCAACTAAGATACCCCGTTCATGACACGTCCAGAAAGGTGAATCTGTCGTTTGGTCCTTTTACCACAATACCCCTATACAGGGATATCCCGAGAACTGCGAAAGGTAGCCCTTCGGTTACTGAATGGAGTGCGGTATTCCACTCAGGCCTCCGGAACCAGTCTCGCGACTTCAACCCTCCTAGGGGAGAGGCCCTCTGGTAAACTGATTGTGACCGTGCCAAAAAGTACTAGGGGATTTTGGTTCCCTAATTGGACAACAGCTATGTCTCAAGTGTAAGTAACCGAGGGGTGTTATTGGAAGCCTATCCCCCCGATCCTACCTAACTACAAATATTCTTTTGTGTTCCCCAAGTGGGGTTAGAATATTGGTTGAGTTAAGTAGTTTTTAAGGCTCACTTGAATTATGTGACAGAGTGTGTGCTCGTGAGGTGATAATGAACCCAAGTAGAAAGTGCCACTAGGGAGGGCAACTTTCTATCTAGCAATAGCAATACAGAAATTAACTTTTAAAATGCACAATTTTCTTTTTCCAATTTAAAATGCTAAAAATGAAAAAAACGGTTCTGTAAATGAAACAGAAATAAAAACTGCAGAAAAATGCTGTAAGGAAGGGTGGCTGTAGGTAGGACAGAGGGCTGTGCTGGTGCAGAAAATAGTGCAACAAAGTTCTGGGTTCAAAACAGAGAAAAATTCAGAAATCAGACTGCGGGTCTATGGCGAAACTGAGTAGTCGGACCGCGGGTTTGAGGGAAACAGGCGCGGACAGGATGCGGGTTTTTAGCAGACAGACGTCGTCGGGACGCAGCAAAGGGGCTGAAAACCGCAGTCAGGACACAGGAAAAACGTCGAAAGGCACCGACGGGTTGCAGAAAATTGGCCGAATGCCGCAGGCGGGACGCAGGAAAAATGCCAAAAGGCACCGACGGGTTGCGGGAAACTGGCCGAAAGCTGCAGGCGGGACGCAGGAAAGAGGGTAATAGCCGCAGTCAGACCGTCCCAAACAGGATAATAGCCGTGGCCGGATCGCAGGTAACAGACTGAAAACGGATGGCAGGTCGACGGAAACAGTCTGAGAGCCACGGTCAGGTCGCAGGTAAGTGCCTGGAAGACGTGGTTAGAACGCGACTGTGGGGAGAAAAAACGCGGTATACGGCGGCCAAAAGGGACAACCGAACAGAAAAAATATTTAAAAACCGTAACCAGAAATTCAAATCTAGGGGAGTCACCAAAACTGTAGCTAGGGTTCTACCCCTAGCTTGTGCAAATGAGCACCTACTAAGGAGAATGGACTCCCTAGTAGCAGTTCAGTAAATGGAAATTAAAATGCTAAAACAGAAATATAAATTACTCTGAAACATGTGCATGAAACATAAACAACAAAATGTAAATAATGGTTTTTGTATTAATTTTACCTCCAATCTAAAGGTTGGTGAAGCTCTTGCAATGTCCAAGAGGGTTGCTCCAAGCTCCAACTTGCTCCTTCTCTTTCTCCAATGGTGGGGATGGGCCAAAAGGGGCTCTCAAGGTGAAAGTGGCTCAATGGTGAGCTAGGGTTTCAAGAGAGATTTTGGTAGAGTAAGGGTATACTTGATTGTGGATATGAAATGAGGGGTCTCCATCACCTATTTAAATTTTTTTGGTGGTGGAGTGTTGGCCCATGGTTTTGGGAACAAAATGGTTTAGGTCAGCTGTATAGGGTTTTTTTCCTCCTTTTTCCTCATTATTTTATATTTTTTATTCCCTCTTTAGAGGGTTTTTGCTATTTTAGAGGAATTTTGGATATTTTTGGAGGAAAAGGGGTTTTTTAGCCTTTTTGAGGCTTTTTTGATGGTTTTGTGGCCTTTTGGAGGCATTTTAGGCCTTTGGGAGGCTTTTTAGGCATTTTGGAGGCTTTTTAGTGGGATTTTCAGGGTTTTTAAGGGAAATATGGTAGGAAAATGGACAAATGAGTCATGTAATGGGGTAGATGAGGTAGTGAGCACTTTTTGGGTGTTAACAAGGATAAAAGTGAAAATGTTAGCAAATTTAAAGAGTTTAAAGCCCTAGTTGAAAACCAGAAATAAAACCACATCCTTGCATTAAGGTCTGATAATGGAGGTGAATTTGATTCACATGTATTTAATAAGATATGTAGTGATGCAAGGACATGTAGACAATTAACAATACCCACTACTACATATGGTCTAATTTGCCACGAAATTGTGTTGTAATAGCCACGAATTTTTGTCCCTGTTGCAACGATTGGGTTTTTTTTTTTCGTGGAAAGAGATCCATGGATATAGCGACTAAAATTCCACGTTGTGGCAATAGCAATGCTTCGTTGTTGCCATGTTTCAATAACACAACAGTTAGCATATCTACAGAAAATGAATCCTGCCACGCAATTTTGTCCCTAATCGACGCACAACTCCTATAAATTTCCACATAGGTGCTGAACCTACCACGAATGTTCGTCGCAGTATCCACGCATCAATTCCCAAACTTTCATTGCAGGTTCAACATCTGCATGGAGGATATTTTATAGTTCCACGAATTATCATCGCAGTATCCACATTGGCATTCACAAACTTTCATGGTAGGTTCAACAACTGTATCGAAACATTTCTATAGCCTACATTGATGTTGAAAATCAAAATCAAATGAGCTTTTACCCTTTTGTTCCACACGAGATTTATGTTGTCATTGAGCTCATCTTAGGACACCTACGTTATCTTTTAATAGATGTGCCGCCCCAGCCAAACTCCCCACCTGACAATGTCTTCTGCCCAGATCGACCCGCAGATGCATGCCTTAAGGCCAAAAACAGGGGCAATATAGAGACGATACCTAGAAGTTAAAAAAAAAAATTGAATGCAACGACACAATCATAGATTTGCTTCAGATAGACTAAAAGCACTTCTCATGAACTAGCTCTTACATCTACAATCAAATCCTTATCAATGATTCCTTTCAGATCTGCAAACAAGTTTGCTTAATGTTGGTTTCCAATTCTATCAAACTTCATCAAACAAATAATCTTGCATTGTATTCCTTAAAGTAGTTACAAGTCTTTATGATAAGTAGTAACACAAATAAAATTTGTTCAAGTAGTTTTCATACTTATCCCTTTTCAACAATCAATTCTTCAACTTCAAGTTTTGTCTTTTAATGCCACAAATATTCAAACTCAAACTCAATTTGGTCACAAAGAATAGGCTCGGTATTCAAGATATAACTGATGTTCTCCCATAACACTATTCAAACTCAACTTCAATTTGGCCACAAAGAATATGCTCAGTCTTCAAGTTATAACACAAGTCCTTGAAATATGCTATCAATATGTTTCAATGCTTTGCAAATTGTTCTTCTTCAAGCTCATATTTCACATCCTTGTGTCCTTTGAATAAGCATAAGGATTAAACAACATTTTGCAATGTATGAGCTCAGTCTTACAAAGAATTATACCTCAGCTCTATTCACGTCTTAGCTCTATTCACTTCTTAATAAAACTTTCTCAGAGTCATTTATCATCAAACTTTTCATGAGCTTGTACACAACAAACACAGTCCTAGATAGATATCTCAAGAACTTGAACTAAATGTATAAACATGAAGAATTGTAAGCCCCGGTCTTAAGCACATGTGGATAGTAGTTGAATGGTGATCTGATTGCCATCGAAATTCCAACTTTCGGTAACCACTAGAATCTCCTCCTTATCACATTCTGAACCCCACATCTGGGTGAACAGTCATGCCTTCAGCTTCTCCCTCAGGCCCTTCTCCCTCTATGGTAATATATCATTGAGGATAGAAGACTTGAACCAAGATGAAGATCAATGGTTATTTGCTGGGACTTGAAGGATTGGAACTCGTACCCAAACATTGGGCAAGCATTAAATGATGAAAATAGAGATCCCTGTTCACTATCTCCAGTCAATAATGACCTATACTTATGGATTCAATCTCATCAAAAGCACTCTCTTTTGCGATAGGGCTTCAAAATAAAACCCTGTTTTGTTTTCAATGGATGATTTTTGTTGAAAGGGAGTGTCCCTTATTCTCTTATTGTTTTTGAAAAAATATGTATTAAGTAGAGCTTTAGTCTTCAGGTTGTGTTTCTTTTAAATTACTTTGTGAATTCAACCATCTATTGCTAAGAGAGGACAGACTTATTTTGAGTGCTTGAATGAACATACAAAATGTATTTTTGATGTTTCTATATGAAGTGAAAAATGTACGAGATTTGACTTTATAGAAATGTGACCTTAGTGTACATTTTTCATATTGCATTAAAGCAATGACATGATAAAGTTTTACTTTAAACCCCTACAAGGAAATAAGATCACAATTCTACTTGTCATGAATACCCTATAGGAAACAATTGTTCCACAAATTCTATCATTTGAAGTTTACAATGATACGGTTTTCTATTCTCAACACTCACTGCATTTTTTAACAAGCAACTCTTTGTAGGCTTATTGAATAGAAAATAAATATAGTGGAACCAATGGTTGAAAATATTTCTAAATAAAATTTGAAGTCAATTGATATAGTCAATCTTACATCTACCAAATCCCTTGTTTACCAAGTCTCCTAGAAGCACACTAAGCATGTAGCAACAAACAATTATTTAAGTTACAACAAAGGAATCCAACCAAAATAAATTCTAACTTGTGCGGATATGAAAAAGGTGGGAAGCAATGTACCAAAAAGAATGCACAGAGAAGGCATGTGCAGGTTGAATGCAGAACCCCAAAACTACATCACGCCACAAGATAACAAACTTGCAAAATACTTGAGCTAAGGCACAATGGAAGAGCCCAACTTAGCTTCCATGTTAGAGGCCACCTGATCCAATGAATGCACCAACCCAATAAAAACCAAAACAAATAAAGATCCCAATTGCAAAATCTGATGAGCTGCATAAATTTTCACTATCAAGTGCACTTTATGTAAGAGGATTTGCCAAAAATACCATAGAACTATATAAGCACCACATGCAAACAATGCAATTACCATGCACTCAAATGGGAAGATGTATTCACTTAAGACCAAACAACTTCAAACAAAGACAAATTACACAATTTTACATGTAGCACAACCATGTTTACTTCTCCCATGCAAATATTTCTAACTCCATACAACACTTCATGGAGATGGGATTTTCTCCATAATCTATTGCCTTCTTCTTATGTGACACATGAAACTTCTCTGCACTTGCTGTTACCCAATTTTTCATTTGATTTCATGCAACCTTCTATATATTTTCTAGCTGCATGTGCAATCACACAGAAATCAACATCATCATGTGTTCTACCACAGTGTCTATATCTCATTCTATTTCTATATCTGTGTCATTTTCATTTAAAGGTAGAACTACTGGTGCATGTTTTTTTGCCTCTTATTATGCTATTCTTTGTAAATCAATATGTAGTTCACTATTCATCTATAGGTTGTATGAGATCCAAAAGTTGTAACAGTGTAGTCTAAACCAGCATCAATCTAAGGTCCTGTGTCTGATGCAAGGGAAAGCTGATAACTCATAATGTAGATTATATAGTCAGATCAAAAGCAAATAGTTGTTAGCATAGTCTAAATCAAGTTTGAGATGGAAACACTTATTGACTTTATAGTTACAAAAATGTGTTTGAATTTTATTTAAAACAGAGAGCATATGCACATGTGATAAAGTAACAGTGTCCCAACTTCCATGCGGTTAGATGCTGTGATTACAATGCAGGGTTATAAAATTTTCTTGAATGATGTGAGCAAAAAGTCAATGTGCAAAAAAATTTTTAGAGAAAACAAGAATACCATAAAAATCAAACACCTTTAAGGTAGTATGTGCGCTCCCTGTATCAGCTAATAATAGTGAACACAATTCACATTAGTTCCACAGCACAAATGCCAATAGAAACAATAAAAACAAATTTCCAGAAAAAAAAAGTATTCCATGGATATACATTAGTCAGTCTAAAATATACTTACCTCTTGAAACCAAGAAGTCCAAATATACAACCCATAATTTCTTAACACAGGCTCTTTGGTATATTCAAAACTGTTATAATGAGTTACACTGACAAGCAAACTAAAAGGATAAACTCTTAATATTGAGTAACATGTAATAAAATAAGCATATATATCATATAACAAAAATAGAGATATAGTTTAAGATACTAACCTCGGTGTGAAACTATTCTTGAAAATATACTCAGAAGTGTTACTTTCAGAAAAGACTATTTGTGCCTCAGAGAGGCCAGTCTTCTCTAGGAACCAGCTGACCCTACAAGAAGGTGTGTACAAACCAGAGAGAGAGAAATGACTGGAGTGATTAGGCCAATGACAGTCAAGCACAGTACATAACGTAACATAAATAAAGTCACAAAAAATATAAACTTCAATCAAGTCTTAGCATAAAAGAAGTGATTATTAGCACACCACAACTGATCACAGGTGATCAAAGTCAAGTACTCTATAAGACTAAAAATTCAACAAGGTGGTATAAAAAAAATGAAGGAGGGTAAATGTTCGCATTAACCAAAATTCAAAGACAAGGTACCAGAAGTCCAATAATAACTCAATCAAGGTGGGGAAGGTACAACAAGTATTTAATAACTCAATCCATAACAGGTAATAAAATAAACACATTGATCATATAACAATAAGAGAGGTATAGTTGAAGATCTCCACGTCAACATTAAACCAAAAATACGACAGCATAGATGTCCACGGTAATCTGTTCCATCCAAACCTATCAATTGTACTTTTAGGTCAGCAGTATTCTTTTCTCTGAACTGTAGCAGCTGTTTGGCCATTATCACCCTGTAAATCTAAGGATTTATAGGGTCAAAATGGCCAAACAGTTGCTACAGTTTGGAGTCAAGAATACCACTGACCTAAAAGTACACTTGATAGGTTTGGATGGAAACCAATTTCAATGTTGATGCCACTACCCTCCTTATTGTCTTACAAAAAGGCATGAAAATGAGGAATAAGACTTAAAATTGTGGACTTCACCTTCAAAGAGTGCCTTACAATCACATTGATAAGGACTTCACTTGCGACCTATGTCTAGTCCCAAGGCTACCATCTTCAGGCTTGAAGTGCAACTGACAATGGAAGACACAAGTGTAGTTTATTACCACCATGCAAATTTAATTTGACCTTTCAATTCCCATCACCATTTCCTCTCATATGACATCCCACAACCATTTCTCTTGACACCGACTCTTCAATCATTCGGTATGCATTTCACTATGCAACCGTCTCAGATTCTCACTATGTTTTCCCTCAATTAGTTTATCAATTCAATATGACCCACACCTGCCGTCCGAGGAGTGTTGCTAGTGGTCTTGAGTTTCATCCTGGCAATGGTGACGATTCATGGTATTGTGTTTAATCCCTTTGGCTGCAATATGGAAAACTCATAGTTCACTACGAAGGTTTTTCTGACAAATGTGATGGTTTGGGTTCCATGCCCCAGGAGCAATTCCTCAAAGTGTCTCTGAATGGAACTAGGGTTATGGAACCCAAACCATCTGATTTGTCAGACAAACCTTCGTAGTGAACTTTGAGTTTTCCATATTGCAACCGAAGGGAAACATAATACCATGAATCGCCACTGCTGACAGGTTGAAACTCAAGACCGCTGGCACAACTCCTCGGACGGCGGACGTGGGTCATATTGAATTGATAAACTAATTGAGGGAAAATGCAGTGAGAATTTGAGATGGTTGCATAGTGAAATGCATACAGAATGAATGAAGAGTGGGTTTCAAGGGAAATGGTTGTGGGACGTCGTATGAGAGGAAATGGTGATGGGAATTGAAAGGTCAAATTAAATTTGCATGGTGGTAATAATCTACACTTGTGTCTTCCATTGTTATCTGCACTTCAAGCCTAAAGGTGGTAGCCTTGGGACCCATGACCCTTAGAACCAAGGGTATGCTTGAAATGTGTCCAAACAACCATAGTACTCTATAAGAGCAAAACTTCAACAAGGTGGTTTTAAAAAAGTTACTCAAGGAGGGTAAATGACCCCATTAAACACAAGTGAAAGATAAGGTACCACAAGACCAATCATAGCTCAAACAAGGTGGGGAAGGTACAACCAGTCATATCTCTCTCAAATGTATAGTCATCCAATATAACCTGAAAGTTCATCATCACAGTATAAGGAAGGGTGGTGGGATGCCAAATAAAAATATCCCTCATTTCTCTCTATTGATCAAATAACAATAAGAGAGGTATAGTTGAAGATCTCCACGTCAACATTAAACCAAAAATCAGATCTGAAGTGTGGGTACAAATATAGTACCTTATACTATAGAAAATAAAAGCCACTTGTGTTACCTTTCAATTTAGCAATATGGTCTACATAAGCAAAATTTCCTCACAATTACCATTGAAATTTTTGACTAGTGCTAAAGCAACAGTAAAAGATTTTATAACATAATTTTGATCTCTATCAACTTCAACACTCCTATGTGGTCCCTGTGCTGAAGTTGGTCCTCAAGATGTAAGTTGCTTACATAGATGACCATTGCATGACTGCATAATCTTCTAAACACATATAAAGTAGACAGAAAACACCAAGCAATAAATGTGATACATACCTTGGCTTTGTCTTGCATATTTCTTTCTTATGGCATAATTTATGAGAATGTATGCACTGTTACAGTCTTATCCTATAGCTAGACGATTGGGCTGTTGAATGATAGATTTGTATTTCGTTGATACTGATGATACTTTTATCTTGAGTCTAAACTACCATAAATGATCCCGGGCAAGATGAGCTACTCCAGGGGTTTGATACCTAGACCTGTGGTTCATCAGTTTTCGAAAAGTATGGGTGCCTATCCTAGGTTATGAGTTTTGGAACCGTGAACTAGGGAATTACCCATTTAGAGTTTTCAAGCTTTATGATGTAATCTTAATCCTATGTTTGTACTTGTGTGTAATCGTGGCCTTCGTAAGTTTGCTATGTGTGAGGCTAAGACTTTAAAGTGGGAATAAATCGTGTTTGTTGAAGTCTGCCAATGGTATCGATTGCGTTTGACTTCTGTGATTCTTTACAGAATGAAATTCCAATTCCTCCTATGAATTTCTATTTTACTGTTTAGAAAGATGAATGGTTTGGCTAACGTAGGATCAGTTTAAGGTTACTGTGTATTTCAATAGATTTGTTGTGATGTGATGCACCCTTGATTGGGGATGGGGTTCGATCCATGAAATTTGGGATTGGCACCCATAAATAAAATGCAAATGACGATTGAATTATGGGAACCTATGTGTGGATATGTGAAACTATGTTTTTGGAATACGAATCTCTGTAATACTTGATGCATTTATTTTGATGTAAAGTTTGACAAATGGTTGAATCGTAGGGATGTTTTGATAATGAAAAGTGTAGTGTGGCTGGAATTTTTGGTGTCTGGTTGTAGATAAATACTGCAACATTGTCCATTACCGATTTTTTTATCAACTTCGAGGTTCTGCCTAGAATCTAGTGGAGGGTCTAGCAGGTCTAGCCAAGCTAGCCTGTGCTAGACAACACTTCAGGAATAAATTTAGAGTTATTATCTTGTTTTAAATACTTATATTTTTTTCTGTCCGAATTTTCTTACTAGTTATTGTGTAGGGATTTCTTAGGTTCTCTTTCAAACATTTAGGGCCGTCCCTTCTTTATGTTGGAGAATCACCAAAAAGAAATGATAACAGTGGCAAACAATCATCTAATATCCTAGATACACCACACATCGATTAGGGAAGGAGACTACAATAGTATTACTCATTGTTGATCTTTAAATCTAGGTGTACTTTCATACTATTAACAACTGTACGATATCCAACATCGACCAACTCATTATAAACATCTAGTGCTTCAACCATATCAAGGAAATTATGATTTACAAACATAGACTCAGGCATTCAATTCCTTTTACAACTTTAACGAAAATGCAGGAGGTTTTTACAAAGTCATCTTTCAATCAAATGAATTAACAATCATCAGCACCACAACCATCTTTCATCAAAACCGCATACATTAAATACAAACAAGCGTTGGGTTTCAAACGCAGGAACTGGGATCGAATCCCTTTAACATTCCACCCATTTAAACTCTTTTGTATCTCTATTTATGAAATTCCAGAAATGCAGTAGTAAAGAAAGAACCAAATCTCATAATTTAAATCACTCAGGAAATCAACTATGGGAACATTACACGATAAACACGATTTATTGAAACCATATCAGAACACAACCGAACCTTCAAGGATTATTACTGCTCAAACCCTTTGGACACAGACTCTAAAGTTTATATTGCAAATCTAGAAACCTGATGGAATCCAAGGATCGAATCCCACATTGACACCAAGAAAACGATAGACGCCCAGGTCAGGTATCGAAACCCCAGATAGAATTCCAAAATCCCAGGTCTCATGAAAATAATTTAGACATGAGGCAAAAGTATCTTGGGAAACAAAAATGTTTAGACTAAATCTCCTACACAAAAGAACAAAATGATTTTATTCAGTATGGAATATCTATCAGCAGTTACCATTTATAGATTCTCATGCTACAGGAAAACAGGGCGACCTTCTTAAATCTCGTTTCTTCTATGCATACACTTGGATCTTATACATAGGAAAACGCAGAGATTAAATAGAGAACCAAACATTTACCATTTTATATAGAAGGTAAATCACGTGCCCTTTTAAATAGACATAGCTTTCGAAAGCAAATCCCAGTTCATATTGGGTGTTATTATTATTACTATTTTATCCACAAGCTTCAATGAAATTTCAGACATTGAGCCGAATGACCCAAAATATTCCACTAAGACCTTCTAGGGCCTGCATTAGACAATAAATACATTTCTTGCAACAATCCAGCCAACGACGATTCTAGGAACTCAATTCTAGTCGTAGTGAACCCAATCGAGCTCACAAGGTTCCTCATAGCAAACACAAAACACTTCACATAGGTGAGAGGAAGAGGTAATGAAATGTCGACTCTGAGCTTACCAATTTTAAACGTTTACAAGTCTAAACCTGTACCATCAACCAGTAACCACGCAAATGGAGAGGGCCAAACTATTACCTTCCAAGTAAGTAAAAATATACTGGTTAGAACCTGAGTTTGTATTTGTATCAATTCAAATCAACAAGAAAGACAAGAAGGGTATTACCTACGTGTATAGGTGTCACCATTACTGCATATGAAACCTTCGTGGTGGGCTGACCATGAGCCAAGCTCAGGTCAGACCATGAAACCCTCAGGCGCATCCAACATACAGACTCCAACAAATGAACTATGACATCGAAACCCTCGATGGTGTAGAAACCAAGAAGAAAACCCCTAGCTTAGCTGGCAACGTGACCATGTGCTATTGTAGAGTTACTTTTAATATTTCCCTCACCAAACCAAATTTTAGATACAAGTCATGATCCCTATAGTAGTGGAGCACTCACGACAAATGAAGTAATTGAAAAATGCGAGGAGTATTATAAGGACCCCAAGTAGTGTGTAAAGGAAACAAGTAATGGCAGATTCAACATGCTTTGAAAGCTCAATAAGGACTTTAACTTCCAACAAATCATTTCAAGGTGACAATCCCCAAACATTACAAACATTAGTATTATTTAAGTGTGAGACTTGCGAAAAGAACATCATAGGTAGACACCCCCATAGGTACACCTACAAACCAGGAGCACACGAGCGAGTCAAGGGGTTCTGTGTTGTCACCGTTAGTAGATGCAGAAACACCAATTGCAGTTGGTATTGGGAAAAACACTAGATATAAAAACTACTTAATACACACGAGCGAGTTAAGGGGCTTTTCCTTGTCGCACACAAGCGAGTTAAGGGTCTCTATATTTGATTTTCGCACACGAGCGAGTTAAGGGTCTCTGTGTTATAAAATCTATAGATACATAAATAACCATAACTTATAATATAATATGAATATCCCATAATATTTTGTGTTGATTTTGTTGTAGGTCAAGTGGAATGTGCAACAAAAAAAAAGAAAGTGGAATGGACCAAATAAAACATGAAACAATGATGTTGCCAAAGTGAATAAGTTGTTGAGATGAAAATGCAAAGTAGTAGAGAAATCTTGAATAGGTAGATGATGAAGGAATACACAATGTGTTTGTCATGGAATAAGATGTTTCAGTGAAAATGAAAAGTAGATAAATAGAAATATTGAAGATGAAGATGATGAAGGAATACATGATGTGTTCATCATGGAGAAGTAGAAATTTCTCTAGTAAGAAGAGTTTATGTCAATAAATAGAAAATATGAAGAATAGGAGAAACAATTTGAAGATCATTGCAATTGAGGATTGGTTGCAATGAAAGCAAAGTATAATGATGATAAGTTTTCAAGTGGCGATCATTAGTTGTATTCATTGATATAGTGGTGATGGTGTAGAGGAGAGAGGATGGGGATGTTGTGAATACCATTGAGTGGAAGTAGCTTGAGGAAATATGTTCCATTTAACAAGCACATTTTGGGATGTAAGATCCATTGGGAGACAATGGAAGCATATTGCAAAGATTTTGAAGGTGGTAAAAGAGTTAGATATGATGGTGATGAGGTGTTTCCTATGGTAGCAAAGTATATAGGATAATAATGAAGAGAAAAAGAATATGAAAAATAAAGGGATAATAAGATGAGGTGAAGAGTTGTCCAAAGTGTGGAAACGAAGAAATAACTTGTTTTGGATTTGTATCTTGACCTCGCCATGTATTATAGTGATTAATGTGTACATTTATTAGAAATTAAAAAAAACAATGTTAGAGGGAAACATGGCATACCAAGTGTCGACATATTTGCAAAAGGCATCATCAGACGATGCAAGATCTAATTCTCACGAAAAAAAAGTGGTTGATTGATTAAGAAGACTTACAAATAGTGATGAACGATCAACAAGAAAACTAGCTTAGTATATATAGCTCAACATTCCTGGATATTGCAATGAAAAGTGAAACCTAAAAATTTCGTCCCTATATTGACGAAACTTCGTGGAACATTACAAAGAGTGGATATTGCCATGGTTTTTCTGCTCTGAAAAACAAAAATATAAAAATTAATTTTTTAACCCACGAATGTTGAAAACGTGGAAATATTTCATGGAAAAATCCGCCCATATGTAATAGTGACCTTACAACCCTCAACAAAATGGGGTTGCCGAAAGGGAGAATAGAACCATATGTGAGGCTGCAAAAGCCATGATGCATGATCAAGATATGTCTAGCTCATTATGGGTAGAAGCCACCCGTACAGTTGTATACATCCAGAATATAAGCCTGCATGCCATTCTATATGAGAAGACACCAGAAGAAGTGTTTACCAGTGAGTGGCTAGACATCTCACACTTGAGGATATTTGGGATCCTAGTATACATTTATGTACCGAAAGAAAAGAGAACAAAGATGGATCCTTCTGGAAATAAAGGCACCTTTGTGGGTTATAGCAAGTCATCCAAAGCATACTGAATATATGTACCTGGTGGGAGACACATTGAAGTCATCCGAGATGTTAATTTCCATGAGGAATCTGCTTTCAAAATATTGAAAGAGATTCGATGTGATTCAGAGATAGAGGATCCCGAGTCTGACTCTCCCCCTTCAGATTGTGAGAGGGAGAAACTGAAAGATGCCTCATATTCACTAGCTCCTAGAGAACCAGTAGAACTGGTTGAGAGGTCACCTAACGAACCTCCCACTAAAAGAAGATATGCTTGGTGACGAGACATCTTACAAAATGTAGAGAAACATCGAGGACCAACAGGCTCATCCAGAGAGCACAAGCAACCTGACAGATATTCAAGGTATGTTGCACTGATGAGTCACATCAGTGATGTAGAACCATCCTCATATGAAGAATCATCAAAGAATCAAGTTTGGAAATATGCAATGACATAAGAGTACAACTCTATAATGAATAACAATGTTTGGTAGGTTGTTCCCAAACCTGATGGGAAGTCCATTGTGACTTCCAGATGGCTTTACAAGATAAAGCATGTTGCACATGGTAGCATTGAGAAGTATAAATCCATATTAGTTTCTAGAGGTTTCTATTAGAAAGAAGGCATTGATTATGATGAGACCTTTTCCCCTGTGGAAAAGTACACCACAATATGAGTAATGATTGCACTTGCATCTATTCTAGGATGGAAACTTCACCAAATGGATGTGAAGAGAACCTTCTTCAATTATGAGGTTGAGGAAGAGGTTTATATTAAGCATCATAAAGGATTTGTGGTGCATGGGAAGGAGTCCCATGTTTGCAAGATAAATAAATTTTTATATGGGCTAAAGCAAGCCTTCGGGGCTTAGTACTCCAGAATTGATAGCTACCTTTAGAAACTGGGTTTTTGTAAGAGTGAAGTCGATCCGAATTTGTACTTCAAAGTAGTGAAGAACCAACCGTTGATATTGGTTTTGTATGTTGATGATCTTTTTTCTTGCTGGAGAGGAACATCTGATTGCTTGGTGCAAGAAGGAGCTCACCTCAGAGTTTGAGATGAAATACTTAGGTCTAATGCACTACATTCTTGGCCTTTATATCTCAAAAAGAAAAGATCAAAATTTTCTATCTTAAGGGAAGTACACCGTGGATATATTGTGTAGGTTTGGCATCATATATAGCAAATCTATGACTACACTGATGGTTTCCAATTTTAGGAAACTTCATGAGTCAGGCTCTGGATTAGATCTAGTAGATCCCACTTTGTATAGATATCGTATAGGCTCGCTAATGTACTTTATACATTTGAGGCCTGATATATGTTTTGATGTGAGCATTCTGAGTCAATTTATGTCCGATATGAGACACATACACTTGACAACTCCTAAGCATGTGGTTAGGTACCTTCGGCATACAATTACATATGGACTTAGATATGCTTCTAGTGGAGGAGTCATGTTACTTGGTTATATAGACTCAGACTGGGGAGGAAGCATTGTGTATCGTAAGAGTACATCCGGATACTGTTATAGCCTAGGATTAGCTATGATATCCCAGAGCACTATCGAAGCAGAATACATAGCTGCTAGTGTTTCCTGCCGATAAGCAGTGTGGATTAGAAATCTACTTGCAGGATTGTTGGGTGAAAATATTGAGCCTATAGATATTAGGTTTGACAATCAGAGTTGCATCAGGATTTCTGAAAACCCATTGTTTCATCGCAAGTCGAAGCACATTGAAATGAAGTATCACTTCATCTGAAGCATGGTCCAGAAAGGTACAGTGAAACTTCAGTACACTGCTATTGATGAGCAGACTGTAGATGTGTTAACAAATCCTCTATCAATGAAAAATTTTAGGTACTTCTGAGACAAGCCTTGTATGGTAGAGAATGCCTTCCTTGCTGAGAGGGAGTATTAAATATACAGCATTAGGAGGCATTCTCCAAACTAATCTTGTATAGCCAATATTAATCCTCTCGTAAAGAGGTGAACACTTTGATTTCCTTCCATGTAAAGGTTATTCCTCTCATATAGAGGTACTTTATCAAAGTAATGATGTTGTAAAGTCTTGTTGGACAAGACTCCAGACTTGTGTGTGAAGTCATGATTCTTATGTGAACCTTCCATATAAAGGTATCCATGATAGACCTCCTGTATAGAGGTGTACCTTCTGTATAAAGGTCATTCTTTACTTGTTAAAAGCATTTAATGTTGTCTGATGTATTATTAACCATGACCACAAGATTGCTATTAAGTCTCCTTTAGAGTTTGATCACCTTTAAAGTGAATTACTTTAGCATGTTAGATTTTCAGAATTTACTTCAATCTGATCTAGGATCTTAACTGAGAGAACAACATGTACAGCATATCTACAGCATATCAATCATGGAGACAAAAATGCAAGCACACAAGAGACACAAAGATTTACTTGGGGAAAACCATAAAGGTGAAAAACCCCAATAACTTCCTCAGAGATAGATAGAGAAATGATACAACCAACCATAAGAGATAGACACAACCTAGCAGCAGATCCTCCTCCTCCATAAGTGCACCACTCCTCCTTGAGTGCATGAGTGAGAAGTGAGTGAGCAAATAGAGTGCCTCCCGCACTCTATTTATACTTGACTTGACTTGCCTTTTTACCTAACTCATGTAGGCTCGAACTTAACCACATAACATAATGCTGAGTGGGCCGACCCCCAATAGGGTGGTCTAATAACCCTTTGACCCACATGGCCGACCCCCAATAGGGTGGTCTAATAACCCTTTGACCCACATGACTTATACAGGGCCGACCCCAAACAAGGTGGTCTAATAACCCATCAAGTATAAGTTACGACACTTACAATATAAATGAAGACACTCCCGTATAGAGGAATAATAACATCTCTATAGGAATACAATATAAATATATGTGAAATACATTCCGAAGTTACATATACATCAACACTCCCTCTTAACCAGGAAGGTATTTCTCAGCACAGTTCTTCTAGCACAAGTCATCTTCTCTGGATCATCGTCACTGGATAATCGTCATCGAGTCATCATCATCGTCACTGCTGCTACTATCTCAATCAATCTCTGAATCTACTCATCATAGGAAGTTCTACAGAGCCAATCCTTTTTCATACTGGATGTAGGCCCACCACCTGCAGGTCTTCATCATCACTGGCCATACTGTGGAATCCTCAGGACTTATTACGTGCGTCACAAAACCTCGAAAGAGCATCCCAGGATGTTACGGGTACACAACTCCAACCTGTAGGATCTCCCAGGGCTCTATTACATGTGACCCCACCACAAAACCTCGAAAGAGCATCCTAGGATGTTACGGGTACACAACTCCAACCTGAAGGATCTCCCAGGGCGCTATTACATTTGGTCACCACAAAACCTAGCAAGAGCATCTCAGGATGTTACGGGTACACAACTCCGACCTGAAATCTCCCAGGGCACAAATTACATGTGGTCATGGCAAAACCTCGAAAGAGCATCTCGGGATGTTACGGGTACACAACTCCGACCTGAAATCTCCCAGGGCACAAATTACATGGCATAGGACAAAACCTCGAAAGAGCATCTGCCAGATATCCCAGGGCACAAATTACATGCCATAGGCAAAACCTCGAAAGACTATCTGCAGATCTCCCAGGGCACCGAATTACATGTCCTCCCAGAGCAAAACCTCGAAAGAGCATTTGCCAGATGTCCCAGGGCACCGAATTACATGCCATAGGCAAAACCTCGAAAGACCATTTGCAAATCTCCCAGGGCACCGGATTACATGCTCATCTGTACAGCCTGATCCACACCCATAGAGTATCAACCTGATACTCACCATACATCATCCTGATGTATCCATGATCATCCTGATCATCATCACTGCAACGTCCTGCTGCATGTCATCTAGAGCAACATCCTGAAGCTCGTCATCTATGATCATCCTGATCATCACTGCAACATCCTGTTGCATGTCATCTGGAGCAACATCCTGAAGCTCATCATCTATGATCATCCTGATCATCACTGCAACATCCTGCTGCATGTCATCTGGAGCAACATCCTGAAGCTCATCATCCATGATCATCCTGATCATCAATGCATCCATCTGATGCACACCACATATCTACCTGATACATATCATCATCCATGATCCACCTGATCATACAATGTATCCATCTGATACAAATACATGATACATATCACCTCACATGATCCACCTGATCATACAATGTATCCTCCTGATACATATACAGATACATGGTCCAAGCATCCAACATGATGCATATACAAAATACATACACATGATCCAACTGATCATATCTAGCATCCAACATGATGCGTACATATAAATGATCCAACTGATCATATCCAACATCAACATGATGCGTACATACATACATAAAAATGATCCAACTGATCATATCCAGCATCCAACATGATGCATACATACATACATAAAAATGATCCAACTGATCATATCCAGCATCCAACATGATGCGTACATACATACATAAAAATGATCCAACTGATCATATCCAAGCAGAAACCAGAACATCATCCTAATGCTCATCATCCAGCGCTTACATCCACAGCCATGTGAAGGATCCTCCTTCCAACATGCTTGGAATGGCTTCAGCAAATGTGTCCATCACTTCTTCCTCGAAGTGTCCTCGATCTGAAGAACGCCAAGCCTCTCTCTGAAGTACTCGAACTTCACCCTGGCTAGTGGCTTCGTCAACACATCTGCAATCTGCTCGTCCGTCGCAACATACAGGAGCTTCACCGCTCCTCTCTGCACCATATCCCTGATATAGTGATACTTGATCTCTATGTGTTTCGACCTGTCATGAAACACTGGGTTCTTGGACAGCTTCACACAACTCTGGTTATCACAGAAGATACCAGTAGCCTCCAATGGGAGATCAAATAGATCAGACAGTAGCTTTCATAGCCATACTGCCTCACAACTAGCTGAACAGGCTGCAACATACTCTGCCTCAGCTATACTCAGTGCTACGTAGGACTACTTCCTGCTAAACCAAGAGATCACACTTGATCCCATACTGAAGCAGCACCCAGATGTGCTCTTCCTATCTGCAGCACTGCCAACCCAATCTGAATCAACATAACCCTGCAGGTTAAACTTTTGATTCACCTCATACTTGAGCCCATAATCCACTGTACCCTTCAGGTACCTCAAAACATGCTTTATAGCAACCAGGTGAACACACCTCGGATCCGTCAGGAACTGGCTCAATGTGTTCACAGCAAAGCAAATGTCTGGTCTTGTGTTCGTCAGGTACATCAAGGACCCAATCATCTGACGATACATAGAGACATCAACCAGCTCAGATGAAGCATCACATAGAAGCTTCAGATTCGATGCCATAGGTGTGGCCATGGCCTTGCAATCCATCATCCCGAACCTCTTCAGGATCTCTACTGCATACTTCCCTTGTCCAAGGAAGATTCCTTCTGCACTCTGCCACACCTCCATGCCAAAAACAAATAGTGCATCATCCCCAAGTTCTTCATCTCGAACTCAGTAGTAAGCTTCTGCTGCATGTCGGAAATCAATCTATCTTCACCATACCAAGTTCTGCACATATATGATTTCCTATCATGTGTCTCAGAACCAAGTGGCTGCTCCACATACACTTCTTCTTCAACTACACCATTCAAGGAAGCTGTCTTGAATCCATCTGGTGTATCTTCTATTTCATCACTTTTATATGTCTCTATGCTACTATCTGCAACATGCTTGATCTGATAGTTCCATTTGGAATTCACAACAGACTTCCCTTCAACTCTTGGGACCGCATCCCAAACATCGTTCTTCATGATCGACGGATCATGGCATTCTTCCCATATCCTGGGAACTTCAATATCTTCAATAGATAATTTTGCTGCTGAACAAATGTTGTAGTTCTTCTTTTGTAGGTTATGGCATACGATCTTTCCTACACAACAAGTTAAATTGCATGATTAGAAAACATCTCATAGTTTTCAGAACAAATTCTTACACATAAATAAATATGTCATACAGTCATGCAATTATCTTAGCCAATACAACATTTATCCATATCCCATAACTTTCTAGATGCCTTCCAATCTCTACCAGAACATTGTTAAGAGTGTGCACAACTCCCAACATGTCAGCAAAGAGGTTTCATTCTAGATAAGTAGCAATGGAATGTTGTACAGTGCCATAGGCCACTTACCCATGCATATTAGGAGTATACTGTTCATCAATGCAACTATATGCATAATACATATCCTAAGTCTAGGAACATGAGCATATACATCATTGAACAATTTTATTTAAACAAACAAATATGCAAGAAATTAAAATACTTATCTTTGTTTGTTCGTTGGGTGGACTCCCTCTAAGTCTTTGTTTCCTTACAGGAGCTACTGGAGTCCTAATCTGAAGTAGCTTCTTCTACACCTTTCTATTGTGGAAAGATAGTCAACTCTCTCTGAATATCTGCATCCTTGTAGAAACTACTGAAGTGTGTTCCTTTCCTTTCTTGCAGGAACAACTGGAGTGTGCTCCCTCTTGATCTTTGCTTCCTGAATTACCTGTTCTTGAGCTCATATTCATCCTTGGTCCCTATGCATGCTTATTAGTATCATGATTGTGTTATCCTTGTGAACTCATATAAAATCATACATTCATTAGTATACTATTAAAACACAATAATCTCAAGCATGTATACTCATGATCATTTCAAACAGAAATAATAAGCATTAGCATTCAAGGTTTATGTAGGATTCTTATGGTTAGTCAAATCATAAGAAACATAACATGTCTAAACCTATAATTACTCAAACCTATGACTCTTCAGGTTAGTTGAATCATCAATCAAGATAAGAGATATAATATGCATACAGCCATGACTTATTCAAACCTACGACTTCATGAATAATCATTATCAAACAACACAACAGTATAAGATCCTAACACAAGGTAGGATTCTATCTTGATATAGGAAAAACATACCTGGATTAGCATGCTAGCTATTTATGTCTAACATACTCACATGATGTCTTCTTGTTCTTCTTCAATGACTTGTGCTAGTAACCTGTATATCTCATAGGTTAACTATTACAAAACCAAGTTATACATACCTCGTAAATGGATCTTCTATGAGATCCATGACAATGGATGAATCTTTGTCCTCATGTTATCATGATCATATGTTCTTGGACCAGAACATGATTTGTCTTTCTTGGTGTACCTTTCATATTAGTAGACAACATAAACCTCATACAACACCATAATGCATTAGTACAATCATAAGTGTCAACACCCTAACCAATGAATATCTTCTATCATGCATTCATAATTTTGTTAAGGTGATACGACAAATCTAAAATCAAAATTCTACTAACCGTAATAACATGAAGACAAACATACCATAAACTTAATCATGGACAAATATCGAAACATACCTCGATGAGTCATACCTGTCGAGATCGCTTGTAATCTTCTTATGTAAGGCCTTAGCCTCATCTCCCTCTGAAACAGGAACTTCTTCACTCATGCAGATGATCAATCCATATTCTTCTAGGATTAACCCAATCCACTTGATTTGCAAGAACTGGACCTGGAGCTGGATATGGGTTTGTCAGAGAAACCCCAAAAATTCAAACTTTGAATTTCAAACTTCCGAAAGGATAGAAATATGCGCCTTGATGAGCTGATCAAGCTAGTATATTTAGAATTTGAAAACTGCAAAGTTTTACTCCTCAATTTTTCCTTTGAAACTTCCGAATTCACTGGACGTGACCCTGAACTGGGGTTTGATGAAGCCCACCCTTCTTCCCAATCAAAAGGTTTGATCCAAAGCTCTAAGCTTCTATTTTTCTGAGGAGCTTCCAGCCATGGTCACAGATTTCAAAAATTCCCATTTTTACAGAAGCCCTAATTTTCCACTTTCCTGATCAAAGTCCCGAACTAGGGTCTGATCAAGCCCGGCCTTCTGCCCAACCAAAAATTATGATCTTGGTCTCTAAATTTTTATTTTGATGAGTAGCATTCATCCGTGGTCTCTGATTACAAAAATTCCAACTTTCTCCAAAGCCCTAAATTCTGGAAGCCATGAATGAAGGTACCAAAAAATAATTTTGTTTTGACAGAAATATGTACCTGATTGTTTCTGGTGTAACTCTGAAATTTTTTATCCACAGGGTCTGAAAACGTTTCCTGAGATAGCCTGACCTGTTAGCTTTCCATCCTGACAGGTCTAACCTCAATTGGATTTTCTGAGAGAGAGTTATGCCAAATGTCGCAACGTGACCTATTTTGGGATAATACAGGAGAGTGAACTTGTACGGTGTGCCACGTGTCATTGTTTCAACTTCGGCCTCTGAAAACCTTTCTTGAGATATCTCTGCCTGTTATCTTTCCATCCTGATAGGTCTGACCTCAATTGGATTCTCTGAGAGAGAGTTATGCAAAGTGTCGCAACGTGACATGTTTATTGGATAATACAGGAGAGCGAACTTGTACGGCGTGCCACGTGTCACTGGTTCAACTCCGGCCTCTAAAAAAGTTTCCTGAGATAGTACAGTCTGTGTACTACCTGTCACGTTTTACGAAATTTCATTTGGAGCTTCCTAGCCCAGGTTATGACCTTTTTCCCAAGGTCACTTGAATTTGACTCAGATCTGGAAGAGGCAGAAACCCTATATTGTACAGATCATAAATCACAAAGTACAACGAATTAGAGGTTTTCCTTTGGACACAAGGTACCTGAAGAGTTAATCTTCGTCTTGTAACAATTTCAGATCCGAAAACTTCGCCAAAACGGATTTATAGCGAAAGTGCTACGATGACTGGTTTTTGCTATATCAAGCCCTAGCATCGTAAGTGCAACAAGTGTCATACATGCCATATCATGCCTTCTTTCAGGCTAGCTCTGATACAATGTTAGATTTTCAGAATTTACTTCAATCTGATCTAGGATCTTAACTGAGAGAACAACATGTACAACATATCTACAGCATATCAATCATGGAGACAAAAATGCAAGCACGCAAGAGACACAAAGATTTACTTGGGGAAAACCATAAAGGTGAAAAACCCCAATAACTTCCTCAGAGATAGATAGAGCAATGATACAACCAACCATAAGAGATAGACACAACCTAGCAGCAGATCCTCCTCCTCCATAAGTGCACCACTCCTCCTTGAGTGCATGAGTGAGCAAATAGAGTGCCTCCCGCACTCTATTTATACTTGATTTGACTTGCCTTTTTACCTAACTCATGTAGGCTCGAACTTAACCACATAACATAATGCTGAGTGGGCCGACCCCCAATAGGGTGGTCTAATAACCCTTTGAACCACATGGCCGACCCCCAATAGGGTGGTCTAATAACCCTTTGACCCACATGACTTATACAGGGCTGACCCTAAACAAGGTGGTCTAATAACCCATCAAGTATAAGTTACGACACTTACAATATAAATGAGGACACTCCCGTATAGAGGAATAATAACATCTCTATAGGAATACAATATACATATATGTGAAATACATTCCGAAGTTACATATACATCAACATAGCATATGATCATTTGGTCCGAAAGAATATAATATGATCAACATCTGATAATTCTTCTTAGTATAATGTAATCTGATGGATAGTTAAAGTTAGCACATATTGACCATGCAATAAGAGATAAATAAATAAAATTTAAAGCATAAATATCAAGAGAATTCAAAAATTTCCATGCAAACACTTCAACTAATTAAAGAGAAATCAAATTGTTAAAGCTTCAGTTATAAATGTTTAGTTATAAAGATTTAGTTAAGTATCAATGCTTCAATTAAAGCATCAGTTAAAGATATGCCTCAGTTAACTAAAGAACTCACAGTGGTGATTTCAAGTAAATAAATTAGCATGATTTCAGCTAAATAGGTGTTAAATATTAAGTAATAGTTAACTAAAGTGTTTGGACTTTAGTTAAACTAAAAGATAAAACTTCAGTAAATCGAGGAGAAATATCAGTTAAAGAGATTTAACTAAGTAACAACAAAGGAGATATAGTTAACTAAGTGACGACACTTAAGTTAGCCACCTAACTAAATGGACAATCTTTGAATTAGCCACCAATGATCTATCTATACATGGTAGGATCCACTCGATTAGATCTGGAATCTGACTCATGTAGTTTCTTCGGGTTAGACACCATTGGTGATCTTTGCTATCCATTATATTATACTGAGAATAATTGTTGGGGTTTCTGTTCTCATAATTTTGAGGATTTTCCCCAGGTTATATGTTGTGTTATGGTTGTATGCATTTCATGGATTGAATTGTCTCATTGCTTCAAGTCTTTGCATCTAAAATAATTAAATCTCAGCCGAATTTTAACAATATGTACTTCAACGTTGTGAAGAACCAACCACTGATCTTGGTTCTCTATGTTGATGACTTGTTCCTTAATGGAGAGGAACAATTGCTAGCTCAGTGCAAGATGGAGCTTACTTTTGAGATCGAAATGAAATAATTAGGCCTTATGCCCTATTTTCTTGGTCTAAAAGTTTGGAAAAGTAAATATAAGATCTTTATTTCACATGGAAAGTACACAGTTGATGTGTTGTGCAGAGCTGGTATGATGGACTGTAAGTCCATGTCTATACCAATGGTGTCTAATCTGAAGAAACTACATGAATCAGATTCCAGATCTAATCAAGTGGATCCTACCATGTATAGATAGATCATTGGTTCCTTGATTTATTCGATAATTCTAGACCATACATATGTTATGTTGTGAGTATCTTGAGTCAATTCATGTCTAAGATAAGACATAGGCATTGGGTTGTTGCCAAGCATATGCTTAGATACCTTCGGCATACTATAACTTATGGAATCATATATGTTTCTAGTGGTAGAGTGATGTTACTTGGTTATGTCGAATATGACTGAGTTGGTAGTGTTGGGCCACCAATTTTTCATCATTATGTGGCCATCATCATCATTTATAGACATCCATTTTATTATTTTTACTTTTTTTTCCATTCCTTGTCACTCCATTCCTTTTTCCATTACTTTTATTTTTACTTTTTTTTCCATTCTAAAAATTTAGTGGTTAATTCATGGTCATTTTTAATGAATTAAAGATGATTATAGTTGGTATTTTTTCAAGAACATCTAATTACAAGTTTTTCCAGAAAACTTGAAATACTATAATTACAAATCTTTTCAAGCATTTACAAGTTTTCAAGAAAACTTGTAATTGGAGTAGTTTTAGATAGTTGCAGGTTTCCGAATGAAAATACCGCACTTGGATTTGGTAAAATACATCTCCAACATGGTTCTATGTCAATTGGATGACACCTAACTCACACGCATGAATCTACAAAGCTTGTTCAAAGTTATATTCAAACCCAAATTTTTAGCAGCAATTTGTCCAAACAACCATATTGTGCCTTGATTTGCATGCAGATGGAGTCAAATATAAATATTCTAAGATTTGGGTTTTTTCTCATAGATCACCAAATTGAGTAAGAAGTAGACTGTTTCTCCAAATATTCTTTGGTTTGAGAGATAGAGGGTGCTTTAAGGAAATTACACCGAGATTAGTGAAAACACAGACTTGGGGGATTTTTCCTAAAGTTGGCAAATCCAATTTTTTGAGTGTGGGGAATTCAGTTTTATCATCCCCATTAATTGTTTGATGAATAAATACACCCTCATGCATAAAGGAAGGAAGCTTATTATATTGGAGCTTGTAATACACTTATGTTTTGTGATTTATGTTTATATTATGCAATAAGAGATCCATGAGATTTTGCTGGATGTAAAGACCATCTAGTGTGGCATTTTCTAGTGGCTGTTACCAGTTTGAGAGACCCTCTCAAGTATGGTAATTTCTCACTTATTTCTATTTACCCTTTTTTTATTATCATTTGTTTATATATATTCATTTGATTTGATTTCATGTGTTTTAATTTTATTTCACAACATTGGCATTTGTTCACATGAAAGCAATGTATTGATAGAGGGAGTCTTCCTTAACCACCACAATTTCCACACTATTCATTGTTGTATATTAGATCCATATTTCAAATATTAATTTTTATTCATCTTTGTTCCAATATCTTCACTTATTCTATGTGCATTATGTCCTTGGATATATATATATATATATATATATATATATATATATATATATATATATATATATATAATTTCTCTGTGTAAACACATTTATCCATACAGATAAGAGATTTGTGTAGACAAATTGGAATCCTTTGCCTCTACATCAAGACATTAATGCACACTTTGTTCTCTGCAATAAGAGATTGACAAATGAGCCCGTTCAACTGTACAAATTATTTTAGCACATTGTTCATATTCTGTCTCTTATATTGTAAATCTCTTTTTATAGGTATATATTTGCTTATGTATTAAATGAAAGTCTATTGCAACAAGATTTACTTGTACATCAAATATCCACTTGTTATCACATCTACCCATGTAAGTTTATGCTCTCACAATAAGAATATTAAAGAAATCATCTCTACTAGAATTTAGATGCATTTTCCTCTGTTTATGTATATGTTTCATTTGCAAATTTCAAATTTTTTTGGTGTGCCTTAGTTTGAAAATCATTTATTGTTTCTTTGGTGTGCAAGTTTGGTGTTGGCCTTTGCAATTTCATAGTTTAGGAAGAGTACTCTTAAGTAGGTTTATTTTCCTGTAGTTAATCCCTTTTTTACTTTGTTTTCTCAAACACTATTCGTGGACCATTGAAGACTCAAGATTTTTGTCCCATAGTCCAGTGTTAAGTCAAAATCCTTTAGTGTTTGATAGTTCATTGTATTAAACAAATATGAGTTTTTTTTTTTAATATTATTAGATTGAGAAATATTTCAAAGACACTCTGGATAATGTTAACATCGGATATTGGAAATGTAGCACCTATAAAACAACATTTTTCCTGAGTTATTACATTGTTGTACATTTACCTTGGTTGAGCCCCAATATTTTCTTAAATAACTCATGAGAGATTAACCGGTTTCATAAGGAATTTTCAATTGTTTTATAATTAGTTTAGCATAATATAGCTTTAGTCCTGCACATACAGTGCTTGCACCTCACAAGCCTACGATGCTCGGGTTGACATTAAATCATTGGAGAAATTAAATAACATAATTTTAACCCAACATTGTTGGTGCCATTGTCGGGGTGGTGCTAAAGGGATTGGAGTCTAGGTAGGTAGGTTGCTTTTAAATTTCGATGAGGGAGAGGAACGAATAATAGGACAAGAGACAAGAACCTACACTTCCACCATTGCTGAAAGAAGGTAATTATTCCTACTCTATCATCATTAGTGAATATATTCCAAATCTTTGTCATGCTTGTACATTTAGCAGTAGATTAAATTTCAATTCTAAAATTTCCATTTTTTAGCATTACAAGGAATTTCGTTCATCCAAATATATCCCCTGATGAAATATAATATGATTACAACATAGAAACAAAATTGGCCAAGTTTGATGTCTATTTTTCATATAGACAGTATGGTAGAGTTCATGTCACAACTGTCATTTTGAAATTCTACCTAAATATTTTATCGCTTAGTGTCTGTCACGACCCCTCCCATCATTTCAAACCACAGAGGGAACATGAATGTAACATGGGGGTGTCTGATTCTTCCCCAAAGCCATAAGTCTAATTTTTTTGTTTCCATTTAAATAAAATGCACACTTAAATTATACAACGGATTTAAAACATAATAACACACACAGACTGAAATGCATCAACATATCTATCCCGAGCAAATGATGAATCAACATACATCGAATCAATCCCATTCTTATACTGAGCATAAGCTTCATATCAACCATGTTAAGATATTCATTTCATCTCATTAACATGAATGATTAGCATTCAGAATTAACACATTGCAGAACACAAAATGCATATAAACTAAACCACAGAGAATACTCATCTTGTAATGTAAATGTCCAAACAACTGGTTATGTGAGAGCAACGTTCCACCCAACCATAGATCTTTTTCCAGCCTATATCCTTTCAGCTGATAGATCACCCCTGAGTTGGGTTGTGTATCCACTAAGGAGGAACTAGATGGGTTCACTCACAACCATGGTTTCACTCAATAGCTATGCTAAGCCAACACACAGTTGGGTTTATCAAGCATACAAAATAAAAAGGAGCGAAATGCTAAGTCAATGAGCTCAACCACATAGTTATAGGCATATCAAATGAACTCAACAGTCATGGCACCCACAATACCTACCTCACCCAACACAAAGAAGGTCTCCTTCTCTGTTGTACAGTCCCTCAGGCATCCCTTCCCTCCAATGTTATTTAGGGTGGGCATAGAAAGTTCCAGCTGCTACTTCCTTGAGATTCCATCCTTCACTAGGTTTATCAAGCAACCCAACCTCTATTCAATCATTCACACTTGGATTTCTCACAATTCTTTCATCAAATAACTCAATCCCATCACTGGACTTCTGGGCTATAAAAACTAATTTTTTCAATCGATTTAGGGGTATCTAATGCTCTCAAATTTGACCCAAGGTTCATATCTATGGATCTCCCATTGGATTTCACTGTCATATACCAATTTTGGGTATTTATGGCACTTCAAAACATGGGTTCTTGCAAAGTTGCGATTTCTGGTTTTTCTCACTGTTGGGCATTCGTAATGGATGAAAACGAAAGCTAGCCTCCTCAACAATGGAATGGGAATGAGGAAGAACCCATTCCCATGAGGTAGGGTGACTTGTGGTAGAAGAAAAACAGAGCCCATATCTGCCATACAAATTTTCGGGCTGCCCATGCTCCATTGAAGCCATGGACTGAATCCTTCAACAACTTCCTTACAACAGAATTAAATGTCAGCAAGGAAATCAAATGGGTTCACAAGCTGACATTTGGTAGCATATGGTTCATCCCCACAACCCCCTCACCACTCCCTAGTGGAATACACATGGCCCCTTCTCATTCGTTGCTTCCATAGCCAACTTTGGTATTTTGTTGCAATATCAAATATTTACATCAATTTACAATATTCCATGGCTTAATAACACATGGATGGGAAAATATCAAATACTTTCCTTTATAAATAAAATCCGAGCATACACTAGCGGGGCCTTGGCCTTGAGCTCCACACTAGGGAAACATACATCACATGTATACGATATTTACATTAAAAGCCAATATTTCATAAGGGTCAAAATTGGGGTATTACAGTGTCAGTTATACTCCAAAAGTATTTGGTATTGCTATACTCCAAAAATGTCCTTCCACATACTATGCAAAGTTTCTTTATCATTGCTTTTAATAGGAGTTTGGAAGCCAAATAACTGTGAGAGAACACATGAATTGCTGCCAAAATAATTTTGAGAGAGAACATGGAATTGTAGTTTGAAAGATGCAGATAAATTTAATCTTTGCAAAGAAATTGAGATGAGAGCATTGTTTTTGTTAGAACAATATTCCCATCATAAACATGCCATGGACCCTTATGTTTTTCTACCTAGTATTGTTTGGTTCATTAATCCCTAGTTTAATGTCTTGGACCACATGTTTGTCCACATTTGATTACTTAGACTAGTGATATGCCTTATCCACCTTGTATGTCCATAAGAGCGCCATCTTTCCTTAGTTTTGGGAGGCAATGCATGCATTTATAAGTAATTTATGCCATTTCCCTGTTTTAAGGAGTATTAAGGGCTCTACATCATTAATTTGGTCAAATTGGTGTATAAATGGACACTAGTGCCCTTAAATCCACTACTCCACTACTTTGGTCCACACATAGGTTCATAACTATCCACTCATGGCTCTCATAGGTGTTATTGACCAATTCGTGAGGTCCAAGAATGAGTTGGATGGCATTAATGTCAGTGAGTGGGGAATTAGTTTAGGTAATCCCTCATTATTGTGAGCTACTCAACTTGCCACTAAGTCTCTCGATTTTGCCTCTTGAGAGAATCTATATATTGTACTCATGTTGATGAATAATATTAGAATGGAATTCTTCCCACTGAAGTGATTTTCCTCTAGTGTTCTGTTCAATATTTCTTCTATATTATTTCTATATTTTTGTGAAAATAATTCTAAGTGAGATTGTTTTTCTATCTATATATAGGTTGGATTGTCACATGTATTAGAACCTAGTGTTGTGATTGTTGTGCAATCTAAATTCTAATATGGTATTAGAGCTAGTCTAATGGAAAACAATTTCCATAGTTGCTTCTAGTTATCACCATTGATCATTTGGTTTCTCCTTTTGACCTTTCGCATGCATGACATCAAAGTAAGGAATTTCAAAAAGAGTGTTGTTTGCAGGTACGTGAAGAAATGACAGAAGACTCAATAGGTGATCCAGTTCAAATTTCTTCCTCTGTGGCTTCCTCTGATTTCCATGAAGTTGTTTTTCATTAAAATAATATATGAGTGGCTTCCATCAATGCTGTTGAAGGGAATTCCTTCCATCTCTCATCATTGTCCTTATATTCTTCTATTGATTCTTCTAGTGTGTGAAAGAGTGATCTCTTGGATGTTATGGAAGAAGGATCAAAGTTTGGAGTTGTATCATCCGCCCTCCTTGGATCCATGCTTCTTATGTATTCCTATATGATTGCTAGCATCGATTTTCAGAGTTGCATAGAATATGGAGAAGCCTTAGCCATCACATTGGAAAACTTAGGACTCGTGTTCCTCTTTCTTGGAGCTGATTACAACTCTCTTGGTTTGATTTTGATGCTTCCAGAGCCTTATGATTCACTTGGGGTCACTTATTCTCAAGCATCTCAAGTCTATTTTGGACCTAGCACCCTAGTGGCTTCGAATATCAATTCTAAAGAGCACATGCCTTCGTTGTACTATCAATTTTACTCAGTTGTTCTACATGGCTCCAGTTTCCATCATGCAGTTGTACATGTACATGATCTAGTTGAGCTCATTCCACTTCTTCCCAAGAAGAATATTCCTCCAGACATATTCATCTAGTTTGGATTGTATTAAGTTTTTGGTGTGTTTCATGTCCATTTTAGAGGGAGGATTTTCCCCATGTGGTTTTTCCTCTTTCCTTGTTTTACATGGATTAATAACTTGTAAAGGGTGACCATAATCCTTTGTTGTCTGGGCCCTATTTTTTCATGCCCACAACCATTTTGGCTTAAGGGGGGGTGTTAGAACAATATTCCCATCATAGACATGCCATGGACCCTTATGTTGTTCTACCTAGTGTTTTTTGGTTCATTAGTTCCTAGTGTAGTGTCTTCGACCACATGTTTGTCCACATTTGACTACTTAGACTAGTGATATGCCTTAGCCACTTTGTATGTCCACAATAGCACCATATTTCCTTATTTTTGGGATTCAATGCATGCATATATGAGTAAGAGACGCCATTTCCATGTTTTAAGAAGTCTAAGGGTGCTACATCATTAATTTGGTCAAATCGGAGTATTAATGGCCACTAGTGCTCATAAAACCACTACTCCACTACTTTGGTCCACACATAGGTTCATAATTATCCACTTATGGCTCTCATAGGTGTTATTGACCAATTCGTGAGGTTTGGGTATGAGTTGGATGGCATTAATGTTAGTTAGTGGGGAATTAGTTTAGGTAATTCCTCATTATTGTGAGCTACTCAACTTGCCACTAAGTATCTTTATTTTTCCTCTTGAGAGCATCTATATATTGTACTCATGTTGATGAATAATATCAAAGTGGAATTCTTCCCACTCGAGCGATTTTCCTCTAGTGTTTTGTTCAATATTTATTCTATATTCTTGCTATCTCTTTGTGTAAATAAATCTAAGTGCGATTATTGTTTCTATCTAGATCTAGGTTAGATTGTCACATGTATAAATTCTAATAGTTTTAACTCTTGATATCATTTTAGTTTGTTGTATATCTAATTATTGTTTTTTTGTAATTCACTTTCTAAAGCATAAAATATATTAGTACAGTCACTTAACTTGCGTCCAGTAAACATCCATAGGCCACAAGTTAAGTGCCATAAACAAGTTTATTTGTTAGTTGTTTTTCATGCTTAGTTGTGATCATCCATTGTTCATGCCTCAGATACATGTTATACCAATTATCCATGCATAGGGTACTGGTTATTTTTTACATCATTTTTCTTATAATTATTTATTTCGAACAACCATGCCCATAAAATTAATCTAGACACTTGTCTCATATTCTTACAATGTAGAAATACTTGTACTCGACTCCAAATTTTAAAATATAAACATCTAATTGTATAAATATGATCTTAGAATATTTTTCCATGCTTTAAAATTAAAATTAGATATTATAAATCAAAACTATTTTATATTATTGATTATCATGGTGGTTAGATCTAAGTTTGTAGAAGTAATGACGCCCGCTCACAACTATGAAAACTGTGGTATTGATAAAAATATGAAGTAATATACTAAGACTACATTCTAGAAAGACATAACGATGCATTTTTCTTGAGGTGCAATGTAATTAGACTACCTCCATTGTACATAGTACAAATATACAACTATATTCTTAAAAGTAATATAATATGCATCTCTCTAGGTGCAATATAGTTAAACTGAAATTTAAAAGTAATTACATTCATTGGTAAAAGGTATGATTATACTCTTAAAAAAATTATAACTATACATTTTTCTTCTTGCGCAATGTATTTACATGAAATTTGAATGTAAAAAATATAATTAGCAATTGTGTTAAATGGTTTAAAAAAACTTAAATTATGTAACAAGCAAAACAATATATTATTATCTATAATATTGTTTTATTTAATAATATAATATCATCTATAATATTTTAAGAAAAAAAAATTTCATACTAAATAAAAGTATAAGAATCAATTTATTATTTCATTATTTTTAATATAAAGTTGTGAAATCAAAATAGTTATTCTTGTCCTTTACAAAAACATTAATGTTTTATACAAACTTGATGATAGTATGCAAATTTCTAAATTAGAAACATGCATATTTTTAAGCTTTACCATATTTGTAATATGAAAACTTATAATGTTTTAATGATATTATGAAATTTTGTGGAATCTGAATATAGATTCC
The DNA here is from genome assembly GCA_027924585.1 of Larix kaempferi. Classification (NCBI taxonomy): domain Eukaryota; kingdom Viridiplantae; phylum Streptophyta; class Pinopsida; order Pinales; family Pinaceae; genus Larix; species Larix kaempferi. Next base: position 495,731 of record BSBM01001081.1, on the reverse strand, counting down.
ATGCAAACTTATTAAATTTATATATGTATTATTCAATTTTCTATGTGTAATTAGCACTGTAGAAATAATATTATTTTTGTTTGAATATTATATAAAAGATCGATTTACCTTAAGAGACTCAAATTATTATGAAAGGCATTGAAATTAGAAGGTGACAAATAGAGATTATGTCTCTACTTCATGTTCGACATTATGGGGTTATGTTTTGTTCAAGGGGGCTTCACATGAAGACTAAAAGGGCTTGGTGTTGGATGTTTTAAGAATTAATAGGGGTATAAAATCCTTACAATCCTTCTAGAAAGCATGTAATACATCTCTACCTAACATGTTATACCTTAAAGAGACATCCTTTACAAGTCAGTGAAGTAGCCTAGATATAATGAACACACTCAAATTCTTACAAGAATGATGTATCAAATAGTTCGGAGACATCAGTAGGATTTTTTCAGTGTAAACAAAGGGAATGTTATAATTGGAAGCCAATAAAAGGGTATTTTATGCGAGCATGTAGCAATTTAAATGTAATATCCTATGTATTTATTACAAGGATACTTTATTGACTTCAAATAACCAAAACATAAATTAACTCATACATAAACTTGTTAAAAAAACTAGTTGTAGGAAAAATAGTCTTGGACACTGGTAGATTCCCCGAAGGTTTAGTAATTGAAGTCTTTAGGGTCTGCAAAATATGAAACGGTGTGTTCGGAAGCAAGGATATCATATTTAAGGCCAGTAACAGATTCCTATGCACAATTTACTAGGGTCATTTATGCTTCAAATATAGCTACAAATGGAGTCTCCACAAGGCTTCCTAGGAAACCAACATATGCATACTAGACTGATTCACTCACACTTGAAATTAACCAAAGAGTGGATATCATAAATTAACCCCCAAATTTTATGATGGACAATATTTTTTTAGAATTAGGGAAGATTTGGCTGAGTTTGGAGGCACAATGAGAAAGTGCACTAGGTTGGACAACCGAGCTAGTTCTCTTCCAAGATCTCCCAAACAGAATGAGTGGGATACAAATTCTCAGTAAAAAGGATCTAAGGGTCTTCAAAAGGGTATTAAGAATACATTATGACCGATATAATGGAAATTTAACAAAAAAATATTTTTATAAAATTTACTGCAAAACTAGTTGGAAAACAATGTCTAAAGAACTACTCTTCAAAAATTTGAATTCAAACAGCCTCTAAAGCTTTCTAATCCCACTTCTAAAGTATATTATGGCTCATATATAACCTTATGAACATTGAAAAACAAAAATCAATATTTATGAGCAGCAACTGTAAGCACTTTAACTTTGTACTTTTGACAGAGTCTCTATTTCATAAGATTCTTACAAAATTGAGTGTAGAAGACTGCTAAGAATAGAAGAAGAGAGGAGTTCTTCACTGGATCTACAATAATGATGAATAAATAGAATATGGATACTCATGGAAGGCACACCAAGCTGCAGTTACTACTCATGGGCGCATTTACTAGACTGAATCTCCTCCTCTGGATGAATCTTCCTTGATAACTCTCTCTAACTACACCCACGTTAATGATCTCTCTAAATGTCTTGGATTATTCAATGATGGGATGATACTGGAATGCAGATCAGAATTCAATACCTATGGATCAGATCATGAACAAACTGGAGCACACACACTGCATTGGGCGCATCTCTTAAGCTTGGTTGAGGCACATCACTCAACCTTGAGAAGCAAAGCTCTCCGAAACTAAGAAAATTGGCTGAAAGATGTGAGAGGAGAGCATTGGAATTCTTTTATAGGCTGATTTAGCTTCATGAGCAATAAATTGGCATGTGTGAGGATGTGTGCGCCTTTCTTAGGAGAATTGGAAACATCTCTTCCTGTGTGCAACTTCCTTGCTTTGTGATTTCTTTTTCTTTTATCAATTGCGCCACTCTTAGCTTTCTGTATGTTTCCTACTTTTCAAACTGGATGCTTTTCTGCACTTTCCTACTTTGTTCACTTTCCTACTTAATTCTTTTTTCATCTTTTCATTGTTTTTTCTAGTTTCCTTCTTTTTCTGTTGTCACCTTACTTTTAGCTTCCTTCTTGATGTTTCTATCTTTTTCATATGAGTGAGTGAGGTCCACCTTATCCTCATGCACCCTCATATGCATGTGAACATCACCACTTTGCCAAAAATTAATTAATAGTGATAATGAAATTTATTACAAAATACTTCAAATATTAAAATTATTAAATTTTGACTACTATAGGGCTTGTACCAAAAATTATCCCAAATAATTAATTATTTCTGACTTAATTTTTATTCCTAGACCTTTAGGGATTGGAGGGTCCAAGGCCTAACCAAATGGCCACTAAGGAAGGGACATGAAAATCCTCCCCTCCCAAGACTACTTGTCCTCAACCAAGTGCAATCCTGGATGTTGCAGGATCTCTTCACTTTCCCAAGTTGCATCTTCACTAGGAAACCCTTTCCACTGCACTAGATATTCTTTAATACTTATGTTCCTCAGATTCCTTTCTCTAACCTGCATAATATTTTTTGGATCTAGGACCAAGTTTCCTTCATCAGCAAGAGGAGGAAACTCTCTTGAAACTGTCACTTGTTGGCCTACTTCTTTCTTCAAGCATGAAACATGGAAAACATTGTGTATCTTGCTTTTTGGGGGTACTTCTAGCTCATAGGAAACTTCATCAATTTTCCCTATGATTTTGTATGGTCCATAGAATCTTGGATGCAATTTTTCAGCCCCGTTTGAATTCAGATAATATTTCCTATATGTATGCAACCCTAGATATGCTAAATCAACTTCTTGGAAGGTTCGATCTGTTCTGTGCTTATCTGCATTCACCTTATGTTGATTCTATGCAACCTGCAAGTTTTCCTTGGGTGCCCTGAGTATGTCTTAGATTTCCTGGAGCCAATACTTTTCTTTTTGGGATTTACAATCCCCAAATATCATATCTGCAAAAGTGAGGGATTCATACCCATACAAGGCTTTAAATGGTGTCATCCCAATGGAAAGGTGGAATGTAGTCTTATAGCAAAATTCACCCAAGTGTATTCAAGTGACCCATTATTTTTGTTTCCTGGTAACATAATTTATGAGATAAACTTCGAGCCATTGGATCATGCTCTCATTTTTCCCATAATTCTGATGGTGATAGCTCATACTAAGGTTCAAACTTGTTCCAACCAGCTCAAACAAAGTCTGCTAGAAAGCACTAGTGAATTTGCTATCTCAGTCACTTATTATAGTATTGGGAAGACCATGCAATCTGAGCACTTATTTAAAGAAAAATGAAACAACTTGACTATATGTAATGGTTGATTTGAAAGTAAAAATGTGAGAAAATTTAGTAAATCTATCAACCACTACAAAAATACTATCCTTGCCTTGGGATTTGGGAAGCCCGGTGAAGAAGTCCATGGATACACTTTCCCACTTTTGTTCTAGAATTGGCAGGGGTTGAAGGAGGATAGCATGATGAGAGTACTCAAATTTATTCTATTGGCATGCAGTACACTCCCTTACATGTCTCAACGCATAATTTCTGAGGCCCTTCCAGGTGAACCTCTCTCACACCTTCAGGTAAGTTTTCAAGAACCCAGGGTGGCCCACCATTGGTGCATTGTGAGAAACCTCCAAAGTATTTTACTTTAAGTTCTATCCGAGAACTAAAAAACTTAAGTCCTTATAATATGTGACATCATTAAGAACTTTGTAAGAATCATCATAAATCATCCCATCCAACACTTCACAAGCAAACTAGTTCTTAGAATATTCAATAGCTAGCTGTACTTTCCAATCAGTTGGGACTTGCAGCAGAGAAAAAGTAGACTTCATAGAGATTGCATCGGATACTACATTCATATTACCCTTTTTATACTCTATGTCAAAGTCATAGGACTAAATTGTTCTTACCAATTTCTATTGTCTACCGTTCAACTCCTTTTGGGTTAGAAAGTGCCTCAAACTATTGTGATCATTCCTCACTATGAACTTGCCTCGCACCAGGTACAGTTAGAATTTGACCAAATAATGCATGATGAATAGAATCTATTTTTCATATATGGAATAATTCCTCTCATGTGGCTGCAAATTTCTTCTCTCATAGGAAATGGGATGCTTATTCTGCATAAAAAATGCTCCAATTCCTTCCCGCGAGGCATCACATTCAATTATGATGGACTGAGTGAAATTAGGAAGTGCAAGTACTAGGAAGCTACTCATTACTTCCTTCATCAGTTGAAGGATTTTTCAGCTTCCTCTAACCAACAGAAATCTCCCTTCTTGGTGAGATCTGTCAAAGGGGATGACAGGTTAGAAAATCCTTTAACAAAGTTTTCGTAGTAGGTGCGTAAACCAATGAATCCCCTCAATTTAGTGTTGTTATTTGGGCTTGAACATTCAAGTATAGCCTTGATATTCTCCATATTCACCTTGAATCCTTCTTTCCCAATTATATGACTAATATAGAGGATCTCAATCAACCCAACACACACGTAGACAGTTTGGCATAAAAAGTCCGTTCTGCCAAAATTGTTAGAACATTGTCCAACTAGTGCAGATGCTCTTCCCATGTCCTATAGTAAATCTGAATATCATCAAATAATACAAGGACATAGTTACACATTGCTTACTAAAAATTCTATTCATGCAGGATTGGAAGGTGGTCGGTGCATTGGTCAAGCCAAAAGGCATGACAAGGAACTCAAAATGCCTATAATGGCATCGAAAAGTTGTTTTCTAGATGTCTTCCTCCCTCATCCCAATTTCATGGTATACTGAGTGAAGGTATATATTGGAAAAATACCTTTCTCCATGCATCTCTTCCATCAACTCATCAATACTTGGGATAGGATATCTGTTTTTTATGGGCTTCTTGTTCAGGGCCCTATAATCAATGCACATGCACATTGTTCTCTCTTTATTTTTAAATAGGACCACTAATGATGCAAAGGGACTTGAGCTTGGTCTCCTGAATATGAACTCAAGAATCTCCTTGATTTTATTCTCAATATCATCCTTGAATATTTTGGGGTGCTTGTAAGGATGGTTCTTGATAGGAAGTGTGCCAACTTCCAACTCAATTCTATGTTCAATGCCTCTGTCATGTGGCCTTCTATGTGGGAGGTACTCAAATAATTTCTTGTGATTTTGTAGCATCCTTTTGATGTCTTCTGGATGATGTCAGACATCTATGGTAGTTCCTTTAGTTTTTATTAGGAATTCGATAGCCCACTCAACATCATCATGCCTCAATATAGATCTCATACTGTGAGCATAGACTACTTGTTTTGGGTAGGTGTTGATACCCTTCGAAACTATTTGCTTCCCATCTAGATGTTTGAAGCTCATTTGTGGTATTTATTAATTCATTGAATGTTCCCCAATGGCATACAACCATTTTACTCCCAACACAATATTTCTATCAGCAACATTGACAACATAGAAGCTGTGAGTCACAATGTAATATCCAATTGTCATTTGCAACTTTGGAATCCATCGATTACACTCCATAGTGTTGTTTCCAGGAATGAGGAAAGTGAATCCTTCAAAGAATTTTGTTTGTATGAATGAAATTATGGGTGTCACCCCCATCGATCAAAACTAATACTCTTTGTCCTTGCACTACCCCTTTGAATCTCAAGGTATGAAAGCGGGGAACTCCACTCAATACTGCAATTTTGTTGTCTACTGGTGGTGGCTTCTCCTCCCCTGTTTTTTCATAGGCATCATCTTTTGGTGCTACTTCATCAACCTTTTCCTCCTCACTTTCTAAAGATACCTGAAGTAATATTCTTTCCCCTTATCACATTTGTGGCCTAGAACCCAAGGTTCCTAACAAGATAAGCATAGATTCTTCCTCCTTAATTCATCCTGTGAACTTTGTATGAGTATTATTTCTTGGTTGGGGCAGCCACATTTCTAAAAGGAGGTCTTTGATTCTGAAATTTTGTAGGTATATTAGTATTGGGAGGATACCTTGTTCTTGGGATGGCATCTTGCAGATCACTTGTTCTACTCACTGCCCCATGCAAAGTGGATGGTTTGTATGCCTTTACCAATACTTTCAAAGGATCGTCTAATCCTTCTATGAACAAAAGGATCAAGTGAGATTCATATATGTCAGTGACCATCACTGCTAGCTTCTGGAACTCATAGTTGTATGCTTAAGAAGTTCTGGTTTGTTTCACATGCGCTAGCTCCCTGAAAGATATCTCAGGGTCTCTCCTATCAAATATTTCTACTAACCTTCTGGTGAAGTATTGATAGGAATTTAATTGATCATGGCCTAATGTATTCATTACATGAAACTACCAACCATTGGCCTATCCTTCCAATTTCAAGGTTTCCATTCTGATGGCATCCTTTTAAGCCATGAGATTTAATTGAAAATAAGTGTCTAGTGTTTGCACCTAGGAGCTAGCAATACATTTTGAAGATCCATAAAAAAAGGTCAGTGAGATCTTACCAATGGTTCTCTACAACTCAAAATTATGATTTGGAATTCTTTTATGAATTCTGGATTTAACCTTATCTTGACAATATCAATAGTATTTGAAGGTCAAATGCCTTTTGAACTCTTCCCTAAAGGAAATATAATCAACGAGTGGAACATCTAATGGCGCTACTACATTAAATTGCAATTCTGGTTCTTCAACTTTCTGCTCAAGAAACTTGGGAAAAGTAGGCCTTATCACATATTTGAAATCTTGTGGCCTATTATGTGGCCCATTATTTGATAATATTTTCTCCTTGAATAACTTCTTCTCCTCAAAATGAGAACCACTACTACTGCCTTCACCCTCTTTCTTGTCCACCAATCTAGAAAAGATGTCTCTGGTTTTTGTTTTCACTTGGGAGAATCTCTCCATCACTTTCAGCAAGTTCTATGCAAACATATCCTTCTTCTCTTCTCGGTTTATTTCACCTTCTACCATACTGGATTTACCTCCTTGAATATCATCTTGTGTAGATTTCATTTCTTCTTCTACTGAACTTTCTTCTTCTGAGTCCTTGTTCTTGAATGTTGGATTTATTCTTAGAGTCATGAAAGAAAAAATAAGAGAAGGTTCAGAGGACCATGATCTGATACCACTGTAAGATCCTTTGTACTAATTACAAGGATACTCTATTGACTTCCAATAACCAAAACATAAATTAACTCATACATAAACTTGTTAACAAAACTAGATGTAGGAAAACTAGTCTTGGACACTGGTAGATTTCCCCAAGGTTTATTAATTGAATTATTGAGGGTCTACAAAATATGAAAGGGTGTGTGCACCAGAAAGGATATCATATTCAAGGAAAAAAAAATTCCTATGCACAATGTACTAGGGATATTTATGCTTCAACTATAGTTACAGTTGGAGTCCCCACAAGGTTGTCTGGGAACCCAACATATGCATACTAAACTAATTCATTCACACTTGAAATTACCTGAGAGTTGATATCAGATATTAAACCCCAAATTTCATGATGGACAAGAGTTTCTGAGAATTAAGGAATATTTGGTTGAGTTTGGAGGTAAAAGGAGAAAGTGCACTAGGTTGGAAAACTGAGCTAGTTGTCTTCTAGGCTCTCCCAAACATTATGAGAGGGATATGAATAATCAGGAACATGATTGGAGGGTATTTATCATGGTCTTAAGAATAAATTATGACTGATATAATATAAATTTAACACCCATAAATATTTTTATAACATTTACTGCAAAACTAGTTGGAAAACAATGTCTAAAGAACAAGTCTTGAAACAAATAAATTCAAACAGTCTCTAAGGATTTCTAATTCCACTTTTGAAGTACATTATGTCTCAGATATGAACTTATGAACATCAGAAAACCAAAATCAATATTTTTGAGCAACAATTGTAAGCACTTTGACTTCATAATTCTTAGAGAGTCTCTATTACATAAGATTCTTACAAAATCCAATGTAGAAGAATGCTAAGAAGAGAAGAAGAGACAATATCTTCACTGGATATGAAATAAAGATTACTAAATAGTATATGGATTCTCATGGAATGCGCAGCAAGCTTCAGGAGCTACTCATGGGCGCATTTACTAGACTGAATCTCCTCCTCAATAAATCTCTTTAACTGCACTCGAATTAATGATATATCTGGATGGCTTGGATTCTTCAATGATGGGTTGATACTAGCATGTATATTAGAATTCAATAGATTTGTATCGGATCATGAACGAACTAGAACATAAACATTGCATTGAGCGCATCTCCCAAGCTTGGTTGAGGCACATCACTCAACCTTGAGATGCAAAGCTCTCAGACACTAAGAAAATTGGCGAAAAGATGTGAGAGGAGTACATTGGGATTCTTTTATAGGCCAATTTAGCTTCATGAGAAAGGAATTAGCACGTGTGAGGATGAGTGTTCCTTCCTTGGGAGAATTAGCCGCATCTCTTGCTTTGTGCAACTTCCTTGTTTTGTGCAACTTCCTTGCTTTGTGATTTCTTCTTCTTTTAGGAATTGAAAAATCCTTATATTTGTGGATGTTTCCTGCTTTTCAAACTGGATGCTTTTCTGCACTTTCCTTCTTTTTTCACTTTCCTGCATTATGTTTTTTCCTGCTTTTCATTTATTTTTCCAGTTTCCTTCTTTTTTTATTGTCGCCTTTCTTTTATTTGCCTTCTTGATGTTTCTATCTTTTTCATATGAGTGGGTGAGGTCCACCTTATCCTCACGCATTCTCCTAGCCATGTGAACATCACCACTTTTCCAAAGATGAAATATTAGTGATAATTAAATTTATTGCAAAATACTTCAAATATTAAAATTATTAAATTTTAAATACTATAGGCCTTGTACCAAAACTTATCCCAAATAATTAATTATTTCCAACTTAATTTTTCTTCCTAGACCCTTATAGATTGGAGGGTCCAAGACTTGACCAAGTGGCCACTAAGGAAGGGACATGACATTCAACCTATTAAAGTATAAAATCATCCTTTGGATTCCGTCATCAATTTATCAAGCTAAGTGCACAATTGATTTTAGAGGTGATATTGGAGATATAATATTGCTATGTACCACAAATTTTGATCGCTAAATCATTACATATTTAACGTTTAAATATTTCAAATTTTTCTGCAATATTTACCATAAAGCACTTTTTGTATTTGGCATCTTTGGAAAACCTTATTCTAAGTTGTGACAGTCACATCAGATCCAATAGAAACTCCTCTAGAACTCTAGATAAGCCTTATACGAGGTGAGAGACTCACACATTTTGGATGAATCCTTGTATTGTGTTTTGTCTTGGCCCTAGTCTATGCTCGTACCTAGGGGTAATTGCTTGGGGTGTCCACTTAGAAAATTATGCTTGAGCTATAGCTTAATGAGCATTGTATGCTCTATTGATTTTTGAAAAGAGGGTTACAACACTAGATATTGGCACATGCGAGATGTTCACATGGCATTTGTGAATGGTTTACAATTGTATTTTTTTTTGTGTATTAATTTTATTATATGTTTTTTGTGTCTATAAATTTTTTTATATATACGTAATAAAAAAATATAAATAAACAAAATGTATTGACGATGATGAGGTTAGTAATTAGGATAATTGAAGACGATGATGTCATTGGCGATGACGATGATGAGGTTAGTTAGGAGTAATGACTATGATGTTGTTGAATATAGTGATGATGCCAATGAAAATGATGAGCAAGCCAATGGAGATGGTGATGATGATGATGATGTTGATGGGGTAATGGGATTATATATTTTTGGTGTTAAAAAAATACACAATTTTTTTTATCGTCATTGTCATCTCATTCATAATTTTCATTTGAAAGATACCTAACCCCTATAATCATTGTCATCATCACCCCTATTACATCATCATCATAACCATCATTATCATTTTCATTTTCATCATCACCATCATTGTCATTTTCATCATCACCATCATCGTCATCATCATGATGATCGTTGTCATCATGACGATGATGAGCATCATCATTATCATCATTATCATCATCATCATTATCATCATCATCATCATCATCATCATCATCATCACCATACTCATCATCATCATCGTCATCATCATGATAATTGTCATTGTCATCATTATTATAATCATCATCAACAACATCATCGTCATCATCAACAACATCATCGTCATCAATAATATCATAATTATCATCATCGCCACCCTCGCGAAAATCATCGTTAATTAGCATCACCACTGCCATCATCATCATCTTCATCATATTTTTCATCATAGATCCTCCGACTTGAACCCTATCCCATATATCAATTATCCTATAACCTTTATAAACCATTAAACTAACATATATAGCTACTCTAATCCCTAATAATCGATATGTAACTCTTCTAACCACTCACACCTTATATGCTTTTACTACTATGACCCTTATAATTATCCTTAATATCTAGTATTTATCCAATGTAATCCATAACCCCTTACCATTACCAGTAGTTTTAATGCATAAGCCAAATATTTTTATAACCCTATAACCCATATTATTGCTAACATATAATCCATATAACTCCAAATAGCTAATTCCTAGAACCCCTAACCACTATCATATTTTAGGTCCCTCTCACACTTTGAAGAGACAAATTGCAGTCTAAGCATGAGAAAGGTATGTTAGGATATTTCAACACTCCATCCTTTGTTAGTTTTTTTCATCATTTAATTCAATAGATCTAGGATGTTAACTGAAAGAGAAACATGTACAACATATCAAGCATAAGAGACAAGAGACAAGAGACACAAAACATTTCACCGGGGAAAACTAAGAAGGTGAAAAACCCCGCGACTTCCTTAGAGATAGAATAAGCATTAATACAAGGATACCAATGATCAAACCCAAGAGATAGATATTTTCAGTAGCATGCTCCTCCTCCACTTGTGTGCACTCCTCATCTCTCTCACTAATGCGAAGTGAGTGAAGAATAGAATGTGTAAAATGAGAGAGACACACTCTCTATTTATACACTAACTTTCACTTGACCTTTACTCAACCAAGTTAGCCTCAACTTAACCACTTAACATAATGCTAACTAGGAAGACCCCTACTAGAGTGGTCTAATAACCCATTGACCCACATGACTCATTGTTGGCCCGAATTTGCAACCAGACTTAGTGCTATGGGCACCTGCTAACTAGTAGCAGCAATTTCAATAGAATTAAACAAGAAACTAATCTAAACAAAACTAACCATGGATCTATGCAAGAATATAAGCAAATAATGGAAATATTTTAAAAACAAGAACAAGAAAATGCGGAAAGAATAAATTTGTATTTAAAAATGGGGGCAAGCTAATGCTTGCAATAGTAATACCTCCAATGGTGAAGGTTGATGTAGAGCAACTCCCAAGATAAGTAACTCCAAGCTCCAAGAGGTCTCCTTCTCCAAGGTTGCTAACAATGGCCAAAATACTCAAGGGAGATTTCGGCAGCATGAGGATGAGATAATGGATGGATGTGAAATGAGGAGCCCCTACGACCTTTTTATAGGTTTTGATGGTGGGGAATACCATTTGTGGTTTTGTGGAAACCAAATGGTATTGACCAACATGGTTTAGGTACTTTTCCCTCCTTTTTTCTTTTTTGAATAAAATTAATATTTTTATTCCCTTTTTAATATTTTTGGGAATTTGGACCCTTTTTTAGGGTTTTTTATGCTTTTTAGGAAAAAATAATTTTTTTTAGTGGGAAAAGGGGTGTACTCAGGTCTTTTGGTGACCTTTTGTTGGTTTCAGAGGCTCAGATGGTGAAAAAGTGGACAAATGGGTCATGTGAATAGGGAAATGAGCTAGTGAGCACTTTTTGGGTGTTAACAGATTGCCCCCTGATGTGTGAGGGCAGGAGCTCATCGTATGGCCGATAGACATCATAGTTCTTTTGTCTTTTTTCTGGGGTTTTAGGGGAGAGAAGAGATCGGTTGGAGACTGGATCCACGGCCCTTGGAAGCTGCAAAAACAAAAAATATTACATGGCCTCAATATGAATGAGGTATAATCTCTGATAATGGACGAGGTGGGCATTCCCATGCTCGTATCAAGACATATACATAACAATTAGTCCCAAGAAGGGGGATCTAATACATAAGGAATCTACTTGTACATCATAATGGTCCAGGGGGGACATTATTTTGGGATATACTCCTGATCATAACTGATCTCAATAACTGATACACTGGAATAACTGATGAACTGCTGAAACTGAAAGTGTCCAACATCTGTAGGGACTCAAAGACTATGAGTCATCTCGGAGAATTACTGTAACTGTATACTCAAGGGAGTATGAAACTGGGGTACATTTGAATATCGTCGCCATGCGCAACCCAGATATCTATAGGAAAAGTATAACTGGTTGTGTCCATATGTAGACTCTCAAATGTGGAGGAGTCAGGTGGTATCCGGGGTCTTCGACTACTAACTGAACGGACCGATGCCCTGTGCGAGTCTCAACGATGCGATCAAGGTGTTGAAGTCGAGCATGTGAGAAACAACCATTTGGAGAGGCACTAAGGGCTCTTCCTGAAATGATTCGTAGGCACTCATCATAAATGGTGATGAGTCTAAGACATAGGGACCTCTAGGTCTATCCTCTGGAATAAATGTGGTTGTCGTGGACAGAGGGAGACCAGCAACTAACAAGGCAATGATTTTTTCTTGATAGGAGCACGAGGTGTAGAACTGAAGTGTTGTAGTACTGATGGTAGGACTGTCATACTTGTGGGGATGGGAAATAACTGGGTGAAAAAGTGGGTAGACTCAAACTTCTTGTGTTCAGAGCATGATGACATGGTTGACCTGGCAACGTAGGGAACTGACTTGTAGGTGTGGGGATCATTGCTTTGATTGACTGAATGGTATATATTGACTCTTGGGGGGGGGAGGATGAGCTGATAGGTGCTGTCGAGGGCTTTTCAAGGTGACATACTGCAGAATACTCTGAACAAAGGCGACCAATCATGGGGAAGCTGTCATATGAGTAGATGTGATCTGTCGTGGCGCCAAGAGGCACCATTGATTCCTTCTTCATAGTTTTAATGAGCTCCAAGAAGGGATAAAAGTGTGCTCTGAAATGGTACGGTCCTGTGGATTTTGTGAGCCCAGGACGGCTCATGCTCATGGTTGCTTTCATGTTTAGAGAGTCTGAAAACGGTAAGTGGACTCTGTTGGTGTTCTTTTTCGTAGTTTAGTCTCCAAGGCCCCAAAAAAACATAAAATTATGCAGATGGAGAACTCTTCTAGCCGATGTGACTAGAGTATTCCTTTTTCGTAATTAGTCTACAAGGTCCGGAAAAGGGGTAAAATTATACCAGGTAGACGCCCTTTCAGATACGTTTAACAAGCATGAAAGGAAGCAAGGTTGCTCGGCAATCTTTTCATTGTTTTAGGAGTTAGAAAAGAGCTTAACAGAAACTCCCTAAGTGCCTTTTTCGTAAAAGGGGTTGCTCGGCCCGAAAAAGGGATAAAATAATACCGAACAAAGAGGGATTGATGGGAGCGAGAAAAAGGTCTCAAGCGTCATCATGTGTGCGGGATACTGGATCCGGTGACATACAGATTGTCCAAAGGAGGCTACGACCAATGTGGCGCACAAACCGAGGTAATGAGAGGGCGTGGGAAAAATGCCCGAAAAATCTAAAGGTGAGAGCGAGAAATGATCTCAAGCATCATCACAAGCGCGGAAAACTGAATCCGGCGATATAAGACACTTCGAAAACGGAGAATGGCTGATGTGGCATGCAAACCGAGGTGACGAGGGGGCATGGGAAAAATGCCTGGAAAATCTAAAGGTGAGAGCGAGAAATGATCTCAAGCATCATCACGAGTGCGGAAAACTGAATCCGGCGATATAAGGCACGTCGGAAATGGAGAACGGCCGATGTGGCACGCAAATCAAGGCCACGAGGGGGGCCAATAAATGGTCAAAAAATGGACCCCGTAAAAACGGGAAAAGGAAGGAACCTGCATGAAGTTCTTGCTGTGCTGATTCCAACGGTACCAACGGTTTGAAAAATGGACTTCGTATGATACCACAATGGTTGTTTGAAAAATGGCAGAATTTCTATAAATAGGGCGTGGGGCCCAAATGACGTGTCATTGTTACGTGCGAGTTTGGCAGAACAGTTACAGCTATTTCTCGATTTCCGGGAGATTTCACCGTTGGTTTTCGATTCTGCGAGTTTCAGGTAACTCTATTTGCTTTAGCCTTTTCAATTATGTCTTTTTTGTTTGGCGGCAGGCCCCCGAAGGCCGCGAAATTCCATGTTGACCCTCCAACGTGGAATATCGCGGGTTTTGGGTCTATTCCCGCGATGAACTGCGCGGGTTTCAGGCTGATAGCCGCGATGTTCATCGCGACTGTGAGGTTGGAACCCGCGATGTTCATCACGAGTTCATGGGAGATAGTCGCGATGTTCATCGCGACTGTCTGGCCAATATCCGCGATGTTCATCGCGGGTTTTAGCATGGAGGCCGCGATGGTCATCGCGGGTTTTAGCATGGAGGCTGCGAAGGTCATCGCGGCTTTTGTTGGAAAAGCCGCGATGGGATTTTTTCAAAAAATTTTGTGCTGGGGCTAAAAATTTCTTCTGTTTGCTGGCAGGATGTTGAGGAGACCATTATCCTCATGGTGAGAGCGAGAGATCGATGATGATCTGATGGAGAAGATTCAGACTGATCCAGGGGTGCGACAGACTCTGGTTGTGAGCGGACTTTTGAAGTCGCTCAGATCCCACATATTCGTTTAGTGAGACGGCTCCTGAACAAGCTGGTGAGTTGGTGGGTTCCGGCGGAGGGTGCTTTCATTATTGGGGGTGAGAGGTTAGAGATCACCCTCACGGATGTCTATTTTCTGACTGGGTTGCCTCGTTTGGGGGAGGTGGGCGATCTCTTGCCGAGGATCCCGCCGGGTGTAGATATGGAGGATTTGTTACAGACCTTCTGTGTTGATGATGCTGTATTGCAGAACAGCTCTTTTAGTCTGCGATCCCTACGTGAGTGGGATATGCGGGCTGTTGGGGCATGTGTTCTGCGGATCTTGGGTGTTGCTACGCCACATCGTTTGTCTGGGGGACAAACGATGTTGGTGGACTCTATTCTTCGGGGGACTTATTATGCCTGGGGGCAGATGTTTCTGGTTGGTGTCCGGAGAGATCTGGACAAGGCCAGTCGAGAGGGAGGGGAGTTCTGTTATGCCTCCTTTCTATGCTATTTTTTCTTTGAGCGGTTGCCGACCTTACGACCGCGGGTACCCATTTGTGCTGGTCTGGTGAGTGAGCCTCGCATGATGTGGTGGGGGCAGATGATGCCTTGTGGTGGCGGTGGTGTCCGTGGTTTCTTTACGAAGGATTTTTATGAGCAGTGGGAGCAGATGCCCCTGCTGATTGAGGACTACCCCTATGCCGGCATGGACTATCGAGGCGACCCAGAGATTCCTCATGCCCCAGGACAGGCCTGGAGTTTAGACGGTATGTTTTTTGTTTTATTTTATACTATATCATGTGTTGTTTGATTTATCATCTATGATTATAGTTGGATAGTATGTGATGGCTTACATTCTTTGTGCAGATGTTGGTCCAGTGCCACCGGCTGACTACATGGCTCGTCAGGGGCGGGCGATGGTGGTTGCAGTGGTACCGCCTCCACGCGGTGGAGGATTTGCGGCTCGTGGGCGAGGGGTTGGCCCTCGAGATGACGCCATAGAGGGTGTCAGACAGACCTTCGACAGGATCCTAGCTGGACTCCCCGAGGATGGTTGGAGAGACCTGGATCGTGATATTTTGGAGGGTTGCTTCGGTGCACCGCCTGAGTGGCGGTCGCTCTTGTTGAGGACAGCGGTGTTTGTGGCAGAGCACAGGGACGGTGGACGAGCTCATCCGGCAGGGCCGGATGAGAGGAGGATACATCTACGGGATGATCCAGTGGGGCCGACACAGCGGAGAGTTCGGGCTCGCCATGACCCGGCGGGGCCAGCGGAGGAGGAGCCGGAGGAGCCTAGGGATCCTAATGAGTAGATGATATTGTATCTGCCCCCAAATGCTGATGAGCATATGGCGAAGCATTTTTATACGATTGATGTATTTTTTGTATATCGGGTGTTGAGGGCACCTATGACATGTTGACTATTATGGTTTATATATATATGTGTATATATATTTGGATTTATTGTCGTGTATGCACGTGGATGCAGTATTTTGTTATTTGTATATGCCTGTGGAGGCTCATGTTATGCACGTGGATGCATATTTTGGTTATGACATGATGTGATTGGTGTGCCAGTCAAGGACATTGTTGGCCATATGGTCTGCTACACTATTGAGGTGTCTTGGGACATGTGTGAACGAAATGGATTCAAACTGTCTAACCATTTGTTTAGTAGGCAGGAATTTTCTGAAAAGACAGGGATCGCGTACCTGGTAATCATTGTTGAGCTGGGAAACCAGGAGTTGTGAGTCCAAGAAAACGTTGAAGTGACGGATGCTCATTTGGAGAGCTACGGCCAGGAGACCCGTCACGGAATCGTATTCAGCTTGGTTATTGGTGGCGGCACCTAAACATACTTCATCAATGTGAATTAACTCATGTGAAGGGGAGTATATTACCCAAGTTGCGGAGGCGAGATTGGGAGACCAACGGCTTGCACCATCAGCGAAACCGACATAGCAGAGTGGAAGAGGATCCATCTGTGGTCATGCAGAGAAAAAAAAATATTTAGGTTTTTTGAATTTTTTGTGAAAAAAGAAAGTAAGCCTATACTAGAATGGACGATGGAAGCCAAAAGTAACATGCCCGAATGATCTTCTGGGCGGTGGCCATGCTGGAGAAATGGCCTCTGCAGGCACCGCTATGACAATCATTGAGGACTTGTTCTGCCTCACCATGGGATAGGCAGCGGCGTAGGATGGTATCAACACCGCGTCGGTAAAGTACATGCCCTAACAAGAGGTATCTGGGGGCATGGTGTCGTATGCAACGGCGTCCGTCACGATCGATGTTTGGTCAAAATTTTTGTGTGTGGAGGTAAATCAAAATGTCTCCGTACCATGGGTCGTCAGATGAAGATTTGTTCGTCAATCAGATCCGTTTGGATAGCGGGTGATGACGAAGAGGACGGGAGGTCGGTGATGAGGTGAGCAAGCGGGAGGGCTTTGGTGCTTTTAGGAGTTCTGAAAGTAAGGTCATATTCCTGGAGGATAATGACCCATTTAGCAACACGACCTTGTAGGGGTCGCCGGGTTAGGAGATATACCATAGGGTTAGAATCGGCCACAACCGTGGAATGAATGAGTAGAATGTAGTGCCGCAATTTTTGTATGGAAAAGACTACAGCTAGGGCTAATCTTTCCTCGTATGGGTAACGTAGGGGTGGGCCAGACAAGGTCTGGCTGACGTAATAGATCACATGCTCTTGGTGAGAGGCATCCGGTGCTGGGATGGGGTCCTTTAACCAATCGACCTTAGTGGGTATGAAATCTTTTGATTCGACCGATAGCTGGTTGGATGCGGTGGATGTGGATGCTTCCGGGAGGAAGTACGAGTGATGATGCATATCATCCCAAGGGTAGTCGGGTTCAGTAAGTGTCTCCAAAATTTTCTCATCAGTATTGAAGTAGTCAGACCATAAATCAAGGGGTTCTGGTTTGAAATTTTTTGAAATCATATAGATTGTATTGACTTCTTCAGACGAGGATGATGGCGGGGGGTAGATCTCCTCGATGAGGGGAGGAGATATCTCCAAATCGACGTTGTTTAACTCGTACAATGCTGCTCTATAGTCCGGGAGATCAGGACAATGGTGAGAGTAGTGGACGTACACACTACATATGGCACAAGGATGGTTGGTGCGTAGTGATCTGTCGCGAGGCTGAGGAGGTGGCTCTAGTCTAACTACTGGGATGCTGATGTCATCGTCTAACATATTCATATGATCTTGGAGCGCTCGTAACTGTGGGCATTGATGAGTTATATGGCCTATCTCATTGCACAACGAGCATTTAGGAGGAGCTCAAAACACGGGTGGGGGTTTTACTGCCTTAGTAGGTGGTATAGCAGTGTACGGTTGTGGACCTCTGCCCCCAATGGGCTTGACGAGAGGAGGAGGATTCATTGACGATGAAGGGATTGTGACACCAGGAGGAGGTTTCATTGACGCCGAAGGGATTGTGACACCAGGAGGAGGTTGAGTAGTGGTAACAATAGGTTGTACCAGTTGGAAGATGACGTTTGGTGTCGGAGGTAGACTGGGAGGGGGAATGTACCACACGGGTAATCCCAAGGTTAAACCGGGGAGACTAAGGGTAGCCATAACCGGGGAACTTACCACGCCCGAGGGAGGGAATAGGAAGGGGATAGTGTGAATAGGTGTAACGCCAATGTGACTAGGTACCAATGGTGGTTTAGGAAACAAAGGCGGTTGATTGTTGGATGTTTGTAGATTGTGGGAAAGAGTACATAGGTCAGATACAGCGGTCGCGGCTGGTGGGGGTGGAATAGATTGAAAGGTTGAGGTCATCGACGTATCTGAGTAAAGTCCGGGTCCCACAGAAGAAACAAAGGAAGTGGTTGCACTAGAAACGAGTTGTTCAACCATGGGGAGAACATTTTCAGGTGCTGCAGGGGCATTGGGATCATAGTAGGTGAGTTGGTCTATTTTGACCACGCGTCCCTCATGGGGGAACATCATGGTATGAAAAACGGATGAGGCAACTGCTTTCATGGCATACATGTAGCTGTGGCCAAGTAAGAGGTTATAATCGAGTTGGGCATTAATGACCTCTATATCGATGAGCACAGTTTTACCACCCAACTGGACGGGGACATTGGGTAGTAGACCTTGGGGTTGAGCTGACCGACCGTCGTAGGCCCGCAATGCAGTGGTGGATTGCTGGAGAGTAGGTGATCCCAACTTCTTCCAAACGAATGTGGACATGACGCATGTAGAGGCACCCTCATCGATGATACATCGATGGATGACAAGATTCCGAATGGAAATAGAAACTTGGACTACTATGGTGGAAGGCAGACGTGGTTTGGACTGGTCCAAATCAAAGGTCATCAATTTCGAATCATTTGGGTCAATCAGCCCAATGGCGAAAAGTAAAGTCTTGCGTTGCGTAGGACAGTTTTCAAGACTTCTAACGCAGACATGGCTGCGAGAGACTGAGCTAAGTCATCGACGATGTTGTAATTTGATGCAGCCCATGCATTGGGGTTGTCGTTGATACGGCGAAGTGGGAAGCGAGATGCTTTAGAAGCACCATCGAGTGGAAACGGGGGTATATGTAACGTCTGATCTGTGGGATGAGCGTTAGTATCTTTATCGGCGGGGGGGGCTTAGGAGGTAGAGCCATACTGGTTCCGACGGGTTTGGATGTTGACATCGGCAGTTGACATCATCAACAAGTGGTGTGTACCTGAATCAAACATTGGTTGATCAGGAGCGGTGTAAGTGATTTGATGTTGTGGCACGTTGCCCTGTGGGGGAGCTAATGGCTGAGTGTTCACCACTCCTTGTGTTGGAAAAGGGTTTTGTAGCACCAAATGTTGATGTTGTGGTGGTGGAGGGTTGGGTGGTGGCTGAGGAGCCGCATGTCCTTGACTATGGGCATCGTCAGTCCAGATTTGTCGAGCTCGCTCCAAATGTGGGCAAGCGTGTGTATAGTGTCCATATACCCCGCAAATAGAACAAGGATGGTTTGTTCGCAAACTAGGATTTTTGGCTTGCTTGGGTGGCCGATCAGGGTTCTGATGAGTAGGTGCCGCGTTATTGTTTTGTGGAGGATGGGGAGGTTGTGGACCTTGGTTATTGTGTTGGTTATTACCGCGGTTACGTCCTCTTCCACGATTTTGTTGCCCACCCTGGTTGCGTTGGTTATTTTGGTATTGGGGCTGATTTTGCTGTGCATATACCTTCCCTTGAGCATTAGGGGGATTTTGGGGAGCCGCAGGTGCAGGAGCAGGTTGCGATGGATAATATGCTGGTGGAGCTGGAGGTGGTCCAGTTGCCTGTTGGGGTTGTTGGTACCCCTGACCTATTGGATGCGTTGGATTAGCTGGTGCAGCTTGCTGTGGGTACTGCATCTGTTGTTGTGGGAAATGAATGGGGTTCTGTGTGGCAGGTTGATTATAGTATGTAGGAGGTACATATGCCAATGGCGCTTGCCCATAGCAATGTTGTGGACAAGAGGGTCCATCAGTGTGATGGGTCTGGTTTGCATGAGCGTAAGGAGTTGTCGCTCCAGAATTGGATGTAGCCCTAGAAAGGTCTGGGGTGTGTATGGTGCTTACCATGCTGAAAGGTTTAGCTTGCGGTGTGATTTGGCCAATAATTCCATCAGCGGCATGTGATGCCCCCGGTGCGTCACCGCGTGAAGAGTCGCCTCGTGGGGCGTCTGGTATGATTGTGTATAGATAACCCGACTAGGCGTAAATGAGATCAAACTGTTGGGCTTTGAGGATGGCCTCTTCTTCAGACTGGGGTCTTTCGGATGCCACATCCTTCGCAATGAGAGGGAGAAGGGATTTTAGAAACCAATCTAGGAAGATACGGTCGTCTAATTTGATTTTGTAGAGGCTTCGGCGTCGACACCACTCATGAGTGTGGTCAGTGATGTGGGTGGCCATGTTCTGTCTGCAAGACAGTAGGATCTCGACGCCCGCATCATAGCGGATAGGTAACTGAAAGAACTGCAGGAAGGTCGAGGCAAGGGAGGTGAAGGTGGCATGTGTCCCATGGGGCTGCTCGATATACCACTTGGCTGCAGAGCCAGTGAAGGTGCGCTGTAACAGACGGAGGCGGACAGAGTCGTCCACTATGGAGTTGGAGGAACACCATAGATGGAAGGACATGATATGGTTCTGGGGGTCCTCACCTGCCTTTCCCTCAAACTTAGGGATGTCAGAGGGGAGTTTGGTGGGCATGTGAGGCCACGCAGGATCGTGTCTGATAGGATCATTGGTGAGCCTGTCCAAGTCTGGAAATTTCAGACTTGCCATGTACAGTAGGCTAGCAGATGTAGTGACTGGGACTGGGACATGCCTAGTCATGGTGGTATGATGTAGGGGTCCAGTAGAGCCTAAAGGTATGCTAGGGATTGAAGGTATGTGCCCTCCAATAGGTGTGGTCTGGTGTGGGCCAGCGCTTCCAAGTGCAACATGGGTTACACTTGGGTTACGAATAGCAGTGGGGATTCCGGGGATAGGGTTTGTGGAAACCAGAGGGGGTGTGACCCCTATGTTGGGCATACCCATAACAGGTGGTGGCCCTGTGTTGGGAATTCCTAGAACAGGAGGTGGCCCTGTGTTGGGCATTCCTAAATGTGGAGTGTTGCCCATATTGGGCATACCCAGGGGGGGTGGTTGTTGCCATGGATGGCACCGCAGTAGAAGGGTCTGTGGATGTCTCACCTATGGTACTGGTAAATATTGGGTCAAATGGTGTTCCAGCCATAATGGTGGTTGGTGGTAATATAACGTAGTTTTTGGATTTTGCCTCAGAATCAGATGTGAAGTGAGGCATGTCAAAATCGGATGACTGTCTGGTTGACCGACGATGTGTCGAATCAAGGGATAAGGCTCTGCGTCTGTGACGTGGAGAGCCAAGTAGACTAAACTATGGGAGTTCGCCCTGAAGACAACGAGAGCGTCTAAAATTCTCAATGGTGAGAAATAAGTTTTGTGTAAAAAATCTGTTTAAGTATCAGGTGGTGATATATAAAAAAACTCAAAACCCTAATGCAACCAAGGGTGCAAGAAGGGGAGTGAAAATGAAGGCTCTCAGGCCAAAAAAAAATCAACCTCAAAAAAGACACTTATTCTAGCAGCTGTGCTACAATAAGTGGAGGGATGCAACAAATGGTCAGAGTACCAACATGCAAACAGATTCTAGAAACAATAGGTGTAACTAGACCAAAGGTGGGTTGAATCATGCAAACACCTAAATAAAAGTATTGTGAATCAACAAACAATATTCTCTGCAAGGTGATGAAATCCAAGTCAGACAATATGAGTGTTGAGACAACGGCTAGATATCCCCCTACCAGTAGGGACACCGGGTAGTCAATCCTAAAGAATGGCAACTAGGATACTCTGTTCATGACGCGTCGAGAAAAGGTAAATCTGTCGTTTGGTCCTTTTACCACAATTCCCCCATACAGGGATATCCCGAGAACTGCGAATGGTAGCCCTTCGGTTACTGAATGGATTTCGGTATTCCACTCAGGCTTCCGGAGCCATCCTCGCGACTTCAACCCTCCTAGGGGGGAGGCCTTCCCACAAACCGGTTGTGACCGCACCAATAAATACTAAGAGATTTTAGCTCCCTAAATGGACAACTTCTATGTCTCAGATGTAATAACTGAGGGGTGTTATTGGAACACCTATCCCCTCAATACTACCTAGCTACAAATTTCTTTTAGTGTTCCCCAAGTGGGGTTAAAAGTGTGTTGAAATTAGGGTAAGTTTTAAAGCTCAGTTCAATTAAGTGTTTGAGTGGGTGCACGTGTGGTATTGTAAACTGAACTTGAAAATTTTCAAAAAACAAAGGATCTTTTGAAAAATAAAAAAGCAAATATTTATGACTTTTTTCAATAAATGGAAATTAAATGCTTTGCAAAATCAACTCAAAAAACAAAGGATCTTTTGGATCATGAAAGAAAATAATAGACTTCTTTAAAGAAATAAATGGTTTTCTTTTGAAGGAAATTGCTAAGGGCAAGATTTTTAAAGAAGTAAACAGGAAATTTTTTTAACCTAGATAAACTGCAAAATAAGTCTTTATTTCACTTTCTTGAAAAATTTTAAAAAGACTTTCTAGATGGGCATTTAAATAGTAAAAAAAAATTCTATGGCTGTAAAATATGCAGAATTTAATACTGTAAAAATGTGCTATGTGGGCAGAAAGTACAGTAAAAAATTAATTTTTTAAACGATTCGGCCGAATGAAAAAATTAGCATCGCGGGTTCTGACAGAAAAGTCGCGATGGACCGCGCGGGTTTCTGTCACACAGTCCCGATGGACCGCACGGGATTTCGGCACACTGTCGCGATGTGCAGCGTGGAAAATGTCCGTGAAGCCGCAATGTGCATCACGCAAATAGGCCGGGAAGCCGCGGGGAACCGCACGGAAAATGGTCGGGCAGTCGCGATGTGCAGCGCGGTAAATGACCGCGAAGCCGCGATGTGCAGCGCTGCGAACAGGCTGCGAAGCCGCGGGGGATCGTTTGGAAAAAAGCCGAAAAGTCACGATGAGCCGCGCGACTGTCAGGCTGAAAACCGCGAGGCGAAAGCCGTGCGCGGAAGCCGAAAAATGAACCCAAAAATTGATAATTCCGGGCTGTTAATGGCAATAGATGGGGCCAAAAACTAGAGCAGCAATGGATCTACTGTCTAGGATGGCAAATCTATGGAGCTAAAGGTTAAAAACTAATAAAAAATTAAGATTGAAAGCAAAACTTGAGATCTATTTTTCTATCCCCAGCGGAGTCGCCAAAAACTGTTGGCCCGGTTTTGCAACCAGGCTTAGTGCTATGGGCATCTGCTAACTAGTAGCAGCAATTTCAATAGAATTAAACAAGAAACTAATCTAAACAAAACTAACCATGGATCTATGAAAGAATATAAGCAAATAATGGAAATATTTTAAAAACAAGAACAAGAAAATGTGAAAGAATAAATTTGTATTTAAAAATGGGGCAAGCTAATGCTTGCAATAGTAATACCTCCAATGGTGAAGGTTGATGTAGAGCAACTCCCAAGATAAGTACCTCCAAGCTCCAAGAGGTCTCCTTCTCCAAGGTTGCTAACAATGGCCAAAATACTCAAGGGAGATTTCGGTAGCATGAGGATGAGATAATGGATGGATGTGAAATGAGGAGCCCCTACAACCTTTTTATAGGTTTTGGTGGTGGGGAATACCATTTGTGGTTTTGTGGAAATCAAATGATATTGACCAACATGGTTTAGGTACTTTTCCCTCCTTTTTCCTTTTTTGAATAAAATTAATATTTTTATTCCCTTTTTAATATTTTTGGGAATTTGGACCCTTTCTTAGGGTTTTTTATGCTTTTTAGGAAAAAATAAATTTTTTTAGTGGGAAAAGGGGTGTACTCAGGTCTTTTGGTGACCTTTTGTTGGTTTCAGAGGCTCAGATGGTGAAAAAGTGGACAAATGGGTCATGTGAATAGGGAAATGAGCTAGTGAGCACTTTTTGGGTGTTAACAGATTGCCCCCTGATGTGTGAGGGCAGGAGCTCATCATATGGGCGATAGACATCATAGTTCTTTTGTCTTTTTTCTGGGGTTTTAGGGGAGAGAAGAGACTGGTTGGAGACTAGAGCCATGGCCCTTGGAAGCTGCAAAAACAAAAAATATTACATGGCCTCAATATGAATGAGGTATAATCTCTGATAATGGACGAGGCGGGCATTCCCATGCTCGTATCAAGACATATACATAACAATTAGTCCCAAGAAGGGGGATCTAATACATAAAGAATCTACTTGTACATCATAATGGTCCAGGGGGGACATTATTTTGGGATATACTCCTGATCGTAACTGATCTCAATAACTGATACACTGGAATAACTGATGAACTGCTGAAACTGAAGGTGTCCAACATATGTAGGGACTCAAAGACTATGACTCATCTCGGAGAATTATTGTAACTGTATACTCAAGGGAGTATGAAACTGGGGTACATCTGAATATCGTCACCATGCGCAACCCGGATATCTATAGGAAAAGTATAACTGGTTGTGTCCATATGTAGACTCTCAAATGTGGAGGAGTCAGGTGGTATCCGGGGTCTTCGACTACTAACTGAACGGACCGATGCCCTGTGCGAGTCTCAACGATGCGATCAAGGTGTTGAAGTCGAGCATGTGAGAAATAACCATTTGGAGAGGCATTAAGGGCTCTTCTCGAAATGATTCATAGGCACTCATCATAAATGGTGATGAGTCCAAGACACAGGGACCTCTAGGTCTATCCTCTGGAATAAATGTGGTTGTCGTCGACAGAGGGAGACTAGCAACTAACAAGGCAATGATTTTTTCTTGATAGGAGCACGAGGTGTAGAACTGAAGTGTTGTAGTACTGATGGTAGGACTAGCATACTTGTGGGGATGGGAAATAAATGGGTAAAAACGTGGGTAGACTCAAACTTCTTGTGTTCAGAGCATGATGACATGGTTGACCTGGCAGCGTAGGGAACTGACTTGTAGGTGTGTGGATCATTGCTTTGATTGACTGAATGGTATATATTGACTCTGGGGGGGGGAGGACGAGCTGATAGGTGCTGTCGAGGGATTTTCAAGGTGACATACTACAGAATACTCTGAACAAAGGCGACCAATCATGGGGAAGCTGTCATATGAGTAGATGTGATCTGTCGTGGCCCCAAGAGGCACCATTGATTCCTTCTTCGTAGTTTTAATGAGCTCCAAGAAGGGATAAAAGTGTGCTCTGAAATGGTACGGTCCTGTGGATTTTGTGAGCCCAGGATGGCTCATGCTCATGGTTTCTTTCATGTTTAGAGAGTCTGAAAACGGTAAGTGGACTCTGTTGGTGTTCTTTTTCGTAGTTTAGTCTCCAAGGCCTGAAAAAAGCATAAAATGATGCAGATGGAGAACTCTTCTAGCCGATGTGACTAGAGTATTCCTTTTTCGTAATTAGTCTACAAGGTCCGGAAAAGGGGTAAACTTATACCAGGTAGACGCCCTTTCAGATACGTTTAACAAGCATGAAAGGAAGCAAGGTTGCTCGGAAATCTTTTATGTGTTTTAGGAGTTAGAAAAGAGCTTAACAGAAACTCCCTAAGTGCCTTTTTTGTAAAAGGGGTTGCTCGGCCCGAAAAAGGGATAAAATAATACCGAACAGAGAGGGATTGATGGGAGCGAGCAGAAGGTTTCAACCGTCATCATGTGTGTAGGATACTGGATCCGGTGACATACAGATTGTCCAAAGGAGGCTACGACCAATGTGGCACGCAAACCGAGGTAATGAGAGGGCGTGGGAAAAATGCCCAAAAAATCTAAAGGTGAGAGAGATAAATGATCTCAAGCATCATCACAAGCGCGGAAAATTGAATCCGGCGATATAAGACACTTCGAAAATGGAGAACGGTCGATGTGGCACGCAAACCGAGGTGACGAGGGGGCATGGGAAAAATGTCCAGAAAATCTAAAGGTGAGAGCGAGAAATGATCTCAAGCATCATCACAAGCGTGGAAAACTAAATCTGACGATATAAGGCACGTCAAAAATGGAGAACGGCCGATGTGGCACGCAAATAGAGGCCACGAGAGGGGCCAATAAATGGTCAAAAAATGGACCCCGTAAAAATGGGAAAAGGAAGGAACCTGCATGAAGTTCTCGCTGTGCTGATTCCAACTATATCAACGGTTTGAAAAATGGACTTCGTATGATACCGCAATGGTTGTTTGAAAAATGGTGGAATTTCTATAAATAGGGCGTGGGGCCCAAATGACTTGTCATTGTTACGTGCGACTTTGGCAGAGCAGTCAGAGCTATTTCTCGATTTCTGGGAGATTTCACCATTGGTTTTCGATTCTGCGAGTTTCAGGTAACTCTATTTGCTTTAGCCTTTTCAATTATGTCTTTTTTGTTTGGCGGCGGGCCCCCGAAGGCCACGAAATTCCATGTTGACCCTCCAACATGGAATATCGCGGGTTTTGGGTCTATTCGCGCAATGAACTGCGCGGGTTTCAGGCTGACAGCCGCGATGTTCATTGCGACTGTGAGGTTGGAACCCGCGATGTTCATCGCGAGTTCATGGGAGATAGTCGTGATGTTCATCGTGACTGTCTGGCCAATAACCGCGATGTTCATCGTGGGTTTTAGCATGGAGGCCGCGATGGTCATCGCGGGTTTTAGCATGGAGGCCGCGATGGTCATCGCGGCTTTTGTTGGAAAAGCCGCGATGGGATTTTTTCAAAAAAATTTGTGCTGGGGCTAAAAATTTCTTCTGTTTTCTGGCAGGATGTTGAGGAGACCATTATCCTCATGGCGAGAGCGGGAGATCGATGATGATCTGATGGAGAATATTCAGACTGATCTGGGGGTGCGACAAACTCTAGTTGTGAGCGGACTTTTGAAGTTCGCTCAGATCCCACCTATTCGTTTAGTGAGACGGCTCCTGAACAAGCTGGTGAGTTGGTGGGTGCCGGCGGAGGGTGCTTTCATTATTGGGGGTGAGAGGTTCGAGATCACCCTCACGGATGTCTATTTTCTGACTGGGTTGCCTCATTTGGGGGAGGTGGGCGATCTCTTGCCGAGGATCCCTCCGGGTGTAGATATGGAGGATTTGTTACAGACCTTCTGTGTTGATGATGCTGTATTGTAGAACAGCTATATTAGTCTGCGATCCCTACGTGAGTGGGATATGTGGGCTGTTGGGGCATGTGTTCTGCGGATATTGGGTGCTAATGTGCCACATCGTTTGTCTGGGGGGAAAACGATGTTCGTGGACTCTGTTCTTCGAGGGACTTATTATGCCTGGGGGCAGATGTTTCTGGTTGGTGTCCGGAGAGATCTGGACAAGGCCAGTCAAGAGGGAGGGGAGTTTTGTTATGCCTCCTTTCTATGCTGTTTTTTCTTTGAGCGGTTGCCGACCTTACGACCGCGGGTACCCATTTGTGCTGATCTGGTGAGTGAGCCTCGCATGATGTGGTGGGGGCAGATGATGCCTTGTGGTGGCGGTGGTGTCCGCAGTTTCTTTACGAAGGATTTTTATGAGCAGTGGGAGCAGATGCCCCTGCTGATTGAGGACTACCCCTATGCCGGCATGGACTATCGAGGCGACCCAGAGATTCCTCCTGCCCCAGGACAGGCCTGGAGTTTAGACGGTATGTTTTGTGTTTTATTTTATACTATATCATGTGTTGTTTGATTTATCATCTATGATTATAGTTGGATAGTATGTGATGGCTTACATTCTTTGTGCAGATGTTGGTCCAGTGCCACCGGCCGACTACGTGGCTCGTCGGGGGCGGGCGATGGTGGTTGCAGTGGTACCGCCTCCACGCGGTGGAGGATTTGCGGCTCGTGGGCGAGGGGTTGGCCCTCGAGATGACGCCATAGAGGGTGTCAGACAGACCTTCAACAGGATCCTAGCTGGACTCCCCGAGGATGGTTGGAGAAACCTGGATCGGGATATTTTGGAGGGTTGCTTCGGTGCACCGCCTGAGTGGCGGTCGCTCTTGTTGAGGACAGTGGTGTTTGTGGCAGAGCACAGGGACGGTGGACGAGCTCATCCGGCAGGGCCGGCTGAGAGGAGGATACATCTACGGGATGATCCAGCGGGGACGACAGAGCGGAGAGTTCGGGCTCGCCATGACCCGGCGGGGCCAGCGGAGGAGGAGCCGGAGGAGCCTAGGGATCCTGATGAGTAGATGATATTGTATCTGCCCCCAAATGCTGATGAGCATATGGGGAAGCATTTTTATACGACTGATGTATTTTTTGTATATCAGGTGCTGAGGGCACCTATGACATGTTGACTATTATGGTTTATATATATATGTGTATATATATTTGGATTTATTGTCGTGTATGCACGTGGATGCACATTTTGTCTTTTGTATATGCCCGTGGAGGCACATGTTATGCACGTGGATGCAGTATTTTGTTATTTGTATATGCCCGTGGAGGCTCATGTTATGCACGTGGATGCATATTTTGGTTATGACATGATGTGATTGGTGTGCCAGTCAAGGACATTGTTGGCCATTTGGTCTGCTACACTATTGAGGTGTCTTGGGACATGTGTGAACGAAATGGATTCAAACTGTCTAACCATTTGTTTAGTGCGCAGGAATTTTCTGAAAAGACAGGGATCGTGTACCTGGTAATCATTGTTGAGCTGGGAAACCAGGAGTCGTGAGTCCAAGAAAATGTTGAAGTGACGGATGCTCATTTGGAGAGATGCGGCCAGGAGACTGGTCACGGCATTGTATTCAGCATAGTTATTGGTGGCGGCACCTAAACATACTCCATCAATGTGAATTAACTCATGTGAAGGGGAGTATATTACCCAAGTTGCGGAGGCGAGATTGGGAGACCAACGGCTTGCACCATCAGTGAAACCGACATAGCAGAGTGGAAGAGGATCCATCTGTGGTCATGCAGAGAAAAACAAATATTTAGTTTTTTTGAATTTTTTGTGAAAAAAGAAAGTAAGACTATACTAGAATGGACGGTGGTGTCCATAAGATTTTCTATGGTTAAAATCGTTTAAGGTACAACCCGTTGCGTGGGTTGCGTAGGGGATTGCCTTCTGAATTGGTCAGAATGTATGCCTCCTGCCCGAGGCAAGTGTGTATGATGTAGGGGCCTTGCCACACAGATACAAACTTTCCCTTTCCAGTTTTGTCGTGGGCTTGATCGTAAGCGAGGACAAGGTCTCCCTCAGAAAAGGTTCTAGGGTGGACGTGTTTGTCGTAACTTAGTTTTGATCGTTGTTTGGCTGCTTCCATGTTTTGAATAGCTGTGCGCCGATCTTCATCGGCCTGCTCTAGGAGTATTAAACGTTGCTCAATCGGGGAAGTGTCTGGTAGGAGTTCAATGGCGATATGCAAGGATGGAATCTGGCACTCGATAGGGAGGACGGATTTGACACCGTGAACTAAATGGAAAGGGGTAAAACCGGTGGCGGTTTTGGTTGAGGTGCGGTAAGCCTATAGTGTCGGGAAAAGCATGTGGTGCCAATTGGATTTGTGTTTGTCTATAGTGCATTGGAGAATGGTCTTCAAAATTTTATTGATCACTTCGACTTGGCCGTTTCCTTGGGGATAGTAGGCGAAAGAGAAATGGTGCTCAAATTTCAACATGGTTGATAATTCTTTCCAGACGGCATCTTCGAAGTGAGAGCCGTGGTCAGAGACTAGTTGCTTCGGCACTCCGAAACGAGTGATAACATGGTTGAAGAAAAACCATGCTGCAGTGTCGGCTTTGCAATTGTAAGTCAGCATAGCCTCCGCCCACTTAGTGAAATAATCTAAGGCCACAATGATGTGTTTGTGACCACCGGCTGATGTGGGGTTGCAGTCGAGGAAGTCGATGGCCCATTTGCAGAATGGTCCAACAGTGATGACTGGATGAAGGGGGGCGAGGGAGTTTCTTGCTTTGGGAGCAAAGAGTTGGCAGCTCTGGCAATGCTTGACTGCAGTGATACAATCAGTAAACAATGATGGCAAAAAGTAACCTGCCCGAATGATCTTCTGGGCGGTGGCCATGCCGGAGAAATGGCCTCCGCAGGCACTGCTATGACAATCATTGAGGACTTGTTCTGCCTCACCATGGGATAGGCAGCGGCATAGGATGGTATCAACGCCACGTCGGTAAAGTACATCCCCTAACAAGAGGTATCTAGGGGCATGGTGTCGTATGCGACGGCGTCCGTCACGATCGATGTTTGGTCGAAATTTTTGCGTGTGGAGGTAAATCAAAATGTCTCCGTACCATGGGTCGTCAGATGAAATGATGAAGATTTGTTCGTCAATCAGATCTGTTTGGATAGCGTGTGATGACGAAGAGGACGGGAGGTCGGTGATGAGGTGAGTAAGTGCGAGGGCTTTGGTGCTTTTAGGAGTTCTGAAAGTAAGGTCATATTCCTGGAGGATAATGACCCATTTAGCAACACGACCTTGTAGGAGCCGCCGGGTTAAGAGATAGACCATAGGGTTAGAATCGGCCACAATCGTGGAATGAATGAGTAGAATGTAGTGCCGCAATTTTTGTACGAAAAAGATTACAGCTAGGGCTAATCTTTCCTCGTATGGGTAACGTAGGGGTGGGCCAGACAAGGTCTGGCTGCCGTAATAGATCACATGCTCTTGGTGAGAGGCATCCGGTGCTGGGATGGGGTCCTTTAACCAATCGACCTTAGTGGGTATGAAATCTTTTGATTCGACCGATAGCTGGTTGGATGCGGTGGATGTGGATGCTTCCGGGAGGAAGTACGAGCGATGATGCATATCTTCCCAAGGGTAGTCGGGTTCAGTAAGTGTCTCCAAAATTTGCTCATCAGTATTGAAGTAGTCAAACCATAAATCAAGGGGTTCTGGTTTGAAAGTTGTTGAAATCATATAGATTGTACTAACTTCTTCCGACGAGGATGATGGCGGGGGGTAGATATCCTCGATGAGGGGAGGAGATATCTCCAAATCGACGTTGTTTAACTCGTACAATGCTGCTCTATAGTCCGGGAGATCAGGACAATGGTTAGAGTAGTGGCCGTACACACTACATATGGCACAAGGATGGTTGGTGCGTAGTGATCTGTCGCGAGGCTGAGGAGGTGGCTCTAGTCTAACTACTAGGATGCTGATGTCATCGTCTAACATATTCATATGCTCCTGGAGCATCTGTAACTGTGGGCATTGATGAGTTGGATGGCCTATCTCATCGCACAATGAGCATTTAGGAGGAGCTCAAAACATGGGTGGGGGTTTGACTGCCTTAGGAGGTGGTATAGAAGTGTACAGTTGTGGACCTCTTCCCCCAGTGGGCTTGACGAGAGGAGGAGGATTCGTTGACGATGAAGGGATTGTGACACCAGGAGGAGGTTTTGTTGACACCGAAGGGATTGTGACACCAGGAGTAGGTTGAGTAGTGGTAACAATAGGTTGTACCAGTTGGAGGATGACGTTTGGTGTCGGAGGTGGAACGGGAGGGGGAATGTACCACACGGGTAATCCCAAGGTTAAACTGGGGAGACTAAGGGTAGCCATAACCGGGGAACTTACCACGCCCGAGAGAGGGAATAGGAAGGGGATAGTGTGAATAGGTGTAACGCCAATGTGACTAGGTACCAATTGTGGTTTAGGAAACAAAGGCGGTTGATTGTTGGATGTTTGTAGATTGTGGGAAAGAGTACATAGGTCAGATACGGTAGTCGCGGCTGGTGGGGGTGGAATAGATTGAAAGGTTGAGGTCATCGGCATATCTGAGTAAAGTCTGGGTCCCACAGAAGAAACAAAGGAAGTGGTTGCACTAGAAATGGGTTGTTCAACCATGGGGAGAACATTTTCAGGTGCTGCAAGGGCATTGGGATGATAGTAGGTGAGTTGGTCTATTTTGACCACGCGTCCCTCATGGGGGAACATCATGGTACGAAAAACGGATGAGGCAACTGCTTTCATGGCGTAGATGTAGCTGCGGCCAAGTAAGAGGTTATAATCGACTTGGGCATTAATGACCTCTATATCGATGAGCACAGTTTTACCACCCAACTGGACGGGGACATTGGGTAGTAAACCTTGGGGTTGAGCTGACCGGCCGTCGTAGGCCCGCAATGCAGTGGTGGATTGCTGGAGAGTAGGTGATCCCAACTTCTGCCAAATGAATGTGGACATGACGCATGTAGAGGCACCGTCATCGATGATACATCGATGGATGACAAGATTCCGAATGGAAATAGAAAATTTGACTACTATGGTGGAAGGCAGACGTGGTTCGGACTGGTCCAAATCAAAGGTCATCAATTTTGAATCATTTGGGTCAATCGCCCCAATGGCGGAAAGTAAAGTCTTGCGCTGCGTAGGACAGTTTTTCAAGACTTCTAACGCAGACATGGCTGCGGGAGACTGAGCTAAGTCATCGACGATGTTGTAATTTGACGCAGCCTGTGCATTGGGGTTATTGTTGATACGGCGAAGTGGGAAGCGAGGTGCTTTAGAAGCGCCATCGAGTGGAAGTGGGGGTATACGTAACCTCTGATCTGTGGGATGAGCGTTAGTATCTTTATCGACGGGGAGGGCTTCGGAGGTAGAGCCATACTGGTTTCGACGGGTTTGGATGTTGACATCGACAGTTGACATCATCAACAAGTGGTGTGTACCTGAATCAAACATTGGTTGATCAGGAGCGGTGTAAGTGATTTGATGTGGTGGCACGTTGCCCTGTGGGGGAGCTAATGGCTGAATGGTCACCACTCCTTGTGTTCAAAAAGGGTTTTGTAGCACCAAAGGTTGATGTTGTGGTGGTGGAGGGTTGGGTGGTGGCTGAGGAGCCGCTTGTCCTTGACGATGGGCATCATCAGTCCAGAGTTGTCGAGCTCGCTCCAAATGTGGGAAAGCGTGTGTATATTGTCCATATACCCCGCAAATAGAACAAGGATGGTTTGTTCGCAAACTAGGATTTTTTGCTTGCTTGGGCGGCCGATCAGGGTTCTGATGAGCAGGTGCCGCGTTATTGTTTTGTGGAGGATGGGGAGGTTGTGGACCTTGGTTATTGTGTTGGTTATTATCGCGGTTACGTCCTCTTCCACGGTTTTGTTGCCCACCCTGGTTGCGTTGGTTATTTTGGTATTGGGGCTGATTTTTCTGTGCATATACCTGCCCTTGAGCATTAGGGGGATTTTGGGGAGCCACAGGTGCAGGAGCAGGTTGCGGTGGATAATATGCTAGTGGAGCTGGAGGTGGTCCAATTGCCTGTTGGGGTTGTTGGTACCCCGAACTTATTGGATGCGTTGGATTAGCTGGTGCAGCTTGCTGTGGGTACTGCATCTGTTGTTGTGGGAACTGAATGGGGTTCTTTGTGGCAGGTTGATTATAGTATGTAGGAGGTACATATGCCAATGTCGCTTTCCCATAGAAATGTTGTGGACAAGAGGGTCCATGAGTGTGATGGGTCTGGTTTGCAGGAGCGTAAGGAGTTGTCGCTCCGGAATTGGATGTAGCCCTAGAAAGGTCTGGGGTGTGTATGGTGCTTACCATGCTGAAAGGTTTAGTTTGCGGAGTGATTTGGCCAATAATGCCATCAGCGGCATGTGATGCCCCCGGTGCATCACCGCGTGAAGAGTCACCTCGTGGGGCGTCTGGTATGATTGTGTATAGATAACCCGACTGGGTGTAAATGAGATCAAACTATTGGGCTTTGAGGATGGCCTCTTCTTCAGACTGGTATCTTTCGGATGCCACATCCTTCGCAATGAGAGGGAGAAGGGATTTTAGAAACCAATCTAGGAAGATACGGTCGTCTAATTTGATTTTGCAAAGGCTTCGGCATCGACACCACTCATGAATGTGGTCAGTGATGTGGGTGGCCGTGTTCTGTCTGCAAGATAGTAGGATCTCGACGCCCGCATCATAGCGTATAGGTAACTGAAAGAACTGCAGGAAGGTCGAGGAAAGGGAGGTGAAGGTGGCATGTGTCCCATGGGGCTGCTCGATATACCACTTGGCTGCAAAGCTAGTGAAGGTGTGCTGTAACAGACGGAGGCGGACAGAGTCGTCCACTATGGAGTTGGAGGAACACCATAGATGGAAGGACATGATATGGTTCTAGGGGTCCTCACCTGCCTTGCCCTCAAACTTAGGGATGTCAGAGGGTATTTTGGTGGGCATGTGAGGCCACGCAGGATCGTGTCTGATAGGATCATTGGTGAGCCTGGCCAAGTCTGGCAAGTTCAGACTTGCCATGTACGGTAGGCTAGCAGATGTAGTGACTGGGATTGGGACATGCCTAGTCATGGTGGTATGACGTAGGGGTCCAGTAGAGCCTAAAGGTATGCTAGGGATTGAAGGTATGTGCCCTCCAATAGGTGTGGTCTGGTGTGGGCCAACGCTTCCAAGTGCAACATAGGTTACACTTGGGTTAGGAATAGCAGTAGGGACTCTGGGGATAGCATTTGTGGAAACCAGAGGGGGTGTGACCCCTATGTTGGGCATACCCATAACAGGTGGTGGCCCTGTGTTGGGAATTCCTAGAACAGGAGGTGGCCCTGTGTTGGGCATTCCTAAATGTGGAGTGTTGCCCATATTGGGCATACCCAGGGGGGTGGTTGTTGCCATGGATGGCACCGCAGTAGAAGGTTCTGTGGATGTCTCACCTATGGTACTAGTAAATAGTGGGTCAAATTGTCTTCCAGCCATAATGGTGGTTGGTGGTAATATAACATAGTTTTCGGATTCTGCCTCAGAATCAGATGTGAAGTGAGGCATGTCAGAATCGAATGACCGTCTGGTTGACCAACGATGTGTCGAAACAAGGGATAAGGCTCTGCGTCTGTGACATGGAGAGACAAGTAGACTAAACTCTGGGAGTTCGCCCTGAAGACGACGAGAGCGTCTAAAATTCTCAATGGTGAGAAATAAGTTTTGTGTAAAAAATCTGTTTAAGTATCAGGTGGTGATATATAAAAAACTCAAAACCCTAATGCAACCAAGGGTGCAAGAAGGGGAGTGAAAATGAAGGCTCTCAGGCCAAAAAAAAATCAACCTCAAAAAAGGCACTTATTCTAGCAGCTGTGCTACAATAAGTGGAGGGATGCAACAAATGGTCAGAGTACCAACATGCAAATAGCTTCTAGAAACAATAGGTGTAACTAGACCAAAGGTGGGTTGAATCATGCAAACACCTAACTAAAAGTATTGTGAATCAACAAATGATATTCTCTGCAAGGTGATGAAATCCAAGTCAGACAATATGAGTGTTGAGACAACGTCTAGATATCCCCCTACCGGGAGGGACACCGGGTAGTCAATCCTAAAGAATGGCAACTAGGCTACTCTGTTCATGACGCGTCGAGAAAAGGTAAATCTACCGTTTGGTCCTTTTACCGCAATACCCCCATATAGGGATATCCCAAGAACTGCGAATGGTAGCCCTTCGGTTACTGAATGGATTTCGGTATTCCACTCAGGCTTCCGGAACCATCCTCACGACTTCAACTCTCCTAGGGGAGAGGCCTTCCCAGAAACCGGTTGTGACCACGCCAATAAATAATAAGAGATTTTAGCTCCCTAAATGGACAACTTCTATGTCTCAAATGTAATAACTGAGGGGTGTTATTGGAACACCTATCCCCTCAATACTACCTAGCTACAAAGTTCTTTTAGTGTTCCCCAAGTGGGGTTAAAAGTGCGTTGAAATTAGGGTAATTTTTAAAGCTCAGTTCAATTAAGTGTTTGAGTGGGTGCACGTGTGGTATTGTAAACTGAACTTGAAAATTTTCAAAAAACAAAGGATCTTTTGAAAAATAAAAAAGCAAATATTTATGACTTTTTTCAATAAATGGAAATTAAATGCTTTGCAAAATCAACTCAAAAAACAAAGGATCTTTTGGATCATGAAAGAAAATAATAGACTTCTTTAAAGAAATAAATGGTTTTCTTTTCAAGGAAATTGCTAAGGGCAAGATTTTTAAAGAAGTAAACAGGAAAATTTTTTAACCTAGATAAACTGCAAAATAAGTCTTTATTTCACTTTCTTGAAAATTTTTAAAAAGACTTTCTAGATGTGCATTTAAATAGTAAAAAAAATTTCTATGGCTGTAAAATATGCAGAATTTAATACTGTAAAAATGTGCTATGTGGGCAGAAAGTTTAGTAAAAAATTAATTTTTTAAACGATTCGGCCGAATGAAAAAATTAGCATCGCGGGTTCTGACAGAAAAGCCACAATGGACCGCGTGGGTTTCTGTCGCACAGTCGCGATGGACCGCATGGGATTTCGGCACAGTGTCGCGATGTGCAGTGCGGAAAATGTCCGCGAAGCCGCAATGTGCATCGCGCAAATAGGCCGCGAAGCCGCAGGGAACCGCGCGGAAAATGGTCGCGCAGTCGCGATGTGCAGCGCGGTAAATGACCGCGAAGCCGCGATGTGCAGCACGCAAACAGGCTGCGAAGCCGCGGGGGACCGCGCGGAAAAAAGCTGAAAAGTCACGATGAACCGCGCGACTGTCAGGCTGAAAACCGCGAGGCGAAAGCCGTGCGTGGAAGCCGAAAAATGAACCCGAAAATTGATAATTCCGGGCTGTTAATGGCAATAGATGGGGCCAAAAACTAGAGCAGCAATGGATCTGTTGTCTAGGATGGCATATCTTTGGATCTAAAGGCTAAAAACTAATAAAAAATTAACATTGAAAGCAAAACTATTGATCTATTGTTCTATCCCCAGCGGAGTCGCCAAAAATTGTTGGCCCGGTTTTGCAACCAGGCTTAGTGCTATGGGCACCTGCTAACTAGTAGCAGCAGTTTCAATAGAATTAAACAAGAAACTAATCTAAACAAAACTAACCATGGATCTATGCAAGAATATAAGCAAATAATGGAAATATTTTAAAAACAAGAACAATAAAATGTGAAAGAATAAATTTGTATTTAAAAATGGGGCAAGCTAATGCTTGTAATAGTAATACCTCCAATGGTGAAGGTTGATGTAGAGCAACTCCCAAGATAAGTACCTCCAAGCTCCAAGAGGTCTCCTTCTCCAAGGTTGCTAACAATGGCCAAAATACTCAAGGGAGATTTCTGTAGCATGAGGATGAGATAATGGATGGATGTGAAATGAGGAGCCCCTACCACCTTTTTATAGGTTTTGGTGGTGGGGAATACCATTTGTGGTTTTGTGGAAACCAAATGGTATTGACCAACATGGTTTAGGTACTTTTCCCTCCTTTTTCCTTTTTTGAATAAAATTAATATTTTTATTCCCTTTTTAATATTTTTGGGAATTTGGACCCTTTTTTAGGGTTTTTTATGCTTTTTAGGAAAAAATAATCTTTTTTAGTGGGAAAAGGGGTGTACTCAGGTCTTTTGGTGGCCTTTTGTTGGTTTCAGAGGCTCAGATGGTGAAAAAGTGGACAAATGGGTCATGTGTATAGGGAAATGAGCTAGTGAGCACTTTTTGGGTGTTAACACTCATACAGGGCCGACCCCATCAAAGTGGTCTAATAACCCATCAAGTATAAGTTACGACACTTACAATATAACTTGCGACACATGCAAGTATAACTGAAGACACTTCCAATCAGAGGAATAATACATCTCCGTTGGGGATACAATAAAGTACAAGTACAATATACAAGTGAATATATTCCGAAGTTACGAATACATCAACACTCCCTCTTAACTAGGAAGGTATTGTCTTGACACAAGTGAACAATACATATAGGCACAAGTCTTCAATTCTGGAGCTGGATCATCATCACTAGATCACGGAGCATCATCATCATCACTATTGCTGTACTCGACATCTCGATCACTTGGCTATCTCTGAATTCTTCTCATCATAGGATGTTCTACGGAGCCAGCCCTTTTTCATGTTGAATGTAGGCCCACCACCTGTAGGTCTTCATCAATACAAGCCATACTGTGGAATCCTCGGGACTTATTACATGTGTCACCATGCCTCAAAAGAGTATCCCAGGATCCTTTATGTGCTGAAGCACGACCGAAAATATCTCCCAATTCCACTTACATGTGAGTGTCACAAAACCTTAGAAGAGTATCTTGCCTAGCAAGATCTCTAAAGAGAATCTGAGGCCTTTTACGTGACTAGCACAACCTGTCTGAATCTCCATGATGTATTACATGTAACCCCTACCACAAAGCCTCGAAAGATCATCCCAATACTGATTACGAGCATATTGCTCAACCTATCATATCTCCTAGGTCTAGTTACATGTTGTCATGGAAAATCCTTGAAAGGGCATCTTAGGACTGATTACGAGCGTACTGCTAAACCTATCGGATCTCCTAGGTCTAGTTACATGCCATACGACAAAGCCTCGAAAGAGCATCCCATGACTGTTTACGAATGCACTGCTCAACCTATCGCATCTCCCAGGTCTAGTTACATGTCCTCCCAGATCAATGCCTCGAAAGAGTATCCCAGGATCCTTTATGTGTTGTAGCACGACCGAAACGATCTCCCAGGTCAACTTACATGCTCATCTACACAACCTGTCCATAGCCATAGAGTATCAACATGATACTCACCATACATCATCCTGATGTACATGATCATCCTGATCATCATCATAGCATCGTCTTGATGCATATCATCATACATGATCCAACTGATCATACAAAGCATCCACTTGATGCATATACATATACATGATCTAATTGATCATACAAAGAATCCACCTAATGCATATGCATATACATGATCCAATTGATTGTACAAAGCATCCAACTGATGCATATCCAAAGCAGTAATTGGAGCATCGTCCTGATGCTCATCACACAGTGCTTACATCCACATCCATGGGAAGGATCCTCTTCTCACCATGCTTGGAATGGCTCCTGAAAATGTGTCTCATCACTTCTTCCTCGAAGTATCTTCAATCTGACGAACACCAAGCCTCTCTCTGAAGTATTCAAACTTCACTTTGGCTAGTGGTTTGGTCAACACATCTGCAATCTGCCCATCCGTCACAACATACAGGAGCTTCACTGCTCCTCTCTGGACCATATCCCTGATATAGTGATATTTGATCTCGATGTGCTTCGACCTATCATGAAACAACGGGTTCTCAGACAACTTCACACAACTCTGGTTGTCACAGAATATACAGGTAGCATCCAACGAGAGATCAAATAACTCATACAGTAGCTTCATAAGTCATACTGCCTCACAACTAGCTGAATAAGTTGCGACATGCTCTGCTTCGGCTGTACTCAGTGCTACGCAAGACTGCTTCCTACTAAACCAAGAGATCACACCTGATTCCATACTGAGGTAGCATCCTGAAGTGCTCTTCCTATCTGTAGCATTGTCAGCCCAATATGAATCAATATAACC
Organism: Larix kaempferi; assembly: GCA_027924585.1. Classification (NCBI taxonomy): domain Eukaryota; kingdom Viridiplantae; phylum Streptophyta; class Pinopsida; order Pinales; family Pinaceae; genus Larix; species Larix kaempferi. The sequence continues at coordinate 456,166 of BSBM01001081.1, read as the reverse complement.
CTCCAGGTTAAACTTTTGATTTGCATCATACTTGAGCCCATAATCAATTGTACCCTTCAGGTACCTCAGAATATGCTTTACAGCAACCAGGTGAACACCTCTCAGGTCCGTAAGGAACTGGCTCAATGCGTTCACCGCAAAGCAAATAGTTGGTCTCGTGCTCATTAGGTACATCAAGGACCCAATCATCTGACGATAGACCATGACATAAACCGGATCAAATGAAGCATCACACAAAAGCTTTAGGTTTGATGACATAGGTGTGGCCATGGCATTGCACTCCATCATCCCGAACCGCTTCAGGTCTCTACTGCATACTTCCCTTGTCCAAGGAAGAATCCATCTATACTCTGCCACACCTCCATGCTTAGAAGGTAGTGCATCATCCCCAATTCCTTCATCTCAAACTCGGCAGCAAGCTTCCTCTTCATGTCGGCAATCAACCCATCCTCACCTGCCATAAATAGATCATCTACATATAGTAGTAGTATCACTGGATTGCCTTCCTCAAAGTTGTAGTAAAGGTTGGAATCCGCTTTACTCTTGGTAAAGCCCAAACTGGATAGAAATTGTCTATCCTACCATACCAAATCCTAGGAGCTTGATTCAAGCCATACAAGGCTTTCTTCAATCTGCACACGTATGACTCCCTATCATGTGTCTCAAACCCGAGTTGTTTCTCCACATACACTTCATCTTCGACTACACCATTCAAGAAAGCTGTCTTGACATCCATCTGGTGTATCTTCCACTTCATCATTGCAGCCAGAGCAAGTATTGTTCTGATGCAAGTGTATCTAGCTATAGGAGAAAAAGTCTCTTCATAATCTATCCCCTCTTTCTGGGAGAAGCCACGAGCTACAAACCTCTCCTTGTATTTCTCTATGCTACTGTCTGCAACATGCTTGACCTTATACATCCACTTGGAAGTCACAACATACTTCCCTTCTGGTCTCGGGACCACATCCCAGACATCATTCTTCATGATCAACTGGTACTCCTTGATCATGGCATCCTTCTATTACTGCATCCCTGATCTTGGGAACTTCATATTCTTGAATATCTTCAATAGATAGTTTTCTTTGAACTTCGTTGCTGGAACAAATGTTGTTGTCCTTGTAGGTGATTGTACACGATATTTCTTATCTTTGTTTAGTTGTAGGGTGGACTCCCTCTTGATCTTTACTTCCTCGCATGAACTATTGGAGTGTGCTCCCTCTTGATATTTGCTTCATGGATTACCTGTCCTTGAACTTATATCCACCCTAGACAACTATGCATGCTTAAGTGTGCACTAGTGTCATGATAGTGTCATCCTTAATATCTCATACATAATCATACATCCATTAGTATAATGTCAATACTATCAAAACATTATGATCCTAAATAATCTTAACATGTATGGTCATGATCATTTCACACACAAATAATTTATCACAAGCATTAGTGTTCAAGGTTTTAGGGAAGACTTCTTTTACTCATGCATATTCTTATTTGACCATATAACTTTTATGGCTAGTCATATCATCAATCAATGTAAGAAACCTATTATGCATAAACCCTTGATTAATTCTAACTTCAAGAATAATCATTATCATTCATACAAAAGTATAAGATCCTAACACAAGGTAGGATTCTAACTTGATATAGGAAAAACATATATGGTTATCATGTTTGCTAGTTATGTCTAACATACCCAAATAATGTCTTCTTGTTCTCTTCAATGACTTGTGCTAAGTAACCTGCATATCTCATAAGTTAACCATTGTAGAACCAAATTATACATACCTCGTAAGTAGATCTTCTATGTGATTCATGACTATGAATGAATGTTTTGACTTCATGTCACCATGATCATATATTCTTGATCTAGAACTTGATTTGTCTTTCTTGATGTACTTTTCACATTAGTGGACAACATCAACCTCATACAACACCACAGTGCATTAGTACAATCATAAGTGTCATGACCCTAACCAATGAATGTCTTCTATCATTCACATGCATTCATACTTTTACTAGGGTGATAAGACAATTCTAAGATTAATCAAGATTGTACTAACCTCAATAATATGAAGACAAACATATCATAAACTTAATCATGAACACATTACAACACATAATTGTATTTCCTCAAGTCATACCTGTCGATATTTCTTGTAGTCTTCTTATGTAAGGCCTTAGTCCCATCTCCCTCTGAAACTGGAACTTCTTCACTTATGTAGGTGTCCAATTAATTCTCTTCTAGGATTAACCCAATCCACTTTGATTTGCTAAAACTGGATTAGGGTTTGTCAGAGAAACCCTAAAAATTCAAACTTTGAATTTCAAACTTCCGATTGGATGAAACTATGGACCTTGCTGATCTAATCAAGCTGGTATACTTCAATTTTGAAAACTGCAAAATTTGACCCCTCAAAATTCCCTTTGAAGCTTCCGGATCTTCTGGACAGGATCCCGAACTAGGGTTTGATAAATGCCGGTCTTCTCCCCATCCAAAAGGTTCCATCTTGTGTTCTAAACTTTTATTTTTCCAAGAGGCTTCCAGCTGTGGTCACAAATTTAAAAAATTCCAACTTTTGCAGAAGCCCTAATTTTCTAGCTTTCCGATGAAAATCCCGAACTAGAGTTTGATCAAACCCGACCTTTTTCCCAATCAAAAAATTCAATCTTGGTCTCTAAATTTTGATTTTGATGAGAAGCATCCATCCGTGGTCTCCGATTCCAAGAATTCCAACTTTCTCCGAAAGCCTAATTTCCCACATCCATGACAAGCCAAAAATGAAGGTGCTCAGAATCTGATTATGTTTTGACATAAATATGCACATGATTGTTTCTAGTGCATCTCTGAAATTACAAATCCATAGGGTCTGAAACTTTGACCTGCGGTAGCCTGACCTGTCATCTTTCCAACCCCATAGGTCTGACCTCAGTTGGATTCTTTGAGAGAGATTTTTTCCAAGTGTCGCAACATGACCTGTTTATGGGATAAAACAGGAAAGCCAACTTGTATGGCATGCCACGTCTCACTAGTTCAACTTTGGCCTTTGAAAAACTTACTTGAGAAACTATAGTCCGTGCTCTTACTATTACTTTTTACAAAATTTCATTTGGAGCTTCCTAGTCCAAGTTTTGACCTTTTTGTTTATGTATATGTAACTTCAAAATGTATTTCACCTATGTATATTGTACTCCTATAGACATGGTATTATTCTTCTATATGGAAGTGTCTTCATTTGTATTGACAAGTGTCGCAACTTGCATGTGATGGGTTATTAGACCACCAAATGTTGGGTCATCCCTGATTAGTATTACCATGGGTTATTAGACTGAGTTAGACAAGTTGGCCCTGCTAGTTTATTAGGCAAGTCAGGTCATGTATAAATAGAGTGCAGGAGTCACTCTATTTGATCACTTGATTATTCACTTCTACACTCTCCAGAAAGTGACGCACAAGTGAGGAAGGAGGAGTAGCTGCTAGGAGGACTATCTCTTGTACTTGGGTTGTATCATTGCTCTTTCTATCTCTGAGGAAGTTGTGGGGTTTTTCACCTTTATTGTTTTCCCCAGTGAAACTCTATGTGTCTATTTTCGTATGTGATTGCTTGTTGTGCTTGATATGATTGATATGTTGTACATTGTATTCTCTCAGTGAATATAGTAGAGTATGTTGAATTAATGCTAAAAAATTAACATGGTATCAGAGCTGACCTAAGAAGAAGACACTATGCAGTTGCGAAAACTAGGGTTTCTTGTTTATTGGGTTTCTATCCACATATTTTGGAAAGGCTGTAAGGTATATTGACTCTACTCAGCAAGGTGCATCTTTCTGTCCAATCAGAATTCAATTCTCGACACTTTAATTTTTGGCCCTAAACATTAGGGTTTCCACAAAAATAGGAATTTCTGAAATATGAGACCATAGCTGGAAGATCCTTGCAAACATTGAAGTTTAGAGCTTTAGATCAAACTTTTGGTTGGGTGAGGCTCTGGTAAACTCAAACCCTAATTCAAGGTCCTCCTTAGTGAATCCAGGAAGACTAAAAGGCATTCCTGAAGGGTGAAACTTTGCAGTTTTCAATTTCTAAGTATACCTGAATGATCAGCTCATCAAGGCACATCTTTTTATCCTTTCAGAAATTTGAAATTCACATTTTGAATTTTTAGGGTTTCTCTTACAAACCCTAATCCAACACCAGATCCAGATTTCTGCAAATCAAGTGGTAAGACCTAAATATTTTCTATTTCCATTTGAAGCACTCTTTAAGATGTCTCACCACACCAAGCTTGAGTATAAGCTTGAAGGGGCTAATAACTTTCCAGCATGGAAGTATAGGATTGGGTTAATCCTGGAAGAAAATGAATTAGACACTTACATAAGTGAAGAGGTCCCTATCCGAGAAGGAGAAGATGCTAAGGCCTTACATAAGAAGAACTTGGTTAAGGCAAATAGGATCATTGCTGATTCTATCAAGGACCATCTCATACCACATGTGTTATCTCTAAAGACACCCAAGGAGATGTTTGATTCCCTGACCAAACTATTTGAAGGGAAGAACATAAATCAGAATATGACTCTGCGGAACCAATTGAAAGGGGTAAATCTTCAGAATGGAGAGACCATTCAATCCTATTTTTCTAAGGTCTCTCAGATCAAAAAACAACTTGAAGCTGTGGATGAAGTAGTGGATAATGGTGAATTTTTTATGACCTCACTGAATGTCCTACCTAGGTCATGGGATTCCTTTATCCAAGGAATCTGTGCAAGAAAGAACTTGGTTTCCTTCAGTAGACTATGGGAGGATTGCTCACAAGAAGAAGCAAGGCTTGCGGCCCGAGAAGAAAATATGGGGAATGAAGATCAAGCTCTTATGGCACACACCAAGAAAGGAAATCCCAAGAGAGAGACATCTCATTTCAAGAAATCTTCTCACCACCATCAGCATAAAGAGAAGAGAAGATGTTTTACATGTAATGAGAAGGGACACATTGTTGTAGATTGTCCAAAGAACAAAAGGGACAACAACAACTTCAACAACAAGAAGAAGAACAACAAAAGGAGATATCATGCTCATGCTACTAAGGATGATGAACCTCCCAAGAAGAAAGCTAGAGCAGAAAGTGATGACTCATCTAGTGAAGATGAATATGTTATAATCTATGCTCTCACAGGTATTATCTCTCATGGATGTGATGTTTGGCTTATTGATAGTGGGGCTTCCAAACACATGACCCGGTTTAAAGAATATTTTGTAGATCTATCTGAACATGAGTGACCCCATCAGGTGAAACTTGGGGATGACTATCAATACCCTATCAAAAAAAGTAGTGAAGCCTCCTACAAACTAGACTCTGGGAAGTTTTTGAAGATGAAAGATGTTTTATATGTACCTAGACTCAAGAAAAATCTCCTATCCATATCATCTCTTGATGCAGAACGAATTAGAGTTGCATTTATGGATGGCCAAATAGTAACACCATAGATGATGCAGTAGTGATTGGAGAGCAAGAGGGAGGATTGTACAATTTGAAGGGACAACCTGAACATGCCATGGTACATGAATCCATGGAGCGAAGTGAACTTTGGCATAGAATGCTTGCACATGTGCACTAGAACACAGAGAAAGGAAGAGAACTAGATCTCATACTAGCTATGTTTCCTTACTCTGTGATATATGGCATTCCAGAAGAAGAACACAGAGAAAGGAAGAGAACTAGATCTCATACCAGCTATGTTGCCTCACTCTGTGATATTATGAACAAAGAACCTTCCAATTATGAAGAAGCTACGAAAAAGAAAGAATGGAAGGATGCCATGGTCGAGGAATACCAATCGATCATGAAGAATGATGTTTGGGATGTGGTCCCAAGACCTGAAGGGAAGTCTGTTGTGACTTCCAAGTGGATCTAAAAGATCAAGCATGCTGCAGATGGTATCATAGAGAAATACAAAGCGATATTTGTAGCTTGTGGCTTCTCCTAGAAAGAGGGGATAGACTATGAAGAAACTTTACTTCCTGTAGCTAGTTACACTTCCATCAGATCAATACTTGCTTTGGCTACAGTGATGAAATGGAAGATACACCAGATGGATTTCAAGACAGCCTTCTTGAATGGTGTAGTCAAGGAGGAAGTGTATGTGGAGCAGCCACTTGGTTTTGAGACACATGACAAAGAGTCATATGTGTGCAGGTTGAAGAAAGCCCTATATGGCTTCAAACAAGCTCCTAGGACTTGGTATGGTAGACTAGATAGTTTTCTATCCAGTTTTTGCTTTACCAAGAGTAAAGCAGATTCCAATATTTACTACAAGGTTGAGGATGGAAATCCTATGATTCTACTCTTGTATGTGGATGACCTATTTGTTACGGGTGAGGATAGATTGATTTTCGACATGAAGAGGAAGCTTGCTGCCGAGTTTGAGATGAAGGACTTGGGGATGATGCACTACTTTCTAGTCATGGAGGTGTGGCAGAGTGCAGATGGAATTTTTCGTGGACAAGGGAAGTATGCAGTAGATATCCTGAAGAGGTTCGGGATGATGGACTGCAAGGCCATGGCCACACCTATGGCATCGAACCTGAAGCTTCTATGTGATTCTTCTTATGATCCGGTTGATGTCACGGTGTATCATCAGATGATTGGGTCTTTGATGTACCTGATGAACAGGAGACCAGCTATTTTCTTTGCGGTGAACACATTGAGCCAGTTCCTGACAGATCCCATAGGTGTTCACCTGGTTGTTGTAAATCATATTCTGAGGTACCTGAAGGGTACAATTGATTATGGGCTCAAGTATGATGCGAATCAAAATTTTAACCTGCAGGTTTATATTGATTCAGACTGGGCAGGCAGTGCTGCTGATAGAAAGAGCACTTCTGGGTGCTGCTTCAGTATGGGATCAGGTGTGATCTCTTGGTTTAGAAAAACGTAGTCCTGCATAGAACTGAGTACAGTCTAAGCAGAGTATGTTGCATCTTGTTCAACTAGTTGTGAGGCAGTATGGATGAGGAAGCTAATGTCTGAGTTATTTGATCTCCCATTGGATGCTACTGGTATCTTTTGTGACAACCAGAGTTGTGTGAAGTTGTCTGAGAACCCAGTGTTCCACGACAGGTCGAAGCACATTGAGATCAAATATCACTATATCAGGGATATGGTGCAGAGAGGAGCAGTGAAGCTCCTCTATGTTGTGACGGATGAGCAGGTTGCATATGTGTTGACGAAACCACTAGCTAGAGTGAAGCTTGAGTACTTCAGAGAGAGGTTTGGTGTTCTTCAGATTGATGACACTTCGAGGAAGAAGTGATGGACACATTTGCAAGAGCCATTCAAAGCATGGTGAGAGGAGGATCCTTCCCATTGCTATGGATGTAATTGATGTGTGATGAGCATCAGGACGATGCTTTAGTTACTACTCTGGATATGTATCAGGTGGATACATTGTATGATCAGGATGATCATGTGATGATGTACATCAGGATGATGTATGATGAGCATCAGGTTGATGCTCTGTGGCCATGGATAGGATGTGTAGATGAGCATGTAAGTTGACTTGGGAGATCCGATATGTTGGGCTATGTGCCTGTAATCAGTCATGGGATGCTCTTTCGAGGCATTGCTCTGGGAGGACATGTAATATTGCCCTAAAAGATCCGATAGGTTGGGCTGTGTGCCCGTAATAAGTCATGGGATGTTGTTTCGAGGTTTTTTCCTATGGAATGTAATGTAGCCCTGGGAAATCCAGTAGGTTGGGATGTGTTCCTGTAATAAGTCTCGGGATGCTCTTTCGTTGTTTTTCCATGACCACATGTAATGTAGCCCTGGGAGATCCGACAGGTTGGGCTGTGTGCCCGTAGAAAGTCCTGGGATGCTCTTACAAGGTTTTGTGGTGATCACATATAATAGCTCATTGGGAGATCCAAAAGGTTGGGCTGTGTGCCTGTAATAAGTCCTGGGATGCTCTGGCCAGGTTTTGTGATGCACGTAATGAGTCCTAAGGATTCCATAGTATGGCTCACATCCAGTATGAAAAAGGACTGGCTCTGTGGTGATAAATCGTAGATTTGTTCTAGGTCTCATCCAGTATGAAAAAGGATTGGCTCTATGGTGGAAAATCCTAGATTTGTTCTAGGTCACATCCAGCATGAAAAATGGCTTGCTATGTGATACATCCAAAATGAAAATGGGTTGGCTTTGTAGATGATGAATACCTGTAGGTGGCAGGCCTAAATCCAGTATCAAAAAGGACTGGCTCTATAGAACTTCCTATGACGAGTAGATTGGAGATTGATTGAGATAGCAGCAGCAGTGACGATGACGATGATTCGATGACAATGATCTAGTGATGATGATCAAGAGAAGAAGACTTGTGCTAGCAGATCTGTGTCAAGAAATACCTTCCTAGTTAAGAGGGAGTGTTGATGTATATGTAACTTCAGAATGTCTTTCACCTATGTATATTGTACTCCTATAGAGATCGTATTATTCCTCTATGTGGAAGTGTCGTCATTTGTATTGACAAGTTTCGCAAGCGTCGCAACTTGCATGTGATGGGTTATTAGACCACCAAGTGTGGGGTCAGCCTTGATTAGTATTGCCATGGGTTATTAGACTGAGTTAGACATGTCGGCCCTACTAGTTTATTAAGCAAGTCAGGTCCTGTATAGATAGAGTGCGGGAGGCACTCTATTTTATCACTTCATTATTCACTTCTACACTCTCTAGAAAGTGGTGCACAAGTGAGGAAGGAGGAGTAGTTTCTAGGGGGACTATCTCTTATACTTGGGTTGTATCATTGCTCTTTCTATCTCTAAGGAAGTTGTGGGGTTTTTCACCTTTATGGTTTTCCCTAGTGAAACTCTGTGTGTCTATTGTCTTATGTGATTGCTTGTTGTGCTTGATATGATTGATATGTTGTACATGTTATTCTTTCAGTAAATATCCTAGAGTATGTTGAATTAATGCTAAAAAATTAACACTCTTTTCCTAGGTCACCTATTTATGACTGAGATTTGGAAGGGGTAGAAACCCTAAATTATATAGGTCATAATAGAAAGTACAATGAATTAGATTTTTTCTTCAAACACAAGGTACATGGGGATGTTATCTATGACCAGTAGAAGTTTCAGAACCTGAAGCTTCGCCAAAATGGATTTATCGCGAAAGCTCCATGATGACTAGTTTTTGCTATATCAAGCCCTAGCTTGCAATTTGTCGCAAGTGCAACAAGTCTCATAAATGCCATATCATGCCTTCCTTCAGGCTATCTCTGATACCATGTTAGTTTTTTTCATCATTTAATTCAATAGATATAGGATCTTAACTGAAAGAACAACATGTACAACATATCAAGCATAAGAGACAAGAGACAAGAGACAAAAAACATTTTACCGGGGAAAACCAAGAAGGTGAGAAACCCCGCAACTTCCTCAGAGATAGAATAAGCATCAATACAAGGATCACAATGATCAAACCCAAGAGATAGATATTTTCAATAGCATGCTTCTCCTCCACTTTTGTGCACTCCTCCTCTCTCTCACTAATGCGGAGTGAGTGAAGAATAGAATGTGTAAAATGAGAGAGACACACTCTTTATTTATACACTAACTTTCACTTGACCTTTACTCAACTAGGTCGGCCTCAACTTAACCACTTAACATAATGCTTACTAGGACGACCCCTACTAGGGTGGTCTAATAACCCTTTGACCCACATGACTGATACAGGGCCAACCCCATCAAGGTTGTCTAATAACCCATCAAGTTTAAGTTACGAAACTTACAATATAACTTGCGGAACATGCAAGTATAACTGAAGACACTTACAATCGGAGGAATAATACATCTCCATTGGGGATACAATAAAGTACAAATACAATATACAAGTGAATATCTTCCAAAGTTACAAATACATCAACATCCTTGTTCTACCTACCATTATTTATTTTTCCTAGTTGTTGATGATGTCGTTTTCCCCCTAGTGGTGTGAAGATGTAATCTAGGATCCATATAACACCTTCTGAGACCTACATGCATCATTTTAGGACCACTTTAGTCAGCTCCCTCTTTTATAGGAACCTACTGAGTGTTCCATTGCATTCCACCTGAGTTAGCTGACTCTTATGGGGGGTTAGACCTCCGAATGCCACTGATTGTGGCCTCATGCGCCCTTTTTTGACTGGAATGCATGACAAAATCACTATTGTGCCTTCCTTGGTCAGTTAATTGTTTATGTCTTCACTTAGCTGAGTTTAGGTTCAGTTCAGTTGAATTTCAGTCTTCTAGAGCACTCCAGTGATGATAATCCCTATGCTAGACCAACTAAGGTTCGAATTCTCCTATGTGATTCGAATTATATCCATTTTATCATCACTATTTATTATACTGATTATTGGAACATGTGACATTTTATTCTTCTCCTATCTGAGTTCTGCTGCATAATTATTCTTTTGCTCTTTTTTACTGCAGTTTTCACTCTTATTCAACTTTTTTGCTCATTCTTTCTTTGTGAGGTATCCTCATCTCTTATATCTACTGTTACATAGAATTTCACATCGTATTAGAGCCATTGAGAGAATAGATTGAGCAACTGCTTTCGGTAGTCCACCATAAGCCTCTGGATTTTCAAAGCAAATCCTGGTGCCATTCCATTGAATTCATTGGAGAAATCCAATGAGGTCTAGCCAGGTGTGAAGGATCTAGATAAAAGTGCCTACTATCCTAAATAATTTATGAGTAGTATTCTACCTCCATTATTGATATTTTTTTTAGGTTGTTTAAATTTTTTAAGTGGTGCAACCGTTTTTTGCAGTAGAAGTAGTTTCTGCAGTTACAATAGTTGTAGAAGTAGCATTTTTTACCTTGTATTCACTCCAGAAATTGTAATGGACAATTCAAACTCTCCTCTCTCTCCTAGGATCTTGACACCCTTCAATTACCTTTTTTGAAGGATGATATGCAGATGGTATTACGCAATAGATTATTGTACAAGGTGACAATGGGGAAGGATCTCCAACCAACATCAACTATGGAGAAAACCAAGTATCTGAATAGATTGGATGAATCATTTGGTTTCATGTGTATTCATAATTCCAGAGATCTACTCTTCCACATGGAAGGATTGAAGAATCCAAGAGAGTTATGGTTGAATTTAGAGACCTTCTTCGGAAATCAAGAGGAGCTAAGAGGCCATATTCTATAAAAATGAGTTGATTGCTCTACAACCAATTAGTTTCGATACCATTCAACAGTTCTTTTAAAAAATCAAATATCTTGTTATGCAATGCAAGTAGTGTGGCATTGAGAAGAAGGATGAGAAGCTGGTGCTATCCATTCTGAGCAAGCTAGGTCCTCAATTCACCAGCTTTGTCTTACCTTCCATTATGGGCGAATGTCAATCCATGGTTGGAAGATTCCCTCCTTAGATGTTTTCATTGAAACTCTCATCCAAGAAAAAGATAAGTTGATCCATATGGGTGCCTTGAAGGCCTCCAAATATCAAGCTCTTATGGATGGAGAAGAAAAAAGTGTGAATGGAAAGGGGAAGCAAAAGGGAAAGGATAAGAGGCCATTTGAACCCAAGCAGAATGCCAGGTCAAGTCCATCACAAGCATCCTCCAACTCTAATAAGGAAAAACATAAGGGATTTGAGAGATCCAAGTGTTCCTATTGGAAGAAATGAAACCACCCAGAGAGATCTTGCATGCAGAAGAAGATATGTGATATGAACAAGATTCTTGAACAACACAACATTTCCCTCCCAAAAGGTGCAAGAGAGGTTGATTCTTGAAGTGATTCTGATGGTCATGAGAGATGCCATGCACTGAAGGTTGGATTTTCAAAATCACAAGCCTTCATCATAGATTCAGGAGCCTCCAACCACATGGTTTACTCCCTAGAATCATTTTCTTCTTTAGATATCCCGATTATTCACATGGGAGACAAATCTTAGATCTCTCCTAAAGGGAAGGGAACAATACATATGGATCATGGGAAGTTCAAAAACGTTATATTTGTGCCTCCTTTGTAAGAAATTTTTTTGTTTGTATATCAGATGACTCACACAGGTTCATTGAATAAAGTGGTCTTTGGTCCTGACACAGTTGAGAATGCAGAGATCTCTACTGGGAATATTATAGCGTAAGGGTTTTCAAACCATGCCTCCAAGGCATATAAATTCTCATATTTTTTTCCGTACTCTCTGTGTAGCCCATCGAAATTTGATGAAGATCAGAGTGATATCTATTCTAATGAAGATTAAGATCAATATCTTAGAGGTCTGAATGCCACTGATTGTGGCCTCATGCGCCCTTTTCTTACTAGAATGCATGACAAATTCACTATTGTGCCCTCCTTAGTCAGTTAACTGCTTATGTCTTCATTTAGTTGAGTTTAGGTTCAGTTCAGTTGAGTTTGAGTCTTCCAAAGCACTCTAGTGGCGACAATCCCTATGCTAGACCAACTGAGGTTCAAATTCTCTTGTGTGATTCGAATTCTCTCCATTGTATCATCATTGTTTATTATATTGATTATTGGAACATGTGACATTTATTCTGCTCCTATCTGAGTTATGCTGCATAATTTTTCTTCTAGTCTTTTTTACTGCAGTTTTCACTCTTATTCAACTTTTCTACTCGTTCTTTGTTTGTGAGGTATCCTCATCTCTTAGATCTATTGTGACATAGAATTTCACAAAGTCTTAGCTAGATGCTAGATAGAGGTTATTCTTGGTTGTAATCACCACCTGACAAGAATGACACATGGTGGAAATGCACATGTACCTTTGACACAATCTCAATAATGTGTATATATGCATAAGAAAATAAATCAAAGAGAGATAAATGGTGCACCTTGAACATCCTAACAAAAATAATTGATGTAGTGGTAAGCCTTTCCGCCTAGCGCTACATCCTATTCAAAATAATGTATTAATAGAATAAACATGTGGGAAGAGTGAATCTAGGTGTCTAAAGAGGAGGGATTTCATGGGTGATTAAATATGATGACCAAATCTATGACATATAGTTCACACATGTTAGAATATATGCTTTCTCATTTTCTAACAAGAGGTCATTTTTAGGGGTTGTGTGGTGCATATGATCTACAAAGATCTTTGATCCTCATTCATTACTATAGTAGTAATGTATATGGCACAAAGTGTACATTGAACAATTACAGAACCAATAAAAGATGGAAGGGAAAGAGCTCCTTATTTTGATGAATCAACATCTTGTCATTTTAATTTGAGATGGAGGGAATTCCCAAGGATTCCTATGTTGATAAAGAAGAGGGGATCATCATATAGTTTCAAACAAATCCTTGATTTCTTGCAAATCTATCAATTGAAGGTGATTGCCCCACAATATAAGAACATATCCATTTAAATTCAAGAATCCAAAGGACTATGAGAATGAGTGTAGTTGATAGGTAGCTGGACAAACCCACACATACATTTAACTTTAAGACAAGGAGGAAAGTTTGAGCCATTATGCCTATGAAATCAAGAGAAAATTGAAATAGTTAGAGTTCACAAAAATATAGAAAGGTAAGTTGTCCCTAAACACATGTGTGAAAAATGCCATAAGATATAAATCAAAAAGCAAAAGGTATGAACTATAATTCAAATATTTTGTGTGTTTGTGTGTTTCATATCGAAAAGGGATCAAACATAGAAATATAAGATACATTTCCCACATAAAGATAAAATTGAGGATTCACCAATTATGATATCTATCTTCTTTAGTTTTGTAACCATTTCTCTCTCGAGTATTTCATACCTTAATATCATTCCACATATCCAAGCTTTATTGATCATTGTAATTCCTAAGAGAAATTAAAATCACATATCCAAGCTTTATTGATCATTGTAATTCCTAAGAGAAATTAAAATCACATATCCAAGCTTTACTGATCATTATAATTCCTAAGAGAAATTAACATCATTGTTTGGTACACTTCTATGTTGTTATTTGTAATCTTTGATTATAAAAGGAATGGCTCTGAATGATTAGATCTACAGTTATGACTAACAAAGTAATTTAGATGATTCATCCATGTTACATGCATGGATTTTGATTGAGGCATCGACACTTTGTAACTCTTTTTCTACAAATCTAACATCATGATTTTTAAAACACTTGAGTATTAGTCTACCATATTTGGTTCACCAATAATTATGTGATCCATGTTGTTTCAGATCCATGTTGTTTATTTGAAGTACTCGGTATATTGTTAAAGGAGGGCTGACACATTTATTTTTTAAGGTTTTAATGAAAGACTAATGTAATTAAAATTACTGCATTAAGAGTAATAAAATGTTGTTAAAAATAAAAGATAATTAAAAATTTTATGTTGTTAAAAAAATTATGTACTTTATAAAATAGAAAATTAGAACCAATAAAATATTATTAAAAAATTAAAATTAAAAAATATTATTAAAAAATTAAAATTAAAAAAATACACGAATAAATTATATTTAATATTAGCATTTGATATATCATAATTTAAAATTGATGTATGAGCAAAAGTGGAATAAATTAGATCCATGTGATATCTCATTAAAAGTTATATATAAAACCCTAATACTTTTTTCTACTCTAAAATTTCAACCATTGTCTTTTGAGGTCATTTAATATCTAGAGCATGAAGTGTGCTTGAACACAAATATATGTAAACGAGAGGCATTGATGAGGTGGTAGAGGTTAGTGCCTAGTGCCCTATGGGGAAGATATTGGTTTGCATTGTAAATCTTTGTGTATATAATATCAATATAGACTAGTTAAAAACAAAAATAAAATATTAACGTTTAAGTATTTAAAATATCATAAGGCCATCTTTCCGGATTAATTTCTCATTAAATATTTAGTACATTCAACTGAAATCTACAATATTGATAAAATAAAATGAAATCTAATAAATTGATAGTAAAAAAAACTATTAATCCATTCTCGTGAGCTGTTTATGTGACTACATTTTGTGCAATCTGAAAATACTATTAATCCATGAGCGATTTATGTGATTACATTTTGTGCAATCTGAAAATATTTTGTTGGATGAGATGCGTTGAATTAAGATTTAATGAAATAGGTTTCTGCCGGCATAAGATATTTTGATCAAGGCATTGATGAGGTGGTAGAGGTTAGTGCCTAGTGCCATATGGGGAAAGATATTGGTTTGCATTGTAAATCTTTGTGTATATAATATCAATATAGACTAGTTAAAAACAAAAATAAAATATTAACGTGTAAATTATTTAAAATATCATAACGCCATCTTTCCGGATTAATTTCTCATTAAATATTGAGTACATTCGCTAAACTGAAATTTACAATATTGATAAAATAAAGTAAAATGAAATCTAATAAATTGATAATAATAAAAACTATTAATACATTTTCGTGAGCTTTTTATGTGATTACGTTTTGTGTAATCTGAAATTTTTTTTGAATAAGATGGGTTGAATTAAGATTTTTTATAATATTTTTTTATTTAAAAAAAAAACATATGTAAGTTTTATTATCATGAGTATGGAAGAAATTACACATATTCTTTATTAAACTGGAAAATAAGGATCGTCAACTTAACTATAGTTATTTTGATCAAACTATACAACCACATAAAATTGCTACATAGACAAATCACATGAACACATCATTGTTTTAACTTCAGCTTATCAGCATTGTTTTCAGCTTACTAAACAAACGAAATAGCACAACAATATAACTCTGCTTTATTGTAATGGAAGTAGTAAAATCATAACACATAAGAAATCACGATGAATGTGATCTGGTTACTTATTTTCGCACTACTGCGGCTCATATATTACTACAGATAAATAACATATTTGTATCGTTATGTCCATCATCATTTTCTCCAGTCAGTCATCCAGAATACTGTTGATGAGAGAGCTCTCGTAAGCATGTTTTCCAAGAATCTAATCGATCATTTAAACCAGACAAACCGAAAGGCAAATGATCAATAACATTTTATTTCCAATAAACAACTTTACCTTAATAGTGGCATATAATTCGGAAGTTGCATCGTATGAAACTAATAAACAACTTTACCTTAATAGTGGCATATAATTCGGAAGTTGCATCGTATGAAACTAATAAGTAGGAGGAGACTTGTAAGAGTAGTGATGTGCAGGTGGTGAGGGGTATACGAGTGGTTTGGGATGGGCAGGGCAGAAAGTAGGTACTGCTTTTGGGGAGTAGAACTCAGGGTTGGGGCAGGAGGAGTAGATACGTATCTGTATGGTTTTTTTAGTGGTGGAGATGGAGTAGCTAAATTGGTGGTTTAATAGACACGGGAGAAGGTTTGTGATAGGGAGGAAGAGTGCTTTTACCCGTGAAGGAGGAGGAAGGGGCTTGTGAACTGGTGGAGGCTATAAGTTGGTTTTGGCTTTGGCTGTGAAATCACTTGGAAGTAGAAGAAAACAAAAAGGTTATGTAGAATGAGAATGTGTTAGGGTTTTTCAATCTTTATTGATAAATTGAAAATTAACTAATACAATTACAAACCAAGTCTAAATGTGTATTTAAATACTTATGGAAAACCTAAAAAATCTAACCTATCTTTTACATGCAATACATACTGTTGCATGCTTTATTAACTAAAGCAAAAACTAAAGCCAGAACTAAAGTTAAAGCTAGAACTAAAACTAAAGCCAACTAAAATAATTAGTATTTCTAACAATTTCTACTTAAATGGTGGAATAGGAATTGGAGGAAGAGCAATTGGAGGAGTAGGAGGAAGAGCAACTGGAGGTTTTGGAGGCTTTGGAAGACCAGTTGGAGGCTTAGGAAGAGGAATTGGAGGAGTAGGAATTGTAGGATGAAGAACTGGTAACTGTGAAACAAGCACGCGGTAAAGTGGATATTTGTGCTTGTATGGCGGAGAAACTGACCCAGCCTCAGGAGGTTTGCTATGCAAGGGCGGGACTTTCTCCACTACTGGGGGCGTGGATAGCGGTTTGGGTGCCGCGAGCGGCTTATAATGGGCTGCATATGCAATGTGAGATGGCTGAAGCAATCTATTGTATCCGGCAGCTGAAGGATTCACTTCACAAATGCAGCCAACAATCAGAACCAGCAATAATTTGCAAATGAATAGAGCGTCCATCTTTGAGAGTATCGTGAGAAGAGAGCTGCTATGTTGGTATAACATACTTCCATAGGGCTCTTATTTATAGGAGACCAGAAAGGCTTAGAGGAATTGTTATTGGCAAAATCGTCACGGGAATTTCGTTCATCCAAAGATCTCACCTGATGAAATTTAATGTGATTACGGCATGGCAGCGAACTCGGTCGTGTTTAGTGTCTATTTTGCATAGAGACAATATGACAGAGTTTACGTTACAGCTGTTATTTTGGAACTCTACTAAAATATTTCGTCGTTTATTGTCCGCTATACTCCAAAAGACTTTGGTCTTACTAATACTCCAAAAATGTATTGGCACATACTGTGCAAAGTTTCTTTATCATCGCTTTTAATAGGATTTACATAAATGTGAGAGAGCACATGGAATTGTAGTTTGAAAGCTGCATATAAATTTAAGCTTCGGAAAGAAACTGAGATGGGACCATTGTTTTAATTCTCGATATGTTTTTAGTTTGTTGTATATCTAAATTATGTTACTAGAAACAAGAAATGGGAAACAGAACGAGAAACGAGAATGGTACGAGAGGTTTCACATATAAGAAATGAAGAGAGAGAAAACCAACAAAATTGAAAATGAAGAGAAATTACATTAATCGCAAGCAAATTCATATGAAATCTATGAAATAATTTATAATTTATTGCTGAGTGCAAAATTAAAAATTCACAACATAGAATGGGGTGGGGTGGAAGCTTTAGGTTACATCATATGGATTAAATTTCTCTAGGTGGTTTCAACAAAAATCATAGTCATCAGCTACATCACTGAAACCTCAATCACCTAGCATGGTGGATCATAAGAGAATTCGACAATCCCAAATCCAATGTGGGAAAGCATGTCCTCCAATTTCATCATAGGTTTTCAAAATTCAAAGAGGTGAAGGAGCATATACCTCATGCACAACATTTACATAAGTACACAAGCATGACTTGTGCAACAACTATGCTAAGAAGGTAGCTTATGCCTAATACATTCTTACATATACCAAGCTACATAATTCTTGTGATGACTCTTTTTGAAGAAGAGACTAGGAAAACACATAATAGGAATGAAGGTTGACTCATATAAAAGTGAGCATTCTCAATTTATACAATAGTAACTTGGTCCTAAATACTTGAGAAATGGAAGTAGCTTCCGTTGGAAGAAGCATCGCAATCTTTTCTATTTTCAAATAATGCTACAAGAAAGATCCACTTGTCACTGATATGTTTGCTTTGTCATTTGATTATGATTTCCTTTGAACTTAGCTGTATAAATGATTATAATTTCATCACAGGTTTTCAAAGTTAAAATAAGTGAAGGGCATATACCTCATCCACAACATTTCCCACATAAGTTACACAAGCATGACTTTTCCATTAGAAGAAGCATTGCAATCTTTTCTATTTTCGAATAAAACTACAAGAAAGATTCACTTGTCACTGATATGTTTGCTTTGTCATTTGATTATTATTTCCTTTGAACTCAGATGTATAAATGATTATAATTTCATGAGAGGTTTTCAAAGTTAAAATAAGTGAAGGGAATATACCTCATCCATAACATTAAACCCACATAAGTTACACAAGCATGACTTGTGCATCAACTATGCTAGGGAGGAAATAGATGCCTTAAACATTCATACATATACCAAGCTACACAATTTTTGTCAAAAATATTATGGAAGAAGAGATTGGGCAAACACAGAATCAAAATGAAGGTTGACTCACATTAAAAGAGCATTTGAATATAATTTTTGTTGAACTCAGATGTTGCCATTTTATTATAATTTCCATTGAATTTAGAAGTGTAAATGATAGAATCTAATATCTCGAATATAGAAAACAAAATTCCGTTGAAATCAGATGTGTAAATGATAGAATCTAGATATCTGTGATAAAAAAAAATAAAAATTCAGTTGAACTCAGATGTGTAAATGATACAAACTAGATATCTTTAATACAATAATGATTCTCACTGTAAAGAAAAAAACACAACGAATGAAAAAATAAATAGCAAAGGTGAGAACAAAATCAGCTTTGTCAATTTGTCAAAGCTTTACTCTACTTTGTTAAAACAACAGCTAAGAACGAATCATGCAAGCTATGGGTGTTTTTATGCTTCTCAATCAATAACCTAGAGGTCTGAGGAAATTTGAGTATTATAAAAAATCAGTAGGATTAAAAATAGGAATATAAATAATAGACATAGTGGGGGTGCTAAAGACCAGATGTCTTCTCGAAGTAAATGAAGCAAAGGCCTAGGAAAAAGACCAGGAACGATGCCAAAACAGAGTTTTGTTAAGAGTATGGAGGCATCTCTAGTGCATGAATTCATAAAAGGGGTGTGGATTAATTGTTTTACTTCTCGGTAAGCTTAAAATTCACATGACCACATGGACAACATCCTGATGACCACATGACCACATGGGCACCTATGCTATCGGATTTGGTTTTAGAAGGGAGAACTGCTCAGGTACCGAAGACATTTTTTAATCTTCATGTTCATATGGACACCCATGCTATCAGATTTGGTTTGAGGAGGGGGAAGTGCTAAGGTATCGTAGAAATTTTTTAAACTTCCT
Source organism: Larix kaempferi (assembly GCA_027924585.1). Classification (NCBI taxonomy): domain Eukaryota; kingdom Viridiplantae; phylum Streptophyta; class Pinopsida; order Pinales; family Pinaceae; genus Larix; species Larix kaempferi. The sequence continues at coordinate 436,443 of BSBM01001081.1, read as the reverse complement.
GTTCATATGGACACCTATGCTATGAGATTTGGTTTAGAAAGGGGAAGGGCGCAGGTACCGAAGGCATTCAAAAACAATCATAAGCATGCCATTGAAAAAAAAAACTGTGAAAATAACTCTTACATTGAATGGCGATGCTCAATATAATTAAAAAATTGGAAAAAACAATGAATTTTGTGGAAACATTAATTAAAAAAAAGATAAATCATTGCATGTATATGAAAACCTGGTATTGTTCCGGCTTCCAGGCTCGAACTCCAGGTTATCAGCTCCACCCAGTTCTCTTGGGTTCAATGCAAACAACAGGTTCTGAGGTGAATGGAGATATCAAAATTCAAAATTAACTCGGATTTACAAGGTAGCAGAAGTGCAAAACATTCTTTTAAGCAAGATGTACAAATTGGTTACAATGGAAAACTTCCTTTCCCAGTTTTCACAACAGCACAATATTAATGGTCATTTAATTTTGGAAAGTAAACATTTACACGGTTACCACACTTGCCTTGCCACCTAACAATTCAAAAATTAAATTTTATATATAAATCATAAAATACGGAACAAGTTCCCTAAAAAATGTAAAATCGTTTCTGCATAAATCCCTCGGAGAAACGTTGTGTTTCATACGAATGGTTTTAGAAACGAGAACGACCATAGAAAACAGCGGTTTCCATCCCATTCTTGTTTCTACGGCATTTTTCCTAAGAAACGTAGACTGCCCTCAAGTAATGCTGTATCTGAGTATTGTGTTTTTTTTTCAGTTCTTTTTCCAAAGCATAAAATATATAGTACAAGTGATTTAATTTGTGGCTGCTGAATATTTATAAACTACAAGTTAAGTGTTATGAATAAATATATTAGTTACTTATTTTTCATGCTTAGTTGTAATCACTCAATATCTATGGCTCAACTACATGTTATACCAGTTATTTATACATTTACTACCAATTATTTTTTATATTCCTTTTTTTTTATAATTGTTTATTTCTAATAACTAACAACATAAAATCAATCTATACTTGTCATCTACTCCAAATTCTAAATTATAAACATCTAATTATATAAATATCTTATAACAACTTTTTTCCAAACTAAATCTATTTCTTAGAATATTTTTGCAAGCTCGAAAAGGTTAGACATGTTTGTTAGAATATTTTTCCGAGCTTATATAATCAAACCTACTTTATATTGATTGTCGTGGTGGTTAGACATTTTTTCTCTTAATTAGTTGGAATTTAAAAGTAATTATGTTCATGCTTACATGATCCGATTATATTTTTAAGAAAAATTACAATTATATATTTCTTTTATTGATAATGTATTTACAAGAAAAATTACAATTATATATATTTTTGTTTGGACAATGTATTTACAATGAAATTGGAATGTAACTATATTTGCAGAGGGAATATAATTAACAATTATGTCAAATGGTTAAAAAAACACTTAAATTGTGTAACAAACCAAACAACATAATATTATCTATAATACTGTTTTATTTTTTTAATATTAAATGACTAAAAGTATAAGAATCAATTTATTATTTCATTATTTTAATGTAAAATTGTGATGTCAAAATAGTCATTCTTGTCTTTTAGAGACATTGATGTTTTATACTAACTTTTATGCAAATTTCTAATTTAGAAATATGAATATTCTCAAATTTACAATCTTTGTAATACGAAAGCTTATAATGTTAATTCTATTATGAAAATTTGTGGAATCCAAATATGAATCCTTAAACTTTTGGAAACTAAATACCATAAAAACTTAAACTTATTAAATGTATATATGTATTATTGAAAAATTTATAAATTTAACATTATGCAAGCTTATTAAATGTATATATGAAATCTCAAACTTCACACCTTTATAGTTAAGTTAAAATATGCAATTTTAAAATTTACAACCCAAAGCGTTAAAGTTATATAAACTTGTTAATTCTAAGTATGTATAGTGAAATTTTACAATCTTAATCAGATGTTAAAATATACATCTTTAAAATTTATAACATTCAATTTCAATAATGTTATCAAAACTTGTGAAATGTCAAAATGCATCTTCAAATACTATAACCAAAACCTTGATATGATACAAAGGTATAATGTTATAAATCTATAAATTCAAAATTTACATGTACACTATTGCCATGTTATGCAAACTTATAACACTTAAACATGCATTCTTAAACTTTGAAACAATGATGTCATGAAAACATTTAATAACCAAATATGCATCCTCAACATCACAACCATGATGCTATGAGAACTTTTTTAGTCCAAATATGCATATTTAAACTTCACAATTGTGATATACATCCTTAAATTGTATAACCTTGATATTATGCAAACTTGTGAAATCTAAACATATAACCTTAAACTTAACAACATTGATATTATGCAAAGTTATAGAGTCCAAGCTAACTTATACACTTTAATATACATCAAACTTCAAGTGTGATATCATGCGAATTTGTAAAGTCCAAATATGCATGTTTGAATTCCAACTTAATGTTATGAAAAGCTCTGAAGTCTTAATATAAATCCTCAAGCTTCACAACTGATATGTTATGAAACTCTTTGTTATCAAATTTGTAAATTTTAATTATATATTTATAAATTTACAAATATTAATATTAAAATATGCATGTGTATCCTCAAACTTTACAACTTTATAAACTTGTAAATTACAATTATCCATGAAAAATATATATTAAAAATATCTTTATAAATATATAACAATTTTGTTAAAAATTAATAAGAAAATATTATTATAATAATCTATTTGATTATTTCTATAAAAATAATATTATATTCATCCATTGCACTCTTTCTACATAAAAACAACTATGGTGTCATCTCTCTTGTTATTGGTGTTCATTACCTTTGTTGTAATTATGGAAATGTGTGAGCTATTATTTTTTTTTTCCAAATAAAAAACCATAACTTTTATATATATATATATATATATATATATATATATATATATAAAATAAAAATAGTTTCACTATTTATATGCCCTTAATTTCAAAGCATGGCCATTTAAAATAATCTGATATTCAGTCTTTGCAAGTTGAAAATCCAGTTAATCACCCTGCGGACCCGTGCTAGAAACAAAAGCAAAGGTAGCGTGCCAGAGAGACATAGCTTCTTTCATATCCTATACAAAAAGAACTCATACCATGAGTTGTTACATATCTAAAAAACAGAAATAGAGTTGTTACATATCTAAAAAACAGAAATAGAGTTGTTACATATCTAAAAAACAGAAATAGAATTTCCTATAGCATGAGTATGATAAAAGTATTACTTTCATCAATGGCTCCTACAACTTTTTAGCCTCATACAAAAAACAATTCAAAAGAGTTACTATTGTTTATTCTATATTAAATTTATTATTTTTATAGAAAAAAAAATTATGAACGTTGAAGGTTACTGATTTGTACACTAATATGTGGATGACATTTTTTTATTAAATAAATTTTAGAATTTTTTTTTCAATCATATGAATTTTGTAAAAATATTTATTAAAGTGTTGTGTACAATACATAAGTTTTTATTATGAAATTGTTTAGATATATATATATACTACTAATGTTGAAAATTTTTCTATATAGATATACTACTAATGTTATCAGTATTTAGTTTATTGATCTTTACTTCTTATAATATTAAACTTCGTTTTAAAAAAGATAATATATGTGTTAAAGATTCATTAAACAAACTAGTCTAAGTATCTTTAAAAGTAGTGTAAACCATAAGTTAAGAACTAATTGCAATTGTTTCATTTTCATCCATTTGTATAACTACAATGATATACACTAAAGAGGCCAAAAGACAACTAAAATAATTATATATCAAACTAAAATGCTAACTAAAGAAAGGATTGCAAAGGCACTTAGTTACTTGTACTTGAGAAGGTTATCCTTCTATATCCATATTATTTTGGTGATAACAAAGTCACAAGTGTGTCACCCAAAATATTAGGATTGAGACTTTCATTTCGACCATATTTTGGTAATTATGATAATTATAATGGATTATTTCAGTAGAATGAACAAAAAAATCAAGGTAGTTATATAGATTACTTGTTACTTCCAAATTAGTTCATAGTTGATTTGAATTCATGTGAAATGCCTTAGGTATCATGGAACATACTTTTGATTAAAATACCAATCTTATTAATCTGTAATCCTTTGATCTTATTAATTTTAATAATGTTTAGTATTTAGTGCTATGAATTTTAATATTTTATGATATTAAATTTGGTCTAAAAATTATATATATATATATATATATATATATATATATATATATATTGATATATTTTTTAAACAAAATAATCCTAGTACCGTAAAAGGTAATATAAACCATAAATTAGGGATTATTTGTTATTGTGTCATTTCCATCCACTTGTGTGGCTAAAATGATGTTACATATTAAAGACATCACAAGTTAACATCAATCGCCATACAAAAACAACAATTATGGAAAATGGTCCAATTGTCTTTATGTGTATTGTATTGTTCCTTTTATGCTAACAATGCATTATTTTTCTAATAATATTTTCCTACATTACATTTGTGGACCACCCACAATCACAATTATGTCATCCAAAATATTAATATTTTAACTTTCATTTCCATCATATATTATATCAATAATGTATTTTTTGTTTTAATTGTATTATTTCTATTATATCAATGCATTAAATTTTGTCAACCACCATAATCACAATTTTGTCATCCAAAGTATTAATATTTAAATTTTCATTTTCCATCATAATACATTTTTTCTATATTTATATTATTTCTATCATATCAACACTACATTAAATTTTAAAATTAATAATTATCAATAAAATTATAAAATTAATAATTATCAATAAAATTAGTAATTATGATAATTACCCTACATTATTTTAATAAGCCAACAAAAATTTAAGGTGATTGCATAGATTACTTGTTACTTCTAAATTCATTGTTGGGATTTTAGATTACTTGTTACTTCTAGATTCATTGTTGGGATTTTAGATTACTTGTTACTTCTAGATTCATTGTTGGGATTATTGGGATTCATTGTTGGGATTTTTGTGAAATGGCTTGTATGTTGACGAAAATATCTTTACTGTGTAAGCAAGAGATGATAATTAAATTTTGAATGTATTATTACTTTAGCCTTGTGTCACGTGAATTCTTCAAATATATTATTATTCGAACCTTGTGCCACGTCAATTCCTTGCATTAATAATTCGTCCTATATGCTAGTGGACTGACAACCTTAAACTTGTGGAGATGATCACACTCTATGGAGGTTAAGATGGTGGGATGTAAAAAGATCTTTGAACGATGCAATATTCTATCATTATTTGAGGTACTCCTTCCCTCGACCCGTGACCACCCCAAATCAAATAAATTGGCATTGTGTAGTATTTGCTACAATAAGTAAATTTGTTTTTCTCGGTCGCTTTATTGATGCTATTCAAATGACTTAAGTGCAAATTGTACATTCCCTTAAACACGTAATTAAATGCAAATTGTATATTCCCTTTGAAACCTAATTCATAATAGTTAAAGAATAGTTATTAAATATTTAAAATAAACTCTAATTTATTTTTAATATTTTAATAATTTTATTTATTAAAATAAAAAAATAATTAAATTTTATAAATATAATAAGGTTTAGTGATGATGATGATGATGATTAATGTTCATTTAAACAAAATTTGGTCTATCGGACTTTAAGAAGGTTATTACTTGGTTTGCTTTAAACTTTTGTTCCTATGCTCAAAAAGCTTGGTAAGAAGCTTTCCAAGCTCACTATAATTTTGACAAGTTAGGACGTTAGCAAGGTTTGTATTGTAGCAAATACTATGAAACTCATATCCAATGTGGGTGTAAGCAGGGCACTCTAAGAGTCACAAAGATGGAAAATCCTTTCCTCCCATGGAGTTTTTGGAAATAGACCAACGCCCTTTCCTCCCATGGAGTTTTGGGAATAGACCAATGTCCTTTCCTCCCTCGGAGTTTTGGGAATAGACCAATGCGTGTTTCGCTATGAAGCTCATGGGAGTTCATTCTAATCTTGGCTATATCAATTTTCTTCTTTGAACTAATTACTATCTTTTGATCTTCCAAATTAGGGTTAATGACCTCCTTATTGTAACTTAATTTTCTCTTAACCACTAAATTTTCCTCACACCACAATTTCTCTTTAAACTTAAAGATAATAAATTTATAAAAATAATAATAAATTCATCATATCAATAATTTTCTTATTCATTTAAAACTTTAAATTTATGAGAATCATATTACACAACATCTTCATCTTTCTTTCTTTTAAATTCTCAAATTGTATAATTTGTTTTCAATTTTCAAGGTTTACGATTTAATTGGATTCAATTCAAACCCATTTTACATATTTCTCTAATTACTTTATTAATACTATTTTTAAAAAAACTCATACCATCATTACGTAATTTGTTTTTTTGGTATGTATTGAAGATGATATCACTTTTTTAGTCTTATTGGTTCCTTCTCTATATATTATTGTGGGTATTGTTTTGTCTATGTTGTTATTAATTAATCCCTGTACAATTTTTAAAAAAATTTAGCCTAAGTTTTATGAAGTATATTCCCTTCCACCCCATATGCAATTTACAAACCTTATTTGACGCATTCTTGAGACACAAACTATTTTAATATTTTTTTGGTTTAACCTAATCCTACACCCTACGACGCCCAAGTGTAAGGACTCCCCGTGCAAGGGGTGTATGTCCAAAGGCCACGCGACCTCTCACCGCCATGCAAAAGGAAGTAACCATGGAGGGCATGCAGCCTCTCCATGCAACCCAATGCCCTGCAAGAAGTAAATCCTAAATAGCGTCAACCTCAAGGATCCTGTCTCTTTTTTTCACATTTTTGTCTTTTCACATTTTTGTTTCCATTCTGCGAGCTTGGCTGCGCCTTGCCTCAACTCCACATTTATGAGGAGATCATCATCTGCAGAAACCAACGACTCTCTCTTAATTCAGGGATTCATATATTCATCATATTCAGCGGTTGAGAGCTTCTCCCGGTCATATTATAGCTTATTGGAACACCTTCTAGTCGTGGGAAGGATCTAAGAAGTGCAAGGAAGGGCAGAAGACCTTAATGCTCGATGGGATTTGTTGCAGCATGGCTGTACGTTGCTCTAATGTGAAATGGAGTGAACTCTTTGGTCCTTCGACATGAAAGAACATAGAAAGAAGGAATTAATCCAATCAAGGTTCTCCTTTCGGGCGGAATGGAAATCATACAGTGGTTCCAAATGGGAGGTTACAGGTTCGGACCTTCTCATTGCATGGAACCCTGGGCCATTTTCGGAAAAGAGGACAACGTCGTTTCATTTTGTGAGGCAGGTAATAACACCCATAGTCGCAGCTTTAGAAGCGGGCATTTCCGCTGCTCAGGGACTGTTTCAATTTTTATTTATTTTTTATTATTTTTTATATATTCTTTCAGCAAATTCAAATCGAAGCTTCATAAGTTAGCACACAGGTGTGACTATTCAAAACAAAATGGAAGATAACGTGCATATATGTTGTCCCTTGTGGGCTCCTCCCTTGGCTTGGCGGTTGGTCTTGGGCATTGATTTGGTTTTGTGGATCAACCACATTGCCTACTTGTGTCCAATGGCTGCTGCTTCCAATTTAGTGAGTAAATTTTCGGCCCTAAAATTCAACCATGAAACTAGATTCTAGAGTGGGAGTGCTTAATTCCTCTGGTGGCCATTGCGTTGATATGTCCATCTCAATACACTAGTAAATCAACTGGTTATAAATACATTGGAAATATTGATCTTATTGCCATTTTGTTAGACAATGATTGACTGTATGATTCCCTAGTTTCTCTACATAGATTTGAATGAAATATCAATGCACTATTAGAACCATGTCAACTGGGGATAGTACAAGCCTCGATGCACTAAAATCCTGATCCTGAGAACCAACACTAAAAAATTGTTCAGCTGTGGACTCTCAATGTTCAACAAATAATTCTTTCTCATTCTCGTCTCTCAGTTTTTGTGAGTATATGAAATTTCTACGCATTTTTTTCTATAATTTGTAATACTATTTTATTGTGTTGAACCAGTCATTCATTTTTCCTTTTGGATCAATTCTTCTTAATTTGTACACAACATCTTCCATAGATTCTAGGAATTCGAGCTCCATTTCCAGGCTATTGAGAAAAGATGGCGCATTCACAGTGTTGGAAGGGCATACTGGTCCTCACTTATCTCTACTGGTAGATATTGCTAAAATGATGTCGTTGGGATGAAGGAGGATGAATTTCTACATAAGAGGGGGAAAATCATATGCAAAACGACAAGATTTTTGTTTAGAGAGGGGGCGCATTGTTTAGGGATTGGGCTTCGAGCCAAAATGTTTTTATCTATACAAGTATATAATTGAATGGTTAGGTAGAGAGGCCCCACATCCTTCACTGTCTTGTTCCCATCCTCAAGCGGTGGAAATATCGCTACAATAATTTATTATTTATATATTATATTTAACGCAATCAACAGTAGGAATGTCTATGGAGGAAAAAATACCAAGTGCTTTGGCTCCAAGAAGGTGATAAAAGCACAAGTTTTTTTCACCAATCCAATGAAGAGATAGAGAACAATATCACGACTTACCTTGGTAACCTGCTAATGGGCACACAGAAAAACAGAGCACGGGAAGCGCAGGAAATCTGTGGCAATATCCCGCCCGAGCTGCTCACTAAAGAACAAAATGTGGCTCCTTGTTCTTCAAGACAGGAACTGTCCAAGCTTCTGAATTTGTATATATACACTAGAGCATAGATTACAACAATGGATAGCAATAATTCCTTTGCATTCATAAGGGAAACCTACTGAACATCTTCATCAGTAGAAATTCCATGAGATAGCACGTGGTCGCAATGTAAACTTCCATTGCATTCTTATGGTCGAACACATGGCTATAGGGTTCGACTGATTCCCTATCACTGGAAATCTTGGCATGGAGGAAATGCAAACCCTCCTTGAGGAGTTGTTTCATGGACAACGATAGTCTTCCCAGTGAAAAAATGCAAGTCAATTTTCTGAAGGCACGTAGCTAAGCCATATTTATGAAGGAATGTAACTATATGAGCAAGTGGCAAGTGGAACGATTGAGGCATGTGTCCATCTGTCAATATGCAAATACTTTTTAATTTTTGTATCTAACGATGCTTATATATTGCTAGCTTAAATTATTGGAGTATCTTAAACTAAGAAACGTTCTCATGTATGTTTGTTGACTTTGGTATTGGCATAGTGGATACTTTGAAATCGTGACCTTGCATTTGGTCAGGTTTCTCAGAACTATTTTAATGTCTTTCTATTTCGAGGATTGTATTTTTACAAAATCCATGGGCTCATGCATGAACTGGATTGATTTCAGATGTGAGAACGGGATATTTTAATGTTTTAAATGAATAAACCTCGGCTTCTTTGAAGCAACCAACACCAAAATCCAAAAGTTGGCACCCTGTTCCATGCATTTATTCATGGTGATCAGATCTGCAAGCAAACATGTTTAATTGATTTATTTTCACAAGTGTAAGGTGGATGCCAACAGCTAACATTTGATGCCACTTTATTGGTCCAGATTCGCATACCAAAATATATCTTATACAGAAATTCAACTTTGACCATTATAAAAAAAACTGATGAATGAACGGTGTATAAAAGAAATTGCAACTGCTAGAGTTGTGACCAGATTCCTACCCTAATTGAACGACTACATAGATTATATTAGTTAATACATGATGAATTCAATTAGTAAATATTTCTAAGTTATGACACTTTTTTAAATAATTTCTTTATTGAAAACCATTAAATAGTTCTATGTGTTATGAAATTAATCAAATTAACAATTTGGCATGGATTTAAATCTAAATAATTTTTTTTTAAATAAACCCTTTATTGGATATCATTAAATAATTCTATGTCGATGGCATTTTTTATTCTTAAAATTGAAGATAAATTTATAGATATCAATATAATTGCTTCTTATGTATACATGATAAAAAAAAATCAGTCTGCTCTAAACATTTTTCTTCCTCACCAAAGTGTAGTTTGGGACATCCATCAAAATGAAACAATTTCAAGTATGACAAGTATTCAATACCTACAAGCTCTTCTAACTTGTAGCAGCCAGAAACAAATATTATTTCAAGCTTTGTGAGATGTGCAAACCTTGATATGCTCCTTATATTAACACATCTACGTGCGTCAAGATGCATTAATGATGTAAAGTGTTCAAAACCTACTAGCTCTACTAGCTTAGAGCACCCAAAAACACTTAGCTCTCGAAGCTTTGTGAGATGGACAAACCTTGATATGCTCCTCAACTCAACAGATTCAAATACATGAATTTCCTCTAATGATGCCCAATTATCAACAACTTCTAGCTTTTCTAAATTAAAGAAATTACATACAATTAGCTTTTGAAGCTTCATGAGATGGGCCGATGTTGATAAACATCGAGATACATGAATCTTTTCACAATCAGATACATGAGGCTTCCCTAATGATATCAAGTGTTTCACACCTACTTGCTTTACTAACTTAGAGCACCCAAAAACACTTAGCTTTCGAATCTTTTTGAGTTGAGCCAATCCTGATATGCACTTAGCTTTCGAATCTTTTTGAGATGAGCCAATCCTGATATGCTCCTCAGCTCTACACATTTACATGCATCAACCTTCTATAATGATGTCAAGTGTTCAATACCCAGTAGCTCTAGTAACTTAGAGCACTCGGAAACTGTTAGCTCTTGAAGCTTTGTGAGATGGGCCAACCCCGATATGTTCCTCAACTCCACTTCAACTGCATAAAGATTCTCAATTTATTGTGATTATTAGTTCACCCTAGCATAACGTCCTTCTCACAATACGATTCCGAACAAGTGCATAAATCTTCTCACAATACTGAACTAGTGCATAAAACAACTATAGTAATGACTAGTTTTGATGTTATTCAAAGTATTTCTATCACTCCCACAAAAAAACTAGTGCATCAAACAAATATAGCAATAACAAAAAACTAGTGCATAAAACAAGTATAGTAATGACTAGTTTTGATGTTATTCAAAGTATTTCTATCACTCCCACAAAAATCAAATCACATTGACTAGATAACTCTGGTTTCTTAGATCAATAGAAAACAAAAACTAAAGGCAGGGACTTATTGCTATGCAACCCAACTTGTTGTGAAAAGAATTTGATGTAAATTAACTATTTTGAATGTATGTTTGCTTGTTTGGGAGCTTTAAGAAGGTTATCCTTCTACATAATTTATATTGTTCTTGAAATGTTAAATGCCAATTATGTATTAAATTAAGTTATTTCATCCAAAGTATTAGTTTTGGGATTTTCATTTTGATCACATTTTTACAATTATAATTTATTAATTGAGTTATAAAAAAATTCAATGCAATTGCATGAATTTGGATTTTAAAAATATCAATTTTTCTTCCATCTTGACATCAAAGAAAATCTATAAATAAAGGCCTCTCCCTTATAGTTTTGTATAGGTTTAACGAGTGTAAGGTCTTGTTGAACATGTTAAACTAAGAGATTGTGATCCCTTTCCATTTATTCATCTCAATATGCTTCATATGTGGTTGCATTGCACATTTCTCTCTAACATTTCCCATTTCATAAGGAACACTTCTCAATTCATTTAGAGATGATTTAGAGTGTCCTAGAGAGAAAGCAAACTCCTCTTCCCACCCACAATCCCGAAACTAAATAGAAAAAAATATGTCACCCCACTCTACCCCTAGCTTAAAGAGATAGTTCAAAAGTTTCCTTCCATGCAATACACAATGTATTTAGTTTATTCCTCCATTAAAATCTTGCTCACATTCTTATATTTCTCTTCTTCTTTTTTTAAGTTTCTTTTAGACATTTGATCTAATAAAATTTATTGGAGAATTGCAATATTAGATCCTTGTTGTCACCATATGTAGGATTTTCAAGGCCGTTTGTATGAATAATTATACCTTTCATTGATTAACATCAAGGTCAACTCACATTCAAACACGTTTCACGGTTTCCATGCATATTTTCCTTCAACTCCTATTTGTTATATTCTTAGAGAATCCACAACCAACTATTATTTTTTATGTTTCCCTTGCATGGGAACATGCATACACACATCAAATTTCCAACCACATTTAACCTTATTCCATATAAATAGATAATTATTCCCTCTCTTGTCTCTATGATTTTGTTGGAAGATGTTATTGAATGACAATTGGAACTTGTCGATTTTTGTCGACAATAAGTAGAAGTTTAATAAATCAATGGAAAAATTGTTCTAACGAATATTTTTTTTCTACATGGATCCTTCTTTGCATAAGAATACTGTTGTTAAAGTCTACGATCATTGAATTAAAGGAAGAGAAACCATGTATGGAACTACATGGATACATTTGCAAATATTGTATAAACTATTATTAATGTACATAGTTTCTACATAAAAGTCTACGATCATTGAATTAAAGGAAGAGAAACCATGTATGGGACTACATGGATACATTTGCAAATATTGTATAAACTATTATTACTGTACATAGTTTCTACATAAAGAGCTCTGAACTTTGTGAAGAAATGTATTGACTTATTGGAACCATGGTGTTACAGGTACTAGCACCATCCTCTCTTCATACTATTCACATATTAAAATATTTTTTCTCCCATCCTCTCCGCACACTATGCACATATTAAAACTTATTTTCCTGTGTCTATTTTCTTTTGGACAATGTAGGTTTTTAGCTATGGATATATAGATTTCCACTAAGACAAGCTTAGTCCGTTTTTTTTTAATTTAGAAACTAACTTTTCCAAGTATAGATCATGGTTAAAAATTAATATGGCCAACCACAAATAACTTGATAAGGCAATATTGTTTTATGTTTGATGCATAACTCTTTATTATTCTTATATTTATCCTAGATTGAAGTAAAAAATAAGTTGATTAGAAAAATAAAAATGATGGTAAAGAGATTTATATATTATATATATTTCAATGTTTTTTAGAATATATTAATAAACAATAAATTAATTAATAAAATATGTGTGCTTACCATGATACCAATTGGGCCACATTAGCTTCTATTACTCATACATGTGGTGCTAGTCATGCGTAGAATTTCAAGAATATTCTAGAAGGTACACAACCCTTACCTTAATTAGGAGTTCAGAAATTCAACAACCATAATTATGATCTGGAATTGTTATGAGGCCATGTTAAATAACCGACCACTAAGAAAATGAAGGGCTTTCATTCTTATTGTATTCTTTATTATTCCACACTAGGGAAGAGCATTTGGATTGGGATATTCAAGTAGAATAGAGGAAGTAAAAGATCATGTAGTAGGTATACATGCGACAGTGATCATGGTAACCATATCGTGAATGCATGTTCTTTGTATTTTCATTTCATAATAGAGAAAAATTTAAGAGAAAGGAACAAGCCTTACCTTGTAGTTAAATGTTTTCCACATTAGGTTTTATTGGGGTACATCTTGTGCTCATTGTGTGAATAATGTGTTATTTGTGTAGTTTCTTTCATTTTAATTTCATTATTTGATTGTTTTCTATACTAGACAAGTAATATTAAATCTAAATATAATGTAAAAACATTTCATAACAAAGCAAGTTAAAAATATTTAACATATATTGTATCCATTGCTCCAGTGGATTATCCACAAGAACTGACACACTATATTGGTATTACAGAAACATACTTTGGTGTTTTGTGGGAATTTGTGAGATCCAATAATTGGCATGAGAAAGAAGGATTAAAAACGTAGGCATGGAAGATGATTATAATAAAAATTGATGGTTTGAGTTAGAGGAGATAGTTTACCAACTAGAATCACAAGTCATATCCATCTTCATGGCATGTCTACAAGAAAAGATTGGATCTCTTGAAGAGTTTGGTAGATTTAACTCAAAAGTTAGTTTGGGATGAGAAATTTAGGGATAATGATGACCTCGAAAAGGATATTAAACTAGAAAAAGAAAAAAAGACCTATTTCTAGTGCCATCACTTCTTCATAATGTCACTATGAAGCGAAAGAGAAAGAATATATCAAACCCTACCAAGGTGACATTGACACTATTAAATTTAATGAATTGCTTCAATATTTCTAAGTTTATTTGAGTGTTCTTAACATAGGATAAGGGTAAAATATTTCATTTGTTTAACTAAAGTTAAAGGCCCAATCTCAAACCTGATGTGAAAGTTACACAAAGATGCTTATGCTAAAGGGTGATCCACAAGTAAGTGAGTGGGAGGTGTGTAAAACCCCCATTACCTTGTTGTATCCTATTGGATATTAAGAGGACCAATAGATCATTGGAATTAATTCCAGAAAAATCAATGGAATATTGTTCAAGGGTACACCACCGAATTTAGAAAATAATCCATTATGTTGGGTAGATACCCCAAGAACCTAGATGTACTTCTTAAGTATATGTGAGGTTTATATAATCATTTAAGTAGGAAAGTGAATATATTTAAACATAGGAAGCTTTATGAGGCTTCCTTTCAAGCATAATATCTTGATAATATGAACAAGAAGAAAATAAAAACCAAGTGGTTCCAAGTAGAAACGCCATTGATATGCTTCAAAAGACAGAAATAATAAGTGCAAAGGAAAGGATAAGAAGGAAACAACCACACCACATAAATGCAAGGATTTTAACCACTAATTAATTTTAATATTTATGGTTACATTGAATATATGTTCTATCCAAATCAATAAATTTGTAGTTGCAAGGTATAGTCTCTCAACCTATTGTTTCATCTACTATTGTTAGTACTTATTCTAAAATAGTTTTTGATTTGGTGATTGGAAAAGATAAGGTCGCTCTTACTACTACTCCCAAAACCAAAAACCCCAACTCCACTATTGAAATCATTGACTTAGAGGAGGAGAAACCACAGGAGGAATTTCATTCGACCCTAATTGTACAAGATTATTCACAATTACCTCCATCTGATTTCTCACTCCCTCCTATTAATGCCCTACCGAGACCTAATCCTGAATTTCCTCCTGATGTGACTGTGTCTACCACTTCCGATGTTGCAGAGCCTATTTATGACCTTACTCATCATCCAATTCCTTCTTTAACACTCCCCGCTTAGTATTTGAATTCTATATCAAAAACATTCACTTCCTCTATTTCATCATAGGTAGGTTTCTCATCCGATGTACACCAACATTCCCCACCCTTACTTCAAATTCAGTCTTGAGGACCACCTACTAATGACACTACCTTGTCTCCTGAACCTGATAGTACCCATCCTATTCAAAATCCTATGCAATCACAAGTAGAATTTTCAGCTTTCCTAGTCCCTACTCGTATCCCAACAAATTTTGACATTTCCTAGGATCATACTCAAATCTCTCTGATACCATTAGCTATATTTATGCCTATAGCCATGTCTATATATTTGTAAGTATCTACATTAGAGAATACTGTTGATTTTGAGGAAGATGAAGTATATAGTTCTCTTGGGTGACTATTGTTTTAGTAGGAAACAAAAATAAGTGATAATAAAAGGTGCTGAGAGGACCAAAGAAGGTGAACTAGTTGCGGGGCCAATTGAGAACCAAGTTACATGAAAAGTTCAAGAATAATGACAAGAATCCTCATAAGGATTTTAATAGAAGTAACAATATATTTGGAGCCCTGAATTATGAAATTGAATGCTACAAATGTAACAACTTTGGACACATAGCCAAAAGTTGCAGAAGTAGGGTGACATTATTATCAAAGGAAACCATATTGTTTCCAAAACAGAAGAGAACTTGGATAAAGAAGAAAAAAGAATTGAAAATGGATGAATGTGGACTAGATTTACAAGCTCAAAGTAGTACAATTCAATGGCATGTTGATAGTGGATGTTCAAATCATATGACATTTGACAAAAACAAATTTGTGTTGTTAAGGAAAGAAAAGGAGGGTTATGTCACATTTGACAATAATAACTCATCCAAAATTATGGGAAAAGGTACAATTAGTCTTGGGAATGAAGATGCTTTGGAATAAAATGTTCTACTTGTTGAAAACATGAAACATAATATGATGAGTGTAAGCCAAATGTGTGATCAGGGACACACCGTCCTATTCAATTCAGAAGAATGTGAAATTAGGAGAAAAGGATCATGTAGAATTGTGGCAACGACAACTAGAACTCCAAACAACATATACATATTGAAAGAAATTGGAAAGGAAAAATGTCGTTTGGGTAAGGAAGATGAAAGTTGGATTGGGCACAAGAGAATGGGTCACATTAAATTTGAAAATCTTCTCAATCTCTGTAAGAAGCAAGCTATAAAAGAAATGCCACAAATTACAAAACTAACCAACAGTTTGTGAAAGCATTGTTAGCATGGGAAACAAACAAAGGTTGAATTCAAGACAAAGGAATATGTCACTACAAAGCCACTGCAAATTATTCACACATATCTATGTGAGCCAATGAATACCAAAGGACTGAATGGTGAGCAATACTTCATGTTGCTCATTGATGACTATATAAGGATGACATGGTTGTGCTTTCTTAACAGGGAATCAGAAGCATTTGAATGTTTCAAGATTTTCAAGGAAATGGTTGAAAATGAAACTGATTTGAAAATCAAGACCTTAAGATCAGACAATGGTGGTGAGTTCACTTCAAATGAATTCTAGGATTTTTGTGAATAACATGGAATAAAAAGGGAATTTTGAGCAACTAGAACACCTCAAGAAAATGGAGTTGTTGAGAGGAAAAACAAAAGTGTACAAGAAATGGCGAGAACTATGATGAATGACTCCAAGATAGGTGATATCTTTTGGGTGCAAGAAGTACATACAATTGTTCACATATTGAACAAAGAAGCACTTAGAAGTAATAGTGATCAAACACCATATGGACTATGGAAAGAAAGACCGTCCAATGTCAAACATTTCAGAGTGTTTGGAAGCAAATGCTACACAAAAAGGGATGATAAGAATATTGGAAAATTTGAATCCCGGGTAGATGGAGGCATATTCGTTGTGTACTCTTGCAAAAGTAAAGCATGATATAGGTGTTATAATCTAAGACTCAACAAGATAGTGGAAAGCATCAATGTGAAATTTGATGAAATTAGCTTTCCAAAGACAAATAAGGAAAATAGAGATTCAAACATCTTTGAAGAAC
Source organism: Larix kaempferi (assembly GCA_027924585.1). Taxonomy (NCBI): domain Eukaryota; kingdom Viridiplantae; phylum Streptophyta; class Pinopsida; order Pinales; family Pinaceae; genus Larix; species Larix kaempferi. The sequence continues at coordinate 419,191 of BSBM01001081.1, read as the reverse complement.
CTGAAATTCAAGAACCAAAATTTGAAAAAGAGAAAGAAGAACAACAACAACAAGAAAAGAAACTAGAGGAAGAACAAGAAGAAAATAGTGAGCAAAATATTCACACTCCTTCCAGAAATCAGTAAAATGTTCAAACACCTTTCAAGACACCTAATCACCACATTCAGAAGAATCATCCTCCAGAACTAATCATTGGGGAAAATAGTGTTGGAATAGAAGCTAGAAGTAGAATAAAATACTGGAAGTTAGAACAAGGTAATTTGTCTTCGCTATCCACAATTGAACCAAGTATCTTTGTGGAAGCTAGAACAAATGAACATTGGGTTAAGGCCATGGAAGAAGAACTAGATCAAATTGAGAAAAATGGAACATGGGAACTTGTTCCTAGACCCAATGACAAGAATGTGATTGGAACTAAGTGGGTCTTTAGAAACAAGTTGAATGAAGATGGACAAGTAATCATAAACAAGGCCAGACTGGTTTGCAAAGGATATGACCAGGTTGAAGGAATAGACTTTGAAAAAAAAATCCACCATTAGCCAGAATGGAAGCTATTAGAATGATATTGGCATATGCTTGCTCCAAAGACATTAACGTATATCATATGGATGTAAAATCATCTTTTTTGAAAGGGTATCTAGAAAAAGAAGTCTACATTGAACACCCAGAAGGGTTTCAAATTTCAGAAAAAAAAAAGATTATGTGTGCAAACTAAAAAGAGATTTCTATGGCTTCAAGGAAGCTCCCAGAGCTTGGTACTCTAGGTTGGACAGATACTCGCAACAACAAGGCTTCAAAAGGGGTAATGCAGACAGTAATCTATATATTAAGTTTGATCATGACATTATGATCATTGTTGAAGTGTATGTTGATGACATCATCTTTGGAAGTGATGACGATAGGATGAGTCAACAATTTTCCAAGGATATGCAAAGTGAATTTGAAATGCCCTTTCTTGGAGAGTTAAATTTCTTCTTAGGACTCCAAATATCTCAACTAGATGATGGCATTTTCATTTCCCAAACTAAGTATATCAAGGAAATGTTGAGGAAATTCAGAATGGAAGACTGCAAACCTATAATTAATCATATGGTTACAGGATGCAAGTTAAGCAAAGATGATGATCCAATGAAGTGGATCAAAGGAATTCCAGATCAATAATTGGTAGTCTTCTCTATGTGACATCCTCAAGACCGAACGTTATGCAAGCAGTTGGACAAGTTGAAATATTTTAGGAATCTCCAAAGGAAACACATCTTTTAGGAGTGAAAAGGATCTTCAAATATATTCAAGGAACAAAAGAATTTGGACTATGGTATCCAAAAGGAAACAATTTGACATTGGTTTCCTACAGAAATGAAGACTGGGTAGGAAGCATTGATGACAGAGGAAGCACAAGCATAGCAAATTTCTTCCTAGGTGATCTTTTAGTATCTTGGTTAAGTTATAATAAGCAATTCTCAATATCTTTATCCACAATGGAAGCAGAATATATTGCAGCTGCATCATGTTTTGCTCAAATTCTTTGGATGAAGCAAACTCTACAAGACATTCAAGTGACATATGATGAGCCTATTTCAATTCTATGTGACAACACAAGTACTATAAGTATTTCAAAAAAATTGGTTATGCATTGTAAGACAAAGCACATTCCTATCAAGTATCACTTTCTATGGGAACAGGTTGCAGAAAAGAACATCAAGATGGAATATATTGGGACAAAGGAAACAATTGCAGATATCTTTACAAAGCCACTTCCAAGAGAGACATTTGAGTATCTTCGACAAGGATTGGGATTAATTCTAGCTCCAAATTGATTAAATACTATAAAACAGGGAGAGATATTGTGAGGGGGAGTTACTCTTTTCCATTAATGTCAAAGGGGGAGAGAAATAACATAAGCATGAAGAAAGGGGGAGAAGAATGAAGATAGGGGAGCTTGGTCCCAAGGGGATTATGATGGTTCCCATCAATGAAAAAGGGAGAGATTGTTGAATAAAGTTGTCATTGATGTCAAATTATGTATGTATATGTCCTCCAAAGCAGTCCCCTTATGGTGTAGCGATTGCACATGGACCTCACGGGAAGACACTTTGCGATGTACACATATGGACCAAAACCATAAAGAAGTCCCTAAGATTTCCCCTATGAATTGTTGAAATAAAAGGTGAAGAAACCCTAAATAATTATGTTTGGTCCACGTTCCCATGAATTTCTTTACACAATGATAAGGACAATGGGCATGAGAGCCTCGCAAAAAATAATGATGCGTAAATAAAGTAAAATGATGTGGACAAGTCATATGAATCAATTTAAGAAGATATGGAGTGATATTGAAGTTATGACATGGCATGTCATGATGGATCATTGAAGTGGGGTACATACTCCTTGACTAGAAACCCTTAAAATATGGAGATCCACAAATTAAGGATAATTTTAAGAAGCCCTTAGAAGATGCTACAAGGAATGATGAAGTGTATAAATAGAAGATAAAATATCTCATTTTATCATCATTCAAGCTGTATATTCTCTTTTGAAAATCTACGAAATACTGGGGCCAAATTTTGTAGCAGTGATCAAGTGAAGGAGTTTTACGGAAATTGGCATATCTTTTTCATACGATATCAAAATCACAAAATTCTTGGCTCATTGGAAAGATTTTTGAAAGGCCTATGTGATGATATGATATAGGGTTAAATTTTCAGAAGCGAAAAATAATTATATAGGCTGAAAGTGCACTCAACAAGGTCAACAGTCAACTAGGGCCGAATTTTGCAACAATCATCAAGTGAAGAAGATTGACGAAAACTTGCATATATTTCTCATACGGTATCAGAATTACAAAATTCTTGGCTCATTGGAGAGATTGATGAGGTGTATATGTGATGAGATTATCTATAAGTTCTTTTTGTTTGTTTATATCTTCTTCAAATTATGATATTAGAAAAGGTATGGTTGATGCTTGTTGGTTTCTCTTGTGATGGCATGTCTCTCATAGATAGAGTTCATCTTTGATCTTTGTATGATATGTGAAGCCATTGAATATGTTATGGAATATATGATGGTGGTTATCTTGGAATATATCTTGATGTTATCCTGACATAGATATTGGTTTTATATTGGCTTAGATCTTGATGGTTTTCTATGAATAAACCATAGTATTATGTGTAAGATCTATGGCTTGATTTGATGTAAAAGATTGGATATGTAAATAAAATATTTGGATGATTGTTTCTAGGAAATATTGAACATTATACTTGAACCATGCACAACTTGATACAATGACAATGATAAGGACACTGATAGAGAGGTAGTGATAGAGATAGTATGATATTGGAAGTGATAGTGACAAATTGGCAGTTATAGTGACAGGGAAAAAGACAGAGACAGTATGACAGTGGCAGTGATAGTGACAATTTGATAGTTATAGTGAAAGTGATAAAGACATAGACAGTGACAGTTATATATTGATTCTCTTATTCATATTAGGGAGGCAAGATGGGGCAAGGACATGTTGGAGCCTGTGATCTCAGGGGGTTGTAGCCTCCTTTCAGTTGGAGCTGATAAACTAGGGGGTTGGAGCCTCCTTCTAGTTAGTGCTAGAAAATCAGGGAGTTGGAGCTTCCTTCCAGTTGGTGTTCGTAAACACATAGAATGTAATATTTATATTATATAAAAAAAGCATTATGTGGTTTTCTCTTTTTTAGGTTTCCACATAAAATCTCTTGTGCACTATGTATGGTTTATGTGATGATGAATGGTGTTCTTAACGATTAATGTTTAATTGATGTGATTAATGTTTGAAATGGTAAAAAGTGCTAAATACCGATTCACCCACCCTCTCAGTATTTCCAACAAAATTATTGTAGAACTCTATCTAAACCTAAGTGTGGCATGTTTATAGTTTTACATTTAGAGATAAATAAATGTTTATATTTTGTTCTTATATTATAAACAAATAAAGAACTCTTAAGTATTAGTGGTATAATTATACACGCTATAGGTCATTCTTATACCATGCAGAAGTAAATACAAATAGAAATAGAAACTATGTGAAAAAAAATGAATACAATGATTCTGTTTGATTATGTAAAGAATCATTATGAGAAAATAGTCCATAGCAACCCTGCTGAAAATAAAATACTTAACCATTTATTTAAAGATGTTAAATAGTAAAATAAACAGTCATTAAGTTACACGAAAATTATTTAAACTATATCATAAATTAAGCAAGTCTCTAATTATATGTAATAAATGTACGTAAATATATGTCCATAGTTTCATTATGAAAAAACATTCACAACATATTAGTCTAACGAGACAATTTAAGAAATACTAGATAAAAGTTTATCCTGGATTAACCCACGAAGCCTCCCTTGTGCTCTCAATCACCAAAGTGAATAACTCAAGAACACTCGACTTTAGACAGATCCTCACAGGGTTAAACAAAGTAGTTGCTTGATGGGTCGAACCTCGACCATCTCTATAACTACAAAATTCAAACTAGGAAGAACATACCCATAGGAATTTTAGTCAATGGAGGTCAAAAAAGATTCCACAAGACCACCATCCCTTCCACATGCAACCAAAAAAGGAAGAAGAGAGTCAATATTTATGGAAACAAAAATTAAATTTTACAATAAGACCACTACTTAGATGGTTTTTCTTATAAATGTTGGTGAAACATTTACCCGTAATACTCAGGAATTATTAAGCTTTTACTTGGAGCCTTGACATGGTCATAATTATCAATTCACCTACAAAAAAATGATAAGGGTTAGTAATGTAGAAGTAACAATAACAACTTTTAATATGCATTGCAATTTACCATGCAAATATCCCATTCAAATATTTGACTACCTATAGGTTGGTGAATAGAAGAGCACTTCGAAGAGACTACTTCTACATATTCTCTAGTGGATATTTCTCATTGGATCAAGCAAAGAATCTATAAGCAAAGCTCAGGAGTGAAATCAAAAGGGAAGGATGAGGCCCAATGTAGATTCCATATTGACTCGAAAGAGAACCAAACTCAAAAAGAGTAAATCCAAATAACCAAAAGAACTTGTTGTTAGAAATAGTAATTAAATCTCGCTTTAGCTTTAGTTCTATTATTATAACTCAAGTTTAGTCCAATTAATAAAGCATGCAAAGGAATAAGGTATAAATCATGCATGCATGGGCCTTAGTTAAGTTAGGATTTGAGCTTTTAAATACTCCAACATAGTTTCATTGTAATTGCATTAGTTCTATCTTCTATTTTATGAATACATATTGAAAGAGTCGTAGCTCATTCTGCATAATATTTGTGTTTAATTTAGCCTCCAACCTTCACTTGCTAGAAGTGGAGTCGAAACCAAAAGTTAGTTGGAGGATAGACCGGTCAGTGTGAGTACGTATAAGCATTAAAAGGAAATGTACATCTGTCCAAGTGGAAAGAGGAGGAATGACATGTGCATCAATACTCATCCATTACATTTACTATCCACCAATTACATTGTTCCATGGGAAATGAAAGGGTATGACATCTACTTCATAGGATCCTTAGTACACCAGAGTTATGGAATATGGACCATATAAGGTGTGATATTAACATAGGAAGATACATACCCACAACCTATAATATATCATGGCATGATCCATATCACAGTTGGAATTGTTGTCGAATGCTAACATCTACTGCGACAAGTCATCGACGTCGACATAACTTCGACATGAATTCGACAACTCGACGACTTCAACAAGTTCAATGACCTCACAATTTCGCAACGTCGACGTGCAGCCTTGGCTTGTGACATGCGACTGCCGAACTTTGACAGACCAACTCTCTGTCTTTCAGTCGACTGTAATGATTGAACTTCCGAAACCGTTCTAACTTCTCTTGTAACTAAACGTAATGGGAAGACACCCAAGCGTCTCAACACTCTCTATATAAGCATGTGAACTATTGTATTATACAAGCAAAGTATATGACCTTTACATCCAGTAATAGCAAAATCAGTTCGCATTCCTGCATATTGTCTGTGTATATTTTTGTTTATCTGCGTAGTGTATTCCTACTAGCTTATTATCCCTTTTAAGTTTCCACCATAACAGAGCCGACTCATTCAGTCGAACAGATTTCCCCCTAGTGATTCCTAGCCCTGAGTGGATCATTGGTATCAAAGAAGATTCAGAGCTGATTCAGAGCTTCGTCAGAGCACATCAACTTTGTTTGTGCTTAAGTTTTGCGTAAACACTTCCATCGAAGCTACCTGACTTATGCCAGTTCAAACACGCTCGCAGACTCAACAATCCAAGCAAACAATACCTCTAGAGATGGAAGAAGAAACAGATGAAAGACATGCAATCGACGAGACACGAGAGCTCATAAGGAAAGCACTGGCTCGACAATGAACTGATATGTTCTCCCAATTCAATGAAATTATCATGCAATTTGATTCGACTTCATGAGAATTTCTGATCAGATCCAACTTTGACAAAATTAGCCCCTTCAAAGTGCAAATGAATTTGGACATACCAAATCTAGAAGGCAAGATTGACGCGGAATCCATCAACAATTGGGTACACCAATTGGAGTCCTCTTACTCTGTGAATCAAATCTTGGAAGCCGAAAAGATCACCATCTCATCCTTAAATATGCCAACATCTGTGCACTACTGGTGGGAGAATCTTTCGACAAAGATGGAGAAAAGCATAGAGTCCATCGACACATGGGATAAATTTTTCGGATATATCCGAAAGGAGTTTTACCTACCCAAGTACCTTGAGAAGCAATATAAGAAGTGGCAGCAGCTGAGGCAATGGAAATACCAGTCTATTCAGAGTTACACCGATGAGTTCTATCGACTCATGGCTAGACTTGGCATTCAAGAAGAAGAAAAATTTCTTGTTCTGAAGTACGTCAGTGGATTATCCTAGTACATTCAGCAGGATATTAAGTTTCTGACTGTCAACACGCTCATGGATGCATTCCACTATGCCAGCAAACTTGAAACCAAGAAGAAGGGAAAAGCGCGCTTCATGACAAAGCCAACATCAGGACGAACACCCGAAAATAAGGCACCAGCCGACTTCAACAAGTTGAAATCTTCTCAGCCAACTCTGCCAAAGCCAAATCACAGCAAAAATCCTTTTCAAAAAAAAGGAACGTAGCAAGAAACCGACCGAGAAATGGTGCGATTACCATCGCTCATCTTGGCATGATACATCTGAATGCAAATCTCGGAAGACCTTTTTGGAAAAATTGTCGACATCCGACATGTTTGACAAGACTGTGGTAGAATCTGACCCAGAAGCAATGAATCTTTTGACATTGACAACTCTAGAAGCCACGACTATCATCGACAAGGAGGAATGAGAGAGCCTGTTCCATACACATATATGGGTTCATAAAAATCCATTGCATCTAATTATGGAAAACAAAAGCCAGAAGGACTTTGTTTCTGAAGATATTGTGAAGAAACTAGGTCTTGTGACCACTCCGCATCCTCAGCCTTACAACATCGGTTGGATGAAGGATGGACAAGAACTATGGATCAACCAACAATGGAAACTCGCCTACTTCATCAATCCTTTTGAAGATGAATTACTTTGCGACATGGCACCTCTCTCTGTAGTCGATGCCCTATTTGGGAAGCCTTACCTATGGGATTGCCATGGAAGATACCATTCACGACCCTAGAAGGTGATTGTTAGGATTCATATTCAATGGTACAGCATACCAAAACAGAAAAAGAAGCTCATCAATAATGGTCAGAATTTTGCATTAATTATGATAAAGCCACAACATTCTAGGAAGACTACAACAACTAGTCAAGTCACCAACCAATGCAGTTCCCGAGAGAAGAAGCAAATCGAAAATATTCTTGATGAGTACAAGAACCTATTTCAAGTTCCAGACGGAGTACCTCGACATTGCTAGGTAAAACACTCTATTGAACTTGCACCTGGTTCTTCTTTTCCTAACGGAGCTGTTTACAGAAGATCCATTCTCGAAAATGGAGAGATTCAAAGACAAATCCAAGAATTGATCGACAAAGGCCATATTCGACCCAGCTCCTCCCCTTGCTGAAGTCTAGTCATCCTAATTCCAAAGAAAGACGGGACTTGGCACATGTGCATCGACTTCAAGGCACTCAACAAAATATTGGTGAAGAATTGGTACCCTCTGTCGCCGATAGACGAGCTCATCGACTATTTGAAAGGTGATATATTCTTTACTAAGCTCAACCTCAAGTGGGGATATCATATGATTCCAATTGAGCCCTCATATGTATGGAAAACTACTTTCAATACCAAGGAAGGATTGTTTGAATGGTTAGTCATGCCTTTCGGCTTAAACAATGCACCTACGACCTTCATGCGATACATGGATAACATTCTTTGACCTTTCGTCGGCAAATGGGTCACTTTTTATCTCGACGACATATTTTTTTTTCAGTCAATCATGGGAATAACATGTCGGACAACTTCGACAAGTCCTCGACACTCTCTAGCAACATCGACTCTACTTGAACATAGAAAAATGCTCCTTTGCAATGAACAACATCAAATATTTGGGGTTTTTAATTAACTCTGTAGGCATTCATGTCGACCCAAAAAATGTAAAAATTCTCAAGGATTGTCCCATTCTTCACAACATTCAAGAACTAATAAGTTTTCTTGGTTTAGAGAATTTCTATCGATGATTCAGACTCAGCTTCAGTCACATAGCCTGGCCCTTGAACCAGTTGATGAAAGGAAGTGAGAAGACTGTCTTTAAGTGGACATCGACACAACAAGCAGCTTTTGACAAGATCAAACACAAGCTCTGCACTGTACCAGTACTTGTGTTACTTGATTTGCATCAGCCCTTTGAGATTGAGACGAACACATCGAGCTATGCCTTGGGCACAGTGATCAATCAGTCTGGTCACCCCGTCGCTTTTCATTCCGAAACTTTTAACAACACTGTTAGAATATATTCGACATATTAAAAAGAACAGTATGCTATTGTGCAAGCTCTCAAGCAATGGAGGCATTACATCCTTGGAAAGGAAACGGTCATCCTCACTGACCACAAGCCTCTATAGTTCGCTCTGACCCAGTCAAAATTATAGACTACTCGACAGTTCAAGTGGATTAATTACCTGCAACAATTCCAAGTTGTAATGAATTATCAAAAAGGTAAAGCTAACGCCGCCACTGATTGTCTAATCCGGCCACCCATTACTCTCCTTTTTACAGTGATGAGTATGTAGGGATATGACACCACTACTTGGCCTTAGTTGTATCAGTAAGACATTGACTTTTCAACAGTATATCGACAAATTTAGACTGACAAGTCGTTGACCACCAACTATTTCCTGAAATACACCTTGCTATGCAAGCTTGGACATCTTTGTGTACTGATCGGTGAGCATCGACAACAACTCATTTGGGACGTGCACTACAACAAGACTGCAAGACATTTTGGAGTAGAAAAGAACCTTTCTATTCTCTATAAGTATTTCTTTTGGACTTCACTTAAAAATGATGTCAACAAGTACATTCGATCATGCATGGTTTGCGCCATTGCTAAACTACCTAATCGATGACATGGATTGTACACACCTTTGTCAATTCCTAGTCGACCATGGGAATCTATTTCTATGGACTACTTGATGGGATATCATACTACCAAACATCAGCATTACCCGATCTTAGTAGTAGTCGACATATTTTCTGAGATGGCCATTCTCATTCCATGCAAGAAGATGACTACAGTGCAACAGACCGTGCAGCTCTTCTTCGAACATGTCTGGAAACACTATGGTTTACCGACAACCATTATCTCTGAAAGAGATGCTAGATTCACCAACATATTTTGGAAGACTCTTTGGAAGGAACTCGACACAAGACTCTCATTGTCGACAGCTTTACATCTTCAGACAGACGAATAGATGGAAGTTGTGAATCACTTGGTAGTATAATTGCTTCACATGTACAACCACAAGTATTGATGAACATGGGATGACAGTCTTCCATACATCTAGCACACCTATAATCGTGCCCAACATAGATCTACGGGAAAGATTCCATTTGAGATATGTTATGGATTTCAACCCTTAGCGCCTATCAACTTGTTCAGCTCCTCGACACAGTCAAATGACACCGACCAAAACTAGCGAGAAGTTGACAAAGAAGTCAAGTTTCGAGATAAGATATGCTACTTCCAACGACAATCACATGATATGTTGCATAGAGAAAACGTGAAAGATAAGGCCCGACAATACAAGAATCGTATTCCTCATTCAATCCAAATTGGGGATAAGGTCTGGTTACATCTCAAGAAGGAATTCTTCACTAGTCCATACAAGAAGTTGAAACCTTTGTGATATGGTCCATACAGTATTCTTCAACAGATTGGAGAAAATGTTTCCTGGCTCGGAATTCCTTCATTCCTTGATCTACATCCAGTATTCAAAGTGGATCTACTTCGACTGTACCATGCACCACTGTTGGAACATAACGACTTGCAGACATAAAAACCCAACGACATCCATCCATATGTTCAGGAGCCTCTTCCCTGAGACACCATTGTGGGATGAAGAGTACGCCATATAAGGAAGAACACAATTCCCTTGTTTCAAGTTTCTAAATCTGGACAGATCCCAACACAAGGAAAATGGTACTCTACTACTGAAATGACCAACAAGTTTCCTCACCTTCATGAGCAAACAATGGGGACTATTGTTTCTAAAGTAAGGAGGTCTGATCCATATCGTAGTTGGCATTGTTGTCGAATGCTAACATCTACTGCAACAAGTTATTGACATCGACACAACTTCGACAAGTTCTGACTTCGATGCAACTTCGACAAATCCGTGACTTCAACAAGTTCAATGACCTCACAGTTTTGCAATGTTGACATGCAACCTTGACTTATGACTTACGACTGTCGAACTTCGACAAACCAACTCTCTGTCTTCTAGTCGACTGTAACGGTTGAACTGCCTAAACCTTTCTAACTTCTCTTGTAATTGAACGTAACGCAAAGGAACCCAAGAGTCTCAAAACTCTCTATATAAGAATGTAAACTATTGTATTATACAAGAAGAGTTTTATGATCTTTACACCCAGTAAGAGAGAAATCGGTTCGCATTCTTGCATTCTTGCATATTGTCTGTGTGTATTTGTGTTTATCTGCGTAGTGTATTCCTGCTTGCTTATTCTCCCTTTTAAGCTTCTTCCATAACAGAGCTGACTCATTCAGTTGAACTGTTGTCCCCCTCATCCTTCCTGGCCCCGCGTGGATCAAGGAATTTCAATATAGATTATATGTTGGTGGACCATTAGGGTCATTGTTACAACAAAATATCGTCACCCTTGTGCAAGTGCCGCAAGTGTTGAAACTGTCTCACCATGACCTTTGCAAGTGTTTTCATTATGACCAAGTGTTTTCATCATGACTGTTGTGATAATGTCGTCATCTTGACCATTGTGTCAACTCTTTTCTCTGACCCCTAAACTCATTCTGGGATAAAACACATCCAAATAGGAGATTTCCCTACCTAGTTGACCTCTTTGAGTAGGCTATCGCACTTTGTCTTCCTACAGGGTGAGACATACCCCCTCTGTTGCAGTTCTTGGTCAGCTAGGGTGAGACACTATTGCACTTTGTCTTCCTACGTGGTGCAACAACCCTCTCTGTCGCTCTATTTCCTCTACCAGAGTGCGACGAGGTTGGTTAAAGGCTATTTTGGGGAGTCTCAAGGTCTCTCTAGATGTCTGTTCAGGTGGAGGCCTATCCCTAGTCTCTAGGTGAGGTGGTGTTTCGGTTCCTAACCTAATGGGAGGATCCCTTAACCATCTCCCCCTAATCCTCAACCTACCCTATCTCGTTAGCCCTATATAAACACCCACTCTCTCCATGGGAAAAGAGGAATGTCTATGGTATCCTTATGCTGGTAGAATCCATATTGGTGATTGGGAAGCTTGTACCACCTTGGAGGCTTGGCTTGGACATGTTGGATGGAGGATGCGACATTGAGGCTTTGGTTGTAGCTTCATCCTTTCTATGTATTCCCACCTTTTAATACAGTTAATATAATCTCTTTCCATGAATGTTGTCTCATTGATGATGTTTAGAACTTTCTTCCTCAACTGTTAGTTTAGATCAGTTATTGTTTAGATAGATTGTACTACTTGTATTGTTTCCATATTGTCTTGGCAGGTCTTGCAGCTGGAGATCTGACAACCACAGGACTTTGAGAAACAACAAGGAGAGGGATCCATGATCTGAAAGGTACGATATCTAAGTACTCGATCTGTAGTTGATCTAGGCAAGTAGATTCATATTCTGTCCTATTTGTTCTAGTCTTACATTGAGCTAGGGAGATCAAGCCTCGAGTCCGCTCTTGGTAGATTGTCCAACAATAGTCATGACCATAAACAAGTAAATAAAACTTAAAATAAAAGTAATAAAAAATTTGCAATATTAGGGATCAATATAACAAAATTAGCAATTGAAATAATAGTACACTAACAAGACAAATATCTATTGCAATGTATCCCTGCTAGAAGGAGGTCAGAGCCATAATTCATAAGCTACAAAGCCCTTCCATAGGAATATACACGGTCATGGGAAAAAAATTGTGGAGTACACGAAAGTAGTGGTACATGCTAAATGCAATTTTTTTTTATAGAATTGGAGGAAGATAACATTAGCCGCAAGGCACTATTCAAAAAGCATGTGCAAATTTTGGATATCATCGGAGGAAAAGTACATAAGCCACGAGGAACTATTCAAAAAGCCTTTGAGAAATATGATTGAAGGAAGGGGAGTGTGTCTCTCAGTTATATCAACACTTACAAATCACTAAAATCGAAAATTTTCATCTACATGACAAGTTTCAACACACTATGTACAAGTAAAAACAAATTGCAAGCTAAGTGAATGGAGTAACAATGGACCGCATTGTGCAGAAAATGAGTAACAACAAGTAATTTTAACATTGTTTTTATAATCCTTGTGTTCTATTGTTGCAGCAACACCCCTCCCCAAAATTTTGTACATGTTGGGGCCCCTCCTGTATTTGTGTAGAAAGTTCGCCTGAGAAGCCATCCCAGCCGTCAGCTCTGTTTTCAACATAAAATCTTATTTCCCTACTGAACATCTTGCCGTCAATCCTTCCATGTTTTCCCCAATGAGCCAAAAGATAACTTAGTTTTTTCCCCAAGCGTTTTGGAATAATTCGGGCTATCTCCCCGAAACGGCGGAAGCCAAACGTCCAACCTTTCCGAAAGAAGGACTTAGATTTTCTTTGTCAAAATCTGCGGAAGCCATTGGGCAAAACCACCCGAAACGGCGGAAGCTTTCGCTCAAGCCTTCCGCAACCGCGGAAAGGTTCCGGTTTTGCTCCCGAAATGGCGGGACTCATTCGCCTCACTCTCCCGAAAAGGATTTGGAATTTTTGGTTGAAACAATGCGGAAACCTTCGAGTTGTTCTCCCGAAACGGCGAGGGAATTCAACAAAGCCACCCGAAACGGAGAAAGCCGCCGTGATTTCTCTCCGAAAAGGAACTCAGATTTTGGTCATAAGTGCGGAAACCATTGGTGAAATCTTGCCGAAACGGCGGAGCAATTCAAACCTTTCTCCCGAAATGGCGTTATCCGTCCGCATAAGCTTGCCGAAGTACCACGGAGGAATTCGTGAGCTTCTTCCGAAACTATGAAAAGGACTTAGAATTTTTTTTTTTTAAAGAACTATCGCGGAAGCCTTCAGCCTTTGCTCCCGAAACCGCGGAAGCCCTTCGGATGTTCCTTCCGAAACAACGGAAGTCAATCGCCTAACCCGACCAAAGAGACTTAGAAAAAACTTCGAAAACATGCGGAAGTCTTCAGATTTTCCTTCCGAAACGGTGGAAGCCATTCACGAAAGCTTTCCGAAAATACCGGGAGCATTCGCCATATCCTCCCGAAACCGTGAAAAGTTCGCCCCGACTTGTCGAAACGCGGAAACCTTCATGTTTCCCTTCCGAAACTAGCGGGAGCCTTCGCCATATCTTCCCGAAAATCAGTAAGACTTAGAAAGTTTTGGTTTGCGGAAACCCTTCGCAAATAGCTCCCGAGACGACGGAAGCTTTCACGTTACGCACCCGCAACGCGGGGCTCTTTCGTGGAAGGCTTCGAGTTTCCCTTCCGCGAATAGCTCCCGAAACGGCGGAAACTTTCCTTGAACTCCTCCGCAACGGCGGATATGGTTCGCAAGGTGGCCCCGCGAATGACGGTCGCACGGAAACCAAAACCTTTTGACGTGACCGCTACGGGCGACGAATTTAAGTCACGTTTTAATCGCGCCACCTACCAAATTGAATGCTCGCACGTGCCAGTTCGATTTAAATATCCGACGGGGTACGAGCCAACCCATTGTCATTTGTTTATAAACCAAGCCTTTGGACGCCGCGCGACCGTTCCAGCTCGGATTGCTCAAACACGTCTCACGGCCACCTCAGTTAGCGTTTTTCGTCGGTGCCAGGTAGGATCTCAACTATAAATCTATCCCCTTACACGTTGTTTTGCTATTGGGGTAGCTTTCTTTGAAAATGATGGGCATTGGTGGGGTTTTGACAGGCAAAACGCCCGTCACGGGCGATTTTGCCCGTCAAATATGGTTGAATCAAGTTCTTCTCGTTTTAATTAACAGAAACAGGATAAACATTTGTGGGTAGATGGTTAAACATGTTCCCTTTTTTGGGCCGCGCGCCTCGTCGTCTATTGAGAATCTGTCGAAGCCCCATAAGCCGTTTATGTCCCCGACCGAAGAACTCAGGATGTAAAACCTGGACCTTTCCGTAAGACCTCAGGCCCTTGGCACCCTCCACCCAAGGAAAAACCTGGTCTCCGGCGCCATTGTCCCGTTCAAAACCCGTGAACGTTCAAACCACGCAAGCCGAAACCCGAAGCCATGGCAGCCCTAGCATTTCCCGTCATTATATCCCCAGCGCCGTCACCTTCGCCCGGACTAGAGTGTCCCATAGAGCACCTCGGCGGGTGCCGCGCGTGACGATGGCGTTCAAAGCCCTCACCAAATCGTAATTGCGACCGGAGCTCCCTTGTCGTCACAAAGTCCCTTCAGCCCGAGTCTCCCCGCCTTTAGCCTTTCCAACCGCAATAATAACGAAAGACACCTCCTTCCGCAGGGCTGAACCGAAAACCAACGGCTTCCGCAATTCTCCTATCAAGCCGAAAACCACTGGCTTCCGCAACACAGCCTATCCCCTCAGGAGCATCCCAATCCCATCCTTTGAAGAGATTCAAGTGCTTCAATTTCTGTTTCGTATCGAAATAGTAACAGCTTCATTGTACTTATCTTATTTGATATATTATCAAAACAATGATGCTTTCTGTTAAAACCTCACAGCATGTTGCTCAAAATCATGATGAATTGTATATGGATGCTATCAGGGATAAGTCAATATGCCGAAAACCGGTAAGAAGAAGGCGAAGATGACAGAAAAGAAGCCTGCCCCTCTCAAGATTGAAACCTCGCTCCAGGACACTAGGTGCACCACTGGTGTCTCTCCAGAAATCAGATGGGATGACATCTATAGAATGATCAGGGACCAAGAAATCCCAGATATGTTGCTGGAGGAAGCACCAATCTATCAAAATATCAGAGCCTCAGGCATAACTAGAGCCGCTACCCGCCCTGAGCTGTTCCCCTGTGCTGAAGTGATCAGATGGATACTCCAACATGCCGATGCTGAAGGAAGAGTGATAAATGATAGTGGGAAAGTGGCTATCGCCTCATTTCAACCTGCATATCTTGCGGCAGCCTACAGGTTTCCCCGGGTCCAGCAAGCTCTGACTGATGAATGGTTAAGCCAGATGAACAATATCGAGATGGCCAAGAAGCTACTGGTGGCAGGGAAACATTTGAGGAAGAAAGGGAGTGAGGAGTATGACGTACAGAATCTAAGAGCTCCTTATAGATTGATTGCCCTGATGCTGTGCAGAATCTTCGGCATGCCCGATGGCACAGTATACAAGATTCAGTGGGTCCCTATCATTCATTATGTGGCATTTCAGGGAACAGTGTTTGACTGGGCCACTATCCTGTCAGATAGTCTGGCCTCGATGATAAGTGCTGCTAAGCCAGCGCTAGCCTTGAAGAAGGCTAAATTCTTCATGTCCTCATATCTGATAGATTGTATTTTGGCCAAGATAGAGTTCCCCAAATTGGGTTGTACATGGGATAGGGCCACTGCCCCGGTCTACATCGCATTCAAGATGTTGTGGGCTCAGAACTACAAGCCCAGCTACAAACTCATCTGTGAGGGGCTCATCATGCCCCTATACGAGAAAATGTTTAAGGAAGAACCAAATTGCCTGTCAGAAAATGCTTTGGAAGTCCTTGAGGAGTATGGGGACTTTTACTTTTCAGAACAAGGTACCTACCTGAGAATGTTTGGAGGGACTAAACCCCCATACATATTGCCACAGTATGCCACAGACTATGTGGTGCTCAAGGAAGCAGTAAGACAACTCTTCTTGGATGGGGTTGGAGCATTGCTCCACAAGCAACACAAGGCTTCCTTTCCCCCTCTGCCTTTCTGCATCCGCGCTTACAAGTTTTCAGGGGTTGCCTCGGCCAATGAGTTTGTTCAAGAGTTGAAGGCCTTCCACTTCGGTGAGGTCATCTTCCACAGGAACGACAGAAAGGGTAAAGTGGCTGAGCATTGCAAGGGGAACTATGCTCACTTCAAATACTCCCACTACCCTGATGCCGAGGAGGAAGCATTCAGAGGCATCAGCAACATGACTGAGCTACGGATCTGTCGCCAAGGTACTGGAGCGAGCTCTAGCTCAACCAAGGCCCATAAGACCATCCAGCAAAAGGAGAAAGAAGCAGAGGATGCCCGAGCTCAGGAAGAGCTAAGATTAAGAGAAGAGGCAAGCTTACAGCAGGAAGCCGAGGAAGCAAGAAAGCAGCAAGAAGCTGAAAATGAAAGACTACGGAAAGAAGCTGAAGAAGCCCAAAAGAAGAAAGAAGCTGAGCAGGCTGAGGCAGAAAAGAAGGCGGAAGGAGAATTGAAGACAAGGGAAGATGCCCAAGCAGGTGGGTCCGGTGTCCAAGACATGGAGATAGACACCTCTCAAGCAGGTGGCTCCGGTACCCAAAAGGAAGGAGTAGACCCTGCTCAGGAAGTCCGGACCCCACCTATGGAAGAAGACATAGACATCATAAACCGACCAATTGTCCCGTACACTCCATCAGGTAAGCGTACGGTGTCCAAATGGAATGAGTTTGTGTATGATAAGAAAAGAAAAGCGATCGTCCTCCAATTAGAAGAGAGGATTAAAAGTCCCTTCCATGAAGACATTATTACTCACCGGGAGGTCACCGTCATGCAAAACACGGATCAAGATCCCATTGCTATGGCATCCGTAGTTATAGCAACAGCAAAGGCATCATTTTCCAATGTAGATGGTATAGTCAAAGAAAATATATTGACAAAGAAGAGAGCACGCACGCTGCAACAAAATGTGGCTAATGAGCAAGCCCAAAGAGATCTGGCAGTAAACAAATATAATTGCTTGTACGCTGAGCATAAGGAGCTGTCAAACAAGTATAGCCAGCTGGAGGAGGAAAAGGACCAGCTAACACTTCAAATGATGATTGTGGAAGCAAAGAAGAATGGTGCAGAAGAAAAGGCATCTCTGCTAGAAGCAGACAAGCAAGCATTAGCTGAGCGTTTAGAGCAAGCGGAGAGCAGAACCATAGACCTATCTCCCTTCCACGAGCTGTCATGCAATATCCTGCAGCAAGTGTATGGCTCCCAAGAGCTAATCACTGAGGAGGTGTGCAAACTCAAGGCCATGGTGGTCAGGCTAAAAGAGATTAATGCGGAAGCCCACAGGCTCAAAACTAAGAATACCCGTGTCAAGGCAAATGTCATAAGTCAGATGGCATGGAGAGAAGGGAAAGGAGGTTTCCCCCCGCATCTTCCTTTTAAGGCCGTGGACGATTTTAATGAAGATATAGCCTTGCTGGAGTTTGGCAGGAACTGTGCCAATAAGCTGCTAACCAGTGTGCAGAGGACAATAGATAGAATCAACATCCTATACCAAAAGCTCAAAGGAGTCCATGACAACTGCACATTGAGTTTCCCTCAGACCCTAGAAGACTTCCCGGAAAAGGAGCAGCGGTTGTCTCAACTGAAAGAAGAGCTAGGCGTCCAGATGGAGTATGTAAAAAGGATTGATGTCCTGGCCATGGATGATCTCCAGCATTACATCGGTTCATCAACACTTCACAACCATCTGCTGAAGGAAGCGCATCAAGTTGCTGAAGCAGAAGTACAAAGCATCAAAACAGAGCTCGTTAAGAATGTGACTTCTCAGAAAATCCTGTTTCCTGCTGCAGCAAACATAAACATAAGGGACACAGGTGTGTGGCACAGCTACATAGCAGAGGAGGACAGGAAAGCTGCAGCAGCAGCAGGAGCATCAGTAGATCCGGCAGCCCCTCTCCCAGCAGCCTCTTCCCCAGCAATAGCAGAAAATCTGGACAGTTCAATTCCCCCTTTCCAATTAGGAGCAGCATCAGCAGGGGATTCGAGGGCCTCTTCCCAAGCAGCATCAGCGACAGTTAACTTAGGCGACCCTCTGCCAGGAGAAGCTCACGCACAGGAATGAAGAGGCTGAATTCAGTCGAACCACTCTCTTCAGCCAGACACGTGCCCAGCAGGGAAAGCTTTGATGTTAGCAAATTTTCTGTTATGTATATTTTGAATATGTAAGGCGTAAGCCATGGGACAGCTGTCCCTAATTTTGTCAAAATATTTTTTATAAAGGAAGTGGCCATTTTGGTGGTCGATTATAGTGAAAATTCCTGTAAATGACAGGTGGAGAATGCTAGGTGTCAGCCCAAAGGGCAAATTTGTAGCTATAAATAGCATCTAGGAAAGATGAGAAAGGACTTTTGGCAGGGAATGAAATTTTGGCAAACGATATGAGCTATCTTGTATCGGGTCTGTAAATTGAATTTTCCAATAGAAGCCACGGGGGATGGACGTTTTTCCTGGGATGTTGGATTGCTCTATATTGGACTATTCTAATGACTGCGGTTCAGTAATGTGAGATTATTCTTGACATCTGAATTATTTCTTTGCATCAATGATTTTGCTCCCCTCTGTGCATGCGTTCTCTCTATTTTGTGAACAATGAAATGTATTGCTGTAGATTTCTTTCTCTAGATCGAATGGCCAACTGTTCTTTCTTCAGGATAATGCATGTGGCTCATTGTTCATGCCTTTAAATTGCTCCTTGCAGGGATCTTTGAGTTTAATTTCAGTTGTGTTACATCTAGATCTGCTTCTCTATTCTTGTTACGTAGATTAAATAATTTTGCTTTCTTCTGTTTATGAGCAATAGATGCGTTCTTTAAGTTTCATTTCAGATCTGTTTCTTTATTCTTTTACCTTTTTCTGTTTTATGAGCAATTGATGCGTTCCATGTTGCATGAGAAGCTATCTTATCAAGATCTGTATCTTGCTGTAGCTTTAATTGTGAGAATAATAGCTATCTATTCTTTATTTACGATATTTGCTACAGCTGATTGCTCCCCCCTTAAGCGTGCTCCCTGCAGGGATAAATAGATTTATTCCAGTTTCTAGGCTTAGATCTGTTTTAATTGCATTTAGATTAGGTATAATTTAGGCACTTGCATCTCATATAAAAGACATAAAAAACCCAAAAGAAAGGTGGATCGGGCCATAACCGGTAGAATCGGATTTAAAGTCCAAAACCACGGTTGCCGGAACCGCTAACCGGACGGATTCCCTACACCAAACGGGAGGTAGTCTAATTGGGACCATCTCTCGGGAAGAATCCCTTTCTGATTGATGCTACGATATCCGAGGCATCAACAGTTTTTGGCTCTAGAAGGAGGGCCTGAACCTCCATGGCTGATAGAGGAAAATCTTCCGCGGTCATAGATAACACTGAAATCCCGCTTAAAGAAAACATTTCAAACAGCCCAGATCTTGGATTAACAGACCAAGAACGCCTCATTTCTGACCCTGAGCCTCAAGAAGCTTTATACGCTGTCCCTTTTACAGAAATAGAGGATTTGAGAAGACATACAAGGTCCTACGTTAGACAGCTAGGTGGTTTAAACGCTGTCAAATTCCTCCCTAAGAAAATTACACCTAGAAAGGAGCCACAGTACACCCGGGATTCAATTCTCGTTCAAAGTTTTGAAGAACTGGTAAATCTGACTTTGGAAGAAATTTCCGACACTCTTAACAAGACAGACCAAGAAAATCTTGAAGAAATTACCACTCCCAAAAGTACTCCACAGGATTCACCCTACAATTCTCCTCCGGGGTCTCCACATCCAAACCCAAACATGGTTGTACCTACTTGGAGAGCAAGGGGGGCGCTGAACCTAGCTGGACCATTCCATAATCTGCCTAAAAACCCAGAAAAGGTCTTGCCTAAGTATGATCCAGGGAAAGCCATCTCGGCAGAAGATCACCTCAAGAGTTTTTACCTAGCTCTGAACCTTTTGAACGTACAACATGAAGACGTGGTCTGCAGGTTGTTTCCATACACTTTCGAGCCAAAAGTATCCTCATGGTACTTTAGCCTACAACCCAGCTCAATCTCTAGTTGGGATGAATTCGAAAAATGTTTTCTAAAGAAATACAGAAACCAAAAGACTGTGGCCACACTTATGAAAGAACTCCTATCCATGAGGATGGAGAAGAAAGAAAAGGTTCAAGATTTCAATCAAAGATTCACTACGCTGTTGAATAACTTCAGTCAAGCTAATAAACCAGCCGAGAAATCTCTAATTGAATACTATACGACCGCTCTTGATGGACCCATAGCAATGTTCATGAAGAGGTCCAATAAAACTATCCTGATAGAGAACTTTGAGGAAGCTAGAAAGGTAGAAGAAGAGGCTGATAGCATTGCTAAACATGCCTTAGATGTAGAAATAAAACCGGCAGCTAGCAAGAAACCTTTGCTCCTCACCAGAGGCAAAGAAGAACCATCTACGGACATGGAAAATGTAGTTAAAATGATGCAGAAATTATCTAACAAAATCGTAGATCTTGAGAAAGACAAGGCTGCTAGTACATCTAGGAAACCTTTCAAACCATTTTATAAAAGAAGGGAGGATGGGGAGCAAACTCATCCACCAATGAACGCTGCCCCTGTTTTAAACTTGAACGAGATAGGGATGGAAAATTTCTGCACTTTTCACCAAGAACCACATTCGGAAAAGAGCTGTCCGCAATGGATAAATTCCATGAGCTTAGTCATGAACCAAATGTTAGATTCTCAGATCCCAGATCAGGATGTTCCTCTAGAAGAGTCAAGCCCTGAGTTAGAGGAACCAACCCCGGACACCACTATGGTGTTGTGGGATTGGGTACCTATGACTGAATTTGTAGAAGAAGATCACATAGATAGCTCTCCCTCTACCATAAATGTTGCCACTCGCAGCAAGGGCCCAATTGCAAATCCTGTCCCAGTCACCTTTCCCCATAAGCCTAAAGTTTCGAAAGA
The DNA here is from genome assembly GCA_027924585.1 of Larix kaempferi. Lineage (NCBI taxonomy): Eukaryota > Viridiplantae > Streptophyta > Pinopsida > Pinales > Pinaceae > Larix > Larix kaempferi. Next base: position 397,644 of record BSBM01001081.1, on the reverse strand, counting down.
TCCGCCTAGGAGGCATATACCAATCATCCCACCTCATCCCAAAGTAAACCAAACAGCCACCAAACAGCCAAGTGCTGACAATACAGTTTAGCCAAAGGTCACCATAAACAAAACAGATCAGCCAACTCGAATTGGGAACGAGCCCGACATAGGGTATGATATTATCGAAGATATCAAGAAAGTCAAAGCAAACGTATCAATATTTGACATGTGTAGCTTGCCCCATCAACGAGACAAACTGCTGCATGTTTTACAACCAAAACCCAGCACTACATTAACAGATTCTCAAGACAATCCTGAAATTAATGAGGCTAGCATCGGTGGGAAATCCAAATCCCAAACATTGCCATTCTTGTTGACATTTGAAATTTTTAATCACAATGTTCACAACTGTTTGGTAGATTCTGGAGCTTCTTCAAACGTTATGCCACTGTCAATTTGTAGGAAAATTAATGGGAAGCCCGTTCCATCTCCAGCTCAAATTATCCAATTGGACAGGACTGTTGTCAAGGTTATTGGGGAGATGAAAGATGTTCTAATTAGATTGTCAGCTGATCCTAGAGTCTGCCAATTTATTGACATAATGGTGGTCGACATTCCTGAAGCTTATGGGCTGATTTTGAGTAGGGATTGGTCTACCAAACTGAGTGGCTACTTCGCTACCGATTGGTCTCATCTATGGCTGCCTTATCAGAACAGACAGAATCAGATTAAAGTTCTTAGGGAACCTCATATGAAACAAAACGTAACCCAACTAGAAGAAAAAAATGAGGCTGTAACTTTCTCTTCCTCGGTCCTGGGAAATTACTTCTTAGAAATGGATCTGGGTAACTATCAATCTGAAATCGTTAGCCATGAATCAGATAAACAGTCCGATCTCCTTCATTTCTCTCAGACTGATGATGTTGATTGTAACATAGTCAATTTAGTTGCTAACATAGACCATAAAGAAACTAACTCAGTTGAATCTGAAGATGTTTTTTGGACATTATACTTTGATGGTTCTAAAACTCTGGAAGAATCCGGAGCCGGTTGTGTTCTAATGGATCCAAAAAGGAACAAGTATTTTTTGTCTTGTAGATTAGAATTCGATTGTACTAATAACACCGCTGAATATGAAGCTTTGGTACATGGGTTAAAAAAGGCCATTGGCTTAAATGTTAAGTACCTGAAGGTCTTTGGTGATTCCGAGATAGTTGTAAGACAGGTAAGGGACACCATTCACTGTCTCTCACCTCACTTGAAAGGTTATCAGGCTGAGGTATGGGATTTAATCATGCATTTTGATGCTTTCAATATAAAATCAATTCCTAGATTGCAAAATTCTGCTGCTGATTTGTTAGCAACATCCGCTTCTAGATTGGTGCCGTCAAATAATAAATGCTCAATTGAATTGATTTTCAGGCCTTCCATTCCCGATAACATCACAAATTTCAGAGTCTTCGATGATGATGAACAAATTATCAGCTTCCTGACAAACGAAGACAGTTTCCAAAGAGCTGCAATAGATGAGGAAGAACACGATGCTGATTTGATGAAGAAAGATGACGAGAAAGGAAATTTCATGCCAAAGGGAGTCAGGTCCCTCGAAATGCTTTTCGATCTTGAAAATAAGTTCAAAAGACCAGCTAATACCAAAACTAACAGCTCATCAATGCAACATGAGTTGGTTAATTTGGGCACCGAGGCAGAACCAAAATTTGTCAACCTTGGAAAATGTTGTTCACCAGGAGAAAGAGACAGGTTCATTAAATTGTTTAAACAGTACAAGGATGTTTTTGCATGGACCTATGAAGATATGAAAACATATGACGTCCGCATCATTCAGCATGTTATACCAATGAAAGCGGGTGTCAAGCCATTTCAGCAGCAGCTAACAAGGATGCATCCCACCCTTGAACCGCTGATCCAAAAGGAATTAAAGAAGCTCCTGGACGCTAAGATAATCTTCAAAGTTCGGCATTCTGAATGGGTTGCAAACTTGGTTCTCGTAAGGAAGAAGTCGGGAGAGATTAGACTATGTGTAGATTTCAGAAATTTAAACAAAGCCTCGGATAAAGACAACTACCCCGTACCTTCAATGGAGCAAATTCTACAAATGGTGTCAGGATCAGAATTGTTTTCTCTCCTCGATGGTTTCTCGGGCTATAATCAAGTGTTAGTAGCCGAAGAAGATCGCCTCAAGACCACTTTCAGGACTAAGTGGGGAACTTTCGCCTATAGAAGGATGCCATTTGGTCTGATAAATGCAGGAGCTACATTCCAAAGGGCGATGGATATTTCCTTCCGAGGATTGGGTGGGCAATGTGTTGTTGTTTACTTAGATGATGTGACGGTCTTTTCGAAGAAAAGGGAAGATCATGTTGTTCATCTGAGGCACATCTTTGATCATTGCCGGAAGTATGGTATTTCTTTGAATCCCGAGAAGAGCGTGTTTGCTGTACCCGAAGGTAAGCTTTTGGGTCATATCATCTCCAAAGGGGGAGTGTCAATCAACCAGGAAAGGGTCCAAGCTATTAATAAGATTCCAATGCCTCACAACAAAAAATCTATGCAGTCTTTCATGGGCACCATCAATTTTGTCCGCAGATTTGTTCCAGATTTTGCACAAATTGTTAAGCCATTGCAACAAATGGTTAAACAAAGCATACAATTCAAGTGGACAGATTTGGAGAAGGATGCGTTTAGAGATATCAAGGCAGCGGTAGCTAAAGCTCCTTCCTTAAGAAGCCCAGATTTCGATAAAGATTTCATCTTGTATACCTTCGCTTCGGATGACTCTCTCGCGGCCGTACTCACGCAAAAGGTGGAATTGGGGGATGAATACCCAATCTCGTTTATGAGCACTGGTCTGCAAGGGGCTGAGCTGAATTACCCCGTAGTTGACAAGCATGCCTATGCAGTCTTCAAAGCAGTCAAGCAGTTTAGGCCATACATTTTGAAGAACAGAACTAAATTCATAGTTCCCCATCCAGCTGTTAGATCCCTTTTCGTTCAAAAAGAATTGGGAGAGAGGAGAGGGAACTGGGTCACAGCTCTGCAGGAGTATGATTTGGAATTTAAACCGGCTACAATCATCAAAGGACAAGGTCTGTGCAAGTTACTGGCTGGAAACTCGACTGATGAAGAGCACCATTGGAGAAATGAAGATGAGCTCAATTCGGTTGAAGTATGTCATACCTTCACAACTCCCCAGTCATGGTATAGGGATCTGGTGCACTATTTGCAGCAGGGATATCTGCCTGAACACTGGAACTCTAAGCAAAGAAGGGCACTCCGCTTGAAATCGGCACCCTATCAGATCATTGATGGGATTCTTTTCAGGAAGAATTATGATGGAGTCCTTCTTATATGTTTGGAGAAGGAAGATGCAAACAAAGTTGTCAAAGAATTGCATGATGGCCCCGCAGGTGGTCATTATTCAGGAGAGACGACAGTGCACAAGATACTAAGAGCTGGTTATTACTGGCCCACTTTGTTCCGAGATTCCCACACATACGCACGAAACTGTGATGTATGTCAAAGAAGTGCAGGGAAGTTACCTAAGGCAGCAAGCCCATTGCAGCCGGTCATCATCTCTGAGCCTTTTGAGCAATGGGGTATAGATGTTATCGGAGAAATAAATCCAAATTCTTCATTGCAACATCGATACATCCTGACGGCTACCGACTACTTCACTAGGTGGACGGAGGCCACCCCATTGCGCAAGATCAATGAAGACGCAGTCATCAGCTTCTTGAAAGAAAACATCATAACCAGGTTTGGGGTTCCAATTTCCCTTGTTTTTGATAATGCTACTTACTTTTCATCTTGCAAGATAAATGAATTTGTTTATGAATGGGGAATTAAGTTGCATTATTCAGCCAATTACTACCCTCAGGGAAACGGATTAGCTGAATCCTCAAACAAGAATCTGATTCGAATCCTTAAGAAAACTGTGATAGAAAACCAGAGGAGTTGGCATGTGGCTCTCCCAAATGCCTTATGGGAAGATAGGGTAACCCCGAAGAATGCTTTAGGTGTCTCCCCTTTCACTCTTGTCTATGGCAAGGAAGCCATACTTCCCCCAAACATCTTACTGCCATCCTTGCAATTGTCCCAAGCCTCTCGGGGTTCTGGCAGCCAAACCTTACAATCCAGGATCAACACCCTGCTTCAACTAGAAGAAGCCCGAGACAAAGCTAAAGATCGATTCCATCAACACCAGGACATAGTTAAGAGATGGTTCGATAAGAGGAAATCAGGCAAGAGGGACTTTGAAGTCGAGGATTTAGTCCTGAAATGGGACCATAATCATGAAGGCAAAGGAATGCATACGAAATTTCAACATCTATGGATAGGCCCGTACCAAATTTCTGCAAAATTAGGCCCATCCACGTATAAATTGACAAATCTCGAGGAAGAAGAAGTAGCCCTTCCTCTCAACGGCCTCGCTCTGAAACAATACTTCGCATAGTCTCCTCGAGACTTCCTGTACATAAATAAAGTTGTCTTTTCGCTTTCGCTTTTAGCTATTTTATTTTTCGGCCATGTTGTTTCTTTCTTTGTTATTTGAATTTTTTCGACAAGTTTTGCTTTCTGAATGCCCTTGTGGTTGAGTTTCCCATTGAAGATAGCTCTCTCAAAGAAAAAACTCGTAACCCATGAGTCTGGAACTCTCCTCAGTAAATCCGGTCTGTTGTGCTCTCGCTGAAATGTTCGAAAGGGGGAAGCCTACCCTGCTAGTCACACTAATCCTGTTTAATAGCAGAGACCTATGACCATCTTCACTACTATCGTTGGGCTCCACCCACTCTCACACTTTAAAGGCATCTCAAGAAGGTTACCTAAGTTGGACCCATGGAAAGTGGCTCCTCTCGAGGACATAGGGTATTGAGATGACTCCATGCTACAGATTTAACAACCAAAATGGCCTACATTCAAGAGTCTGTTTTCCAGGGATTCTTGCCTCAATTAAAGCATGGCTGAGACAAAAGCAAAAGACGTGTAGAATCAAGAAGGCTGTCCAAAAGGCCCAGCTCAAAATAGGCTCCTCTCCGTCCGTGAAGTTTGATCAAATCAATAAAATTTCTAACTCACTCAAAAGGACATTATGGATTGAGGAGCCTAAATCAAAGATCATGTCCAAAAGAAAATATCCCTGGAAGGCTCAAACATCTAGGCTGTCCAAAGTACAAGCATCCCAAAGGATGCCAGCAGCATGGGAATGAGGAACAAGAGCAATAATGTCCATGAGAAAGTGTTGCAAATCCTGTGGAGTCCGGCAGTAGTGGCCATTCGAGAAATGACCCTCCTAAAATGAATCTCATATGCTGGCCCTCTGAGAGTGGTGAAGATATCTCGGTCAAAGCTCCCCTTTCCCCAATGGCTAGCATGGAAAGTGCCTCCTTCCCCCCGCATGAGTCTAAAATGCTCAGCTGAGTAGTACACCCGAGGTGGATATTATTCATGAGGTTTCGGACCATGAAGAGGAATTTTGCAGAGATCTATGTTCGCCAGCGACTCGCCATTGTTGTTGCAGCAACACCCCTCCCCAAAATTTTGTACATGTTGGGGCCCCTCCTGTATTTGTGTAGAAAGTTCGCCTGAGAAGCCATCCCAGCCGTCAGCTCTGTTTTCAACATAAAATCTTATTTCCCTACTGAACATCTTGCTGTCAATCCTTCCATGTTTTCCCCAATGAGCCAAAAGATAACTTAGTTTTTTCCCCAAACGTTTTGGAATAATTCGGGCTATCTCCCCGAAACGGCGGAAGCCAAACGTCCAACCTTTCCGAAAGAAGGACTTAGATTTTCTTTGTCAAAATCTGCGGAAGCCATTGGGAAAAACCACCCGAAACGGCGGAAGCTTTCGCTCAAGCCTTCCGCAACCGCGGAAAGGTTCCGGTTTTGCTCCCGAAATGGCGGGACTCATTCGCCTCACTCTCCCGAAAAGGATTTGGAATTTTTGGTTGAAACAATGCGGAAACCTTCGAGTTGTTCTCCCGAAACGGCGGGGGAATTCAACAAAGCCACCCGAAACGGCGGAAGCCGCCGTGATTTCTCTCCGAAAAGGAACTCAGATTTTGGTCATAAGTGCGGAAACCATTGGTGAAATCTTGCCGAAACGGTGGAGCAATTCAAACCTTTCTCCCGAAATGGCGTTATCCGTCCGCATAAGCTTGCCGAAGTACCACGGAGGAATTCGCGAGCTTCTTCCGAAACTATGAAAAGGACTTAGAATTTTTTTCTTTTTAAAGAACTATCGCGGAAGCCTTCAGCCTTTGCTCCCGAAACCGCGAAAGCCCTTCGGATGTTCCTTCCGAAATGGCGGCAGTCAATCGCCTAACCCGACCAAAGAGACTTAGAAAAAACTTCGAAAACATGCGGAAGTCTTCAGATTTTCCTTCCAAAACGGCGGAAGCCATTCACGAAAGCTTTCCGAAAATACCGGGAGCATTCGCCATATCCTCCCGAAACCGCGAAAAGTTCACCCCGACTTGCCGAAACGTGGAAACCTTCATGTTTCCCTTCCGAAACTAGCGGGAGCCTTCGCCATATCTTCCCGAAAATCAGTAAGACTTAGAAAGTTTTGGTTTGCGGAAACCCTTCGCAAATAGCTCCCGAGACGACGGAAGCTTTCACGTTACGCACCCGCAACGCGGGGCTCTTTCACGGAAGGCTTTGAGTTTCCCTTCCGCGAATAGCTCCCAAAACGGCGGAAACTTTCCTTGAACTCCTCCGCAACGGCGGATATGGTTCGCAAGGCGGCCCCGCGAATGACGGTCGCACGAAAACCAAAACCTTTTGACGTGACCGCTACGGGCGACGAATTTAAGTCATGTTTTAATCGCGCCACCTACCAAATTGAATGCTCGCACGTGCCAGTTCGATTTAAATATCCGACGGGGTACGAGCCAACCCATTTTCATTTGTTTATAAACCAAGCCTTTGGACGCCGCGCGACCGTTCCAGCTCGGATTGCTCAAACACGTCTCACGACCACCTCAGTTAGCGTTTTTCGTCGGTGCCAGGTAGGATCTCAACTATAAATCTGTCCCCTTACACGTTGTTTTGCTATTGGGGTAGCTTTCTTTGAAAATGATGGGCATTGGTGGGGTTTTGACAGGCAAAACGCCCGTCACGGGCGATTTTGCCCGTCAAATACGGTTGAATCAAGTTCTTCTCGTTTTAATTAACAGAAACAGGATAAACATTTGTGGGTAGACGGTTAAACATGTTCCTTTTTTTGGGCCGCGCGCCTCGTCGTCTATTGAGAATCTGTCGAAGCCCCATAAGCCGTTTATGTCCCCGGCCGAAGAACTCAGGATGTAAAACCCGGACCTTTCCGTAAGACCTCAGGCCCTTGGCGCCCTCCACCCAAGGCAAAACCTAGTCTCCGGCGCCATTGTCCCGTTCAAAACCCGTGAACGTTCAAACCACGCAAGCCGAAACCCGAAGCCATGGCAGCCCTAGCATTTCCCGTCATTATATCCCCAGTGCCGTCACCTTCGCCCGGACTAGAGTGTCCCATAGAGCACCTCGGCGGGTGCCGCGCGTGACGATGGCGTTCAAAGCCCTCACCAAATCGTAATTGCGACCGAAGCTCCCTTGTCGTCACAAAGTCCCTTCAACTCGAGTCTCCCTGCCTTTAGCCTTTCCAACCGCAATAATAACGAAAGACACCTCCTTCCGCAGGGCTGAACCGAAAACCAACGGCTTCCGCAATTCGCCTATCAAGCCGAAAACCACTGGCTTCCGCAACACAGCCTATCCCCTCAGGAGCATCCCAATCCCATCCTTTGAAGAGATTCAAGTGCTTCAATTTCTGTTTCGTATTGAAATAGTAACAGCTTCATTGTACTTATCTTATTTGATATATTATCAAAACAATGATGCTTTCTAGTAAAACCTCACAGCATGTTGCTCAAAATCATGATGAATTGTATATGGATGCTATCAGGGATAAGTCAAGATGCCGAAAACCGGTAAGAAGAAGGCGAAGATGACAGAAAAGAAGCCTGCCCCTCTCAAGATTGAAACCTCGCTCCAGGACACTAGGTGCACCACTGGTGTCCCTCCATAAATCAGATGGGATGACATCTATAGAATGATCAGGGACCAAGAAATCCCAGATATGTTGCTGGAGGAAGCACCAATCTATCAAAATATCAGAGCCTCAGGCATAACTAGAGCCGCTACCCGCCCTGAGCTGTTCCCCTGTGCTGAAGTGATCGGATGAATACTCCAACATGCCGATGCTGAAGGAAGAGTGATAAATGATAGCGGGAAAGTGGCTATCGCCTCATTTCAACCCGCATATCTTGCGGCAGCCTACAGGTTTCCCCAGGTCCAGCAAGCTCTGACTGATGAATGGTTAAGCCAGATGAACAATATCGAGATGGCCAAGAAGCTACTGGTGGCAGGGAAACATTTGAGGAAGAAAGGGAGTGAGGAGTATGACGTACAGAATCTAAGAGCTCCTTATAGATTGATTGCCCTGATGCTGTGCAGAATCTTCGGCATGCCCGATGGCACAGTATACAAGATTCAGTGGGTCCCTATCATTCATTATGTGGCATTTCAGGGAACAGTGTTTGACTGGGCCACTATCCTGTCAGATAGTCTGGCCTCGATGATAAGTGCTGCTAAGCCAGGGCTAGCCTTGAAGAAGGCTGAATTCTTCATGTCCTCATATCTGATAGATTGTATTTTGGCCAAGATAGAGTTCCCCAAATTGGGTTGTACATGGGATAGGGCCACCGCCCCGGTCTACATCGCATTCAAGATGTTGTGGGCTCAGAACTACAAGCTCAGCTACAAACTCATCTGTGAGGGGTTCATCATGCCCCTATACGAGAAAATGTTTAAGGAAGAACCAAATTGCCTGTCAGAAAATGCTTTGGAAGTCCTTGAGGAGTATGGGGACTTTTACTTTTCAGAACAAGGTACCTACCTGAGAATGTTTGGAGGGACTAAACCCCCAAACATATTGCCGCAGTATGCCACAGACTATGTGGTGCTCAAGGAAGCAGTAAGACAACTCTTCTTGGATGGGGTTGGATCATTGCTCCACAAGCAACACACGGCTTCCTTTCCCCCTATGCCTTTCTGCATCGGCGCTTACAAGTTTTCAGGGGTTGCCTCGGCCAATGAGTTTGTTCAAGAGTTGAAGGCCTTCCACTTCGGTGAGGTCATCTTCCACAGGAACGACAGAAAGGGTAAAGTGGACGAGCATTGCAAGGGGAACTATGCTCACTTCGAATACTCCCACTACCCTGATGCCGAGGAGGAAGCATTCAGAGGCATCAGCAACATGACTGAGCTACGGATCTGTCTCCAAGGTACTGGAGCGAGCTCTAGCTCAACCAAGGCCCAGAAGACCATCCAGCAAAAGGAGAAAGAAGCTGAGGATGCCCGAGCTCAGGAAGAGCTTAGATTAAGAGAAGAGGCAAGGTTACAGCAGGAAGCCGAGGAAGCAAGAAAGCAGCAAGAAGCTGAAAATGAAAGACTACAGAAAGAAGCTGAAGAAGCCCAAAAGAAGAAAGAAGCTGAGCAGGCTGAGGCAGAAAAGAAGGCGGAAGGAGAATTGAAGACAAGGGAAGATGCCCAAGCAGGTGGGTCCGGTGTCCAAGACATGGAGATAAACACCTCTCAAGCAGGTGGCTCCGGTACCCAAAAGGAAGGAGTAGACCCTGCTCAGGAAGTCCGGACCCCACCTATGGAAGAAGACATAGACATCATAAACCGACCAATTGTCCCGTACACTCCATCAGGTAAGCGTATGGTGTCCAAATGGAATGAGTTTGTGTATGATAAGAAAAGAAAAGCGATGGTCCTCCAATCAGAAGAGAGGATTAAAAGTCCCTTCCATGAAGACATTATTACTCACCGGGAGGTCACCGTCATGCAAAACACGGATCAAGATCCCATTGCTATGGCATCCGCAGTTATAGCAACAGCAAAGGCATCATTTGCCAATGTAGACGGTATAGTCAAAGAAAATATATTGACAAAGAAGAGAGCACGCACGCTGCAACAAAATGAGCAAGCCCAAAGAGATCTGGCAGTAAACAAATATAATTGCTTGTACGCTGAGCATAAGGAGCTGTCAAACAAGTACAGCCAGCTGGAGGAGGAAAAGGACCAGCTAACACTTCAAATGATGATTGTGGAAGCAGAGAAGAATGGTGCAGAAGAAAATGCATCTCTGCTAGAAGAAGACAAGCAAGCATTAGCTGAGCGTTTAGAGCAAGCGGAGAGCAGAACCATAGACCTATCTCCCTTCCACGAGCTGTCATGCAATATCCTGCAGCAAGTGTATGGCTCCCAAGAGCTAATCACTGAGGAGGTGTGCAAACTCAAGGCCATGGTGGTCAGGCTAAAAGAGATTAATGCGGAAGCCCACAGGCTCAAAACTAAGAATACCCGTGTCAAGGCAAATGTCATAAGTCAAATGGCATGGAGAGAAGGGAAAGGAGGTTTCCCCCCGCATCTTCCTTTTAAGGCCGTGGATGATTTTAATGAAGATATAGCCTTGCTGGAGTTTGGCAGGAACTGTGCCAATAAGCTGCTAACCAGTGTGCAGAGGACAACAGATAGAATCAACAACCTATACCAAAAGCTCAAAGGAGTCCATGACAACTGCACATTGAGTTTCCCTCAGACCCTAGAAGACTTCCCGGAAAAGGAGCAGCGGTTGTCTCAACTGAAAGAAGAGCTAGGCGTCCAGATGGAGTATGTAAAAAGGATTGATGTCCTGGCCATGGATGATCTCCAACATTACATCGGTTCATCAACACTTCACAACCATCTACTGAAGGAAGCGCATCAAGTTGCTGAAGCATAAGTACAAAGCATCAAAACAGAGCTCGGGAAGAATGTGACTTCTCAGAAAATCATGTTTCCTACTGCAGCAAACATAATCATAAGGGACACAGGTGTGTGGCACAGCTACATAGCAGAGGAGGACAGGAAAGCTGCAGCAGCAGCAGGAGCATCAGTAGATCCGGCAGCCCCTCTCCCAGCAGCCTCTTCCCCAGCAATAGCAGAAAATCTGGACAGTTTAATTCCCCCTTCCCAATTAGGAGCAGCATCAGCAGGGGATTCGAGGGCCTCTTCCCAGGCAGCATCAGTGACAGTTAACTTAGGCGACCCTCTGCCAGGAGAAGCTCACGCACAGGAATGAAGAGGCAGCATCAGTGACAGTTAACTATTCTAATGACTGCGGTTCAGTAATGTGAGATTATTCTTGACATTTGAATTATTTCTTTGCATCAATGATTTTGCTCCCCTCTGTGCATGCGTTCTCTCTATTTTGTGAACAATGAAATGTATTGATGTAGATTTCTTTGTCTAGATCGAATGGCTAACTGTTCTTTCTTCAGGATAATGCATGTGGCTCATTGTTCATGCCTTTAAATTGCTCCTTGCAGGGATCTTTGAGTTTAATTTCAGTTGTGTTACATCTAGATCTGCTTCTCTATTCTTGTTACGTAGATTAAATAATTTTGCTTTCTTCTGTTTATGAGCAATAGATGCGTTCTTTAAGTTTCATTTCAGATCTGTTTCTTTATTCTTTTACCTTTTTCTGTTTTATGAGCAATTGATGCGTTCCATGTTGCATGAGAAGCTATCTTCTCAAGATCTTTATCTTGCTGTAGCTTTAATTGTGAGAATAATAGCTATCTATTCTTTATTTACGATATTTGCTACAGCTGATTGCTCCCCCCTTAAGCGTGCTCCCTGTAGGGATAGATAGATTTATTCCAGTTTCTAGGCTTAGATCTGTTTTAATTGCATTTAGATTAGGTATAATTTAGGCACTTGCATCTCATATAAAAGACATAAAAAACCCAAAAGAAAGGTGGATCGGGCCATAACCGGTAGAATCGGATTTAAAGTCCAAAACCACGGTTGCCGGAACCGCTAACCGGACGGATTCCCTACACCAAACGGGAGGTAGTCTAATTGGGACCATCTCTCAGGGAGAATCCCTTTCTGATTGATGCTACGATATCCGAGGCATCAACATGTTCATAAAATTAGACTAATAATCTATTTCAATAACAAATAGATTTAACGCTCCCATATTCAATCATAGAACTCAAAAAATTATCATATGCTACTGCAAAATCACTTCAAATTAAACAAGATTTTACAAACTGATAAATAAAAATAGAGCATAAAAAATACAGAGTAAATAACTTTGTTTCTCAACATCAAATGATAATTTGTATTCCACTATGTTTTTACAATTGGGATAACATAAATATTTATATTGCATCAAGCTAATCAGTCATTAAATTCATATTGACCCTTCATTGTAACTAAAACAAAATCTAACTCTTCATGGGTAAATTCTCTGCCTCTTGAAATTTGATAGGATACAACAACGTTGATGAATGTCCCTTCAAAATTTGATGTTTAAGTTGGTTTGTTGGTGGAATCCTTTTCAAACATTTAAACAATCAAGATTCTGAGTCAGTTCATCTCTCTTCAATTTTTTGATTTGGTGATGACTTTTCGAAAATAAAATAAGCTAAAAAAATCAGGGAGGTGTTTCCCTTTCACACATTGTGGTGGTGAAGTAATTAATCGCTTCCAACATTCTCCCCTTTAATTACTTCACCCAAAAAACAAAACTTTGTAATACTAGATTGATGCTAAACAAAAATTGTTACAGCTTACAAATCCCAATGTTTTCTATATGAAATCCAAACAACTCTTTTCTCAAAGGTTTTGTAAATATGTCTGCAAAATGATCTTCTGATTTGGAAAACTTAACATTGATTTCATTCTTTTTTATCAAATCTAAAATTAAATGATACATTGTATCAATATGATTACTCCTTTTATGGAAGGCGTGATTCCTTGATAGTGCAATGGTTGATTTATTGTCGCAGAAAATTTGAGTTGGTTCTTCTTGTTCATGCTACAACTCAGAAACACTTCTTCTCGTCCACATATTTTGACATGCAACTACTATTGTTGCAACATACTCCACCTCAGTAGAGGATAAAGTCACTATGGGTTGTTTCTTTGAATCCCATTCTACTGCTCCCAATCCAAAAATAAACACATATCCTGATGTGCTCTTCCTATCATCTGTAGAACTTACAAAATCACTATCAGTAAATATAATCAACTTAAAATCTAAGTTTGATATATATAGGTTACCAAAATTTGTTGTTCCAATAATGTATCTTTGGATCCTCTCTCCACCTTTCCAGTGGGTGCTCTTTGGAGACTTCGTAAATCTCGAAATCCATCTTATTGCAAACACTATATTAGGCCTTATTGCAGTCAAATACATGAGACTTCCAACCAATCTCTTATACAACGTCAGATCAACTTTTGACCGTTCATCCTTTTACTGAGTTTTGTGCTAGTTGCAATTGGACTTACAACTGACTTACAATTCATCATCATGAATCTTCTCAATATATCATTTGCATACTTAGATTGATTGATCAGAATGCCATCTTTAGATTGGGTTACTTCAATACCAAGAAAATATTTCATCATTCCCAGATCAATAATTTGAAACTCAGTTTTCATTGCTATCTTAAACTCATCTACTGAAATATATCTAGTAAAAATCAAATCATCAACATACAAGAAAACAATCACTTTTCTACCTTCTTGATTTACCTTTTTATACAAGGTTGGATCACTTGGACTTCTATTGAATCTTTCATTGTTCAAGTACTCATCAATCCTGATCTACCATACTATGGGTGCTTGTTTCAGTCCACACAATGTTTTATTTAACCTATAGGCCTTATCTTCTTGTCCATCAATTTCATATCTATGAGGTTTTCTCACATAAAACTCTTCTTCCAGATATCCATTCAAAAACACAGACATTACATCCATTTGATGCACACTCCATTTATTATGAGCAACAATAGCTAACACCATACCTACTGTGTCAAGTCTGGCTACAAGTGAAAAATTCTCATTATAATCAACACCAGGTTATTGACTAAGCCCCTGAGCTACAAGTCTTGCTTTGTATTTTTCAACTTCACCGTCACCATTCAATTTTTTCTTGTAAATCCATTTAAGACCAATACAATTTTTATTATTAGGCAAGTCTACAAGATCCAAAGTATTATTCCTTTCTATGGCATCAATTTCCTCATCCATAGTTTTTACCCAAACATCTTCTTTAACAACCTCATCAAAATTTACAGGATCACATGCAATCAATGAAAATTTTGAAACTTGATCTACTTATTCATTTTCCTCATACAATTCTATTAAAATTCTAGTCTTCTGACCTCTAACTATGTTTCTTAATGAAGCTAATATATGATTTGATTCATTACTCATGTATCATCATGTTCCTTGTTGTCCACCAACACTTGATGGTTCACCACGTTCTTGAGGTCTAGGTGTTCTGACTTCTAATGATTGTCTTAGAGGTGTTCTTTCTACTGGTGTAGGCATATGTGGAGTCAAATGTCCACCTTGTACACCCTGCTCATCACTTTCATCTTCTGCGTGAGGTATAACAATGTCCTCTGCAACCGATTTATCTATGCTACCATCCCAATCTTCCTCTTCCTTAAACACATCTCTGCTGACAACATACTTCTTGGTGATGTGATTATAGAGTTTATATGCTTTAGACTCTTCACTATATCCAACAAAGATACACTTCTCACTTCTATCATCCAATTTTCTCCTCATTTATTCAGGTACATGTGCATAGACAAACACACAAAAATACTCAAATGAGATATGCTGCTACTCTTACCACTCCATGCTTCCTAGGTAGCTTGTTCCTTCACGCTCTTAGTTGGGATTCAGTTTAGAATATAGATTGAGAAAGTAATATCTCCCCAATATTCATCTAGAATAAGTTTCTCCTTCAACATATTGCGAGCCATGTTCATAATGGTTCGATTCTTTCTTTCCACCACTCCATTTTGTTATGGAGTGTAGCGAGCAATAATCTATCTTTTGATACCATGATATTGACAAAATTCCACAAAATCATTTAACATATACTCAGCTCCTCTATTTGATCTCAAGACTTTAATAAATTTCGCACTCTCCTTTTCAATCATGGCTTTAAAACTTTTAAACACATCAAATTCTTGATATTTATATTTCAGCAAATACACTCAAGTTTTTCAACTAAAATGTAATATCCTAGCCAAGAATAGGCCAAAATATCAACTCAAAAACTCCCAATTTTAGCAGAATTTTAAGTAGTAAATTTTGATAATTTTTATAGTCTGCAAGGTGATAATGTTGAATGTTGATTCACTGGTCAAGGATGATGGGAGTAAATTTTGGTTCTGTTTTTTGTATGCGTAAATGTGCATAAGCAAGGTATAACAGGGACACACACTAATTCTTATGAACAAATCAGTGGAGTCTTTTACTTTTCAACACTCAGATGAATCTGATGTCTACTTTGATGCTTTATGGGCCTTCTAGCATATGCATACTAGACTTGGGAGTTTATACTGGATGTAAAAATAGGGTATTTCAGGTATCAAAATATGTAATAGATGATGGATAAGTGCTTTTGGGTATTTGGTAGGATGTAGAGTGGTTTGGGAGAAACATTTGTCAAGGGTGCTAAGCAGGATTGCTCACCTAGTAGATTTCCAATCTCTCCAAAACTGACTTAGATGGATCCAAATTCTTAGAACAGGTTTTGTCATGTTTAATTAATGTCTCGGGAACCACATATATTAAAAGAAACAGAAAATATACTTGTATATAAATTTTACTGTCCAAAATGGCAAAACTAGTCATTTATTTGTGCTCAAAGAGCTAGTCTTCCAATTAATGGTTCGAAAATGCCATAGAGGATTACACATATCAGTTATGAAGTTATATAAGGTACTTATATAACATATGGGACATAATCAGGTCGAAAACAGAGTTATGGAGTTGAGTATAAAGGAATTTTATTATTCAAATCTTTAGTGACCTCCAAAACTAGTAAATCTTACAATAGGGAGAAATTGAACATGAGAAGAGAAGGGGAAGATATTTTTCTGTAATGAATCTGATAAATGGATGATATCAGGGCTGCTGGATGTATATTAAGGGCTCACTAAACATTTTTGGTTGCATTGATATCCTCCTCTGAAATGGGGCTCCTCCCTCTGATAAATCTCCCAAAACTCTCTCCAATGGCACACTAACTGATGAAAACTATATAGAAGCTTGAGAATATTCAATGTTGGACTAACATGGATCTGTATATCAGCTATTGACTGCATATGAAGTGCGCACTGGAAATCCTGGGCTACTCTAGACTCCTCCACTGAAATGGATCACCTGCTCCTCATGGGGTCTTCCAAGACTCTCTCCAATGTACCATGTATGATGATAACTCCCTGAGAGCTTGAATTATTCTTATCAGTGGAGTGAATGGAACTACAAATCAACTCTCCATTGCTGCAAATGATGAGATAATATTATAGAAAGAGAAGTAGAATAGAAAGAATGGGGCTCATCTCCCATTGATTGGATAGGGTGCATCATCTTGCCTTGAGAAGCATAGAATGCTCACACATAAATTCAATTTGAAAAAAGATGTGAATAGGAGTTTCTTGGCTTCTTTTATAGTAGTTACAGTAACCTGATGAGAAAGTTGACATGCTTGGTGACATGTGATAACCCTTCCAAATTGGCTACCCATGAATGAATAGATTTTCCTTGCTTTTTCCTTACAAGATTTTCTCTCCTTGAGAAACAGTGCCCCACTTTGTCTCCATATGTTTCCCACTTTGTAAAATTTGCCTGATTTGTAAATTAGACTGCCTTTTGGTAACTACGCCCTCCTTAGCTTTTTCTAGTTGTTTCCATTTTTCTTCTTTTGGCATCTTCTTACACCTTCTCTACTTTTCCTCTTTTTCTATTTTCTTGTCTCAAGTTCCATTTTGGAAACCTTATCCTCATGAGGGTTCCCTCTTGGCCCACTTGCTCCATTATTTAGGAATTTAATTAGATAAAATTAATAAAAATAATTCCTCACTTGACTTAGGCTAAATTTAATCCTATGCATACATGATGAAATAAAATTATTTATCTAGGGGTTATTTTGTCCCCTTTTACCCATGGTCACTGAATTAGACAAAATTGCGGACATGATAGTCCTCCCTCCCAAAAATTTGCTTGTCCTCAAGCAAAATATCCCAACATTCCATCATGCTTTTGTTACACTACTCTGATCATAATCATCTTTCCAAATACAAACAATGCCAGGATCCCATTGCTTGTGTGACACTCCCATGGATCTAAATACCATCCAAAAAAATCTATCAGGAAAAAGAAGGACTGGATCCCACTGCTTCAACTGCAAGTTTCCAGGTAGCAGTGTCATGTGGGGAAAACTTCCCTCCTATGGAATACTAGGATCCCACTGATCATACTCCATCTCACCAAAGATTAGTAACAAGAAAAAGTCATCATCATATGAAATGCTAGAAAGGATGAAAACATCATACCAACGCATTGGAAAATCATCCTTTCCAATGCAACTTGAAACTTTGAAGGCCCCTCAATCAAGATATGCAACTCTCCATGGTAGGACCCAATCAAGGAAAGACTATGCACCACCAAATATGCCTCCAAAGAGTGAGGCTAAACCTCATCAATTATTTCCACTCCCACAAAAAATTTCTCATGTGCCCCATACACACAAGAATAAAAAATGTCATCATTGTAGCTCAAATGACGAGGGTGGAAGTCCCTTATCCAATCATGAGAAGGATCGGCATCATACAATTACCATGTCTATCCAATAATATTGAGAGCATCATATAGCATCCATAGATGCTCATGATGATCACTTGAAGTGTAATGTGTGTCATAAAATCCTCCATTCATGTAAGCAGTAATGTCAAACATGTGCCTTTTCATCCAAAGAAAAAGTGAAAAGACACTCCATCCAACCAAATCAAGTGCGAAGCAAAGTGCTTCCCAAGTGAAATAATCCAATGGCTCAACTCTCTACCATTGGCTAAAGGGTGAAAGCATACATCCCACTATACGGATTTCATCCACATAAGCCACCTTTTGCAAGATAAATATTTCATTAACTTCTATTGTAAACTTACTTTCTTAGCTTCCTTCCCCTGATCATGAGCATAAATATTTCTGCAGGGAGATTCCATGTATAACATGTAATGTTCCAGCCAATCCACATGTGGATGAATGGAATTAAATGGAAGTAATATTTGCCTCTGCTACTGATCACAAAACATGTCATTGTTAGGAGCATTAATAAATTTACCAAAATAACTTTTACCTCCTAGAATCTCAAACTGTGAAATGCATCTATCCATGGGTGGATAGACTTTTATGTTGCTTGATCCCAATGGATTTTGATCATCATTAAAGTTCCTATTTTTGGGATGAATGCATTCAGGTATATTCTCCATCCATGAGTATTCCTCATCTATAGGAATCTCATGATCTCCTAGGCATGGTACTAGTGCACAAATCCAATGGCTCCACTCTCTACCATTGGGTTCACTCAATTGCTGCAAGTGAAAGAAATAGGCATCAAGGAATCCAAGTGGCTTCCTCAGATGTTGTTGGGAATAAAATGGTGCATTTACCCAGTCATTATGGACAATTTTTGGAGCCTCCTGCTCCATATGTGGCATCAACCAGAAAAATTTATTCACCCAATGTTCATCCCCACATGATGTGGTTGAATCTAGAATCTGGGGGAAAGAACTGTGAACCAACCTCATATCTTTGCAACTCTCATTCATCAAACTTATGGCTGAATATTCTTCATTACTATCTGGTCCAAATGAGGTGATATCATCTGACTCCATGGAAGAGTGACTCTCTCCAAGGAACAACTAAGGTTGACTCTAGGAAAGATCAAGTGCTTGGTTCTCATTAAACTGCTTTGCACACTCCTCAAGCACATGCAAAATAAAATGATCCTAATGATCCACCATCTCATGAGGTTCCTCCATATGATCAAGAATGCAATCAACCAAGAGAACATGGATGAATGGTGTGTAGGAGGGAAGGTGTGAACTTTGCAACTTTTCATGAAGTTGCACTATCTCCATCTTAGATTCTTGGAGTGCACATTGAGTGCTTTGCAAGGAATATTGGGTGGTCATAAAATCTTTTGTGAGCTTGAAAATATCCTCTTCATCCTTCAAGGATGCTCCATGTAAAAAATGCACAAGATCGTGTAGATAATTTTTTTCAGAAAGCATATCTAAGAAATTACCTTTGATTGTAGACATTGGTCTCTGAATCCTCTCCATGGCTTCAAGGAAAGTTGAATCTTCCAATGAAGCAACTCTCCAACAAGATTGTGATGATGAAACATGTCTGTCATGGAGAATGTGTAAGGCCTCTTTGATACTTCTGTCATTCATATTGAGTGGACTTTCAAACGGGAAAGGTTGAGAATCAACCTCCTCATCATTTACCATTGCATCAACCTCTTGAAGCTCAGGTGGTGATTTTGAGATTGATACTGTGATTTCTTCCTCTACTGCAAGGAATTCATCTTCTTCAGTATTAGGGGAACCTGTACTTGAATAAATATCATCAAATGGTATACCTATGTCACCCACATAGAGATATGGACATCCATCAGAAGATGTCTCCTCAAAACTTAGGCACCCATCAGTAGGTACCTCTTCACAACATTTATTAGTAGATGCTTCTTCTGATCCATACTTTGCTGATTCTTATCATAAATGGGATGTATTCTTAATGCTTACCCTCTTTGGAAGATCTACTTGAAGAAAATCCAAACAATCTCATGAAGCTAGAGGATGCAGTTGGATGATTTTTTATTCCCTCTTCTTTACTCACAGAGGTAGAACAACTTGGCTTCTCCATGAGTAGTTTGATGTTATTTATTGAATCCAAATATACATCCTTGAGCTCAAATCCAAATATATAGTAAAAATATTCTTTGAAATAAATGGCCTTACCAATCTCTTTCCCCAAGGCTAGATACTTCTAGTAGTGGCGGGGCATGTTTTCAAATGCAGATATCATTTATGTCATACCTTTCTTCGGTTTGGCCACCGATTGTTCATCCCATTGGTATCTGTACATATGGTCACAAATGTAACCATCCTCATATGTGGGTAATCCTCCATCAATGTATATAATTTCTTCTTCCTCATACAACTCAAAGTCTAAATCTTCGATGATTGTTACTAATTTCATAGCTACAACTTGAAGATAGTTCTGAGCTATTTTTCCACTGAGATTTAATTTCCACAAACTGAGCCAAGGAAAGTGATTTGATACCACTATAATATCCCAGCCAAAAATAGGCCAGAATATCAACTCAAAAACTCCTAATTTTAGCATAATTTTAACTAGTAAATTTTAACAATTTTTGTAGTGTGCAAGGTGATAATGTTGAATGTTGATTCACTGGTCAAGGATGATGGGAGTGACTTTTGGTTCTGGTTTTGTTTGATTAAATGTGCAGCAGTAAGGTATAACAGGGCCAAACACTAATTCCTATGCACAAAGCAATGGATCCTTTTACTTTTCAACAATCAGATGAATCTGATGTTTACTTCAATGCTTCTCGCGCCTTCCAGGATATGCATACTAGACTCGGGAGTTTATACTGGATGTGAAAAGAGGGTATTTCAGGTATAAAAATCTGTAATAGATTATGGATAATTTTTTCTGGGTATTTGGGAGGCTATAGAGTGATTTGGGAGAAAAATCGAGCAAGGGCGCTAAGTGGGATTGCTCACCTAGTAGATTTCCAAACTCTCCAAAACTGACCTAGATGGCTCCAAATTATCTGGATAGGGTTTTTGGTTCTTAATTAATGTCTTAGCAACCACATATATTCAACATAACAGAAAATATACTGGTATATAAATTTTATTGGCCAAAATGGAAAAAACTAGTCATTTATTTGAGCTCAAAGAGCTAGTCTTCCAATTAATGGTTTCAAAATGCCTCAGAGGCTTACAAATATTATTTATGAAGTTATATAAGGTGCTTATATAACATATGGGACAACAACAGGTCGAGAATAGAGGTATGGAGCTAATTATAAAGGAATTTTATCATTCAGATCTTCAGCGACCTCCAAAACTAGTAAATCTTACAATAGGGAGAAATTGAACATGAGAAAAGAAGGGGAAGATAATTTTATGTACTGAATCTGATAAATGGATGATATCGGGGATTTTGGATGTAGATTAAGGGCACACTGAACATTCTAGGATGCACTGATATCCTCCTCTGAAATGGGGCTCCTCCCTCTGAGAAATCTCCCAAAATTCTCTCCAATGGCACACTAATTGATGGAAACTCTATAGAAGCTTGAGAATATTTAGTGCTTGACTGATATGGATCTGTATATCAGCTATGGAATTCATATGAAGTGCGCACTGGAAATACTGGGATGCTCTGGACTCCACCACTTAAATGGAGCACCTCCTCCTGATGGGGTCTTCCACGACTCTCTCTAATGTACCCTGTATGATGATAAATCCCTGAGAGCTTGAATTATTTTTAGCATTGGAGTGAAATGACCTGCAAATCGATTCTCCATGGACGCAAATGCTAAGAGAAAATTAGAGAAAGACAAGTAGAATAGAAATAATGGGGCTCATCTCCCATTGATTGGATAAGGTGCATCACGATGACTTGAGAAGCATAGAATGCTCACACATAAATTCAATTTGACAAAAGATGTTAATAGGAGTTGCTTAGCTTCTTTTATAGAAGTGATGGTGACCTGTTGAGCAAGTTGACATGCTTGGTGACCTGTGAGAACCCTTCCAAATGGGCCACCCATGAATGAATAGACTTGCCTTGCTTTTTCCTTACAATCTTTTCTCTCCTTTAGCAACTATGCCCCACTTTGTCTCCATATCTTTCCTTCTTTGTAAAATTTTCTTGATTTGTAAACTGGAATCCCTTTTGGAAATTTCCCCCTCCTTTTTCTTTTTTGGTTGTTTCCAATTTGTAAACTGAGATCTCCTTTAGAAACTGTGCCCTCTTTAGGTTTTTCTGGTTGTTTCCATTTTTCTGCTTTTGGCATCTTCTTACACCTTCTCTACTTTTCCTCTTTTGATATTTTCTTGTCTCCAGTTTCATTTTGGAAACCTTATCCTCATGAGGGCACCCTCTTGGCCCAGTTGCTCCATTATTTAGGAATTTAATTAATTAAAAATAATAAAAATAATTCCTTCACTTGAAATAGGATAATTTTAATCCTATGCATACATGATGAAATAAAATTATTTACCTAGGGGTTATTTTGTCTCCTTTTACCCATGGTCACTGAATTATCCAAAATTGGGGACATGACATAAAATCATCAATGAAAGTCATAAAATAAACATTACTAGTCAAAGAATGTGTTTGCATCAGTCCACACAAATCCAAGTGTATCACCTCCAATGTTTCGTTTTTCTATATACAAAACACCTAAGACAACTTTTTCTTTGTGATGCTTACCTAATATACAACTCTCACACAAGCTCACTGGTAGCTAAATACTAGGAAACCCTTTCACTATCTACTTCCTTTGTAGAGAATCTAAGCCACCAAAATGTAAATGGCCATACCTCAAATGCCACAACCATGATTGATATGAACTCTTACTTTTATAAGCATTCAAAGAGTTATTCAAATCATGGGCCTCATAATAAGTGGGAACATTCTATTATTTTCCATCTCTACTCTGGCAATCAACTACTTACTTGGATACTTATCATAAATAGTACATACCTTTTTCTTGAAGAACACTCTGTAGTTTTTCTCTAAGAGTTGTCCAACAATCAGTAGATTATACATTAATCCAAGAACATAATAAACATCATGAATTTTTCTTCTTTCACCATTCTTGGCAT
The DNA here is from genome assembly GCA_027924585.1 of Larix kaempferi. Taxonomy (NCBI): domain Eukaryota; kingdom Viridiplantae; phylum Streptophyta; class Pinopsida; order Pinales; family Pinaceae; genus Larix; species Larix kaempferi. The sequence goes on along the minus strand of BSBM01001081.1, from coordinate 374,807 downwards.
ATACAACAATCACACCTTTACCATTAAATTATACCTTATTGTCATTACCTAGCTTTACCTTAGACTGAATGCTTGTATCTATACTTCAAAATAATTCGTTATTTCCAGTCATGTGGTTGTTGCATGTGTCTTCCAAGAACCATACCTCATTTAAAATTTCTTAGGTCACATTACAAGTCAAAAACATAGGTTTCTCTTCATTTTCATACTACTTCATAATGTGTGTAGATAGCTTACTAGCATCTGCTTGCTTCTTCCAACTTGTTAAAAAAATGCCCAAATTTTTTGCAATAGAATCATTGAACTTTAGACCTATCATACCTTTTATTTCTTGGCTTCCAAGTTCTTCTAATACCCCCCATTATAATAGGAGTATTATGTTGAGACTTCTCTTCAAATTTTGAATCAATTTTGTTGTCACTATGATCAATAGTTCGACCTCCTCTTCCTCTACTACTAGACCTTCCTTTGTCTCCAGATCTAGTAACACACAACTGAGATTTGAAAGAATTCTCTAATGGAATATCATCATACCCATTCATTCTTGATTCATGAGCAATCAAAGAACCAATCAACTCATCAATGTGCATTTAACTAAGATCTTTAAACTCTTCTATAGGAACAATCACAACTTCAAACTTATTTGGAAAACATCTCAAAAATTTCTCAATCACTTGCTGGTTTAAAGGATCTTCACCACACTGTCTCAGCTATTTTGCAATGTTCATGACTTGAGTCATGAAATTATCAAAGGTCTAATTGTCCTTCATCTCCAATTTCTCAAAGTCCCTTCTAAAGTTCTACAGCTTAACATTCTTCACCTTGGTCACACTTTGATAGCAGGTTTCAAGAGTGTCCTAACCTTTGTTTGAAGACTCATCACTTGATATTTTCGTAAATATGGATTCAATTAGACCTTGTTGAATAAGGCCAAGTGCTTTATTAACCTTGTTCTTGTTTTCTTTCAACAAGACATGCTTAGCATTTGAAAAAGCTAATTCTACAGCTTGATCAACTGGCTCTGGGTAGCCAATAGTAACAAAATCTCAAATATACTGAGCACATAGGATGGTTCTCATTTTAATAAACCGTGTATCATAGTTTCTCTCTATCAACACAGGAATTTGTGGTTGCACTACACTGCTATAGTAGCCATCACAAATCAAGTTCCAAATTACAGTAAACAAAAAAAATGAGAGAAAGAGATCAACCATGCTCTGATACCACTTAAGTAAGGAAAGGGAGTGTTCCTCTTAGTTATAGCAACACTTACAAATTGCTAAAATCCAAAACTGTCACCTACATGACCAATTTCAACACACTTTGCACGAGTAACAAAAAACTCCAAGCTACATGAATGGAGTAACATTAGACTGTATCCTACATGAAATGAGTAACAAGAAGTAATTTTAACACTATTTGGATAACCCATGCATTCATAAAATTAGACTAATACTCTGTTTCAATAATTAGATTGATTTAACACTCCCACAGTCAATCATACAACTCATAAAATTATCATGTGCTATTGCAAAATCACTTCAAATTAAACAAGATTCTACAAACTCATAAATAAAAACAAAGCATAAAAAATACAGAGTAAAGAACTATGTTTATCAACTTCAATCAGTTATTTCGGGGCTTGGGCCACTTGTTTTGGACCTGATCTGAGATTTATGGTCTTCTTAGGTCCATTCTGATGAACAACAGCAGTTACAGTAGTATTTTCCAAGCCTAAATCATCTTCAGTTTCAAACATGTCAGCATCATAGTATTCTGAATTCAGAAAATCTTCTTCAGTAACAAAACCTGTAGGCAATACCTCTCCAAAGTGGTTCATATCCTGATCAGTCTCAGTCTCTTCAAAGAGCAACCGTTGATCAATTTCTTCTTCATCAACTAAATTATTTTGAAAAGGTGGGGGTACTCTTTTATCCTCATTCTCCCTCCTTTCTCGTTGGATATCATTGTTCCTGTGCTCTCTTGGTATAAATCTTGGAGAAAATTGCCTTCTAAACTGATTCTGGTTATTTGGATTTCGTTCAGCTTCTGGAGCAGGTTTGCTAGCATTTTTCTCAAGTTCTAGTTTATTCAATTTTGCAGTAAGAATCTTTACCAGCTTAGCCATCTCATCTATCTTGGTTTTAGCAGACTGAGGAGCAGTCTCAAGTTCTACTTTATTCAATTTTGCAGTAAGAATCTTTACCAGCTTAGCCATCTCATCTATCTTGGTTTCAGCAGACTGAGGAGCAGAACTTGCTGTAACAGCTTCCTTCTTTCCTTTTCTTTCATAAAGCTGCTGGCCTGTTTCTTTCTTCAGTCTATTTGAAGCCAGCAAATTAGATTCTACTTCCAAAGCTGCATCTTGCATGTTCAGCAGGGTGATAGGTCTTCTTTCCCTTAGTAATAAAGAAAATTCATGATCAAAGGCATTTGCATAAGTAAGTTTAGCTGATGTTTCAGTAGGCTAAATTTCTGCTGGAATCCTACTATACATTTTGTTAAACCTTTTGGAAAAATCTGCAACAGTCTCATCTTTCTTTCTTCTGAGAGCTCCAAACTCAGTTATATAGTAGGTGTGGTCGTTTGTGTCTCCCCACTGCCTCATGAAAATATCATGGAGTTCTTCAATTATAGTAATTGAGTTGCCAAGCAACTCTCTAAACCACTTTCTTACATCCCCATCAAGGCTCTGAACAAATACCCTCATCCACACATCTTTAATCTCAATGTTCTGATTGTCAGCATAACTTAGGAAAGCCTCCCAATGTTCCTCAGCAGTGGTTTCCCCCTTTCCATTGAACCTAGGCATATATTTCTGGTAATCACCTCCAAGTAATGCATGTAAAGGTTGAGGTAAAACTAATGGTGCATACCTAGCTACAACCATCCGGTCCATCATATCCATGCGTGGGTTTTGGCCTGCCATTTTTGTACTGACTGAGTTGGAAGATGTAGAAGCTTGGCTGAAACTCTTTTGAAAAGGATTCTTTCCTACTTTAAGCTGAAAGATAGGTATTTTACCAGGAGAAGCAGTCTTAGCTTTCAAAAAACTTTGAGGGTTAGTAAAAACCTAAAAAGTGCTCTCAGGAATGGTAGGTTTTATCCAAGGTGAGGTTTCAGCTGAATGTAATGAAACACCCAACTGGTCAGGGTCACAGGAGGCTGGTAAAGACTGAGACCTTCTGAGTTTTCTTGTTGTTTTCAAGATCTGTTCAGGGTCTGTCACACCCAGTTTCAATGGAGAAGTAGGTCTGTTCCTGGTTCCAATTCCTTTAGAAGCCACTGTGACAACTTTTTTGGTGAAAATAACCTTCAAAAAGAACTGATTTAAGTCCACCTCTTAAACCAGTAAAACTGATAAGTATCCCAGGGAAGATATGCTTCAGCTTCGTCCCCGGCAATGGCACCAAAGATGTTTGTGCCAGAAATTGTTTCCAAGGCTAAAGAAACAAGCCAACACAATCTCAAATAAAACTCAACAAAATAAACTAGGTTTTAGGGTTTCTGGAATGTTTTCTTGGTTGTAATTTTGGTGATCAATCAGGGATTACATTCATGAGCTAAACAAGAAACTGAATTATAAACAAGTAAAGACAAAGATACATCATATAATAAACAAATATCAATCAGCATATAATCTTAAAGTTCATTCAGGGCTGACAAGCATCACAAGTAAAGAAACCATGAACCAGCAATGAATATATCAGTCCAGTAGTTAAACAAACTAAAAATGAAGCTAAAACATATACTGAAGGGTAAAAAGTGTCATATATTTCATAGTTTGTCATCAAATGCATACAAGAGTCATAGTACTTAGCTCTGAACAAGTCTGAAAACAAAGGTAGTCTGGAGACCTCCTGAAGCTCCCAAAAATCGAACCTCCTCAATGACTTTCTAACCTCTCTAAATACTATGCTTTTACAAAATCAGTTAGGGCTCTAACCCTAACTGCCTTCCACCTATTCGATGAGGTAAAGTAAATATACAATATTTACAAAATTACAAAATATGCTAAAAATAGCAAATCACTAAGATATCTGTTTGTTAACTAATGACAACTAACTGAATGTAGAACTGTCTTATAGGTCTTTTGCCACTTCAACCAGCAGAGCGATACCATCTGATGCTTGGTCTTTCTTCTTAGATTTCTTCTGCTCCTGCTCCATGTCATTTATCTTCTTGATGAGCTCTTTGTTTTTCTGCTGCAAGTCCTGGACTGTCTTCTCCAACTTTGTGCAGTGAATGTCAGCAACTCTTTTTCTCTTTAGTGCTTCTTTTGCTTCAGCTACCAGCTCCTGAAAATTATCATTTACATCTTGTAGATCTTCTCTCAACCTTCTGTTAGCCATCATTAATCCATCATTGACCTCTTGCATGTAATTCATCTGGTGTTTGTATTGCTTAACAGTTTTCTGCAAATTCTCTCTGTCAGAGTTAACTAATGTGTCCATTGTAGAATCTTGTTCCTCATCAGGTTTCCAAGGTATATCAAGTTTTTTGAAGATTTCTGTCTCTTCAATCAACAGTTCTGTAGGAGTGTCTTCAATGCTAGGATTCTGATTTTCTTCACCTGCTACCTCAACTGACGGAGCTTCTTCTTTTAACTGTGACTTCATTTTATCTAATTCTGGTTTATCATCCATAGACATCTCATCTAAGACAGTCACTTCATTTGTTTTTAATTTGGGATTGAGCAATTTCTTCATGTTCAGTCTTAGCTTGTTCTTTGACCTAGTTTTAGGTCTCCAAAATGATGCTGCTTCTCCCATCATTTTCAGCTCCTTTCCTTGATGCTGGATAGCAGCCAACTCCACTACTTCAAGTTTATTCCTTTTCCTGTTAGATTTTGTTATTTTGCTATCTGAAGTATGGATTTCTTTCTCTACTTCGATCTTGACTTATGTTTTGGAGATGGGTTGCTCTTCTTTCAATAGATATTCCTCATCATGGGAGAGAATGGTGATAGGGCTTCTCTGTCGAGTGTGAATTTCTTCTTTAGGTACATCAACCCCTTTTATATCAACATTTTTCATTTCATGAGAATCTTCTACAGGGGATAAATTTTGTTCAGGCTGCTCCTTCTTATCTTCAAACAGTGAATACTTGCCTTTAGAGCTAGCTGAGAATGGATTTGGTTCATTATCTTCTTCCACATGCTCTGATGCTTCTTCAACTTTTACCTCCTCCTTATCTTCAAGCTTTGGCTTCTGACCTAATTTCCTCAACAAGACCTTACCCTTATCTGCTTGCCTCTTAGATTTCTGATCTTCAAAGCTAGACCAAAATATGAAGAAATCCCAGGTCTTTCCTTCATGCTGCAAAACAGTACTAATAATCGACTTGATTACCCCATGGTGAAAGATGGACTGATAAGAATGATCTATTGGCCCTTTCACCTTGTTGGACATCTTCTACAAACTTTTCGAAAAGAAGAATGGCAGGTTCATCTTGGACACCCCCACCATGTGCTGAAGGAATCTAAAATGATACTTGTATGCATAAGCATACCTGCCCTCGGAAGTAACATAGCTCTGCAATATTCTGATTGGCTCAACCCATTCCTTTCTGAGATTTTGAATAAGGACACCTTTATTCCAATCAGGGGTGACATTTGGTAAAAGGTATCTTTGTGGATCAAAGTCAAAGGGCAGTTTTTTAAACCATGGTTCACCCTCATCCTTAATCCCTGTAGCTTCTGAAATCAGCTTTACTGTCAGCTTGAATTTAAGGGTATCAAAAACCACCATGTCATTTTTGAAACCCTGGGCAAACTTACAGGACACCTTTGCATTATACCCATCGATTTTCTTGAAAAAATCCATCCAACCAGCTTGTTGAAACAGCTCAACACACTCAGGAAATTTTTCAATCCATCCTACATCAGTTGGTTCAACTATGTTTATCTTACCACTACTGCCCATTCTTCTTCAATTACTGCAAATTGGATGGTGTGCTTTTGTATTGTTTGCGAGAAGGAGATTAATTTAGGATATTGAAAATACTATCGAATGTATGGGTTATTCACAGTACTACAACCTTAGCTTTGACAGGGTTACATTTAATAAAAAGCAAAACTGCTATGCTCAACCCTCACTCGTCCTAGCATCGCAGAACATCAACAAATAGCTATTTCTCTGGCCAGAATTACGTTTGAAAGCACAATTTAACTTTTCCTTTGATCAATTTTGACAGATTAACCCCCAGTGAAAAAGAACCCCAAATCTACAGTTATATTGATTTTTCAAGAAATACCTGCAAATTGCTCAACTGCAGTTATTAAAATCATGACATGAGCTGTCAAATGAGTCACCTTGGGTGTATAGACGTCCTTAAGCATTCAATTTAATTGCCAGCAACGAAATCAGGAAGCCCTAATTTCGCGTGCAACCATCAACAATTCTCCTTTGTTCAACAGCGACAATTTCCGATTCTTTAGTGATTATGGCTACTCCACTAAAGTCATTCGTCTTTGAATGTGCCTGTAAGTGACAAATTTATCCCACATTTACCTCAAACCATGCTGCTACCTGTCAAAAAGGAATTACACCTGGGCTGATGATGAGCACGATTTCCTCACGATGTGTAACCATTTGAAATCATGATGTTTTCTGCATCAACACGTAATGAATCCTCTAAAACACATAATCAGTCATTCATTATCCCAAGTGTGCCAAAATTTGCTGAAAAATCGGAAAAATTTGGAGTCGCGATATTCTTGTAGCGCGCCTTTGGTGATTTTGAGCTCCAGCGCTACAAGAATAACTTTAACACTGTTTTGGTGATTTTTAGCAGCTTTGGGTCATTTTGCATGTGGTTTAAAAGCTGAACCCTACTCATGATTCTAAATATGACTTCATTATTCAATAATATGACCTTTTAAACACCCTTCAACGCCTAAAGGAGAAAAAACAAAATAAATCTAAAGACAAAAACCTAAAAATTAAAATAAATACTAAAATTTCCTATAGTAATTGAAGAAAATAAAGTCAAAGAAATAAGCAAATTTGATCAAAAAGGTTATCAAGCTGTTAAAAGGTAAAAATAAATTCCTGACATAACATCTGGCTCCAGCTGCGGGATGAAGACCTCCCTCTGAGGCTTCAAGAACCTATAGACCAGTGCCTTCTGTCTGTTGTCTTATCTATTCTGTAAAACTTTCCATTGGGATATGGAGTCTTATTGTGATTCACTCACTGGTATGTACAATGATCAGTGAAAATGATCCTATAAACTGTAAAAATGTTTGAGGAATCGCCCATTAACAGGGCTGGACAACTCCTCACCTTCCAAGGACTGCAAAATAAAAGTATTGTTCTCTAAAACTTTTGATACCAGAAAAGGGCCAAACCAAAGATTGTCAAACTTACCATGCTTACCCTTTTGCTCCTTTCTTGCATCCCATCTTAGAACCATCTCACCTTCTATGAAAGTGTTTTCTTTAATATTCCTGTCAAACCTGTTTTTAATCTTGGCTCTGTACAGTTGTGCTTTTTCATCCACCTTCTCTCTATTTTGCTGTAACTCTATCATTTCAAATAGTCTCCTTTGCATATCATTAGGTTCCTCTTGAGAATTCTGGAGGAATTTCATCACTGGAATTCCCAATTGAACAGGGAACACTGCCTCTGTACCATAAACAAGCTGAAATGGAGAAGTCCCAATTTCCTGTTTCACTGTAATTCTATCTACCCATAATGCATACTTCAGCATTGAATCCCAAGATCTTTTGTTATGCTTCAGCAGTTTCCTGATGCTCTGAACGATGTTCTTATTGGAAGATTCAGCTTGACCATTACCCTGAGGATAATAGGGAGTTGAATGCTTCAGAATGATGCCATTTCTTTCACAAAAGGCCACCATTACCTTGGATTTGAATGCCTTTGCATTATCTGTTATTAATCTCTGTGGACAACCAAACCTGCTCAAAATGTTTTCTTCAATGAATTCCATGATTACTTTGTCTGTAGCATTCCTCATGGGAATGGCTTCCACCCATTTTGTGAAAAAATCTGTTGCAGTCAGAACCAAGTGATGCTGTCTTGAAGATGCTGGATTTATTTCTCCAATAAAGTCCAGACCCCACTGCTGAAACGGGGCATTTACTGCAATAGGTTTTAAAGGCAAGGACAATAATTTCTGTTTACCTGCAAATTTCTGACAAGGAATGCATGTTCTTACCTGCTGGTAAACATCTATGAATAAGGATGGCCAATAATATCCAGCTCGCAAAATTTTGTAAGTTGTTGCTTTCCAATACTTGTTCCCTCCACAGGAACCTTCATGAGATTCTGAAATTACCTCTCCTATTTCAGATTGGTCCAAACATCTGAGCAAAATACCCCCTGGATCCTTCCAGAACAATTGATCCTCAACTAAACAGTATTTAGTGGCTTTGAGTTTTAAAGATCTGGCAGCTTTCTTATCCAAATGTTCAGGACATTGCAGAAATAACAGAAAATGAACAATGTCTGCATACCAGGTTGATGATGAATAAAAATCCATGATCTTTTCTTCTTCTAGAAGTGCTTGATCTTTTTCAGGAAATAATTCTTCAGCCATGACATGCAGTCCCAGAGCCTGACAATTTGAGTCAGGTAACAGCTTGGCTAAACCTTGTCCCTTGACAAGCTTAGTAGGCCTAATATCTATATCATATTCCATAATCTTCGCAATCCACTTACCTCTCTTTCCTTCACTATCAGGCTGAGTTAACACATCTATCACAACAGAATTAGGTACAAAAGAAATTACTTTTGAATGCAGGATATAAATTCTGAAAAATTTCAAAGCCTTTACCAGAGCATAAGCTTGCTTTTCCAATATACTGTACTTCAGCTCAGAATCTCTGAGAGTTTTGTTGAAGAAAGCAATAGGCTGTTCCAATCCTTCTTTATTCTTCTGAAGTAAAATAGCTGCAATTGTGTCTTCTGATGCAAATGAAAAAGTAAGGAATTCTTTGGTAAAATCAGGACTTACCAATACAGGTGCTTCAGTAAGAGCTACCTTGATTTTTTCAAATGCTGTCTTTGCCTCAGCAGTCCACTTTACTTCCTGATCTTTCTTTAACATGGCTGTGATTTCTTTAATGGTTTCAGCAAAGTTGGGAATAAACCACCGCAGAAAATTTATCTTGCCAATAAATGATTGAACATCCTTTTTACTCCTAGGTAAGCTAATCTTCAGTATTGATTTCACTCTTTCAGGATCTATTCTGATGCCATCAGTAGACACCAAGTGACCAAGTAATTTACCTTCTTGCACAACAAAATGTGACTTTTTGGGGTTCAGGGACAGGCCAAATTTTCTGCATTTTAGGAAAGTTTGCTCCAAGTGCTTCAAGTGTTCATCATCAGATTTTGAGAATATAGTAATATCATCCAGATAGATAACCACAAACTTATCTTTTTCTCCTACAAATGCAATGTCCATGGCTCTCTGAAAAGTTGCTCCGGCATTCATCAAGCCAAAAGGCATCTTGTCATACATGAATGTCCCCCAGGGGGTTGTAAAGGTTGTCTTTTCCTTGTCATCAGGGTGCATGGCAATCTGATTCTACCCTGAGAAACCATCCAGCATAGAAATCCTCTGAGCTCCTACTACTTGATGCAAAACCTGTTCAATCTTGGGAAGGGGATAATTGTCTTTTAATGATGATCTATTCAGATTTATGAAGTCAACACATAATCTAATTTTCCCATTCTTTGTTCTGACAGGAACCAGATTAGCAACCCAGGAAGAGTACCTGAGAGGCACTATTATCTTTGCATCCAACAGCTTCTTTATTTCTTTTTCAATCACAGGGAACAAAGCTGGATTGATCCTTCTTAGTTTCTGTCGGAAAGGCTTAACATTAGGCTTCAAAGGGACCTTGTGCTGAATAATTGATGTATCATAAGTTTTTAATTCCTTATAAGACCAGGCAAATGCATCTACATGTTTTTTCAGAAGATTGATATATCTATTCCTTTGTTCCACTATTAGAAATTTAGAAATTTTTACCATCTTAGGATGTTCTGCTGAACCAATATTGTAGTCTTCTACATTATCTTCTGAAGATTGAACTACTGGCTTTGAAGGTGTATCATCCTTTGTGAATATTCTTTCTAAAGGCACTAGACCTTTTGGAATGAAGTTTCTCTTCAACTCAATGATTTTATGACCTGCTATCTCTTCTGCAACAAATTCATTTAACTGTTCATTTCCCTCATCTTCTTCCTGATAAATTTGAGCATTTGAAAACTTATCTGTAAGCTCAAGAAATTTTTTGATTTCAATGTCATCTTCAAAAACTCTCCAGTGCTTGACATTATCAGGAACACATGGTCTATACTTCACCTCTATGGGATACCTTAGCTGAGTAGTCTTAGGGATTCTGAAATGTGTAGCAGCTAAAGCTAAGGAGTCTGCAGTCTCATTTTGATTCCTTGGAATACGAGTGATATTCAATGCTATAAAATAGGTTTCAAGCATATCCCATACCTCATTCCGATATACTTTTAGCAAACCCTGCTTTACTTGATATTTGTTCTTCACCTGTTGAACAACTAGTTCGGAGTCGCCAAATGCAGCAATCTGCTGAATTCCTAAATCTTTAGCAGCCTTCAATCCCAGTAGCAGAGCTTCATACTCAGCAGTGTTGTTAGTGGTAACAAACTCCAACTTATACATGAGTTTCACTATTTAACCCCCAGGGGAAATAAGTAAAACTCCAGCTCCAGCACCCTCCTTGCATGAGGATCCATCAAAGTACAACTGCCACAGTGCATCTTCTTCTTCTCTGTTGTGTTTTATTTGTTGTTCTTTTTCCACTTGTAACAGACCAGCAGAATTATCCTCCTCACTAAACTGCAATATGCATGAACCAAGGTCTTTATCCACAGAGTACATTGGGTGATTGGTGGGGTTTTTATCATCTATGACTATGTAAGCAAGTTGCAGCTCTCTGTAAAGTCTTCTATTTTCTCCACCAAAAACAGGAATGGTGGCATAAGAGAGGTCCATCTATAATGTTCCCCTAACCTTCTTAGCCCATGACCTAGAAAGAAGCAAGCCAAACTTTGGTGTGATGTCTGCTACCACAACATCCATTATCACACTTTTCATGGGCAACTGAGCAAGGTTAACAACCATGTCTTTTATTACTCCTAGACACTTCACAACTCGAGAGTCAAAGGCATATAAATCATGATAAGGTTTGGTGATACTGAGGCCCAGGGCTTCCATTACAACTTTTGGCATCAAATTATGGGATGCTCCTGAATCTAACAGGCAATTGTGAATCATTTGCTCATGAACAATCAAGGTTACATAGAATGGACGGGAAGCACCAACTTCATTTTCAGTCTTCTCAGCCAGAGCTGATCCAATGAAAATTCTAGGGTTTTCTTCTTGCAAGTTAACTGTACCTGAAATAGGTTGATTACTGGGTACATTCATCACTTTCAGAACTGTTTCTTTATATGATGCATTCTTTATTAACTCAGTGAAAGGTACAGGAATCTTTAACTTCCCTAGTTCATTCTCCAAACTAAAATTCTGGACAGATTTATTTACCTCTTCAACTTCAGCATTCTTCTTTAACTTTTCTGTAGATTGCTTCTTCTCTATGACAGGATCAGTTATTTGTTTAGCAGGAATAGGTACAGCAGGAACAGGTGCAGCAGGAACAGCTGCCTTCCTCTTCGGGGCTTGGGCCACTTGTTTTGGACTTGATCTGAGATTTATGGTCTTCTTAGGTCCATTCTGATGAACAGCAGCAGTTACAGTAGTATTTTCCAAGCCTAAATCATCTTCAGTTTCAAACATGTCAGCATCATAGTATTCTGAATTCAGAAAATCTTCTTCAGTAACAAAACCTGTAGGCAATCCCTCTCCAAAGTGGTTCATATCCTGATCAGTCTCAGTCTTTTCAAAGAGCAACTGTTGATCAATTTCTTCTTCATCAACTAAATTATTTTGAAAAGGTGGGGGTACTCTTTAATCCTCATTCTCCCTCCTTTCTCGTTGGATATCATTGTTCCTGTGCTCTCTTGGTATAAATCTAGGAGCAAACTGCCTTCTAAACTGATTCTAGTTATTTGGATTTCGTTCAGCTTCTGGAGCAGGTTTGCTAGCATTCTTCTCAAGTTCTAGTTTATTCAATTTTACAGTAAGAATCTTTACCAGCTTAGCCATCTCATCTATCTTGGTTTCAGCAGACTGAGGAGTAGTCTCAAGTTCTAGTTTATTCAATTTTGCAGTAAGAATCTTTACCAGCTTAGCCATCTCATCTATCTTGGTTTCAGTAGACTGAGGAGCAGAACTTGCTGTAACAGCTTCCTTCTTTCCTTTTCTTTCATAAAGCTGCTGGGTTGTTTCTTTCTTCAGTTTGTTTGAAGCCAGCAAATTAGATTCTACTTCCAAAGCTGCATCTTGCATGTTCAGCAGGGTGATAGGTCTTCTTTCCCTTAGTAATAAAGAAAATTCATGATCAAATGCATTTGCATAAGTAAGTTTAGCTGATGTTTCAGTAGGCTTAATTTCTGCTAGAATCCTACTATACATTTTGTTAAACCTTTTGAAAAAATCTGCAACAGTCTCATCTTTCTTTCTTCTGAGAGCTCCAAACTCAATTATATAGTAGGTGTGGTCCTTTGTGTCTCCCCACTGCCTCATGAAAATATCATGGAGTTCTTCAATTATAGTAATTGAGTTGGCAGGAAACTCTCTAAACCACTTTCTTACATCCCCATCAAGGCTGTGAACAAATACCCTCATCCACACATCTTTAATCTCAATTTTTTGATTGTCAGCATAACTTAGGAAATACTCCCAATGTTCCTCAGCAGTGGTTTCCCCCTGTCCATTGAACCTAGGCATATATTTCTGGTAATCACCTCCAGGTAATGCATGTAAAGGCTGAGGTAAAACTAGTGGTGCATACCTAGCTGGAACCATCCGATCCATCATATCCATGGGTGGGTTTTGGCCTGCCATTTTTGTACTGATTGACTTGGAAGATGTAGAAGCTTGGATGAAACTCTTTTGAAAAGGATTCTTTCCTACTTTAAGCTAAAAGATAGGTATTTTACACGGAGAAGCACTCTTAGCTTTCAAAAAACTTTGAGGGTTAGTAAAAACCTGAAAAGTGCTCTCAGGAATGGTAGGTTTTATCCAAGGTGAGGTTTCAGCTGAATGTAATGAAACACCCAACTGGTCAGGGTCACAGGAGGCTGGTAAAGACTGAGACCTTCTGAGTTTTCTTGTTTTTTTCAAGATCTGTTCAGGGTCTGTCACACCCAGTTTCAATGGAGAAGTAGGTCTGTTCCTAGTTCCAATTCCTTTAGAAGCCACTGTGACAACTTTTTTGGTGAAAATAGCCTTAAAAAAGAACTGATTTAAGTCCACCTCTTAAACCAGTAAAACTGATAAGTATCCCAGGCAAGATATGCTTCAGCTTCGTCCCCGACAATGGCGCCAAAGATGTTTGTGCCAGAAATTGTTTCCAAGGCTAAAGAAACAAGCCAACACAATCTCAAATAAAACTCAACAAAGTAAACTAGGTTTTAGGGTTTCTGGAATGTTTTCTTGGTTGTAATTTTGGTGATCAAGCAGGGATTACATTCATGAGCTAAACAAGAAACTGAATTATAAACAAGTAAAGACAAAGATACATCATATAATCAACAAATATCAATCAACATATAATCTTAAAGTTCATTCAGGGCTGACAAGCATCACAAGTAAAGAAACCATGAACCAGCAATGAATATATCAGTCCAGTAGTTAAACAAACTCAAAATGAAGCTAAAACATATATTGAAGGGTAAAAAGTGTCATATATTTCATAGTCTGTCATCAAATGCATACAAGAGTCATAGTACTTAGCTCTTAACAAGTCTGAAGACAAAGGTAGTCTGGAGACCTCCTGAAGCTCCCAAAAATCGAACCTCCTCAATGACTTTCTAACCTCTCTAAATACTATGCTTTTACAAAATCAGCTAGGGCTCTAACCCTAACTGCCTTCCACCTATTCGATGAGGTAAAGTAAATATACAATATTTACAAAATTACAAAATATGCTAAAAATAGCAAATCACTAACATATCTGTTTGTTAACTAATGACAACTAACTGAATGTACAACTGTCTTATAGGTCTTTTGCCACTTCAGCCAGCAGAGTGATACCATCTGATGCTTGGTCTTTCTTCTTAGCTTTCTTCTGCTCCTTCTCCATGTCATTTATCTTCTTGATGAGCTCTTTGTTTTTCTGCTGCAAGTCCTGGACTGTCTTCTCCAACTCTGTGCAATGAATGTCAGCAGCTCTTTTTCTCTTTAGTGCTTCTTTTGCTTCAGATACCCGCTCCTGAAAATTATCATTTACGTCTTGTAGATCTTCTCTCAACCTTCTGTTAGCCATCATTAATCCATCATTGACCTCTTGCATGTAATTTATCTGGTGTTTGTATTGCTTAACAATTGTCTGCAAATTCTCTCTTTCAGAGTTAACTAATTTGTCCATTGTAGAATCGTATTCCTCATCAGGTTTCCAAGGTATATCAAGTTTTTTTAAGATTTTTGTCTCTTCAATCAATAGTTCTGTAGGAGTGTCTTCAATGCTAGCATTCTGATTTTCTTCACCTGCTGCCTCAACTGAAGGAGCTTCTTCTTTTAACTGTGACTGCATTTTATCTAATTCTGGTTTATCATCCATAGACACCTCATCTAAGACAGTCACTTCATTTGTTTTTAATTTGGGATTGAGCAATTTCTTCATGTTCAGTCTTAGCTTGTTCTTTGACCTAGTTTTAGGTCTCCAAAATGATACTGCTTCTCCCATCATTTTCAGCTCCTTTCCTTGATGCTGGATAGCAGCCAACTCCACTACTTCAAGTTTATTCCTTTCTCTACTTCGATCTTGACTTCTATTTTGGATATGGGCTGCTCTTCTTTCAATAGATATTCCTCATCATCGGAGAGAATGGTGATAGGACTTCTCTGTCGAGTGTGAATTTCTTCTTTAGGTACATCAACCCCTTTTATATCAACATTTTTCATTTCATGAGAATCTTCTACAGGTGATAAATTCTGTTCAGGCTGCTCCTTCTTATCTTGAAACAGTGAATACTTGCCTTTAGAGCTGGCTGAGAATGGCTTTGGTTCATTATCTTCCTCCACATGCTCTAATGCTTCTTCAACTTTGAACTCCTCCTTATCTTCAAGCTTTGGCTTCTGACCTAATTTCCTCAACAAGACCTTACCGTTATTTGCTTGCTTCTTAGATTTTTGATCTTCAAAGCCAGACCAAAATATGAAGAAATCCCAGGTCTTTCCTTCATGCTGCAAAACAGTACTAATAATCAACTTGATTACCCCATGGTGAAAGATGGAGTGAGAAGAATGATCTATTGGCGCTTTCACCTTGTTGGACATCTTCTACAAACTTTTCAAAAAGAAGAATGGCAGGTTCATCTTGGATACCCCCACCATGTGCTGAAGGAATCTAAAATGATACTTGTATACATAAGCATACCTGCCCTCGCAAGTAACATAGCTCTACAATATTTTGATTGGCTCAACCCATTCCTTTCTGAGATTTTGAATAAGGACACCTTTATTCCAATTAGGGGTGACATTTGGTAAAAGGTATCTTTGTGGATCAAAGTCAAAGGGCAGTTTTTTAAACCATGGTTCACCCTCATCCTTAATCCCTATAGCTTCTGAAATCAGCTTTACTCTCAGCTTGAATTTAAGGGTATCAAAAACCACCATGTCATTTTCGAAACCCTGGGCAAACTTACAGGACACCTTTGCATTATACCCATCGATTTTCTTGAAAAAATCCATCCAACCAGCTTGTTGAAACAGCTCAACACACTCAGGCAATTTTTCAATCCATCCTACATCAGTTGGTTCAACTATGTTTATCTTACCACTCCTGCCCATTCTTCTTCAATTACTGCAAATTGGATGGTGTGCTTTTGTATTGTTTGCGAGCAGGAGATTAATTTAGGATATTGAAAATACTGTGGAATGTATGGGTTATTCACAGTACTACAACTTTAGCTTTGACAGGGTTACATTTCATAAAAAGCAAAACCGCTATACTCAACCCTCACTCGTCCTGACATCGCAGAACATCAACAAATAGCTATTTGTCTTGCCGAAATTGCATTTTAAAGCACAATTTAACTTTTCCTTTGATCAATTTTGACAAAGTAAGCCCCAGCGAAAAAAAACGCCAAATCTATAGTTCTACTCATTTTTCAAGAAATATCTGCAAATTGCTCGTCTGCAGTTATTAAAATCACGACATGAGCTGTCAAATGAGTCACCTTGTGTGTACAGACGTCCTTCAGCATTCAATTTAATTGCCAGCAACGAAATCAGGAAGCCCTAATTTCCCGTGCAACCATCGACAATTCTCCTTTGTTCAACAACGACAATTTCCAGTTCTTTAGTGATTATGGCTACTCCACTAAAGTCCTTCGTCTTTGAATGTGCCTGTAAGTGACAAATTTATCCCACATTTACCACAAACCATGCTGCTACCTATCAAAAAGGAATTACACCTGGGCTGATGATGAGCACGATTTCCTCACGATGTGTAACCATTTGAAATCATGATGTTTTCTACATCAACACGTAATGAATCCTCTAAAACATATAATCAGTTATTCATTATCCCAAGCGTGCCAAAATTTGCTGAAAATTTGGAAAAATTTGGAGTCGCGATATTCTTGTAGTGCGCCTTTGGTGATTTTGAGCTCCAGCGCTACAAGAATAACTTTAACACTGTTTTTGTGCTTTTTAGCAGCTTTGGGTCATTTTGCATGTGGTTTAAAAGCTGAACACTGCTCATGATGCTAAATATGACTTCATTATTCAATAATATGACCTTTTAAACACCCTTCAATGCCTAAAGGAGAAAAAACAAAATAAATCTAAAGACAAAAACCTAAAAATTAAAATAAATACTAAAATTTCCTATAGTAATTGAAGAAAATAAAGTCAAAGAAATAAGCAAATTTGATCAAAAAGGTTATCAAGCTGTTAAAAGGTAAAAACAAATTCCTGACATAACATCTGGCTCCAGCTGCGGGATGAAGATCTCCCTGTGAGGCTTCAAGAACCTGTAGACCAGTGCCTTCTGTCTGTTGTCTTATCTATTCTGCAAAACTTTCCATTAGGCTATGGAGTCTTATTGTGATTCACTCACCGGTATGTACAATGATCAGTGAAAATGCTCCTATAAACTATAAAAATGTTTGAGGAATTGCCCATTAACAGGGCTGGACAACTCCTCACCTTCCAAGGACTGCAAAATAAAAGTATTGTTCTCTAAAACTTTTGATACCAGAAAAGGGCCAAACCAAAGATTGTCAAACTTACCATGCTTACCCTTTTGCTCCTTTCTTGCATCCCATCTTAGAACCATCTCACCTTCTATGAAAGTGTTTTCTTTAATATTCCTATCAAACCTGTTTTTAATCTTGGCTCTGTACAGCTATGCTTTTTCATCCACCTTCTCTCTATTTTGTTGTAACTCTATCATTTCAAATAGTCTCCTTTGCATATCATTAGGTTCCTCTTGAGAATTCTGGAGGAATTTCATCACTGGAATTCCCAATTGAACAGGGAACACTGCCTCTGTACCATAAACAAGCTAAAATGGAGAAGTCCCAATTTCCTGTTTCACTGTAATTCTATCTGCCCATAATGCATACTTCAGCATTGAATCCCAAGATCTTTTGTTATGCTTCAGCAGTTTCCTGATGCTCTGAATGATGTTCTTATTGGAAGATTCAGCTTGACCCTTACCCTGAGGATAATAGGGATTTGAATGCTTCAGAATGATGCCATTTCTTTCACAAAAGGCCACCATTGCCTTGGATTTGAATGCCTTTGCATTATCTGTTATTAATCTCTGTGGACAGCCAAACCTGCTCAAAATGTTTTCTTCAATGAATTCCATGATTACTTTGTCTGTAGCATTCCTCGTGGGAATGGCTTCCACCCATTTTGTGAAAAAATCTATTGCAGTCAGAATCCAGTGATGCTGTCCTGAAGATGATGGATTTATTTCTCCAATAAAGTCCAGACCCCACTGCTGAAACGGGGCATTTACTGTTATAGGTTTTAAAAGCAAGGAGAATAATTTCTGTTTACCTGCAAATTTTTGACAAGGAATGCATGTTCTTACCTGCTGGTAAACATATATGAATAAGGATGGCCAATAATATCCAGCTCACAAAATTTTGTAAGCTGTTGCTTTCCAATACTTGTGCCCTCCACAGGCACCTTCATGAGATTCTGAAATTACCTCTCCTATTTCAGATTGGTCCAAACATCTGAGCAAAATACCCCCTGGATCCTTCCAGAACAATTGATCCTCAACTAAACAGTATTTAGTGTCTTTGAGTTTTAAAGATCTGGCAGCTTTCTTATCCAAATGTTCAAGACATTGCAGAAATAATAGAAAATGAACAATGTCTGCATACCAGGTTGATGATGAATAAAAATCCATGATCTTTTCTTCTTCTAGAAGTGCTTGATCTTTTTCAGGAAATAATTCTTGAGCCATGACATGCAGTCCTAGAGCCTGACAATTTGAGTCAGGTAACAGCTTGGCTAAACCTTGTCCCTTGACAAGCTTAGTAGGCCTAATCTCTACATCATATTCCATAATATTCGCAATCCACTTACCTCTCTTTCCTTCACTATCAGGCTGAGTTAGCACATCTTTCACAACAGAATTAGGTACAAAAGAAATTACTTTTGAATGCAGGATATAAATTCTGAAAAATTTCAAAGCCTTTACCAGAGCATAAGCTTGCTTTTCCAATATACTGTACTTCAGCTCAGAATCTCTGAGAGTTTTGTTGAAGAAAGCAATATGTTGTTCCAATCCTTCTTTATTCTTCTGAAGTAAAATAGCTGCAATTGTGTCTTCTGATGCAAATGAAAAAGTAAGGAATTCTTTGGTAAAATCAGGACTTACCAATACAGGTGCTTCAGTAAGAGCTACCTTGATTTTTTCAAATGCTGTCTTTGCCTCAGCAGCTCACTTTACTTCCTGATCTTTCTTTAACATGGTTGTGATTTGTTTAATGGTTTCAGCAAAGTTGGGAATAAACCACCGCAGAAAATTTATCTTGCCAATAAATGATTGAACATCCTTTTTACTCCTAGGTAAGCTAATCTTCAGTATTGCTTTCACTCTTTCAGGATCTATTCTGATGCCATCAGCAGACACCAAGTGACCAAGTAATTTACCTTCTTGCACAGCAAAATGTGACTTTTTGGGGTTCAGGGACATGCCAAATTTTCTGCATTTTAGGAAAGTTTGCTCCAAGTGCTTCAAGTGTTCATCATCAGATTTTGAGAATACAGTAATATCACCCAGATAGATAACCACAAACTTATCTTTTTCTCCTACAAATGCAATGTCCATGGCTCTCTGAAAAGTTGCTCTGGCATTCATCAAGCCAAAAGGCATCTTGTCATACATGAATGTCCCCCAGGGGGTTGTAAAGGCTGTCTTTTCCTTGTCATCAGGGTGAATGGCAATCTGATTCTACCCTGAGAAACCATCCAGCATAGAAATCCTCTGAGCTCCTACTACTTGCTGCAAAACCTGTTCAATCTTGGGAAGGGGATAATTGTCTTTTAATGATGATCTATTCATATTTCTGAAGTCAACTCATAATCTAATTTCCCCATTCTTTTTTCTGATAGGAACCAGATTAGCAACCCAGGAAGAGTACCTGAGAGGCACTATTATCTTTGCATCCAGCAGCTTCTTTATTTCTTTTTCAAATACAGGGAACAAAGCTGGATTGATCCTTCTTAGTTTATGTCGGAAAGGCTTAACATTAGGCTTCAAAGGGACCTTGTGCTGAATAATTGCTGTATCATAAGTTTTTAATTCCTTATAAGACCAGGCAAATGCATCTACATGTTTTTTCAGAAGATTGATATATCTATTCCTTTGTTCCACTGTTAGAAATTTAGAAATTTTTACCATCTTAGGATGTTCTGCTGAACCAATATTGTAGTCTTCTACATTATCTTCTAAAGATTGAACTACTGGCTTTGAAGGTGTATCATCCTTTGTGAATATTCTTTCTAAAGGCACTAGACCTTTTGGAATGAAGTTTCTCTTCAACTCAATGATTTTATGACCTGCTATCTCTTCTGCAGCAAATTCATTTAACTGTTCATTTCCCTCATCTTCTTCCTGATCAATTTGAGCATTTGAAAACTCATCTGTAAGCTCAAGAAATTTTTTGATTTCAATGTCATCTTCAAAAACTCTCCAGTACTTCACCTCTATGGGATACCTTAGCTAAGTAGTCTTAGGGATTCTGAAATGTGTAGCAGCTAAAGCTAAGGAGTCTGCAGTCTCATTTTGATTCCTTGGAATATGAGTGATATTAAATGCTATAAAATAGTTTTCAAGCATATCCCATACCTCATTCCGATATAGTTTCAGCAAACCCTGCTTTACTTGATATTTGTTCTTCACCTGATGAACAACTAGTTCGGAGTCGCCAAATGTAGCAATCTGCTGAATTCCTAAATCTTTAGCAACCTTCCATCCCAGTAGCAGAGCTTCCTACTCAGCAGTGTTGTTAGTGGTAACAAACTCCAACTTATACATGAGTTTCACTATTTCACCCCCAGGGGAAATAAGTAAAACTCTAGCTCCAGCACCCTCCTTGCATGAGGATCCATCAAAGTACAACTGCCACAGTGCATCTTCTTCTTCTCTGCTGTGTTTTATTTGTTGTTCTTTTTCCACTTGTAACAGACCAGCATAATTATCCTCCTCACTAAACTGTAATATGCATGAACCAAGGTCTTTATCCACAGAGTACATTGGGTGATTGGTGGGGTTTTTATCATCTGTGACTATGTAAGCAAGTTGCAGCTCTCTGTAAAGTCTTCTATTTTCTCCACCAAAAACAGGAATGGTGGCATAAGAGAGGTCCATCTGTAAGGTTCCCCTAACCTTCTTAGCCCATGACCTAGAAAGAAGCAAGCCAAACTTTGGTGTGATGTCTGCTACCACAACATCCATTATCACACTTTTCATGGGAAACTAAGCAAGCTTAACAACCATGTCTTTTATTACTCCTAGACACTTCACAGCTCAAGAGTCAAAGGCATATAAATCATGATAAGGTTTGGTGATACTGAGGCCCAGGGCTTCCATTACAGCTTTTGGCATCAAATTATGGGATGCTCCTGAATCTAACAGGCAATTGTGAATCATTTGCTCATGAACAATCAAGGTTACATAGAATGGAGGGGAAGCACCAGCTTCATTTTCAGTCTTCTCAGCCAGAGCTAATCCAATGAAAATTCTAGGGTTTTCTTCTTGCAAGTTAACTGTATCTGAAATAGGTTGATTACTGGGTACATTCATCACTTTCAGAACTGTTTCTTTATATGATGGATTCTTTATTAACTCAGTGAAAGGTACAGGAGTCTTTAACTTCCCTAGTTCATTCTCCAAACTAAAATTATGGACAGATTTATTTACCTCTTCAACTTCAGCATTCTTCTTTAATTTTTCTCTAGATTGCTTCTTCTCTATGACAGGATCAGTTATTTGTTTAGCAGGAACAGGTGTAGCAGGAACAGCTTCCTTCCTCCTCGGTGCTAGGGCCACTTGTTTTGGACCTGATCTGAGATGTATGGTCTTCTTAGGTCCATTCTGATGAACAACAGCAGTTACAGTAGTATTTTCCAAGCCTAAATCATTTTCAGTTTCAAACATGTCAGCATCATAGTATTCTGAATTCAGAAAATCTTCTTCAGTAACAAAACCTGTAGGCAATCCCTCTCCAAAGTGGTTCATATCCTGATCAGTCTCAGTCTTTTCAAAGAGCAACTGTTGATCAATTTATTCTTCATCAACTAAATTATTTTGAAAAGCTGGGGGTACTCTTTGATCCTCATTCTCCCTCCTTTCTGGTTCGATATCATTGTTCCTGCGCTCTCTTGGTATAAAGCTAGGAGCAAACTGCCTTCTAAACTGATTCTGGTTATTTGGATTTCGTTCAGCTTCTGGAGCAGGTTTGCTAGCATTCTTCTCAAGATCTAGTTTATTCAATTTTGCAGTAAGAATCTTTACCAGCTTAGCCATCTCATCTATCTTGGTTTCAGCAGACTGAGGAGTAGTCTCAAGTTCTAGTTTATTCAATTTTGTAGTAAGAATCTTTACCAGCTTAGCCATCTCATCTATCTTGGTTTCAGCAGACTGAGGAGCAGAACTTGTTGTAACAGCTTCTTTCTTTCCTTTTCTTTCATAAAGCTGCTGGGCTGTTTCTTTCTTCAGTCTGTTTGAAGCCAGCAAATTAGATTCTTCTTCCAAAGCTGCATCTTGCATGTTCAGCAGGGTGATAGGTCTTCTTTCCCTTAGTAATAAAGAAAATTTGTGATCAAAGGCATTTGCATAAGTAAGTTTAGTTGATGTTTCAGTAGGCTTAATTTCTGCTGGAATCCTACTATACATTTTGTTAAACCTTTTGGAAAAATATGCAACAGTCTCATCTTTCTTTCTTCCGAGAGCTCCAAACTCAGTTATATAGTATGTGTGGTCCTTTGTGTCTCCCCACTGCCTCATGAAAATATCATGGAGTTCTTCAATTATAGTAATTGAGTTGGCAGGCAACTCTCTAAACCACTTTCTTACATCCCCATCAAGGCTCTGAACAAATACCCTCATCCACACATCTTTAATCTCAATGTTCTGATTGTCAGCATAACTTAGGAAAGCCTCCCAATGTTCCTCAGTAGTGGTTTCCCCCTGTCCATTGAACCTAGGCATATATTTCTGGTAATCACCTCCAGGTAATGCATGTAAAGGCTGAGGTAAAACTAATGGTGCATACCTAGCTGCAACCATCCGGTCCATCATATCCATGGGTGGGTTTTGCCCTGCCATTTTTGTACTGACTGACTTGGAAGATGTAGAAGCTTGGCTGAAACTCTTTTGAAAAGGATTCTTTCCTACTTTAAGTTGAAAGATAGGTATTTTACAAGGAGAAGCAGTCTTATCTTTCAAAAAACTTTGAGGGTTAGTAAAAACCTGAAAAGTGCTCTCAGGAATGGTAGGTTTTATCCAAGGTGAGGTTTCAGCTGAATGTAATGAAACACCCAACTGGTCAGGGTCACAGGAGGCTGGTAAAGACTGAGACCTTCTCAGTTTTCTTGCTGTTTTCAAGATCTGTTCAGGGTCTGTCACACCCAGTTTCAATGGAGAAGTAGGTCTGTTCCTGGTTCCAATTACTTTAGAAGCCACTATGACAACTTTTTTGGTGAAAATAGCCTTAAAAAAGAACTGATTTAAGTCCACCTCTTAAACCAGTAAAACTGATAAGTATCCCAGGGAAGATATGCTTCAACTTCGTACCCGGCAACGGCGCCAAAGATGTTTGTGCCAAAAATTGTTTCCAAGGCTAAAGAAACAAGCCAACACAATCTCAAATAAAACTCAACAAAGTAAACTAGGTTTTAGGGTTTCTGGAATGTTTTCTTGGTTGTAATTTTGGTGATCAATCAGGGATTACATTCATGAGCTAAACAAGAAACTGAATTATAAACAAGTAAAGACAAAGATACATCATATAATCAACAAATATCAATCAACATATAATCTTAAAGTTCATTCAGGGCTGACAAGCATCACAAGTAAAGAAACCATGAACCAGCAATGAATATATCAGTCCAGTAGTTAAACAAACTCAAAATGAAGCTAAAACATATACTGAAGGGTAAAAAGTGTCATATATCTCATAGTCTGTCATCAAATGCATACAAGAGTCATAGTACTTAGCTCTGAACAAGTCTGAAGAAAAAGGTAGTCTGGAGACCTCCTGAAGCTCCCAAAAATCGAACCTCCTCAATGAATTTCTAACCTCTCTAAATACTATGCTTTTACAAAATCAGTTAGGGATCTAACCCTAACTGCCTTCCACCTATTCGATGAGGTAAAGTAAATATACAATATTTACAAAATTACAAAATATGCTAAAAATAGCAAATCACTAACATATCTGTTTGTTAACTAATGAAAACTAACTAAATGTACAATTGTCTTATAGGTCTTTTGCCACTTCAGTCAGCAGAGCGATACCATCTCATGCTTGGTCTTTCTTCTTAGCTTTCTTCTGCTCCTGCTCCATGTCATTTATCTTCTTGATGAGCTCTTTGTTTTTCTGCTGCAAGTCCTGGACTGTCTTCTCCAACTCTGTGCAATGAATGTCAGCAGCTCTTTTTCTCTTTAGTGCTTCTTTTGCTTCAGCTACTAGCTCCTGAAAATTATCATTTACATCTTGTAAATCTTCTCTCAACCTTCTGTTAGCCATCATTAATCCATCATTGACCTCTTGCATGTAATTCATCTGGTGTTTGTATTGCTTAACAGTTTTCTGCAAATTCCCTCCGTCAGAGTTAACTAATTTGTCCATTGTAGAATCTTGTTCCTCATCAGGTTTCCAAGGTATATCAAGTTTTTTGAAGATTTCTGTCTCTTCAATCAACAGTTCTGTAGGAGTGTCTTCAATGCTAGGATTCTGATTTTCTTCACCTGCTGCCTCAACTGAAGGAGCTTCTTCTTTTAACTGTGACTGCATTTTATCTAATTCTGGTTTATCATCCATAGACACCTCATCTAAGATAGTCACTTCATTTGTTTTTAATTTGGGATTGAGCAATTTCTTCATGTTCAGTCTTAGCTTGTTCTTTGACCTAGTTTTAGGTCTCCAAAATGATGCTGCTTCTCCCATCATTTTAAGCTCCTTTCCTTGATGCGGGATAGCAGCCAACTCCACTACTTCAAGTTTATTCCTTTTCCTATTAGATTTTGTTATTTTGCTATCTGAAGTATGGATTTCTTTCTCTACTTCGATCTTGAATTCTGTTTTGGAGATGGGATGCTCTTCTTTCAATAGATATTCCTCATAATCGGAGAGAATGGTGATAGGGCTTCTCTGTCGAGTGTGAATTTCTTCTTTAGGTATAGCAACCCCTTTTATATCAACATTTTTCATTTCATGAGAATCTTCTACAGGTGATAAATTCTGTTCAGGCTGCTCCTTCTTATCTTCAAACAGTGAATACTTGCCTTTAGAGCTGGCTGAGAATGGCTTTGGTTCATTATCTTCCTCCACATGCTCTGATGCTTCTTCAACTTTGACCTCCTCCTTATCTTCAAGCTTTGGCTTCTGACCTAATTTCCTCAACAAGACCTTACCCTTATCTGCTTGCCTCTTAGATTTCTGATCTTCAAAGCCAGACCAAAAGATGAAGAAATCCCAGGTCTTTCCTTCATGTTGCAAAACAGTACTAATAATCAACTTGATTACCCCATGGTGAAAGATGGACTGACAAGAATGATCTATTTTCCCTTTCACCTTGTTGGACATCTTCTGCAAACTTTTCAAAAAGAAGAATGGCAGGTTCATCTTGGACACCCCCACCATGTGCTGAAGGAATCTAAAATGATACTTGTATACATAAGCATTCCTGCCCTCGCAAGTAACATAGCTCTGCAATATTCTGATTGGCTCAACCCATTCCTTTCTGAGATTTTGAATAAGGACACCTTTATTCCAATCAGTGGTGACATTTGGTAAAAGGTATCTTTGTGGATCAAAGTCAAAGGGCAGTTTTTTAAACCATGGTTCACCCTCATCCTTAATCCCTGTAGCTTCTGAAATCAGCTTTATTGTCAACTTGAATTTAAGGGTATCAAAAACCACCATGTCATTTTTGAAACCCTGGGCAAACTTACAGGAGAACTTTGCATTATACCCATCGATTTTCTTGAAAAAATCCATCCAACCAGCTTGTTGAAACAACTCAACACACTCAGGCAATTTTTCAATCCATCCTACATCAGTTGGTTCAGCTCTGTTTATCTTACCACTCCTTCCCATTCTTCTTCAATTACTACAAATTGGATGGTGTGCTTTTGTATTGTTTGCGAGCAGGAGATTAATTTAGGATATTGAAAATACTGTCGAATGTATGGGTTATTCACAATACTACAACCTTAGCTTTGATAGGGTTACATTTCATAAAAGGAAAAACTGCTATGCTCAACCCTCACTCGGCTTGGCATCGCAGAACATCAACAAATAGCTATTTCTCTGGCCGGAATTGTGTTTGAGAGCACAATTTAACTTTTCCTTTGATCAATTTTGACAGAGTAAGCGCCAGCGAAAAAAAACCCCAAACCTACAGTTATACTAATTTTTCAATAAATACCTGCAAATTGCTCGACTGCAGTTATTAAAATCATGACATGAGCTGTCAAATGAGTCACCTTGGGTGTACAGACGTCCTTCAGCATTCACTTTAATTGCCAGAAATGAAATCAGGAAGCCCTAACTTCCCGTGCAACCATCAACAATTCTCCTTTGTTCAACAGCGACAATTTCCGGTTCTTTAGTTATTATGGCTACTCCACTAAAGTCCTTCGTCTTTGAATGTGCCTGTAAGTGACAAATTTATCCCACATTTACCTCAAACCATGCTGCTACCTATCAAAAAGGAATTACACCTGGGCTGATGATGAGCACGATTTCCTCATGATGTGTAACCATTTGAAATCATGATGTTTTCTGCATCAACACGTAATGAATCCTCTAAAACACATAATTAGTCATTCATTATCCCAAGCATGCCAAAATTTGCTGAAAAATCGGAAAAAATTGGAGTTGCGATATTCTTGTAGTGCGCCTTTGGTGATTTTGAGCTCCAGCGCTACAAGAATAACTTTAACACTGTTTTGGTGCTTTTTAGCAGCTTTGGGTCATTTTGCATGTGGTTTAAAAGCTGAACCCTGCTCATGATGCTAAATATGACTTCATTATTCAATAATATGACCTTTTAAACACCCTTCAATGCCTAAAGGAGAAAAAACAAAATAAATCTAAAGACAAAAACCTAAAAATTAAAATAAATACTAAAATTTCCTATAGTAATTGAAGAAAATAAAGTCGAAGAAATAAGCAAATTTGATCAAAAAGGTTATCAAGCTGTTAAAAGGTAAAAACAAATTCCTGACATAACAAACACCATTCACCATCTACATAAAGACAAAAATAATTTGAAGTTGGTAAATATTCTTCTACCCCACTTTTTATGAATATCTTTAAATCCAAAGGAACAAATAATACCCTATTGATGTCGTCCCTCATTATCTGTACCCTACCTAGTCCAATGGGCGTTGTGTTTTGGGTTACATCGATAAAGGCTTGGATCGCTTCTTGATGGCAGAGGAACTTTGTGATCATTTGGGAAAATTCCGATCCTGGAATCAAGCAGTGGGTATATCTGATCATAAGGCGGTTTTTCTCCAATTGGATTTTGACACACGCCCAACATTCTACCCTTTCATGTTTACTTTGGGTTTGTTATCAGAAGCCATTTTCTATAGCTGGATCTAGGAGACTTGGAAGGATATCTCGCAAAATGTTCGGACTTCCCCCCTGCTGGTATTTCCACATAAACCTCATCTGCTAAAAGGTTTAGTCTGTGCTTGGGTGAAGGCAAAGAAGTTGGAAGATCATAAATTGTTGGTTGAGATTGAGGAAGAAATTCATTCCTATACTACGTCACTCGAACTCTCACCTTCCTAGGAGGAGTAGCATGCTCATTTGTCTGAGCTGATTCAGGTTAAGGAAAATATTTTGGGTCAAGTTGAAGAAGTATGGCAGTAGAAAAGCCGTGCTACTTGACTCAAAGATGGGGACCATAACACCAAGTTTTTCCACCATTTTTCCAATCAACATCGACTGATGAATGCAATATGGGATGTCAAGGTGGATGAATATAGTTCTTTTTATGATGACAACTCGATCAAAGATGAAGCGATCAAGTACTTTTCTGGGGTTTACTCTAAGATTAAGGAACCCAGTCTTGTCCACCAACTCGAAGCTATTGGAAACTTTCCTCGCTACTTCAACTGTGAGGAGGCTAGTTAGATCGAGAGACCTATGACTTTGGAGGAAGTTCACAATATTCTCAAGCTTTGTTGTGCTAATAAGATCCTAGGGCCCGATGGGTGGACGATGGAATTTTCTTTTCCTTTATTGATATGCTGGGGGAGGACTTGACGTCTGCCATTGAGGAATCTTGTTCCAAAGCCTGGATTCCTCAACAGTTGAATCATACCTTTATTACTTTGATCTTTAAGGTGGATAAGCTGCGGTCCTTTAACAAATATAGACCTATTTCTCTTTGCAACCTTTTATACAAACTTATTTCTAAGATTATCGTTGAGAGGATCAAACAGTTGTTGGGCAATTCTGTTTCCAGGGAACAATTTGCATTCCTACATAATAGATAGATCTCTGACACGGTGGGCGTGGCACAAGAGTGCCTCCATTCTATTAAACTGAAGCAGCTGAGTGCTTTTGTTCTAAAGGTTGATCTCCAAAAAGGGGACCTTATACATGCCCACAAAGTATATTAATTATTATAAAAAGGAATTAAAGTAGCGTCTCTTATTTAAAATAAAGTAAAAAAATAATTTTTCAATTGAGTGTAGATCGTGTGCTTAGGAGTAATGTTGTTATATTTCCCATCTTCGTTCAAAAACACATTTTTTTTAGGAAAGTGAATTGTCCTCTATGATTTCCATAATTTCCATTAGTATCTATAATTTTAAATATAAGCCAAAACAAAAGTTCACCCTTCAATATGCAAGCAGTGGTCGCTTCCCTTGATTGGGTAGCATCTAAAAAAATTGCAACTTGATGACCTCACACCTTGCCTCAAATAAAAATAGTGATCCTTTCTAGTGCTTTCTACTTCTAGTGGATTGACGACTATCTTTTGAACCAACCTCTAACACCTCCTCCTTCTCCTACTTCCATGGAAAAAGGATGCACAGATCACAACTTGGAGCTTTTTATCCCATGAAGCCAAAAATGATGTGGTTCCACCTCACATATTTCACATGAACAATGAGTTCTGTGCAACATTTTTGGGCATCTCCACTATGGGTCTTTCTCCCACCTATGTAGATATTGCTTGGAACCTTGGGTTTTCCATGCAGTGCTCAATTGTGACTGAAACTCAACAAAAGGTGAACCTCGTCGACCCTCTTCTAGTCAAAATTTTCATCAATAATCTCCAACCTTTTGCTTTGATATCATTTGTTGGCACTGTGAGCCCATGGAAAACATAAAATTCCTGGAAAAAAAAGAAACCAATGTCAAAAAAACAATCACACATGACACATTGATCAAACAATAATCACATAGGACACAATGATGTATGTGGTAAAATCCTTATTAGGAAAGATCCACAAGGAAAGAGAATCGATAACCCAACATCAATTTTCAACCCATGACCCCACTCTCATTCCCTATGGGATACATATTTTAACTGATAGATGTTTATGTTTTAGAATTTGGGGTGGACTAGCTCCTATGATTTTCCCAGATTAAGTGAGAATGAGACAAGTGTACTATCAATATTGATTTTATGGAAGTCGTTTAAAATTCGAAAAAAACAACTATAAAAAAATGAATTTAAAAAATAACTAATAGCTAATATATGGATAATTTCTAGTTGATGTGTGAATAACTTGTAGCTAATTGGAGCACTAACGCTAATAACCACACGGTCCCTAGTAAGAGGTGAAGATATGGAGCAGAAACTGGCACCTCAGGAGGAGTTTTGCTATGCACAGGAAGTGGTTTCCCCACTATTGTGGCCATGGGGACAAGTGTGGATGGAGAGGGCGGCTTAAAATGGACTGCAAATGCATCGTGAGATGTCAGAGGAGATTTATAAGGGTATGACCTTGAAAGTGGGGATTTATTGTATTTGGCAGCTAATGGATTCGCTGCACAAATGCAACCAACAATAAGAAGCAGCAATAATTTGCAAATGAATTGATCGTCCATATTTGAAACTAGTGTGAGAATAGAGCTGCTATGTGTTGGAATAATGTCGAAATCATAGGCATTGTATTAAAGATTGGATTGTTATGTATCTTCTCAAGATAGATGAGTGGGTTGAGATCCATAGTTTTAGGATCTGAGGTTTGGGTTGTTGAGAATTATTTCTCTTATATATGTAATCATTTTCATTGAATTAATTGAATTTCTATTTACCATTCCTATGTGTGTGCGCGAGCCTTTGGCTCTGCACTTCCTTCTCTCCAATTATTAATTTGGTATCAGAGCCCATAGTGTCTTGTTGGTGTGAGGAGCCCATTGTGGCCTGATTGTGAGAGCCATTAGTGGCCTGCTGAGCCTAATTGGTTGTGAGAAGAGCCCATTGTGGCCTACTGTTGTTGAGAAGTGCCCTCTGTGGCCTATTGTGAAAGCCCATTGAGGCACACTGACTGTGTGAAGAAAAATCGCTGGAGTGGAGGCCGTGAGTGCTGGGCATGAGTGTGGAAGAACAGAACACTGCTATCATATGAGATTGCTCATTTCAAAGGAGAGAATGCTGCCCAATTGCTACATGGGAGCTCACAACGTGAGAGAGATCGTTGCTCGTTGCTAGGCGTGAAGATCACTGCCATCGTAGATCGCTGCTTGTGAAGTGGGCCACACCGTGAAGCCACCAAGAGGAGAGAATGCTACCCAATATCATTGTTACCAAGAGGAGAGCACGCCGCCCCATATCAAATCGCTGGTGTGACTGCTTGGTACATAAATATTGTGTATGGGAGAAGATCGTGGTGTGGCTAGCACCATTGGATCGCTGCTGAGAAGAAGACGTGGGGATTTCCTACCGAGAAAGGAGAGAACATTTCCCTACATGGCTAGTCAGTCAATTTAAGAAAGCCACTGTTGTGAATACCAGGAGATTGTTGTGAAGGAGCCGTTGTGTCAGAGAAAGGAACCGAAAATTGTTTATTTTGTGATTTAAGCCCCCAAGAGGACGACACATTGTTTCGTGGGAGATCACTGCTGTGGAGAAGTCATGGCTTGCTGCTTAGTTTACAAAGTTTGGTGATCACTTCCTTCAGTATCGCTACTGTGTGGGATTGGCTTCCTGTTGCTGTCAAGAGGGAGCTACTACAGAATTTGTGAAGGAATCCAAAAGTTGAGCTGGTAAATTGTTGATGCTCAGAAACTTGCTGCTGTTCCACTCTAGTTGTGAAGAAGAAAGCGAGAGAGTTACCAAAACCGGAGCCAGAACTTACTGGAATCAACAGAAGTCGCAGCTGCCTGAGATCACTGCCTGGGATGGCTACACATGCGTTGAAGAGGTAAATCATGTGTATGCATTATGCTGAGTAATCATGGGTCAAGAAAGAAAGCTCAAACAGTTCCGGAGAGAACTGAAACAACTTGGAAGAAAGAATCAAAAACAATATGGAGTGTCTCCAGTTGCAGCTAAAGAACCTTTGCTAAAGGATCAGAATGCAAAAATAGACCAGATCAATGAAGAATTTGAAGAAATAGATGCAATATTGAAAAGATTAATGCCTGTTCTGCCATCTTTCTCAGGTAAATTTTTTGACATTTGGGCAATTAAAATGGAAGGATTGATTGGTTCAGTAGATCTATGGCAATATGTACAAAATGGTTTTGTTGATTCTCATGATAAGAGAAGAGGTGTAGTAGCATTATATCTTATTCACTCAGCGCTAGATGAAAGTACTTTGTCCTATATTTTATATGAATTTGGTGAAGTACACAATGCAAAAATGTTTTGGGATATTCTAGAAATGGAGTTTGGTGTGAAGAGCAGATATATGGATGAGTCACAGCCTAACAAACCTATAGAAGTAGAAGTTGGTGAACCTTACTATGTTGAATGCAACCCTTTAGTTGTTGTAATACAATTTGAAACTGAAATCGAAAATGGACTGAGATATGATGAAGAAATTCTAACTGAACTTGAAAAGATTGCTATCAAGTATGAAATGAAATTTATTCTTGAAATGTTGAATGGTGAAGAAGGTTCATTATCTGTTGAATGTAATGGGGATGTCAATGCTATAAACATTGTTGAAACACTGAACTCTAAGATTGCAGTTGAAAGCAAACATGTTGATGTTGTAAGTGAAGAAGGGGACATCATTCATGTCTTGACACTGCTGACCCATGAGCCAATGTTGCAGAATTCCACTGCATGGAATACAACCGATTGTAGACGAACCAGGATGACAATTACTAATTTTTCAAAATGTGTTGAACCTGAAGGAAGATCCAGGACAACAGAGGCCTAGTCAAATAATAGAATGCACTATACATCAATGTGTGAAGACTTCAAGCTCTCAAACTAGAAGAGTAGGAAATGGAAAAACATAAACAAATATTATCTGACAGCAACTAAGGTCAAAATGAAGAAGATGGAGGATTGTAGAGTTCAAAGGTTGGAGTCCCAGAAGATTAAATTGTTAAATTGCTTTGATGATTTGTAATCCTGGAATTACAAGCATATTTTGATCTATTTCTCCATTAAGGGAGGATGTTCGAATAATGTCGAAATCATCGGCATTGTATTAAAGATTGGATTGTTGTGTATCTTCTCAAGATAGATGAGTGGGTTGAGATCCATAGTTTTAGGATATGAGGTTTGGGTTGTTGAGAATTATTTCTCTTATATATGTAATCATTTTCATTGAATTAATTGAATTGGTATTTACCATTCCTGTGTGTGTGCGCGAGCCTTTGGCTCTGCACTTCCTCCTCTCCAATTATTAATTCTTTGTTGGTATAACATATTTCCAAAGGGTTCGTATTTATAGGAGCCCAGACAGGCTTCGTGGAAGTGGCGTTGGCAAAGTGACCATGAGAATTTCTCATTAAATAGTGGTGGGTTCTTCTGCGTGTTTAAATCAGATCTCCCAGGGTGAAAATTAATATCATTACAACATGCCCATGATGCCGACGACTTTATCTTCACCATGTTTGGTTTAGATTTTTTTTTGCATATAGACAATATGGCAGAGTCAACTTTCCAGTCATTTTCGAGACTATTAAAAAATTTCGTTGTTTAGTCTCCGTTATACTTTAAAGTGTTTGGCTTTACTAATACTCCAAAAATGTCTTCGCACATAGTGTGCAAAGTTTCTTTGTCATCGCCTGTAATATGATTCTTTGTCATCGCTTGGTACATACTTTGCAACATTTCTTGTCATAGCTTTGTCAAATAACCATGATAGTGCACATGAATTGTGTGCAACCCAACTTCACTAAAAAATACATAGAGGGTTTTTTTAGACAGTATTTGAGATGATAATTATGTAAATTGTCTTAACTTGAGACAAAAAAAGTTTTATATTGTTTTAAATATTGTCTTTAAGCGAGTGTCTTAAATTATTGTCTTAAACTATTGTCTATGTAGAGACAATATATAGAACTTCCATTATAAACTAGATTGTCTCTATAAATGACCATATTGTCTCAAGTTGAGACAAAAAGATAGTTACATATATTATCTCAAATATTGTCTCTCTAGAGACAAGATAGAATGCATTTATTTTTGTCTCTGCTAAGATAATATCACTTTTGTCACTTTAGACACAATAGAGACAACTCATAAAACAATGTATAAAAAACATTTAGTCATTTGAGTAAACTCAACTACATATTATTTTCTTAAAATCAACTACAGTATCCTATATTGTATTGATTTATTGTAGGGAATATTGGAATCGAACCACCAACCTTCTGTAGACACTCTACCATTGAGCTAGAACCCTTTAAAGAATTAGGGGAAAGAGGTAGGTTGGTGTGCAACATCTAATAATTCCTATGGTTATTAAATATACAATAAGTAATTTATTTCCTAAATATTATTTTTATCACTTAAATGCATTTTCCTCTATAATAAAGTGAATAAACAATTGGAAATATGGTGACAGTACCCCTTTTTTTGCATGCGGTAAAGTGAATGCAATAAAAAGGGTCAAAATAGACCTAGTTGTGCTCTCATAATATCAATAAGGACTAGTATTTAAAATATGGTTGTATTATGGGCACATAGTCACGTCACCTATAGCCTGAAGAAAAAAAGATTCTCTATAAACAATGTAAGCATCATGAACAATAGTTCTAGGAAGATTTCTCAGTGGAACAGAGTTTTGGACAAAATGAAATTGTGCATGACCTCCAAACAAGGTGTTGGGATAAGAGTTTCAAGTTTGTTTCAATATAATTAAATCTTGTGACAAATATGTTTCCCTTTGGATTGGGAATATGAACACACCTAATGTACGGCTAACGTAGTAGATTTATTTTTGGAAGCACCTTCCCATCCCAACCATTGCTTTAAGCGGTAGCTCTTTCCTCTTTCCACAATTAGTTGCAAACAGAAGATGGGGACCTTTAACACTCTTTCTATAGGGCATTTATGGTGATGAAATACAAGCCCTAGACCTAGTTCAAATTTCTTACTAATTTGCTTTGTTTAATACTGCTACCAATCATAAAACATTAAAAGAAGTTGTTGTGCAAAAAAAACTAGTTTTGATGGGGATATACTTCTTAGAGTAGATGTAAATTCACTAATTCAATGGCTAAACTCTTTAAGTTACGAATATTAATTATGGCACTCATAAGGGAATAAATCAATTCCCACAATTTTAGGGTTGACCTGTGTTATTATAGTTTGGGCCCAATCTCTCTCTGATGAAGGGGATATCTGTATTTATATACATATTTTGTTCGCCCTTTTGTTGAAATTTGTGAGAGGTCTTTAAGCAAACCTTATCCCCAACATACCTCCTATTTGGTTGCAAACCTGATCTTAGCATCTGGAGTAGTTATTGTTTGATACCTTTAACTGGTTGATCTTCTCATTGAAGGAGTACATAACTATTCATTGGATAATTAGGAAGTGAAATAGAGCATTAAAAGGTAGAATGATACCCTATGAAGTTGATTGTCATATTGGAATAATTCATCTCCTCTTGTGAGTGCTTGGGTATCATGTAGTTGGAAATTGAGCATTGGGTAAACCACACCCTTTACATTAGCCTCAATCCTTCAAGTGGATATCCTTCCATGGGATAGGTAAAGTTTCATCTGAAAAAGATAAAGGTATACTATATAGTAATATTATGTTGTAGTATTATGTTTAAAAGGTAAGGGCCTCTTACCTTATGGCCAACTCAAATGGAGCACCTCTTTTCTTGAAGATTTGATCATGGGGTGGACGTTTGTACTGGTGGACTAGGTGGACAATATGGATGGAACACCCTTTTCCACACAATGAAACTTGTAACTTAACCATGAAATGAAGAAGCTACATGATTTCATTGCAGTGAGTAAGCAAGTTCATATTGATACTCTTAGAACAATAAATAACCAGTATTAAGTACTAAACCATAACCTTGCTACATCATTATAATTCCTTTACTCAAAATAATTCAATTTTTATTTCATATCCAGAAACAAAAATACTACTATGAATATGTTCTCTATGTATGATTTCATCTCATCAGTAAATGTTTAAGGAATCTAACATATGACACTAAAGAAAGGTTGAAAGTATCATATGAGCAAAATGACCGCATAGTTACTGTCTTTCTTAACAAGTAACTTCAATAGTAACATGCTTTCCCGTGCATTGATGTGTGTGATAGAAGAATATTTTCCAATAAAACTAGTGATAGGATCTATGTGCTTATACAATAAATGAATGTTTACCATGAAAAATAAGGCCTTGGTAGCTCTAAAGCAAGCATGGTATAAAGTACAGATCCTCACTAGAGAGAACTTTGTGGCTCACTTGGTAATTGTTCCATGTTGACATTAGTATCATGCCTTGGGAATGTGAAACGATGATGACCATGTAAGTTGGAGATCCTTACAGTCAAGTAACTAGAACATAGGGTGATCTTGGAAAAGGCCAAGAAAAAATCCCAAGTGGATATGATGATCCAGGTGTTGTAGGAGATCCTAAACTTGCATAACATTAACAGGTACAATTATTGAAGGTTGGGGATGATGAAACTTGGAATGAATTCCATATTAGCAGGATCCACTATGCATTTAATATGCACTCTATTTCTCTCCTTGTACAACAAAAATCAACATACATATCAAATATATTAATATTCAATGTGCATGCACATACTTCCCACTAAAAAGCAGTCTTTGTGTGGTTAGTATAAATTTTTCTAAACCGAAACATTTTCATAGAATATTTGCCTGTCAAAGGAATTGCAAATTTACGTTTCACAAAAATCACAATTCCAAGCCATATTATCATCCAATGTTTAGAAAACATACCTAACACATATGAAATCCTAAATAATCCATCTGTACTTGTCCTCCTAATCCATTTTTGTCTTGTGGATGATGATACTTCCATGTCACACAAAATTGCAAGATCCTATCTTCAAGTAATATTGCAAAATAGATTCTCTTATTAATATGAAATTTCTCAATCTTCTATAAGACCATTTACCATCTATGACAAATAATAAAATGAAAGACTACAATTTAACCAAAAAAATTGGTTGCACGGGCTAAAGAACTCAATGTAAAGTCTTCGGTTTAGATGAACAAGTTGCAGTGCTCTAAAAGAGATAGCTGACATGTGTCAACCTGCACAAGATTGGAACCAAACTTGCAGCAGAAATCCCTCTAACTCTATGAATCCCAAAATATATATTTTTTTTCAATTCTAACAAGTGATTGTAATAACTTAAAAACAATGACAGCTAGAAAATTTCCCCTATTCTACAGTGTCTAGTTGAATGCCTTTCAAATACAAACCCTTTTTTTGTTCCCATTTTCTTAAGAAGTGGAATCTTATGGAGAGCTACAAAATAGCATGCCCATAAACAAAACTTAAACCTTTAGAACATAAATAATTTATACAGACTTTTTTTTGTTCTCATTTTCTTGAGTAGTGGCTTGTCTACAAAACTACAAAATAACATGCTCATAAATATAACTTAACCTTTAGAACCTAAATACTTTATACAAAAATTACTATAAGAATAGTAATATCAGTGTATGAATTTTATTGTTCAGTAGTATTTCATTGCATATATTTAAATGATAACTAACATAGCAAGAGGTTCCAACAGAATTTCAACCCCAACTTTTTTTATGCAAATTCAAGATCAAAGATTCAAACTATGTGTCAACCATTGTAACTATGAACAACATGCATCAATATAAACATGGAGGTTTTCACCAATTCACGATGGAAGTCAAAATTAAGCCAATGGGAGTCAAAAGGACACTCAATATAAGTACAATACACTAGAAGTGTGAAAGAATATCCTATACATACTCTATCAAAAGATATGTACAATAGATAATTGTGTTGAAAAGCTATGATGGGATTATTTACCATTGAAGTGTTCAGTCCCAATTTTTTTATGCAATTGACAATGTATGAACATAGCAAGGGGGACACTGAACTCCCAAAAGAAAATAGTGGGCATATTGGTGGTTCATCCTAATCATGTTAAGAGAAATCAGTCACATGTCACATGGGTAATGAGTAATAATAAGAGTACACAAAGGAAATAATGAAAATTTTGTGGCTAATGGACAACTATATTTTTTTTCCTTGATCTAGAAAAGCATGGTCGCTCCAATATGATTCAAAACTTACATTGAAATCTCAATTCATCATGGACAATATTACAAGAAACATGTTGGAAGATTATTTCTAGATTCCAAAATTGTACCAAATGAAGATCAATACTTGAGATTCGTAGTAGCATGATGCAATATCACCCAACCTATAAATTCTATGAAGAAATCCTAAAACATTGTAGAAATATATGAAAGAATTAGGCTTTTTGAACTTGAAAGTTCCTACGTAACAAAATCTAATATGGAAATTGCAGAATTTTCAAATTGTAGTCTACATTATGATAAACAAATTGAATATGCACAATTTGATGAAATTTCCCATGAATGTCCTCCCTACTTTGATCCAATTAACCAAAGGGGTAAGCTATAAATGGTTATCATACATTATTATATTTGGTGGATCTCCACCATAAGCAAGTTCTCATAACATCACTAGGAAACATGTTGATTATGTATGTATTGTAAATACTAACTACTATGTATTATTATTTATAAGAAAGAAGAAGATAAGTTGAAACTATAATGCCACATAGAAAAAATTAGATAAGTTGTAAGATAGAGGATGATAAGTTGAACTATTAAATCCATACAGACAGATTTAGATAAGTTGTAACTTTGTTTTCCACACAAATTTCTAGTTGTACTACGAGTCTAGCTCCCATAATCTACTCAACTATATTTTAAATTATGGGCATAAAAGAGGGAAAATCCTTAAGAAAATATAGCTAAATCATATGTCCTTCATTGCTTTATAAACAAAACATTACCTCAACTTCTAGTGCTATACATCAAAGTCCCACTTTGAACACCATTCTGAGTCTTCATGCCATACCACCATGCAGAACCTAATGGTCCTACTTCCTAGCAAGTGTTGAGACTCATTTGCACCTTGTTGGAACCTCCCTGGCATTCCTTAGAGGAAAATCCAAGTTCTCTTGGTCGAATTCCACCCTTCAAGACCCACTTTGCCCATATTTTTGTGCCCTCCTAGTGGTGCAGGGCATGAAATTACAACATTTTCGCGCCATGCATGCCTGCAAGGGAGTGAAAAATACAACTTTTTCACGCTATGCTCATTATTGAGGGCATGAAAATCCCCTTAACCACCTTATCCCTTGAACCTTGGATCTTGGATTCGAAGGAGATATTTTTGGGATGGAGGTTCCTCTTGAATCTCATCTTCCTTGGGATGACTCACCTCTTGATCCACCTCCCACTCACTTAGAACCATTATTCACTCCTAGTGGTTGGCCTCCCAAATCCTATAAGAAGGAGGCCATCCATGATCTAAGGGAGAACTTTTCGAGGAATAAAACCTATGCTCTTAAGGGATTTGCAGAGGTAGCAAGAGGAAAAGCTTAGAAGTGGAAGTTGTTGCTTGGAAATCAAGGGTAACTTTGTAAAAATCTTCTTAGCTTTCATTAATATAACCTTAGCTTATTCTCCCATATTGTGTTTCTTGCTCTAGTTAGATACATGATACATTTTCTATATAAATTAGATCTTAACCATTGCATATATAAGTACTTGGAGGTTTTGTTTCTTGTCTTGTTCAAATAGGTTCACTGCTTGGAGATCAAGTGTGAAGCTGGAGCTAGGACAACCAACGGATTTGAGGTGAGTGTCGTGATTCATTATCCTCTTGGTATTTTAAAATCTTATGTATTGTGTTAGATCTAAAAGAGTAAACAACCACTTGTTTCACTTCTTTCTTATATTAATCTTGTTTGAACTTAGTTTAATATTTTAGTAGGTTTAACTATCCATAGGACGAATTTGCTAGAACATAAATTGGCGACTCCGTTGGGGACATCCGAGGTTTCATTTTTCCATCAAATATTCAAGATTTGATCTATGATCTTTGCTATTTACCAGTATTGGAAATTTACTTACCATTTTGATCCTCATCATTAAGTTCTATGGATCTACAAACTCAATAAATCCATAATTTTCTTCTCAGACGTTTTCCCTCATCCTCCTACAGTGAATTTTTGCGCCCATCCCATGTGCCACGAAGCGAAAATAACCTAATGTATGTGCTTCTCCAGTGTACTAGAGCGCATAAATTCCTTAGTTTCTCACCTGGAGGGTCTCTAGGGGAGCAGAAATTCCCTATAGTGCACTTTTAGACACAATTTTTGGCTTGATTGATATTTGCCTTTGGTTTTTTGGCTTGCTTTTAGTTCTCTGATCCTGATCAGACCTACGTGATCTTAGATTGATTCTTACATTTTTTGGATTTGATTTTGTAACTCTATTTGGATTATAGAGTGAATTTGTGGAATTTGTTGGTGAGTTGGAAACTAGAAGACTGTCATAGTCATCTATACCATTCTCATGACCTTCTTTAACCTATGTACTTGGTCTAATAACTCACTTTGCTCCTGATATGCAAATCTAAGAAGTTTGGCTTGGTTTGCTTGATTATTTGTTCATGGTTTGGATTTTTTGAGATTGAAGTTACAAAGTAAGAGATATTTTATTTAGACTTATTGGTTTTATGTTACAAAATTGGTCATTTTGTTTTAGGCAAAGAAATTGGTTGCACATTCACTTGCATCTTTGGGAAAGATTATTGAATATTTTTTATTTTGGGAAGGATCTTTGCATACTTTGAATTCTTCAAATTTGCTAGGATACTTTTCGAAAGACCTTTCCCCTTCTTACTTAATGATTGAAGTATTTTTGCAATCATAGAATATTTTTTCATTTATTTTTCATTTTCATACTCATTTGAAGTAGAAAAGAAAACAAAAGAGCTTGTTTTTTAGTTTGTTTTTGGATAGATTTAGTGTGAAAGAGTATCTCATATTTTGATTTGGAATATCAAATTGAAAAGAAAAACAAGAATTGAGTATTTTTATTTTAAAAGTCGCATTTTGTGTCTCTTCATTTGGGAACGGAAAATAACTCTCTCATTTTGTAGATAGAAATTCATCAAAAGAAAAATATTTGCACAGATTCATCCATATATGCATGCTTTGAGTTAGGTATTAACACCATCAAGTTGAACTTCCTCTACCTTTTGAGTAAAACAACAAGCCCTTAAAATTAATTCCCTAAATAAACACATATTAACCTCACTTGAGGACATAAAACAATTATGTAGCTAGGAAGGACATCGAGGATAGGAATCCAAATAATTCCCCCCAGTCATTATACATTTGAGACATATTTGTTTTCTATTAGGATGCTCAAATCCTATTGTATTTTTTGACACGGTTATACACCAATTTGGTGGGGGGCCTCCCATTCCATGGGGGTAAGCAACGAGGACTGGTTCCTGACGGACTTTGTGGAATACCGCACTCCACTTAGCACCTAAGGCCATCAATCCATTGTCTTTCTTGTATTTTTCGGCTTCCATACAAGTTGTACAAGGGATAAAAAGAAGAAGCTCCTGTAAACCTTCACAGGCGTGTCATGAACGAGGTATCTTAGTAACCTTCCTTCTAGGGTTCTTTTACCCGAGATCCCTTTCGGTAGAGGGATATCCATCATCTCTATTGATCTCTCACTTTGTATTTTCCGACTTGGATTTCATCACCCTATGGAGGATACAATATGTTTAGGTTTCTAGATCTTAGATAGGAGGATTGCTTGATCTTATACCTTATAGAGGGTCTTTTTCATTTTTAGTGCTGCTTGTTGGCTTTTGGGCCTCTTTTTTATCACTCGCTTGCTGTGACACCGGTCACGGCAAAATTTCAGAGTTTTCTTTTTGTCCTGTGTGCCTTCCTTTTTTTTTCCAGCTCCCCTTTTGCACGCTCGGTTTCCTAATGGTTTTTGAGTTCCTTTTTAAACGAGACTTCTCCCAGATCATTTATATATGTTCCATGGTGAACCAAAGGAAATCATGAAGACAACAAGGGATGAGTCCTGAACCATCTGGGCCTTGAGCCAGTCGCCCACCATATTCATGCATCCTCACCCCACCTACTAGCAGACCAGCTGATCGTGGGACCATCCCACAATCAACCAGTACATCACCACCAATTGCTACAGTACCGCAAACTCCTAGCACAGTACCAGAAACTAGTGCAGTACAATAAACTAGTGTACTACCATAAACTAGTGTAGTACCAAAAGTCAGTACGACATTGGAAACCACTATAACACCTAAGGATAATGTCCCACCACAAGCTGACGTTGTGCCAGAAGTTATTATCACTCCATAAACTAGCATCGCTCCGGTAATGCCATCACAAACAAATCTCCCTGAAGGATATATTGAGGTTATCAAGGAATCTGATACTTTCCCTTCTACGATGATTGAGTTAGATGCAAAATTTAACCAACCTTTAGTACATTTGGTGACCCCACCTGTCATTCCTACTACCTCAGTTATTTCTATGTACGAATTTGGATCTTCTAGTAATACATCATTCGGAATTCCTTCTCTTGATCTTCCTACGGGCCATGAAATCATGGAATCCATACAAGCAAAACTTGTTAGTTTATCCCATGAATGTGCGGCGATGGACAGATTTAGATGTGAAGCTGCACAAATAATAGCTTTGAGCTCAAAATTCCCACCAACATCCAAATCTGAAGTGGTAAATCCTTGTGATTCTAGATCCCTCCAATTCAACTCCTACAATACTACCTATGGCACTTCATTCGTAGATCAATCTGGACCCACAGATTGGATCTATTCCGAACCTTTACCCGATGATTCAGGGATAGGAAACATTTTTGATCCATCTTCATCATTATGGAACACGACTCTAGGCCAAGCCCTCAATGATTTCTGCACTTTTTCAGTTCCTATGCAATTAACGCTGGAAAATCCCCTTCAACCTTCCCCTCATCTTACACCAAATGAAATCTTTGGTTATCCCTCAGGGAACATTTCTAGTCAGGGGACAAACTATACTTTTCCACTGCTACCCACATCATCCAGAATAGGTGCACACTCATCTTCATAAATCGGTACTAATAATGCAGCCATCCAACCTGCACAGTCAATCTCTTCCAATGTTTCCATTGGAAGGTAAACTATTCCTATTGTTAGAACACCCGTTGTGACTAGGAGTCAATCTACACTATCTCTAGAGGACAACCGTTTATTGGTGTCCCAAGTGGAACCAACAACCAACCTCTTCTATTAGGACCATCTAATCCATGGGGACCACAAACCCCACCTATTGGAGCACAGCCTTTTGTCGGTACCCCAAGCGGGACCAATAACCAACCTCCTTTGTTAGGCCCACTTCCTTCATAGGGACCACAAATCGCACCTACTGGGGGAAAACATCCATTTGGTAACCAAAATCATGCTAGGGGGCACACAAATCAACATAATTCTTTTTACCCCCCTAACCCTAATCTGAATCCTCGGATACCTTATCCTAGTTTCTCAAATAGTCAATGGATCCCACCTCCCCAAACCCCACCTCTCAATCAATATTGCTACGGAAAACCCATGGGATCCACATTTTCAGACACCCCCCCCCCCCTCAACTCAAGGTGTCGTTAATCCACCCAATCTGTGATAATCTGCAAGGATCTAGCAACTGTAACAAACTCACAATCTAACTCTCAGGACTATTTGTGAAGAAGAATAAGCATGCATTCAATAATCACTCATAAACACAGAATAATGGACAATGTCAATATCATACAATGAATAATGAATGTAGAGAATGTGTTACAATAATCAATGATAAGGCATTATATAGGATTCGAATCAGCCAAGTAGGGAATTCGAATCTGAGCTCGAAGTCTAGCATGAATAACTATGGAGATATCATCCAGTCAGTAGTATCAGTCACAATTGGTGAGAGTCAGTCAAGTGTGACCAACTAAGTCGAACAAAACCATCTAGCCATAAATAATGGAATGGAGACTCCAAGGTGGGTGCATGAGGATTTTTAACTCAAAGTCTAGATTGGATAACAATGAAGACATCATCCAGTCAATAGTATCAGTCATAAATGGTAATAGTCAGTCAAGTGTGTCTCAATGAGTCTAATAGAACCATCTAGGCATAAATCAAGGAACGGAGACTCCAAGGAGGCTGCATGAGGCTATCAAATAGTCAAGTGGAACTCCAGAACTAGCCAACTAGAAGCTACAAGTAGTCAGTATGAGCAATCAATGGAAGAACTACTTAATCAATGTACTAACTGAATGATAACTCCCGATAGGTGAGATAAGGCTCCATAACTGAGTGAGAACTGGTGGTAGGTGAGCAAAAGCGCTCTAACTGATAGTGGTAGGTGAGAAGGGTGCACTTACTGAGCAGATAAGTCAAGGAGGGCACATTAGGTATGTAGGTGTCATGTCCCCTTCCATCAATCCAATGTAAGGGAGGGAACATGACTGTAACATGGG
Source organism: Larix kaempferi (assembly GCA_027924585.1). Lineage (NCBI taxonomy): Eukaryota > Viridiplantae > Streptophyta > Pinopsida > Pinales > Pinaceae > Larix > Larix kaempferi. Next base: position 330,933 of record BSBM01001081.1, on the reverse strand, counting down.
GTGTCTAATTCTTCCCCAAAGCCATAATGGTAAAATTTTTGCTATTTAAATAAAATGCACAATTAAATTACACAGCAGAATTAAAATACATAATTGCACACACACAATAGACATACATCAACATATCTCAAGCAAATGATGCATCAACAAGCAAAGATTCCATCCCATTCTCATGCTATGCACAGACTTCATATCAAATCCATTAACATGAATAATTACCATTCTGAATTAACACATTACAGAACACAAAATGCATATAATTTATAACACAGATAAGACTTATCTTGAAGATGAATATGTCCAAACAACTGGCTATGTGAGAGCAACGTTCCACCCAACCATATATCTCTACCCAGCTTGTGTTCTTTCAGCTGAGAGATCACCCCCGAGCTGGGTTGTGTATCCACTGAGTAGGAACTAGCTAGGCTCACTCATAGCCATGGTTTCACTCAACAACTATGCTCAGCCAACACACAGTTGGGTTTGTCAAGCATATGAAAGACAAAGGAGGGAAATGCTAATCCAGTGAGCTCAACCACAGAGCTACAGGCATCTCAAATAAATTCAACAGTCAAGGCACTCACATTACCTACCACACCCAACACAAGGAAGGTCCCCTTCTCTGATGCACAATCCCTCAGGCATCCCTTCCCTCCAGTGCTCTTCAGGGTGGGCATAGAAAGGTCCAGCTACTAATCCTTGATATTCTAGCCTTCACTGGGTTTATCAAGCAAACCCAACCTCTCCTCAGTCATTCACAATTGGATTTCTCACAATTCTGTTCATCAAATAACTCAATCCCGTCACTGGTTTTCTGGGCTATAAAAATTGGGTTTTCCAATGGCTTTCGGGGTATCTAATCCTATCAAATTTGCCCCAAGGTTCATATCTATGGATCCCCCATTGGATTTTACTGTTAAATACCAAATTTGGGCATTTTTGGCTCTTCAAAATGTGGGTTCTTTCAAAGTTGCGATTTCTGGTTTTTCTCATTGCTGGCAATTCGTTTTTGGATGAAAACTGAGGCTGGTTCCTTCCACAATGGAATGGAGATGAGGAAGAAGCAACTCCCCTAAGTTAGAGTGACTTGTGGTACAAGAAAACATAGCCCATACTCTACCATACGAATTTCTGAGCTGCCCATGCTCCATTGAAGCCATGGACTGAAATGTTGAACTACTTCCTTACAACAGAAATAAATGTCATCAAGGAAAGTCAAATGGGTTCTCACAATGACATTTGGAAGCATATAGTTCATCCCCACAGCCCCCTCACCACTCCCTAGTGGATACACATGACCCCTTCTCATTCGTTGCTCCCATAGCCAGTTTTTTGTATTTGATTGCACTATTAAATATTTACATCAATTTACAATATCGCATGGCTTGATAGCACATGGGTAACAAAATGTCAAATGCTTGTCCATTTTAAATAAAATACGAACATACACTAGCAGGGCCTTAGCCTTGAGCTCCACGCTAGGGAAACATACATCGCATGTATACAATATTTACATAAAAGTCAATAAATCACAAGGGTCAAAATTGGGGTATTACAGTAGGAGGCCAAATGAGGGCTAAAGACATGCTCTGGAGAGCTAGAAGCAAGCTCTAGGTGCTGGGGAGACAACCATGATGATGACTAAATGCATGTAGTGGAATGCAAATGCATGTAGTATGCAGTTTTGTATTCAAACATGCAAAATATAAAAATGACGGTGTGAATATTCCAACACACCCCCGTAAGTTATACTATGAGGAATAACTAAAAAAAAAAAAGGTCCCTAGTGACTGAGACCAAACGTCACCTCATACCATCAATCTAAATAAACTAAGTGAGGAAAGAGGGAAAACCCAGTGGTAAGAAAGCCCTCCCTCAAAATAAAATGAAGGAATGCTAATGAAGCATATTATCTATCACCCCTAAAGGAGGTAAGTGTCCTTCTTTTTCAAATAAGGATCGATAGTTCTGAAATGGATCAGGAATTTCACAAGGATGAATCCTTAAATGTGAAAACTCTGATCTGGAAGATCAGGAGCAGTGGTTTCCCATCGAAGAAGAGGATCAATAAAGAAAGAAGGATGAAAATTCCCATGCTGAAACTCTTATCTGGATGATCTAGGAGCAGTGGATTCCCATCAAGGAAGAGGAGGCCAACCAAGTGAGAGATCTTCAGGTTCTTGTGGATCTGGATCTCCAATTCTCTCATATTCACCATCAGTTTCTATACCTTTAGGTTCTTGATGATCTGGTTCTAGCATTCTATCATCATCATCTCCATCTGATATATCATGTGAAGATGCATCATCACATCCAAACCCTGAATCTGAAATCTTATGAGGAGGAGCAAGTAAAACTAGATCATCATCAAACACTGAATCTGAAATCTCAAGTAAAACTGGCTCATCATCATGTGCAAACTCTGAATCTGAAATCTCATGAGGAGAGGCAAGTAAAACTGGCTCATGCTCATCATCACTCAAAGGAGGAACATATCCAAAAATATTGATGTCATGAAACTGTTCCAGAATATGCATGTATTCCTCTTCTGAACAAATAGAACAATTGGAACTAGATGATGATGAATCTTCATTAAGACCAATGGAGGATGCAATACTAGAGACCCATGTTGATATAGGAGTTGGACCAATAGGTGTTAGATCTCTAGGTTCATGTGGATCTGGATCTAGCATTCGCACTTCTTCAAGAGTCCTCTTTTTCTCAATCTCTTTTGGTGTATCCTTTACTTTTTAGCAACTTTTGAAAGTGCCATGAGCAAACTTGCCACTTAGGAGACCATCAACCACAGTCCAAGCTAACTTGTAGTTGAGATGAGATAGTCTGCTCTCTTCATGAGTATGAGAGCGAAGAGCAGACTCCTTTGAGAGAGGCAAGAAGTGTGAAAACTCATAGAGTTTTGTCTCTTGATTTGCAACTCCTTTTGCAATGACTTTCCCTGAAATCATGTGTTGCATCTCGACTTCATATGGAGTAAAGATCACTCTTTTGGGCTATCCAGTATGAGTCAATTGAAATACTAAAAGGACATTAGCTACAAGAGAAGGAACATAAAGCACATCATAAAAGTGACCATGATCAAGATTGATTCTTCCAAGCCCCTAAGAGGAGATTTCCGAATCATTGCCCAAACTGAAGGAGGTGCCAATATAGCTTTCGAAGCTAGAGAAGAGATCTTTGGAGGAAGCCATATGGCTTGATGCTCCAAAATACATGATGAATAAAGAACTAGTTGATTCACTTGTTATGAGAGCATTACATCTTTCTTTGCCTTCGGATCTAGAAGATTCATTATCATGATCTTTCTTCCTTGCACATGCTGGTACAAGAAGATTGTTCTTCTCAAGTAATTGAGCCATCAAATCGGTATTATTCCGCATGCAAGACCTCTTAGGATGGAAACCTCTAAGACAATAGGTGCACTTGGTCTTTCCCTTCTGAGAATGCTTGGTCTTCCTTGATTTTGAAGCCCCATCTGACTGGTATGTACGATATGTAGGCCTTGTATCATTCAATCTCTTGTCAGAAATATTTTGCTTTCCTTTACCATTCGCTCTCTCTACAACTGTAAGAGATGAATCCAATTTGGGTTTGATCATTCCCATAGAGATCAACTTCTCTTACTCTTGAGTAAGAGACTGGATGAAATCATCAAATGAGGGAAACTTCCATCTTGGAATGGACAACCTAGCTGACTAGAATGTAGAGACAAAAACTGAGAAGTTTGCCCCCAACTTTGAGAGAATGTCAAGTATAAGCTGCTTGTCTTCTATCACTATCTCATATATTTTCAACTGTGATATCAAGCTTTTGAGCTTGGTGAGGAAGGATTTGATAGATTCGAAGCTATCTGGACTCAAACATATGAGCTCATTCTCCAATTTGTGTCCTTGCATATCATCTTTCGGTCCAAAAATAGATTTGAGCTTGTCTCAAACCTCTTTAAGAGATGTAAGATCGATGACATGGAAGTGAAGATCTTCAAAAATTGAGAGAAGGAGCAGGCCAATTGCTTCATCAAGCCTATCCAAGTACTTGGACTTTTGAACTGCACTAACAGGTTCTACATTGTTCCGTTGAGTATTCAGGTGAAGCTCTCTGATCTCATGAAGAGAGTCATCTTGGCTTTCCACTCAACATAGTTGGAAGATGTAAGCTTTAGATCCATCTGAAACAGAGAAAGTTGAATAGTTGAAGAAGATTCTGAACGGGTGAATAAACCTGCAAAATGAGAGAATTTTTGTTGATGGAGAATTCTACACTTTGACTGAACACTACCTTAAGGACACTTGGCACATAGAGTAATTCCTTCACACCTAGCTACACCTCACTGGATTTCTCCAATGATTTCAATTAATAGCACCAGGATTTGCTGTGGAAACTCAGAGTCTTTTGGTGCACAAATGAAAAGATAGCTTCTCAAAGAAATGCTGCAACTGCTGCAATGGCTGCAATTCTAATAGCTACTTACTTCTTTGATACCATGTGATAATCTGTAGGGATCTAGAAACTGTAACAAACTCACAATCTAACTCTCAGGATTATTTGCAAAGAAGAAGAAGCATGCATTTGAATAATCACTCATAAAAAAAGAATAATGGACAATGTCAATATCGTACAATGAATAATGAATGTAGAGAATGTGTTACAATAATCAATGATAAGGCATCATATAGGATTCGAATTAGCGAAGTAGGGCATTTGAATCTGAGCTCGAAGTCTAGCATACATAACTATGGAGATATCATCCCGTCGGTAGTATCAGTCACAACTAGTGAGAGTCATTCAAGTGTGACCAACTGAGTCTAATAGAACCATCTAGCCATAAATTAGGGAATGGAGACTCCAAGGTGGGTGCATGAGGCTATCTAACTCAAAGTCTAGCTTGGATAACAATGAAGACATCATCCAGTCAATAGTATCAGTCATAAATGGTAATAGTCAGTCAAGTGTGTCTAACTGAGTCTAACAGAACCATATAGGCATAAGACAAGGAATGGAGACTCCAAAGAGGGCGCATGAGGTTGTCAAATAGTCAAGTGGAACTCTAGAACTAGCTAACTAGAAGCTACAAACAGTCGGTATGAGCAATCAGTGGAAGAACTACTCAATCAATGTACTAGCTGAATGATAACTCCCGATAGGTGAGATAAGGCACCCTAACTCAGTGATAAATGGTGGTAGGTGAGAAAAAGCGCTCTAACTGACAGTGGTAGGTGAGAAGGGCGCACTTACTAATAAGATAAGTCAAGGAGTGCACATTAGGTAGGTAGGAGGCCAAATGAGGGCTAAAGACAGGCTTTGGAGAGATAGAAGCAAGCTCTAGGTGCTGGGGAGACAACCATGATGATGACTGGATGCATGCAACATGCATTTTTGCATGCAAGCATGCAAAATATAAAAATGATGGTGTGAATATTCCAATACAATCAAGGATTTCGGAACCATACATGGGTCCCACCACCCCCTGTATCCACACCATTCGACAACCTGTCTACAATTCGATTCTAAATCAATTGATAAATCCTATGATTCCTAACCAACATTCGGTTAATTTTGTGGTCCCTAAATCACAAAATTTCCAATAGTACCCCGTGGGTAACATGTACAGGGATAATATGCAAGCATTTGCAGTGCAGGGCCTGATCGACTTTCCAGCATTCCACCAATACGATTCATACCCGCAACCTAATAGACAACTTCCCTTCTTGGAAATATTGGACCTGCCCAATTTTTCAAGATTGATAAGCAATCCCATTTGGCATGAACCACAATGGCCACCTATTCTTTCCAAACTACCATTGGATATCCCGAAATTCAATGCCAAACCTGGGGAATATTCCAAAAATCACGTCATGACATTCCATCTATGGTGTTCTTCAAACTCATTGATGGATGTCCATATGATTAAGGATATTCCAAAGAACACTCACTGGAAGGACAACTAAATGCTATATCGAGTTGCCACAATACTCTTTCCAAGATTTCAACTCCCTTTCCATGCAATTTTTGACACATTTCTAGCTTCCCATTTGATATGAAACTGGAACAGACCTCTTAACTTTGTTGCGACAATCTACTTCCAATCACATCTATGATCATATTCATGAGTTGAGGATACACCGAAGATTAATTAAGGCTCCTATTCCTCACCAATTATTGGATGATTGGTTCACAAAGTCATTACTTCCACCTATTTCTAAGGATGTTGCAATGGGAGGGGTTGTTACAGAATAGCAGGTGATCATCTGTGCTCAATATCTAGACTTGGTTTATTCTTAGTCCATAACTCTATATGAACTTATTCCTCATGCCCCTAACCCCACTGGTGATCCATCCAGACCCGCTACCGAACCTCCTATCGATGGTGTAGTTGGTTCCATGAAGGCCCAGCCTACATCCAAATCTAGTGGAGAACAAAACACTTCTGCTCCACCTCAAACCTAGGTTGCATCCAAAAACACTACTTCTCCTGCTCAGTCCTCTGAAGTGAATGCGGTTCAATCATCACAAGAATCCGGAGGAAAAAAGAAGAATAATAAAGGGAAATCCAAAAAGTATTCTCCTCAGCAAGAAAATCCCAAACCACAACAAGCCAATGCTGATAACAAACCCAAATGGAAATCTATGTTCCCCTATCTTATATGCCAAGAAGACCACTATACGAAAGACTATCCTTATAAAGAGGAAGTTAATAAATTTGTGAAAGTTTCTTCCTACCTGAAAATCCTAACTGACCCTTTCCCACACCAACAATAGAAAATGATCGCCCACACCCCCCTCCCAAGGGGGAAATCTGAATGATCCTACCGAACCAGAGACATCCTCAAATTGCAACATCCCCATGATGAGTAACTAGATTGTCCATATATCCACTCGGGAAAAGACGTATGATTCTATCCCAAATTCAAGCAAGAATGGGAATTCAAAAGATAAATATCCCATGGAATATATTCCTTCTACTCCTCCTTCTACTGGATCTCTTCATATTGAAAGGCCTATTATTGACACTATGTGGCACCCACCAAAGGCCACCATTCGAAAAGAAACATTTAATCCAAGCGCGCAAGCTACCCAAAATTAAAACATTGTTAAGGATTTAGCTCAATCACCTTGTGCAATGTCCACTCTCGATGTTCTACAACATTTCCCTACTCAGTGTAGAACCTTATTGTCATCACTCAGAGTTGTTGACCCGGACTCTTCCAACACGATTACGTTCAACTTGTAATATTTTAATCCAAGACTCTCTCACTAGCTGCCTTTTCAGATTCATACCAATATTTGTGGAAAAAAATCCATCGTACCATTTTGGACGAAGGTGCTTCCACTTCTATCATGTATTTTTCTTGCTGGAGAGCTATCGGCTCTCTGGAGGTAACTCAGTCTCCTACTACTTTGAAATCTTTTGACAGCTATGGTTTCCAACCTTACGGACTCATCCCATCACTCACTGTATAACTAGGGTGCAAAATTGTATCTATCCACGTCGAAATCGTAGATGTTGCATTTGATTACAACATCCTACTAGGTCGTAATTGGTTTTATGCCATCGATGTTGTAGCATATTTTTTTCCGTTTGGTCCAATTTCCTCATCAAGGGAAAATTGTCACAATTGATCAGTTATACTTTTGCACTCCGGATATCCATTCCAACACTACCAAGAATGTCCCGTTGTTGACACAATATCAGCATCACTATGAAGAAATTGGTGTTGGTCTTTTGAAATATGAATCCATCACTGGAATAATCCCGGAGCTCCCACCCCCAATATTTTTTATCAACATGATCTCTTAGAGTACTTTTCAACCCCACGAATCTAATGATTCTTGGGTTATATTGAGTCCCGCTGAGTGTGAAACCATCGGTGATTGCATGCCTCTGAACCTCAATCAAGCAACATACCATGCAATTTAATCTGCTTCCGATTGGATCGATACTAATGACTACCACATAGTGGCCCCTCTCTCGTCTCAGATCGATTCAACCTAGCCCTCTATTGACTCCCTCTTAAATACTTTTTCTTCCGACGAGTCTATTATGGATATCATGAGCATTGATGAGCCCCCATGGAAAGATCATCATCACTGGACATCCTTTCATATGATCCATGCGGTAGAACCCAACAAAAAATCCACCATTTCACTGGATATGTATGAACATCTCAGATTCCCATCCTTACACACAATGTGTTTTCCGAGGGAAATCTAGCGAACATCATGGAAACTATTCCAATCGACATATCTGTGAAACCTGGTATCATGGAACATATCTATTTAGGAAAAACCTGTATACCTACTGAGCTTGAATTTTATACTGCCTTATTTAAGGAGTTCCGGGATGTTTTTTCCTGGATTTATGAAGAAATGTCGGGGATTGACCCCTCTATAGTGGTCCATGAAATTCAAGTTTATCCCGGTGCCCGACCTATTCGGCAGAAAATCCAACTCGTTCACCCCCACAAAAATGCATCCATTAAGGGAGAAGTTGAAAAGCTTCTTTGCGCTGGTTTCATTTATCTCATCCCATTGACAGACTGGGTGTCCAATATCGTTCCTATAGCTAATAAAAAGCATACGATTAGAGTTTGTGTTGATTATAACGATTTGAACAAATCATGTCCTAAAGACAACTATCCCAATCCCTTTATTGACCAAATTATTGATAACTATGGCGGGAGTGTCATATTTTCATTAATGGATGGATTCTCTAGCTATAATTAGATTGAGATACTCCCGTCAGACCATCATAAGACTGCTTTCATCTACCCATGGGGGTGATTTGCGTATCGCAAGTTACCTTTTGGTCTCACGAGTGACGGGGTGACTTTCCATTGGGCAATATCATATTCATTTAACGATATCAACCATGTTGTGGAACATTACCTGGATGACCTACCCTGATCCGGATCTTGAGAGCTGAGAACCGGAAGGCTTGAATGCCGAGAGAGGAGGAAGTTAAGCATGCAAATATGTCATAAAATTCACATGAAAAACACTAATCTTGCATGAGAATAAGCATGAACAAAAACATATGAAATGAATGGGAGGTGAGGCTCAAAGAGGAGCCCCACCTCTTAAACTAATTACCAATAAGTCACTCAAATCTAATTAGTCTCACGATGAACAATAGAAAATAGGAGAGAAACCAAATGACTAACTTCTTATTATGAGAAGGCTTTCTAGGCCTTTATATAGCATTATTACAATGTGTCTTGAGACCATACCATGGGCCAAAACTATGTGCTACCAAATACCATGGATGAGAGAAGGTGGCCTCTCAATTTAATACTTTTATGGCTTATACATCCGAATTTAGACCATATGCCCCCTAAAATTCGGATCATTCCTCCCCCCTTAGAAAATGATGGTCCCCATCATTTCATGCTAAAAAAAGACCCATGATTACAATGTGCTAGTTACCAATGAAGAGAAGGGTTTTGTGTGGTTGACCCATAACCGTGGGTTTTGCGAGGTTGACCCATAACCGTGGGTTTTTCAAGGGTGACCCATAACCATGATGGAAATGACAAACTTGATTCCAATGAAGAGAAGAGTTTTGTGTGGTTGACTCAAAACCATGGGTTTTGTGTGGTTGACTCATAACCTTGGGTTTTATGTGGTTGACCCATAACCATGGTGGCAATGACAAGCTTGTTTCCACTGAGGAGAAGGGTTTTGTGTGGTTAACCCATAACCGTGGATTTTGTGTCGTTGACCCACAACCATGATTACAATACATAACTATGGGTTTTGTGTGGTTAACCCATAACCATGGGTTTTGTGTGGTTGACCCATAACCGTGATTACATTAAGATTTTAAAAAAATCGAAAATTCATGATCTCTGGTGCAGTTGATGTCTTGCTACAAATCCATTCATAGCTTCTGATGCATGTACTAAAATTGAATTCTATTGAAGACCCATTTGACATCTCGAAGAGACCTTTCCATTCATATAACATACTTGCTCTGGGGTGTCCCGGAGATTGAGAAAATATTTGTTGAAGTTTAAGAGATGCGCGCACACTATTTTGCAGACATATGTTGCTTCAGTCGATGATATCTCTCAAACCAGAAAGCCAAATGGAAAACCATGAAATACCCATTTTAGCTGACGGAAAGAGATTTTCAATGAGCTATGGTAGAGCCTCAAAGACATTTTGTGGAGTCTGCAGCACTTGTTTAAAGTTGTTGTACGTCCGGCCACATTGTGTACAAAGATGTACTACTTCAAACAAACATATCTCACAAACCGGAAAAAGAAATGAAATTCCGTTAAATACCCATTTTAGATGACGGAAAAATATTTCCAATGAGCTATGGAAGAGCCTTTGAGACATTCTGTGGAGTCTTTAGCACTTGTTGAAATTTGTTGTACGTCCGGCCGCATTATGCACAAACACGTGCTACTTCAAACAAACATATCTCACAAACCGGGAAACAAAAGGAAATTCCGTGAAATACCCATTTGAGGGGATGGAAATACCTTTCTGATGAGCTATGGTAGAGCCTCTAAAACATCTTGTGAATCCCATGGAACCTGTTCAAAGTTTGCTGAATGTGAGACTGTTGAGTATAGAGATGCCAAGGGTTTGTAGAGAAGCATGGGTTGTTGTAGAGGTTGTGGAACCTCCGTTGAACCTGCATAATGCTTCAAAATCTTGTCCCGATGGAGAGCGTACCTGCTCTGATACCACTGATCCAGATCTTGAGAGCTGAGAACCGGAAGGCTTGAATGCCGAGACAGGAGGAAGTTAAGCATGCAAATCTGTCATAAAATTCACATGAAAAACACTAATCTTGCATGAGAATAAGCATGAACAAAAACATATGAAATGAATGGGAGGTGAGGCTCAAAGAGGAGCCCCACCTCTGAAACTAATTGCCAATAAGTCATTCAGATCTAATTAGTCTCATGATGAACAATAGAAAATAGGAGAGAAAACCAAATGACTAACTTCTTATTATGAGAAGGCTTGCTAGGCCTTTATATAGCATTATTACAATGTGTCTTGAGACTATACCATGGGACAAAACTATGTGCTACCAAATACCATGGATGAGAGAGGGTGGCCTCTCAATTTAATAATTTTATGCCTTATACATCCGAATTTAGACCATATGCCCCCTAAAATTTGGATCATACCCACTCAGTATTTTGCACAAGAGGACCATCCAGATCATTTGAGTGCCATATTTGTATGGCACCTCAACTACAACATTCGCTTGAATCCTCACAAATGTTTATTTTGTGTTGAATCCGATAGGTTGTTAGGATTCATAATCCCCAAGGATGGAATTCGCCTTGATCCATTGAAGGTGGAGGCTATTTTATCCTTACCTTCCCCAACCAACATTCCATAACTCCAAAGTTTGCAAGGGAATGCGAAATTTTTACGTCGCTTTGTCTGCAATTTTGCCGAGATCAATCGGGGCTACATGAGGCTTCTTAAGAAATACATTCCTTTCATTTGGGATGATGAATCCCAACAGTCTTTTGCTAATCTTAAAAATCCCCTGACCAATGATCTTGCGTTAAAACCCCCCAATTATACATGGGATTACATTTTATACATCACTTCCTATACCACCACCATTGGCATGTGTTAGGATATTCCTATACTCCATCCTAGTCCTACTAGCATTTTCATTCTTTGCATTTTAAGTCTTGCATGCTGCCCAGTCATCAAGTTGATACCTCCAACACCTTGTCCCTAGTATTCCAGCACTCAAGAGATTATTTCCACTCAGATTGAGCCCTCCTAGCCAGTGATGCGCCCACATCTCACCATCCACTTGACAAAGGATCCCTTCTTCACCTACAGGTCCATTTGTCTTCGGTTAACTGAGTTCTCTCCTTGATTTTAGGCTTGACTCACTCTTAACTGACCTTACCACTCCGATGGACCTCCAGTGTGACTAGACTGGTCATTCTAACTTTAGTTAGCTCCCCATGCACCCTCCACTGAGCCTCCTTCATTCAGTTAGTCTCCATGTGCGAGTTACACTCAGTTACACCTACCACACTCAGTTAGATCAATTTGACTGATGGTTGACAGCTACTTGAGCATTGATGACTCCACTGATGATGAGATAGACTACTAGTTGTGCTCTGATGACACTCTAGTGATATTTTCATTACTCCATGAAGGCCAATTCAAATTTCCACCTCGGCATTCGAATTCCTCGTGCATTGTATTATTTATTTGTCAATTTGTGATTAATGAATTAGTGTGTGAAGTTTGTTTTGCTTCTATCCGAGTTCTACTGTATTATTATTATGTTGCTCATTTTACTGCATTGACCACTCTTAATCTTATTCCTAAATTCTTTCATTGTGAGGTATACATCATCTCTTAGATTTGTTGTGAGGATTTTCACATGGTATCAGAGCATGTTGAGAGTATTGTTTATCTCCATTCCTGAGAGTTTTTTGCAGGTTATTATCAAGATTTCGAGTGCAGCAGTTGCAGCAGTCGTAGTTGCATATATTTCTATTGTTTTTCCAGGTCCTTCTACAGCTTCCATGTATTTCAAAGAAATTCCTCTTTATCTATTCAACTATGTTGAATGGAAACCAAAATGATAGCATATCTGAAGAGCCATGATCTCTTTGATTATTGTTTTGAAAGAGAGTTTGAATCCTCTAAAGAAGAGAATGACTGGTTAGATGAAGGTTGAAGAGCTATTGCAGCCATGATGTATGCTATCTCTCAAAGCATGGTATTCTACTCCCTTGATGATGTTGAATCTCCAAAAGAGCTATGGGCCCACCTGGATGAAAGATTTGGCAGACAGAATGAAGGGATTGGTCCAAACCATTTCGAGAGCAAGCAAAGTGATGCATTCGCCCTCCTTGATGATCTCATTGATCATGAACCAGTATCAAACATATCTCATATTGAAGTTGTCCACAAAGAAGAAGAACTTGCAGATTCTAAACTTATGCTCCAAATTTCTTCTATTTCGAATTCTGTGCCAACTCACACTCTAGAAATTGCAGAAGGTCCTAAATCCTCTCTTGCACCAATGTCTATTGGTTTGCATCATGATCTATTGAATGTTTCGGAGGTAAAATCAGCCATTGGAGGTAATGCATTCGCTCTCCTTGATCACTCACCTCTTATGTACTACTATATGATCATTATCTCATGCTTTCAGAAGGTTATTGAAGATTATGGCCATTTCCATTTGCTTGGGATAATTTCTCATGCATATCATGGTTTTGATCTCACCTCTACTGGTTCAAAGTAGATCTCAAGAAACCATTGCCATTCACTTGGGATAATTTCTCATGCACTTACTGGTTTTGATCTCACTTCTAATGGTACAAAGGAGATCTCAAGAAACCATGATTCAAGTCTTGGATCTAATTTGGATTCTAAGAAATTACTACTTGGGATAATTTCTCATGCATATGATGGTTTTGATCTCACCCTTGTTGGTTCAAAGGAGATCTCAAGAAACTATTCTTCAAGTCTTAAATCCGATTTGGATTTCAAGCAGTCATGTGATGGTTCTTTTTGGCATAATCTCACCCATGATGGTCCGAAGGAGAAGACAAAAGACTATCTGCACATTCATATATTTGATCCTACCTCAGCTGATTCAAATCACAAGTTCAAGGATCATCCTCATACTTTTGGATTTGTTCTCATCACATTCGATCTGAAGAGCAAGTACAAGCACATGCTTTCTGAGCATGATCCGTTTCTTCCCAAGAAGAAGATACCTCCATACATATGGCCAAGCATCACACTTGCTTGAGTTTGGATCATTTATTTTTGTGTGTGCCTTACAGTCTATCTTGAGGGGGGGTATTTTTTCCATGAGGTTTTCCCCATTTCCTCGGTTTATTGACTATTATTATTCATTGTATTTGGGTGACCTTTGGTCTTAGTTACCAGGGCCTAGGATGGATTAACGGGGGGTGTTAGGATATTCCTATACTCCATCCTAGTCCTACCATCATTTTCATCCTTTGCATTTTCAGTCTTGCATGCATTCCTGCATGCATCATGCATTCTGCATGCATTGCATGCATCTGCATGTTGCTCAGTCATCCGGTTGATACCTCCAGCACCTAGTCCCTAGTCTTCCAGCACTCGGGAGCTTATTTCCACTCAGATTGAGCCCTCCTATCCAGTGATGCACCCACATCTCACCATCCACTTGACAAAGGCACCCTTCTTCACCTACCAGTCCAATTGTCTTCAGTTAACTGAGTTCTCTCCTTGATTTTAGGCTTGACTCACTCTTAACTAACCTTACCACTCCGATGGACCTCCAATGTGAGTAGACTGCTCATTCTGACTTTAGTTAGCTCCTCATGCGCCCTCCACTGAGCCTCCTTCATTCAATTAGTGTCTCCATGTGCTAGTTACACTCAGTTACACCTACCACACTCAATTAGACTCAGTTTGACTGATGGTTGATAGTTACTTGAGCATTGATGACTCCACTGATGATGAGATAGACTACTAGTTGTGCTCCGATGACACTCCAGTGATCTTTTGATCATTCCATAAAGGCTGATTTGATTTTCCACCTTGGCATTTGAATTCCTCATGCATTTTATTATTTATTTGTCCATTTGTGATTAATGAATTAGTGTGTGTGAAGTTATTTTGCTTCTATCCAAGTTCTACTGTATTATTATTATGTTGCTCATTTTACTGCATTGACCACTCTTAATCTTATTCCTAAATTCTTTCATTGTGAGGTATGGTGCTCATATAAGAATCCAATAGTGGCCAAGAGCATGTGATATACTATCCTTAGTAAGAGTCTCAGTGACTCTAAAACACGCTACTCACATGTGGAGAAATTGGCTTTGGCAACCGTTTTTGCGATCCAGATATTCTGCCACTACATTTTACTCTACAAAACCATCATTCTTTCCAACTTCAATCCAATGTATTATATCCTAACATGTAAAGTGCTAGGGGGGAAAGTATTCCGTTGGATTGTAGTCCTCCAGGAATTCGATTGTAGTTTTCCAAAGCGAAATCCAAAAAATCCTTGGCCTTTGCTGAGCTGATTTGCTCATTTCCCTGTATTAGTGACCAATCTGATCCCATTGATTCTCTTCCAAATGAGTCTTTGTTCCTCATTGGCATGACTGATCCATGGTATGGAGACATTATCTTATATCTCCAAACCCAACATTTTTGGCCGGATCTCAACCGTGATGAATGTCGTCACATAAGACACCACACCAAATAATATCTTATCATTACCGATACTTTGTACCGTCGTGGGTATCGATTTTGTTTTGCATCATTTACTAACTCTTGATGAATTTGAGCACGTCACCAATGATTTCCATTCTAGATCTTGTGGTGGTCATGTTTCTGGGATGGATACAACCCAAACAAATTTGCGCGTGGGATACTTATGGCCTTCCATATTCAAAGATTGTGTTGAAGTAGTCAAGAAGTACCCTCCATGCCAATTCTTCCATTCTAAGAAGCGTTCTCACCCATATCCACTTCATCTTGTTATTTCCATCTACCCCTTTGCAAAATGGGGTATTGATTTCATCCACTGTAAGCCTACTTCAGCCGTGGGGGAATATTTATGTCATCGTCGATGTTGACTAGTTTACCAAATGGGCTGAAGCCATGCCTACATTTGTAGAAGATGACAAAAAAACAACACTTTTCAAATTCAATCATATCATTGCGACATTTGGAGTCCCGCAAGCCATCACAACTAACCATGGTTCCCATTTTAGGAATCATATGATGGATGAACTAAGTTCCAAACTATGTTTTCATCACGAAAACACAACTACTTATTACCCCCAAGAAACGATACAAGTAGATGCAATTAATAAAGTCTTGAAAAGAATGATCCAACGCATGGTGGGAAGCCATAAATCAAAGTGGAACTTAGCTCTATTTTTCATCCTTTGGGCCTACATTACTTCAGTAAAAATGTGACCGATTTTACACCGTTCCAATTGGTCTATCGCCTGGAAGCGATCCTTCCGATTGAATGTGAAATACCATCTCTTAAATTAGCCATTGAACTCTTACCTAACACGACTATTGAAAAATAACTATTTCTATACCTAACTAAGATTGATGAAACTCTTTGAACCACTGCGCTCGCCAATGAGGATCATAAAAAGCACGTTAAGGCTCAATATGATAAATATGTTCAACCTTGCATTTTCAATGAAGGTGACCTAGTCTTAACCTATGACCAAATGCACGAAAACTTAGGTAAAGGAAAATTAGAATCCATGTGGTATGGTCCCTACATTATCAAATGAGTGTTAGAGAAGGGAGCTTACAGAATTGTGGACTGTGATGGTATACCTTTGGGAGAGCCCCGTAACAGGATTTACTTGAAGATATTTTATGCATAGGATCACCCTGCATAAAACACTTTGTATATAGTGTATCTATAGTGTGATTTTGATTCAATTTTTGCATGTCAGGATTCTATCTCGTACAAAACCATTTATCTCTACTTGTTCTTTTATGCACAGATGTCAGCGTACTTTGGATTTGGGGATGGTGCTAGTCGACATACCCGGAACCTTGCTTCTGCATCATGGGTACTATATTCCCCTGCTGGAGAATTGATATCCTCGGTTGGCATCTTCTTAGGCATCATAACAAATAACATCGTGGAATATCATTCAGTCATTGGATTTCTGACTGAAGTTTCTTCTCTTGGAATCCATCATTTTATAGTCTACCTAGATTCTCATCTTTTGGTATCTCAACTGAACCGCATTTATACCATCTATGATCCTACATTACTTCGTTTCTATTGAAGGGTACGCTTCCTTGAACGATTATTTGATTATATTTTATATCAACATGTACCAAGGAAATTCAACATGATGGCTGATTCATTAGCTAACTATATGTTGGATTGGCATCTATCCCACACATAATCAATACATCATAAAAACACATGTAAAAAATGTAGCATACAAGTCATCATAGGTAAAAAGTAGAGATAGATCCATATGTATATCATGTAAAAATTGTTTATCGTGTCACATATAATATTATAACGAGTTAAAAGACAAAATTTGGGATCATAACCCATACAAAAATTGGCACTTTGGCCTACATATCGTGTAAATGCTACTAACAAAACTACTACTATAATCTAATCGCGAGGATCACGATGCTCATGATAGCATATGAATTCCCTAGAGACATGACGGAGCAACCTGCCAATCCGCTCTGGCACACCCACAATATGCCTCTGGAGATGATAAGGAACTTCAAGAATCCTCATCAAAGGAATTCCCATTGTCAATCCTTGTAGGTTCTTCTCCACATCGCAGAATCCTCCAGCGTCATCCTCCTCATCCTGGTACTCTTCTCCTCGTCGCTGCAGTGGAGAGGATTCTGTTGGTCTCATCGGTCCCTCGATCTGCAGCATTACACGTATATATATTATATATTCTATGCATTACCAAAACAAAACATAAAATAACATAAAATTTTAAAAATTTTAAAAACATGTTGGAAGGTCACATACCTTACTCGTCCCAGTATTCATCCTCTGGTAATTCCAAGTCAACATCACCACAGAATTCTACTCCAGCATAGGGATAATCCTCTATCATAACAATATGCTCCTTGAGCCAAGAGAAGAAGTCCTCACCGAATGCTAATAATTGTGGCCCAACAAGCCGCCCGACATAATTGCTTCATCTCCCCATCTATGGCTCGGATGCGGGATGGAGAGGTATCTCTATTTGAGGGTGCAGTAATGGTACCTTCTCCAAGAAAAAGGTAACCAAGATACTCCCATATCCAAACTATCGGATTATTCCGTTTCTACATTCAGTCACTGATGCTTTTGTTGCTACATTTACTCTCTCCTTCACACTAGTTGAATAATTTGGGTTCGAGACATTCCAAGGTGTAGGTCATTTGAGCCTTGGTAGCATGGTTAACCCCCATAGTCCCCTCTAGTTGAGCAATAGGATATAAGATCGTCCTCAATGGAATATCTGTCACATTAGTAATGAGTACTTTCCCACTCTTGTTGGGAGATCCTTGTCTCACTACAACAAATCCTAGAATTAGCGTCCCTTTTTAGTGTAATTTTTTTTATAATTGAGTGGTCGAAGTAGATGCTAAATGGGTGCGTCATGGACACAACTTAAAGAGTCTAAAATAACGTATTTTTTTGCTTCTTAAATAGCATCCTTTCTAATGTCTAAAATAGAGCCCATTTTTTAGCTTCCAAAATAGCATCCGATTTTGCTTCCTAAACGACGTCGAGATTTGCTTCCTAAATAACATCCTATTTTGCTTCCTAGAGATCGTCCTCTTTTACTTCCTAAATCACGTCCCCATTAGCACCCTATTTGCATCCTTAAAAGAGCCATGTTATCATTTTTGTTTGCATCTACATTCATGCAATATTTGCATCCAAATTAGCATCTAATATTGCATCCATATGTGCTACCACTTTAACATCTCATTTTGCACCACGTTTTACTTCCAATATGCACCAATTTTCGCTTCTAATTTTGCACCAATTTTTGCTTCTAATTTTGCACCAATTTTTGCTTCATTTTTTGCATCGTGTTTTGCTACCAAAATGGTGCCAATTTTTTCTTCTATTTTTGCACCATATTTTGCTTCCTATGTAGCGCCATGTTTTGCATCCAAAGTAACATCTTATTTTTCTACCATATCAACGCCATGTTTGGCTTCCTTATTTGCGTCAAGCGTTGCATCATTTTTAACGCGTAGTTTTGCATCTCTATTTATGTCAACATTAGCACCATGTTTTGCTACCAATTCAACTTCCATTTTTACTCCCACACTAGCACCACATTTTGCTTCCCGTTTAGCTCCTTGAATTTATTCTTGTTTTGCTTCCTCATGAACACCGCATTTAGCTTCCCATTAAGCATCTAATTTTGCTTCTTTGTTGGCCACTAGTTTAGCTTCTTGTTTGGCTTCTACTTTAGCATCCAAAATAGCATCAGAATTGACTTCCAACTTAGCGCTAGGTATTGCATCCAATGTTGCTTCCAGATCTATGACATAGTGGGATTCCATTTTAGCTCCTAGTTTTGCTTCCTTATTAGCACCACATTAGGCTTGCTATTTAACACCTACAACTATATCCAATTGTGTGCTAATATATTTATTATATCAAATTATTATAATTATTTCATTAATTTCAATAGTTCTCATATATCATTGACTTCATAGTTCTGAAATAACATAATGAAACATTCAAATTAATTGTAGATACCATTATTGAAATTAATTGCATAGCATTTGTGAAGAAAATTTAACACAAACAGACAACATTTATCCAAAGTAGTAACATCATCATATATATTAATTTTCCATGAAAAGATCATCGACAATTTCCAATATAGATAAATTTATAATATAATAACGATAACATCACCATTATCTTTCATCAAAAGAACTGAAATTATAAAACATCATCACATCAATATCCTATCATACATATCATCATATTAAGGTTAAAAGAACAAGTGAATGATATATATCGTGAAAATACCAATATCACAAGAAATATCTTTTTTAATATCCATATCTAGAAATGTCAAAATGATCAAGGATGATCAATGTTTATATGTCAACATAAATCCACCATACAAATCAAAATGACCCAGAATTTAATATGAACTTGGATTATCACAAAAATAAGAATATGTGTCTAGTAGCATCGAGAAAGCAATAAACATCCACAATCTCAATAGTAGCATCAATGGCTATCATCATCATCATCACCACCACCATTATCATCATCATCCTCATCCCCGTCCTCATCTATCCCAACATCATATTCATCATCATTTTCATATGATCCATTTGCATCAACATTTTTCTGCAAACAACAAGAAATAATCAATTTAAAACATTAGTATTAATTTCATTACATAATATGCATATTTTGTGTTACATTTCAAATATTAGTGTGATAATTTATGCATTCTCACGAGTTTTCCAACCATGAATATAAACATCACCTCATCAACAGATAGTAACCACACATATAAAGTGTATCCACAACCGTGCACACACTCACACATACACACACATGTACACCATAAATTTTCATATCACAATAGAACAAGACATAGAGGCAAGGAGAAATAGACATCCCAATGACTAACAAACAACTAAAGATTTATAAATGATCACAATCACTGAGATTATGTGATAGCATTAGAATGAAACATTGGTAGAGAGAGATCAGAGATGTAAGTTAGACTTGCTATCGAAAGTATCCATGCATATTCTTAATACCGATGTGCTAATAACCCACATATTGACTTTATCCAGTTGACAAATACCTAATCACAATGTGCATTTACCTTGGCATACACCTGGATGTTTAGAGGCAAAAGGATAATAGAAAAAAAGTTGCACAAAAAAATTATAGGACAAATTTGATGATGTAAACTTAAATTAATATACAAAAAAACCACCCACATATTGGGGATAAGGCCCTCTGCAAAACATATCGTTTTTGGAAGTACTTTGAGAAATATGCCCTAACTGGTTCCACCATAAAAAGTAGACTTTCTTTGACTTAGGAGACAGACTTGAGCTGTATAAATTATGCCAAAATTGTATGGCACTTGCACCTGATCTCATCCCTTTGAAACTCATGGCATGAAAATGTGGGAGACCACAACAAGGATTGAGCACTTGACATATTAAAACATCATTGACCTCACCATTGAAACAACAACTCGTTGACCAGAAATAAATAATAAAAAGCATAGATATCAAATTCATAGGACAACAGATAACATATGGTCATAGAAGGATATGTGTATATTTATAACTGTACAAAAGAAAGCAATAATCTTCTCGAGGTTTCTATTGGATTATATTAGTTCTTTGTCAAAACATATTGTCAAAGTTACCTAAAACAGGGAAATTTTTGTTGCAGAAATGGTTCTGGATAGGGAAATGAAGATCTTCAAAATTTTACAACATAGTGAAACGACAGAAAATAAGTGAAAAAAATAGGACAAGCTCTAAAAACATCACAGATTTAAAAAATTATATAAATACAACTATTAAAATAGCATATAAATGAAAACATAGATGACAATATGAGGGCACAAACAATATTTCTTTCTAAAAGTTAGAATTCAAAAAGCGATTATTACATCAATGATCAAGAGTCAAGACACAAGTACGTGACAAATTTGGGCCTTACCAACTAAGCCATAAGCTATTTAATAGAAAATTATGAAGGTCATGAAGGTCAACATATTATGTCTTCATACATTTGATAGCAAGTAATCTCATGGATAGGGAAGCTGGATGATCCTAGAAATGGAAATACCACAAGAGGGGCCATAGAATATCTACGACTGTAATTCTAGCTGCTGAGATACATAGTCCACAAGTTAAATCAAAGTTTCCAAAAGCTAATTCTATGTCAAGACACAACATCTTCAAGATTTTCATCACTCCCTTGAATCCCCTACTGAATATACTTCTTTCTTTTGAGAGAAGGAAAAGATTCAAATGAATGAAGACAAGATCTTCAACACCCTCTTGGAAGCCAACCCATTATCATTTACTGAATGTATGAAGTTGTATATGCTTTATCTCCTCTCACAGGTAGATCAAATACCCAGTTATGACAGTAAACATACTGTGTGTGCCTATAGATCCTCTTCTACTGCACTATCCATTGCCCAACATTGTAGTGCCACATTCATATTTCAATGATAGCAATGACAATGGTAGAGTTTCCAATTCCAATAGAAAACTCTGCATACTAGGCTAGAACAAGTAAGACATCTAAATACTTAGAGAATCATACATAAATTGCATAAAATATGGTACAGGAATGCTCACTGACAAAGACCCTTAATTTCAAAATGTCCTCTCTTCAAATAGTTTCTACAAAATTATTGCAGGTGATCTCTCAATTTGTTTGGAAATCCCACGTTGGGAGCATGCCATGTTGGGGACACTTGGTGATTTATGAAACTGTTGGCCAGAGAATGAGACCTATTCTGTCATACTGTTATTGCTACCAAGCTGCCCATAATCGATAGTTAGGCTACTATGCAGAGATTTTCCATAAGTTTGCATCCAGAATTCCCCTTTGTTGTTGTCTTAGATCAGGAGTAGACCTAAATTATGTTGAGAAGCAAAACTTTACCGCTGTTTGGACCTCACGTATTTCCCATAATTGATTTAAGGTTAATTTTTATGGATGTGTACAACTATTTGGAGATATAAATGCACCTAGAAATGAAGACTTAGGCTGTTTTCATGCCCAGACCTGTCCCTGATCATTTTTATTTTTATTTTTTAAGCCTCAAAAGTTTAGAACATGCCCAGGCCTACTTCTCTTTTTCCCATAATTATTCTAGAATTAGCCCAAAAAATTCCAAGCGAACACCCCTGCAAATAGGGGGGGTAACACATAGATTGCTTAACCTAATATTTTAGGACTGCTTAAGAGATGCTCTAGGCACTCCTTACTGCAGTTGCCAAATGTCGTTCCTCCTAGTTGTGGTGACCTATTTAGTTCATTCATCGACACTAATATGATATCATTTAATTCCATTTTCTTTACCCCGTATGATTTTTCATCTCCTTCTAACTAGTCATCCCCTCCCTTTTTTCTTCATCATTCCCTCCCTTTGTTTTATTTCATTTCCTCACCTTCTTTCCTCCTATGTTTTATCTTCCTTCGAGGCTTACCAAAGGCTATGCTTCCCAGTTGCATCTTACTAGTACCAAATTATGACTCTAGCATATTATCCAACTAAGAGGGGATAAGATAATATAAATATATTAATGTCCAACAAATGACTACTAAAGTAGGTCAATGATACTGTGTGGTAACATCATGTCAATACAAAGTGGGAGTGCTAACTGGCTTCTATAAAAATCAAGAAGCGAAACTCTAACCTAAAATCCAAACCAAAAGGAGCTAACTCCATAGATGGAGAGCTGGTCCAAAAAAGAGATATACAAAGAGATTTGATCCAGAAAGGAGAGTGGATCTGAAAGCAAGTGCAAGCAATTTGATATTTTGAATGCAATGGTCAAATTGACTTTGTTTTTCTTCAAAAATAATACCATAAAACATGCCTTCAAATGCAATGAGATTTCTAATTTCAGTGAAATTACTGGCATAAATAAAATAATATCGCTTGAAAAAAATGATAGAATCATGGACAAAGATATAGTGAGTTGAAGTAAAGTGGTAAATCAAATGAGTTTTCTTCACAAAGACCCAATTCCAACCCTCCATGAACACCTTGTCATGTTGATGAAGCCAATTATGTGTCACCCAGTGATATCTCATTATAACTCATCCTAACAGGTCTATCTTGAAAAGTATTTCAATGCAAGAGGCTAGATGCATGAACTGGTTGATTTTAATTTATGATGCCCCTTAGTCATGGCATCTAATCAAAAGGTAGATCCCAGTGCATTGAAAAGGGGACATTTACCTATTAAAAAAGAAAAGGAATCATGTACAGTGGGAATAGTAAAAAAATATTTATGAATATGGAGCAAAACAAGAATAAAATGACATAACATTTACTTGAAACTTGAATGAACAAAGCATCTTAATCAACAATTTGTTCCTCATAGGCATTAATAAGGGATAGCAAAATAAATCTTCTTGGTTAGATTGCTACCTCCATTCTTGACATCGCTTGACCTCTTATTGGAGGAAATATTGTTGATGACCTTTAGTAAAGTATATAAAAGTAATCCTTCCCATATCATAAAATCAGCATACAGCCAAGAAAGTTATAATGCTAGGATGGAAGAAGAGGTGCAAGAATGGTTCTAAATTGAGAAGAGAGGTTATCATAACTGTTTTTGGAAAGATAGACTTGAGAAACTTGATAGGAAATATGAAGCAAAATAATCCAATTCTCTAGTGCCAACTGATTCAAAATATGCAAATTTGAAAAAAGACAAATTAACCTATCAAATAGTTATGTTTTGTTCAAGGAACACACATAAGGACACTTCAAGTTGCTAAGTATTCATTGAATCTGGAGGAAAATGAAAATGACGATGAAACACATTCCAACCACGCCTTCAAGGTCAAGAAAGCAATATTTTTCATATATGTGCTAAATTTGTACTGCAGCTTCACCTTACCTACATCTAATTGGGATAGAGCCTTATGGACATTAAAAATGGATGGTGGGTGCAAAATAAAATCTGAATGGATAGATTAAAAGAATAAAACATATACTCTTTTCCAATAGCTTGATGTATTACAAAAACTCCAATTTCTCATTATGTGTAGAAAAATTTGAAGGCATCTATATTAAGCAACAAAATACTTTAAAGCGAGATGAAAAAATATAAACTGGCATGATAGATTGGAGGAAAATGAGATGCAACACTAATTGATACCCTGCACTTGTAAAAAATACCCCAATTTCTCATATATGGGTAAGAAAAACAACCTAACATCAAGTGTAAAAGAAACATGAAGGTAGTCTTTTTAAGCAATACAAAAATTTGAAGGTGACCCTGTTTCATGAAAACATGTATACAAGAAAACCCAAAATGAACATAAAAGCACTTGTAATATTATCAAAGGATGTCTAGGATCCGACGATAAGCCATAATGACAACTTTCACCCCGCTATTAAACTTGAAGGTTATTGGACAAAAACGGAAGGTTGTTGAAATATTTGTGTGTCTGTTTGATATGTGCATAAAAGATGACTCAAAGATAAAACAAAAATAAGAATGCTCTAAATACCACAATCTGCATGCCTCAAAACAAAGATAGAGAAATCAAACACATTCGAAAGCATTGAGCAGATGAGTGTCTGTAAACACAAAGGAGAGTGTGTAAGCCACCATGTACTAGAAAGAAGTTGGATGAAATTCAGACATAAGGGTGACCACTTTTATCATGATATAGCGCTATTTAGAGGAAGGTCTGGCATGGGACCCACCAAATGACATAGTAGTGGTTCCCATGTCATAGGAATGGATGGGGAAAGTGGGATCGTGGAGAAAAAATGGTATAGATGAATAACATATGCTTATGGGCTATTCAATTTTTTATGTGAGTACCATACTATAAGGTTCTCTACAAAAAATGGAGAAAAAAGTAAAACATATTAAAAATCCTTCAAAAGTGAAAAATCTTTCTATTGAGTGGGCTCTTGTTTCTATGCTCTGCAAAAGTATTTGGGCCAAAAATTTGACCTGTAGCAGTGATTTTAATAGAGTTGGGGGCTTGTTTATTAACCACAACAATATTCCATATGGTGGTTATGCTTCATATATCTGTTGTATGGTGGATACTCATTTGGATTGGAGTGCAAGATGTGGGCATCTCTCTTAGTCCAAATTAGTGTCCACCATTCAACAGAGTCTATGAAGCATAACCACCATATGGGATATCACTGTGGGTAATAGACAAGCCACCAAATCTACTAAAATCATTGCTACATGGTCAAATTTTTTTCCCAAATACTTTTGCAGCGCATAAGAACACGAACCCACTCAATATGCAACTAGCTAGAGTGTCACAGGCAAGGTCCCCAAATCTCCCATCTGCAAAGCAAAGTCAAACTCACGATTTTGAAAAATGTAGGGAGAGAATGTGTAGACATCTTGGTCTCCCTGAATAGCCTTGGGAAGTGAGATGAAACTCTCCATAACTTGAAAACCGTGACTCCAGTAGACAAACCGTCAGTTCCGTTGGATTCGTGACATTCGAGTACCACTATGGACACCCCTATATAGTGTCTTCATGGACCGAAAGTTGTCTATTTTGATGGTTTTCTAAACTAGGGTTTTGCTAAGTCACGTGCGATGCAATTTTTGCACGATATGCTAAGATTTTGAAAAACATGTCGAATGAGTGTGTGGGAATTGCATTCATCTCTTCCTTTCCCAAACACACTTGCAGGAGGAAACAAAACTCAATTTTGTTGCTCGATTTGGTTTTTATGCCCCTGATTGAAATTTGTTTGGTGTCCTTGAATGGCCTTGGGAAGCGAGATGAAACTCGCAATAACTCAAAAATTGTGGCTCCGATGGACAAACCGTCAATTCCGTTGGATTTGTGACATCCGAGTATCACTATAGACACCCCTTCCCAGTGGCTTCGTGGACCAAAAGTTGTATATTTTGATGGTTTTCTAAACTAGGGTTTTGTTAAGTGATGTGCAATGCAATTTATGCACGATAGGCTAAGATTTTGAAAAATGTATTGAGTGAGTGTGTGGCCATCATAGTCATCTCATCATTTTTACCAAACGTACTTGGAGGAGGCAACGAAACTCAATTTCGTTGCTCGGTTTGGTTTTTATACCCTCGGTTGCAATTTTCTCGATGTCCCTGAATGGCCTTGGGAAGCGAGATGAAACTCACAATAACTTGAAAACCATGGCTCTGATGGACAAACCATCAGTTCCGTTGGATTCATGACGTTTGAATACCACCAAGGACACCCCTTCTGATGGCTTCATGGACCGAAAGTTGTCTATTTTGACGGTTTTCTAAAATAGTGTTTTGCGTAGTGACATGCAGTGCAATATCTGCACCATAGGCTAAAATTTTGAAAAATGTATCAAGTGAGTGTGTGGGCATCATGATCATCTTGTCCTTTCCCAAACACACCCGGAGGAGGAAACGAAACTAATTTTCATTGGTTGGTTTGGTTTTTATGCCCCCCATTGAAATTTGCTTGGTCTCCCTGAATGGCCTTGGGAAGCAAGATGAAACTCACAATAACTTGGAAACCGTTGCTTTGATAGATAAACCACTAGTTCCATTGGATTCATGACATCCGAGTACCACTAGGGACACCCCTGTCTAGTGGCTTCATGGAACGAAAGTTGTCTATTTTGACGATTTTCTAAACTAGGGTTTTGTTAAGTGACGTGTAGTGCAATTTCTGCATGATAGGATAAGATTTTGAAAAATGTGTCGAGCGAGTACACGGGAATCGTATTCATATCTCCCTTTCCCAAACACACATGCAGGAGGCAACAAAAATCAATTATGTTGCTCAGTTTGGTTTTTATGCCAATGGTTGAAATTTGCCTAGTGTCCCTGAAATTTTAATGGCCTTGGGAAGCAAGATGAAACTCACAATAACTTGAAAATTTTGGTTCTAATGGACAAACAGTCAATTCTGTTGGATTCGTGACAGCCGAGTACCACTAGGGACACCCCTTCCTGGTGGCTTCGTGGACCAAAAGCTGTATATTTTGATGTTTTTCTAAACTAGGGTTTTGCTAAGTGACGTGTAATGCAATTTTTGCACAATAGGATAAGATTTTGAAAAATGTACCGAGTGAGTGTGTGGCCATCGCAGTCATCTCGTCCTTGCCAAAACACACTTGTAGGAGGCAATGGAACTCAATTTCGTTTCTCGGTTTGGTTTTTATACCCTCGATTGCAATTTTCCTGGTGTCCCTAAATGGCCTTGGGAAGCGAGATAAAACTCACAATAAGTCGAAAATTGTGGCGTCGATGGAAAAAACATCAATTCTGTTGGATTCATGACATCTAAGTACCGCTAGGGACACCCCTTCCTAGTCGCTTCATGGACCAAATGTTGTATATTTTGTTGGTTTTCTAAACTAGGGTTTTGCTAAGTGACGTGCAATGCAATTTCTGCACGATAGGCTAATATTTTGAGTAAGGGCACACCAGGGATTGTTTTCAAGGCCCATGTTATTATATATGGTTAAATAAGGGTCTTAGGTCATAACATTTTTCTCTAAGCCCATGGTCCATGTGCAAGGCCTCAAACCACCACACATACCCTCCACGAGGAATCATTAACCTACAAGTGGGATATGATAGACATTTTCCACCTTCTAACACTAGAAATGGTTATCAATTCCTATGTCATGGTTTGATGCTATAATACCTAGGCATACACTATAACATTCATATATAGGGATTATGATCTATTTGTGGAGTCATAAACCACCATACATACCTTATAAATGGAATCTTCATCATGTCAATGCGATACGATCCTACAATGGGGATGCTTCTTGGTGTCCAATCCAGGGTTGATACAAAAATACACATTATCGGCCCATAAAATTTGTCTTTGGATCTCATGGTCAATACATGGGACCTTGGACCACCACACAAGTTCTACAAAGGAAATCTATGGCATCTGAGTGAGATGTGGTGTTTATTTCAAGTTTTATCATACCATGGATGGTCTAATGAAACTATCTTTGTTTTTTGCAACACCATAACATTTCTCCATGGTGCTTGGTTGGTTTGCAACCTTAATGCATAGTTCTTGACTGCATTGCAACCCTACTTTATGTCAATTGAATCCACTACTAACCTGCCTTGCAATTTTCAACTACCTTGGTACCTTTCCTTCTGGTTTCACCACTACCTTGCCTCATGGTATTTGATTAAAATGCAATATTTGCATTGCTTTTTGCAAGGCATACAATACAAGACTTGGCCTTAGGGAACAAAAAGTTCCCAATGTGAATTGTTCTCTCTAAAAAATTAACTAGCTATATTTGGCTATGAATGTGAAATATTGATTGAAATCAAATTACCAAAATATATCCACCTATTAAACAAACAGACAATGAAAATTATGTACTTCTTCACAAGTAAATTTAAATTTAATATATTGCAATGTAGTTTAGCACAACAACAGTGAAAACTGGGGAATATTCAATATCCTTCAAATACATGAGAAGGAGCCCTGCAATTTTATCTGTGTGTGCATGTGTGTATTAAGAGTTGGCTTGGTATTGAAATAAAAAGTGAAATATTAGCCATGTCAAGCCAAGTAATGAAATCCATAACACAAGCAATCTTGTGCAAACCAAAATGAAGCAAGAAGACCTCATGTGCAATGATGATTGAGACGATAAAAACCTGTCAGGATACCTTGCCTTTTTTTGCACAATTCGATCCCACCATATGGGGCTGAAGAAAAGGAAACCATTTTGATTATGTAGGTACTCTCTGCTTTTCATTGTTCTGTAAAATATTTCCACATCCACTGACTTCTTGCTGCATTCTTTATGGTTTGAATAAATGGCATTTCATAATTTGTTACATATCCACTTATATGTCCTATTTCCTCAAGCATATGCTTGATGTTGCTACAATTCAAATCAACATCAACAAGGATTTCTAGAGAAATAGTTAGGCCATTTGATACAAGAAGTTGCAAAAGATTTAGCTGGTTTTAAACATGAGGATTATGCATGGTGTGAAGGTTCTCACACTTTCTTGGAGATTATATAGGAAAAACAACATCCTTGCCAACATCAAATGATGATGTTGTGGAGGAATATAATTTAGAAGAACAAAATATGGAAATACTCAAATATTCATGGGAGATCTTGCTCAGTTCAAAGAAATTAGATGTGAAAATGAGAAAGTAGATTTGTGCAGCAAAATACTTGTTGTATTTGTGGGTAGGAATGCAGTTGGAAAATGGTTTTCTAAGGGAGGATTACCGTCATGTTTTCTTTCAAGGTTTGGTATTAAGACAAAAAAATAAAATAGAAATAGAAAATAGAAGGAGAAGTGATGAATAAGCCAACAGTAGTTTGAGAAAGGTATTCTAACGTAAACTTAAAAAGATATGAAGTAGATCAATGGAACATTCTTTTGAGCAGACCTTATTAATGAACTCAAATCATAAGTAGGAGCATGATGAGCTCCATAACACAGTGAGATCGGATCAGAGACAAAAGTTCAATGAAGACAAATCTTGACTAATATGAAACTTTTGAAGACTGTCATGGACTCTTGCGCAAATCTTTGAATTAAAAAAAATTGATGAGATTTGGAACAGTTGGGAATGTCTTGAAGACATTAAGAACCGAGAATTGGACTTATAAGTGGAATTGGTCTGAGATGATGACGAACCTTTGTACAATAGTCTACACACAACATCATGACTCTCAAAAGAATTAAAAGCAGTGGAGTAGCTTTGAGACCATTTGGAGCAGCCACAACAGGATTGATACTAGACAGTCAGAGAAAACATTAATGACTGAAGTGAAGCAGGGAACATGAAATATATTCCTTCTACACGGGAAGTACACAGTAGATATTCTCAACCATTTTCAAACATTGGTTTGCATGCCCCTAGCTATTCCCTAGAATATCTTAGGACTTCGGTCAACCTCCATCCTCGAGCTAAAGAACTTGGTCAGGGACCAGGACTAGGTCTAGGACCAGGATGTTGATTCAATCAACGTGAAGTCCTAGATTGGATCTAGGAAAGTGTTCTACTCCTCTGCTTGGTTAGTGGGCTATGGGACCTTCTCAAGGGACTGGCACATGACCTTGGTAGTCAAGGAAAACAAGAATAATCTTCTTTATTTACAATGATGTACTTTGATTTGGCATGTGTGGACCATAGAGACCAAGAGAAAGGGTCCTATAGGACTTGCTTAAGAGCTTGGGTCATAGAGCCCATAGTTGAAGGACCATGAACCCCCCTTGAAGGTCCAAGAGACCCATGAAAGGTCCAAGTTCCCCAATGAAGGACCAAGAGCCGACTTGCAAAGGACCAAAGGTCCAAAAATAAAAGTTATTTTTTATTAAGGGGTTAAAACTGAAAAATAAAATAATGGAACCCTAACTAATTGTATTTTAACATTTAATTAATCCTAAATCTAAGGACATGATCCTCAATGATTTTTTATAAATAGAAAAGCACTCTCATTTGGAAAACACACTACATGAATCTTCATATTTGAATTAGAAGATTGCTTTTTGGGTTTAATGCTGGTATATTCTCTCTTCATGAACACAAGACTGATTTTTAATTTTTTCTCCTTGAAGCCAACCATTGGAATTTTCTTGAGGTTTGATCTTTTTGTTTTAAGGCAACCTAAAGTTGTTAGGGAAGAGTTGTTGCCACCCAAGCCCTAACTAGACCATGTCACATTCTCAGCAGCCTTGAAATAGGCTTCTCCTTTAGACTGATCCCTATTCAGGGTTCTCTCCACTCAGTTGTGGTCTAATTAGGGCATGTTCTAGCAGGACGCGCCCTGTAAGGGCTATCTCTTCTCAGCAGCAGGGGTTTTCAAGGAGGTCGAGCCTTGTTAGGGCTTCTATTTCTTAGCCATAGAAGTGTACAAGGAGGTCGAGCTCTGTTTAGGGCCTAAACTATGCAGCAGCATCATTTGTAAGGGATTCAGACAGTCAAAGGTACAGTCAATAGTCAAAGGAAGCCATTTATTCTTCATCCTTGGTCAACTGTTATCTCATTATGGTGATGAGAATTGTTAGGGTTTGATTTGGCATGTCGTTCTGGTTGATGACAACAATCTTAATTGTTCAAGGGTGTTTTCTTCATCTACAAGTAGGTTGTCTTGGTTTAAGTGCCCTAGAGGCAAGTTGAATTTGTGATGTAAAGTCTACTCTTTGTTCATGTAACTCTCAGTCATCTCATAAATAAAGAAGATTATTCTTGCTGGGGTTTTTATACCTTTAAAGGTTTTCCCCAGGGTAAAAGTTATGTTCTTTTGGATGCTTTCTCTTTTATTTTATTGTTAATCATCTATTGTTCTTCTACTGCTGCTATATAATCTCACATCTACATGTTTAACATTCAGCAAAAAGTTTAAAAAGGACTACTATTGCTGACAATCAGATCTATGTTACAAATTTAACAGATAAAAGATAAATACGAGGAGGACTTGCTTGTTTTGATGTTTGCTTGTTCAATGTTGTTCTAGGGTTAGTGTTTACCCCTGTGGATGCAATGAATCTTGTTGAGGATTATTGGTAGAGTGACAAGCTATGGTTAGGAGTGATTCCTAGATAGCAGTTGGTGGCTAGGTTTTTCTTATGGTTTCCTAGCTAGGTAAATGAGTTGGCATTCAATAAATTGTGTTTGTTGAACTAGGTTGCAAAGGAAATCTCATTAAATTCATACTGGGGTTTGGGTTATAAATATGTTTGTTTCTATTTCAATATTGAATCTGTAACTCAACATGTTCTTTAGTATGGCAAATGGAATATAGTAGGTTATTTTCCTTATGTGTAATCCTACCAATCTAACTTCAACCCAAATATTGAGTGCAAGCTCACTCCCCTCTATCGCTTGAGTTCCCTACACTGTAAAAGTATGGCAAATGGAATCTAGTAGGTTCTTTGGATTATGTGTAGTGTTACCAATCTAACTTCAACCCAAAAGATTGAGTGTAAGCTCGCTCCCCTCTATGGATTCAGTTCCCTACACTCTCTAAAATTTCATGACACTTCATGGATTTTTTCTCCAATTGGTTTGGCAATATTTTGATTCCATATGGTCAATATAACTCTTTCTGGCCCAAACTAAGCGTTTGTGTCGAGGTTGATTTGAAGAAGAAGTTGCCTCCATTCATTTTAGTAATGAAAATATATGGAGTTTGATAGTAGAAGGTGCAGCCAGTACATAGAAAATGTGTAAGATCGAGTCACTTTATAAATGCCATTTATAATCCAATAGCAATGAAGATCTACTTAAAGGCCTTTCTATTTAGAAACTCTCCAATTACTGGCTCCCATTATAGATTTGGCTAATATTGGGTGTGTTGAACAACTATGTTTAGGTGAATTCGGTTGGTTTCCAATTAGAAGATGAACTCTCTCTACTGAGATTAGATAGTACTAGCTTCATGTAAAAAGAAAGGCCCTTCTTCCAAGAAATATTTTCATTATTTTTAAGTTTAGAACCCAAGCCTACATAAATGGAAAATTTGATTGACATTTATTTTCCTTTCTTTCAACTAATGATGAGTGTTGACCATCTATATTTTCAACTAATCTAGAACATGTGTTTGTTATTATTTCATAAAGAAACCAGAGTATCTACACTCCAATTCCAAGGATTCGAACATAGAATGAATTTTCCCATGAAATTTTAGACTAATAATATGTTAAGGTTTATTCCATTATGTTAAGGCCTTGTAACTAGACTTCTGGGCACACTAATCTTATAAATTTACCAAAGAAGCTTTCCCTATCCATTGGAGAGATTTGTCAACACAAGAGGGGCAGCTAAGACACAAAGACACTATAGGGCCAGAAGGAAATCAATTCATTATTCCATCCAATTTAGCAAAATGGTCCCTCCCTATGACAATTTTATCAACCTTTGTCAGCTGTGTGACAAAACCAACTTCTTTCTCAACCTAGATATCTGAGGAGATATGGTAGGGATATATGCATCTCAAATATGAAATGACAACCTGCCACTAGCAAGAAATCCCCATAGATACTACTTCCCAGGGACAAACAACTAAGAATACTTGAACCTTACACCCTTGGAGACATAGTTTTAAAGGAGAAGCACAAACCAAAGCTAAGAAGAACATAATCCTCTAGTGATAGGAGAGGTGTCCCCTTGAGAGAGTAACTAAAGACCAACCCAAGAACACAAATTGAAAACATAATACACATATTTAGCTGAGTGAAGATTTTATTTCATGAAAAATAAGAAACTACTGAGGTGATGATAAGCAAGATGTCACTGTAAAACCAGTCACTAACACCATATCATTCTGAATATAACACCATATCCACAAGTTAAAGATATGTTAATATTGTTCTAGATGTAGCAATAGCCAATGTATCAAAAGTAAATACCTGTACACATACAAAATAAGAAACAAAATAAAAACAAGATATGAAATGCAAAACCTGAATCGAAGTTGGCTTTTGATTACCAAGGCATTCACATGCCCTCATCAATGGATGTGAAAGATTTAAGTCAACAAATGAATTTGCACTAAAAGAATCCCCTTTTGCTGATGCAAAAAATACATAGTATTTTTTATCACTTGTCTGTTCTTTGTCTTTCATTCCATTGTTCTCCTGCAAAATAAACAACACTAAAATTCAGTATTATTTCCTTAACATTTTTTCATTTACTTATGATCATTCATGCAAACAAATAAATAATGCTAACTGAAGAGGGGATTCCAGCACATTATCTACAGAGGGAAAGGGGATCAATATGGGTTTAGATGATTGTATAACTACTATGGGATGAGGAACAACATGAACAGGTCCAGGACACTGTCCTACATCATCAGAGATAAGAGAGTGCCAATGATTTGGGCTCCTTAATCACCATTTGAAAAAAGGCATTTAAGGTGTGGAAATTTGAAAAACAAGGTAAGGTGTTGCATGAATATATTTTTAGAAATGTCTACTACAAAATTTCATACCTTGACCCTTACATGGTCAGTGATTAATTGAGCTATTCCTCTCTTATAATAATTCTGTTACATATTACCCCTCTTGAAAACAAGTGATGCTCTTATCATCTGTGATATATAAACACATGTTCAAATTGACTTTGAATGATTCCTGGTTCACAAATTGTACTTTTGAGAGGATTCTACAATACAAGATATGATATATCACTTTTGGGATTATTTGTGTAGAGTAAGTCATTAATCTATGACCCATATTCATGAGTATTAGTCGCAAATTATAGTCTATTAAAACTTCATCAGTGGGATTCTTTTTCCTTCAATAAGGTATTGAATTATTTTCTAACTATGTAGATGTTTAATGCTCTTCTTCATGACCTTATTAGTTGTGAACATCAATAATCAATTTTAATTCATCAAGATTGGAGGAGGAAAAATAATTCTATCTAGTAATTGTTAATCCAACATGCTCACAAACACACTCATTAAGAACTTGGTCTACAGGAAGATGATATTTTCTTACTAAGAAACCCAAAATGTTGGCATCTTTCACCAGTTTTATCGCATACTGTCAGCTAATGGATTTAAAATATTTGTTCTATCCAACAAGATTGTGGTTCAAAAGTGAGATCAGTGACATGTCAAGCCTCACACCAAGGTTAAAATCCCTTTCAGAAATGTAAATAGTATCATAGTTCACCCTATGTGGGTGAGTTTCCCAGAGAAAGAAGGTTAGTTTGTGTATCAACCTTCTTGGGCCAATTCACCTTGCGGAGGCAAGGCCATGCACCATTCTTGTTATTTAACAATGAAGTACTTTCAAGGGGAAAATATATATTTTTCTCTGAGTTGTGACTTATCTTAATAGGATCATTTGTGATGAGTCTATTGTCAAACAACACCCATTCATTTTAGTATTGTTGAGGTGGGTGCCACTTACCACTTTAACAAGGAGTGATTTTTATTATTTGATGATAATTGTGACTGTAGAAATCAAACTAAACAGTAACAGATTATAGAAATATATACAGTATTATAACTATATCCGACCTGCCTGAAATCTTGTGATCGACTATTTTAGAGTTTTGTGATCAACTATACCATATGTTGTATGTCTAATGAGAGATGTAAGTTGGTGGCAACCATCATTCACCAACCATAAGGGTATGTCACTTAAGTAAACACAGTTTAGTCACTTTAATTTATTAAACTCTTAACACAAATGTAGCATTCTATATTATATTACACAATGATATGACCATTATAATATATTAACTCTATGACAAACTCCTATATTTTAGTCTCCAATAGGCTTTCTCATATAGTAGTGCTTTGGAGAGTTGTTTTGGACTTGAAATCTGATTCAACCCATTGCTAATGACCAGCCCTGTTCGCACCCATTCTATGAATCTGATTTCCATGAGTGCCAAACCATGAATTCATATTTTTTGCATGCTTATGATGATATGATCAGTTCTATTTGTGTCCGGTAACATCAATAGTTGCATAAATGATTGTGTAGCTGCCACAAGTTGTGAACAACATTTGAAGATGATTGGGACAACCACGGTACCTTTGCTTAAAAATATTGATGTCTCTTATTATCATCCCACTTAGTGCCTTGATTTTGATAGGTGTTTGGATCCAGTTCAACATTGGATTTTGATGAAGGCTTCCACTTTGAGTTTCACTGTGGTGAAGGCTTTGCACCTTAAGTGAAGTTTGAGTAGTAACACCCACTACTATCCACAGGTGGGCTCGGTAAGAGCCTCAACTACCCACAAAGTGGCTGGACCATGGCCATAATTGAAGATTAGCTAAATATCTCAACATGGATATGGTTAAAAGCTCATTTAAACCATACTTTAGATGTTATCTCTTAGGTGTTGATGTATATGTAACTTCGGAATGTATTTCATCTATGTATTATATATATATATATATTGTACCCTTATTAGCGATGTGTTATTCCTCTATAAGAAAGTGTCGTCATGTAGATTGACAAGTGTCGCAAGTGTGTGTATTTTCCGATGGGTTATTAGACCACCATGTGTGGGGTCAGCCTTGAAATATATATATTATAATGTGGATGTACCTAGCTAGACAAGTCGGCCCCATAAGGTCACTGGGAAAACAGGTTAGTATAAATAGAGATCAGGTGATCTCTAATTAGATCATTCAGAAAGTCACATCTCTCTCACTCAGAAAGTGGCGCACTAGTGAGGAGGAGGATCATCTACTACTAGGAGACTATCTCAATGTATTTTGGTTGTACTTTGGCTGAGCCATTGCTCTCTCTATCTCTGAGGAAGTTGTGGGGTTTTTCACCTTAGGGTTTTCCCCACGGAAACTCTGTGTCTCTTGTCTCTCATGCTTTTGATTCTTGTGATGCTTGTCATGCTTATTGTGATTGTCATGCATTGATATACTGTATATGTTATTCTCTCAGTAAAGATCCTAGAGTGTTGTGAATTAATTCTCAAAATTTTAACATGGTATCAGAGCTAACCTGAGAAGAAGACATTTTGCAGTGACGGAAACTTGAGTTTCTTGTTTATTGGGTTTTTCTCCACAGATTTTGGAAAAGCAGTATAGTGGATTGACTCTACTCATCAAGGCGCATCTATCTGTCCAATCAGAACTCAATTCCGAGCATTTTCAGATTTGGCCCTAAAAATTAGGGTTTCCACAAAAATAGGAATTTCTTAAATCTGAAGACATAGCTAGAAGATCCTTGCAAAAATCGAAGTTTAGAACTTTGGATCGAGATTTTTGGCTGGGCAGATCTCCGAGAAACTCAAACCCTAATTCAGGGCTCTTTCCCAGTGAACCTGGGAGGACAAAAAGGAAAATCTGAAGGGTAAAAATTTGTTGATCTCAAATTCTGAATGCACTAGGATGATCAGCTTATCAAAGCGCATCTTTCTATCCTTTCAAAAAATTGAAATTTACATTTTGAATTTTTAGGTTTTTTCCGACAAACCCTAATCCGGGACCAAATCCAGTTTTCAGCATTTCAAGTGATAAGACCTAAATCTTTTATATTTCCATTTGAAGTACTCTTTAAAGTTGTCTCACCACACCAAGCTTGAGGATAAGCTTGAACGAGCTGATAACTTCCGAGCTTGGAAGTATAGGATTGGGTTAATCCTGGAAGAGAATGAGTTGGACTCATATATAAAAGAAGACATCCCTATCCCAGAGGATGAAGAGGCCAAGGTATTGCATAAGAAGAACTTGGTGAAGGCAAAGAGAATCATTGCTGATTCTATCAAAGATCATCTCATACCCCATGTGTCTTCTCTAAAGACACCCAAGGAGATGTTTGACTCTTTGACCAAGCTATTTGAAGGGAAGAACATAAATCGGAAGATGACTCTACGAAATCAATTGAAAGGGGTCAAGATGTTGAATGGAGAAACCATTCAATCTTACTTCTCCAAGGTCTTTCAGATCAAGGAGCAACTTGAAGCTGTGGATGAAGTAGTGGACAATGGTGAAGTTGTTATGACCACTCTTAATGGCCTACCTAGGTCTTGGGACTCTTTTATTCAAGCAATCTGTGCAAGAAAGAAATTGATCTCTTTCAATAAACTATGGGAGGAATGCTCTCAAGAAGAAGCTATACTTATAGCTCATGAGGAAAAGATGGGAGGTGAAGATCAAGCTCTCGCAACTCACACCAAAAGAAGCAAGCCTAAGAAGGAGCACTCTCGCTGCAAAAGATCCTATCAAAAGAATAAGAAGGATCTAAGATGCTTCACATGCAATGAGAAGGGCCACTTTGCTTTAGATTGTCCCAAGAACAAAAGGGATAATAACAACAACTTCAGCAAGAAGAAGAAGGACAACAAAAGAAAGTTCCATGCTCATGCTGCTGAGGATGATGAACCTCCAAAGAAGAAGGCTAGGGCAAAAAGTAGTGATAATGACTCATCAAGTGAAGAAGAGTATGTTCTAATCTCTGCTCTCACAGGTACTATCTCCCATGGTTGTAATAATTAGTTGATTGATAGTGGGGCTTCCAAAAACATGACTGGGTTTAAGGAATCTTTTGTGAATCTTTCTGAACATGAATCACCCCATAAGGTGAAACTTGGGGATGATTATCAATACCCAATCAAAGGAAGTGGTGAAGCCTCCTACAACCTAGATTCTGGAAAATATTTGAAAATGAAAGAAGTCTTTTATGTACTTGGGCTCAAGAAGAACTTACTCTCCATCTCTGCATTGGATGCAAAAGGTATGAGGGTTGCATTTGTGGATGGCGAAGTACTAATGTGGCCAAAGGGAAAGACCATAGATGATGCAGTAGTGATTGGAGAGAGAGAGGGAGGATTGTATAAATTGAAGGGACAACCTGAACATGCCATGGTGCATGAATCCATGGAGCCAAGTGAAATTTTGCATAGAAGACTTGCTCATATGCACTATAGGGCACTTCCAATTGCAAGCAAGGTTGTAGAAGGTCTTCCTGAAATCAAGACCAAACATGAAGGTGTTTGCAAAGGATGTGCAAAAGGTAAGAACATTAAGAAGGCTTTCCCAAGCAGTGAAAGCAAGGCCAAAGATATCCTGGAAATCATCCTCTCAGATGTATGTGGTCCTATGTCATCCATTTCTCTTAGTGGGTATGTTTACTATGTTTCATTTATCAATGACTTCTCCAGGAAGACTTGGGTATACTTCTTGAAGAAAAAAGATGAGGTGTTTGATAAGTTCAAGGAATTCAAAACCTTGATGGAGAATCAAACTGACAAGAAGATCAAAACATTCAGATTCGACAATGGTGGATAATTCACCTCAGGTGACTTCAAGAAGCTTTGTAGTGATTCATGGATTAAGAGGGAGTTGACTACTCCTTATAATCCTCAACAAAATGGAGTTGCAAAAAGGAAGAACAGAACTATCATGGAAGCAGCAAGGGCAATGCTGCATGACCAGGATCTACCTATGCATCTATGGACAAAAGCAGCTAGAACAGCTGTATATGTGTAGAGCAGAACACCCCACAAGATATTGGACAACAAGACACCAGAAGAGGTCTTTTCTGGTAAGAAACCTGAAGTCAGCCATCTCAAAATATTTGGTTGTCCAGTATACACTCATGTCCCAAAGGAAAAGAGGACTAAACTAGATCCTTCAGGAAAGAAGGGTATCTTTGTGGGTTACAGTGAAAGCTCGAAGGCTTACATAATATATTTTCCAGGGTTCAAGAAGATTGATGTCAGCAGGGATGTAACATTTGATGAAAACTCAACATTCATCAAATCAAGGAAGGCACCTATCGAAGTTTATGAAGAACCTAAGGAAACTACATTTCAAGACACTACCATGACTGAAGCAGTTCCAGAAGTTGTTCATGAGTTTGAAGATCCACAAGAACCTGTAGATCCACCCCGTGAGGATAACTCTCACAGGAGGAAACCTGCATGGGCTAGAGAGCTAATTCAAGATGCAGAAAGATTTGGCATTCTAGAAGAAGAACACAGAGCAAAGAAGAGAACCAGATCACATACTAGCTATGTTGCTTTACTCTGTGACATTATGAACAAAGAGCCTTCCAGTTATGAAGAAGCAGCGGAAAAGAAAGAATGGAAGGATGCCATGGTTGAGGAATACCAATCAATAATGAAGAATGATGTTTGGGATGTTGACCAAAGAACTAAAGAGAAGTCTGTTGTGACTTCCAAATGGATCTACAAAATCAAGCATGCTGCAAATGGCAGTGTAGAGAAATACAAGGAAAGATTCGTAGCTCGTGGCTTCTCTCAGAAATAGGGAATAGATTATGAAGAAACTTTTGCACATGTAGCCAGGTATACTTCCATCAGAACAGTACTTGCCCTGGCTACAGCAATGAAATGGAAAATACACCAGATGGATGTCAAGACTGCTTTCTTGAATGGTGTAGTTGAAGAGGAAGTATATGTGGAGCAGCCACTCGGTTTTGAAATACATGACAGGGAGTCATATGTGTGTAGATTGAAGAAAGCCTTGTATGGCTTGAAACCAGCTCCCAGAACCTGGTATGGTAGGATGGACAGTTTCCCATCTAGTTTGGGCTTTACCAAGAGTAAAGCGGATTCCAACTTTTACTACAAGGTTGAGGAAGGGAATCCTATGATTCTACTCCTGTATGTGGATGACTTATTTGTAACAGGAGATGACAGATTGATTGCAGATACTAAGAGGAAGCTTGCTGTCGAGTTCGATATGAAATATTTGGGAATGATGCATTATTTCCTAGGTATGGAGGTGTGGCAGAGTGCAGGTGGGATCTTCCTTGGTCAAGTTAAGTACACAGTAGATATCCTGAAGAGATTCGGGATGATGGATTGCAAGGCCATGGCCACACCTATGGCATCGAATCTGAAGCTTCTATGTGATGCTTCATCTGAGCTGGTTGATGTCTCTATGTATCGTCAGATGATTAGGTCCTTGATGTACCTGACGAACACGAGACCAGATATTTGCTTTGCAGTGAATACATTGAGTCAGTTCATGACAGATCCGAGGAGTGTTCATCTAGTTGCTGTAAAGCATGTTCTGAGGTACCTAAAGGGTATAGTGGATTATGGGCTCAAGTATGAGGCAAATCAAAAGTTTAACTTGCAGGGTTATGTTGATTCAGATTGGGCTGGCAGTGCTACAGATAGGAAGAGCACATTTGGGTGTTGCTTCAGTATGGGATCATGTGTGATCTCTTGGTTTAGCAGGAAGCAGTCCTGCGTAGCACTGAGTACAACTGAGGCAGAGTATGTTGCAACCTGTTCAGCTAGTTGTGAGGCAGTATGGCTACGAAAGCTATTGTATGAGTTATTTGATCTCCCGTTGGATGCTACTGGTATCTTCTGTGATAACCAGAGTTGTGTGAAGCTGTCTGAGAACCCAGTGTTTCATGACAGGTTGAAACACATAGAGATCAAATATCACTATATTAGGGATATGGTGCAGAGAGGAGCTGTGAAGCTCCTATATGTGGGGACAGACGAGCAGATTGCAGATGTGCTGATGAAGCCACTAGCTAGGGTGAAGTTCGAGTACTTCAGAGAGAGGATTGGTGTTCTTCAGATTGATGACACTTCGAGGAAGAAGTGATGGACACATTTGCTGAAGCCATTCCAATCATGTTGGAAGGAGGATCCTTCACATGGCTGTGGATGTAAGCTCTAGATGATGAGCATCAGGATGATGTTCTGGTTTATGCTTTGTATGATCAGCTGGATCATTTATATATGTATGTATGCATCATGTTGGATGCTGGATATGATCAGTTGGATCATTTATATGTATATGTATGTACGCATCATGTTGGATGCTGGATATGATCAGTTGGATCATTTATATGTATGTACACATCATGTTGGATGCTTGGACCATGTATCTGTATATGTATCAGGTGGATACATTGAATGATTAGGTGGATCATGTATGGTGATATGTATCATGTATTTGTATTTGTATTAGGTGGATACATTGTATGATCAGGGGGATCATGTATGATGATATGTATCAGGTAGATATTGGTATGCATCAGGTATATGCATTGTATGATCAGGATGATCATGGATGACGAGCTTTAGGATGTTGCTCCAAACGACATGCATCAGGATGTTGCAATGATGACGATCAGGATGATCATGTGTACATCAGGATGATGTATGGTGGGTATCCGGTCGATACTCTATGGCCGTGGATCAGGTTGTGCAGATGAGCATATAATTTGGCCCTGGGAGATTTGCAGATAGTCTTTCGAGGTTTTTCCTATGGCATATAATTTGGCCCTGGGATATCTGGAAAATGCTCTTTCAAAGTTTTGCTCTGGGAGGACATATAATTTGGCCCTGGGAGATCTGTAGATAGTCTTTCGAGGCTTTTCCTATGGCATATAATTTGGCCCTGGGATATCTGGTAGATGCTCTTTCGAGGTTTTTTCCTATGGCATATAATCTGTCCCTGGGAGATCCGATAGGTTGGGCTATGTGCCCGTAATAAGTCTTGGGATGCTCTTGCGAGGTTTTTCCATGACCACATAAAATATGTCCCTGGGAGATCCTATAGGTAGAGCTGTGTGCTCGTAACATCCTGGGATGCTCTTGTGAGGTTTTGTGGTGACCACATATAATTTGTCCCTGGGAGATCCTATAGGTAGAGCTGTGTTCTCGTAACAGCTTGGGATGCTCTTGCGAGGTTTTGTGGTGAGGTCACATATAATATGGCCGTGGGAGATCCTATAGGTAGAGTCGTGTGCTTGTAACAGCCTGGGATGCTCTTTCGAGGTTATGTGATGCACGTAATAATTCCTGAGGATTCCACAGTATGGCTAGTGATGACGAAGACCTGCAAGTGGTGGGCCTACATCTAGTATGAAAAAGGACTGGCTCTGTAGAACTTCCTATGACGATTAGAGTCAGAGATTGGTTGAGATAGCGGCAGCAGTGACGATGATCTCGAGAAGAAGACTTGTCTAGCAGATCTGTGTCGAGAGATACCTTCCTAGATAAGAGGGAGTGTTGATGTATATGTAACTTCGGAATGTATTTCATCTATGTATTTTATATATATTTATTGTACCCTTATTAGCGATGTGTTATTCCTCTATAAGGAAGTGTCGTCATGTGGATTGACAAGTGTCGCAAGTGTGTGTACTTGCCGATGGGTTATTAGACCACAATGTGTGGGGTCGGCCCTGAAATATATATATTATAATGTGGATGTACCTAGCTAGACAAGTTGGCCCCATAAGGTCACTTGGAAAATAGGTTAGTATAAATAGAGATCAGGTGATCTCTATTTAGATCATTCGGAAAGTCACATCTCTCTCACTCAGAAAGTGGTGCACTAGTGAGGAGGAGGATCATCTGCTACTAGGAGACTATCTCGGTGTATTTTGTTGTACTTTGGTTGAGCCATTGCTCTCTCTATCTCTGAGGAAGTTGTGGGGATTTTCACCTTAGGGTTTTCCCCATGGAAACTCTGTGTCTCTTGTCTCTCATGCTTTTGATTCTTGTGATGCTTGTGATGCTTATTGTGATTGTCATGCATTGATATACTGTATATGTTATTCTCTCAATAAAGATCCTAGAGTGTTGTGAATTAATGCTCAAAATTTTAACATCAGGTAGGATGGAGAAAACAGGACAATATAACCGAATCTAAAAGCAAATGCACTCTGCTTCTCTTAAAAATATAAGTCCAACAACAAATTCAAAACTAACAAAAGGTTGGTAAGCCCAATATGGTAATTGGATTCACAATTGAGATACCCTACTGTATGTGTATTTATAGTCAATATCCTTTTACTGTGGGTCAACAGAATGTAAAGACAAATGCATTCTGCTGCTCTTAAAAATATAAATCCAGCCACAAACTTAGAAAAATACTCATAGAGAAGAAGTGTGCATGTATGCGTCAGGTGCCTTTAAATATGCCGAACTAAAATATCCATCCTCCCATAAGGAAATTCTTGCCGTAAAGATGCATATAAAAAATGTCAGAATGTTTTTTAAACTATTTCACATCACTATCAGGACTAACTTAAAACATATGAAATGTATGCTGCAAAATAAAAGGTTTCTTGAATAAGGTATAATAAAATTCTGCAATGGTCACTCTGGTTGGAATCATTTGGCTTCAACATTGAATATAAAATAGGTAAAATAAATTGTCTAGTAGATCTCCTTACTAGAGAAGGGAGAAAACTTGCAGCACCTAATATCTTGAAACTACCAGATTTCAAAATGCTTAGGCCAAATGTTAAATTTTCGTCAAGTTAGGGTTTTATGCAGAAGAATAATAAATCAATATACTTTAATGCGGGAATACATTTGATAAATATTTACAGACATTGAATGCTGTAATAA
Organism: Larix kaempferi; assembly: GCA_027924585.1. Taxonomy (NCBI): domain Eukaryota; kingdom Viridiplantae; phylum Streptophyta; class Pinopsida; order Pinales; family Pinaceae; genus Larix; species Larix kaempferi. The sequence goes on along the minus strand of BSBM01001081.1, from coordinate 286,868 downwards.
ACTCTAACATAAAATAATTTTCATACCTTACAACTTCATGCTCTTAACACTCTTAGGTTGGTCATTGTGTTAAAGTAATTTTAACACTACCAGTTAGATCACTGTGCTGAATTAATCTTCAGTAACATGTAATGTAAATAAATAAATTGATCACATAATAGTTAAAGAGATATAGCTGAAGATACTTAGCTGGGTGTGAAACCCTTCCTATAAGAATACTCAGAAGAGTTGCTTTCAGTAAAAAGACTGTGCCTCAGAGAGGTCATTCAAATCTGGGAACTAGTAGACCCTACAAGAGGGTAGTACAAACTAGAGAGAGAGATGAGAGGGCTATAGTACAACCAAACAAGGTAGGTCAATGACAGTCCGAAAAATACATTGAGAGTCACAATATAGACCCAGAATAATTTATGTCCAATAGATGTAAGCAGAAGGGGTCTAAATACTAAGTGATGAGAGACTCTAACCTTAATCAATCAACACAAAAAAATAGACAATCAAGTCTCAATGATGTAAATAAGGTCAGGGAAAATCTCAGTGATAAGGGTTTGATAGAGATTTGAAAGAAGCAGTCAAAAGAAACAAAACAACAGATTATTACACAAGTGATCAGAAATACAATCCACAGCAAATAGATTAAACACTTCAACAGGCAGTTTTGATCCCCAAGCCTCACGACCTTCTCAACAAGGCAGATCCGGTCTCATAAAACAACTCAGGTCGAGTCCACAAGCAGTAGGTCGGGATTCAGTAAAAAAAAAAAACACAGCAGGAGCAGAGCCATGGGAGAGTGGGCCCGTGATAAGTGTGATCCGTGGAAGGGAAGACTCGTGAGAGAGTAAGCCCGTGAGGAGAGTGACTCGTGAGGTGGTGTCTGTGTGGAGAAACACTCGTGGAGCAGACTCGTGGAGAGAGGCCATGTGAACAACCACTCGTGGACAAGACCCTCGTGAAGGTAGGTCACGTGTACAGGCACTCGTGGATAAGACCCGTGAAGAGAGGCTGCATGAAGCAGACAAACCCGTCAAAGGAGAAAAGGTTAAACCCATGAAAGTGAGCCTTACAAAAAAACAGATTCGTGAAAAATAAAAATAAAAAGCACGTGAAGCATGAAGGTGTGATTTGGATGAATTTTTTGTCTTCATATTAAATAGCAGCAAGATTAAATTAGAACGGTCCAAAGGTTAAATTAGTTAGAGTTCCAACTAAGTAGGACGGTACCACTTTAATAAAAAACATAAACTAATAAAAAGTAAAAATAAGGTGATATGGGTGTGTATTAAAATATAATAAAGTCACAAAAGAAAATAAAAATTAAAAGTTAAAAATAAAAGTAAGGAATAAAAATAAAGTAAATGAAAATAAGATATATATATATATAAAAACAAATAATAGAACTTCATAAAGTGGACAAACATCCATAAGATTAAAATAACAAGGGTGGTATAAATAATGGTGGGTCAATGACCCTATTTACCACAAAAAAAAAACATACCACAAGACTAATAATCAACAAGGTGCAAGCACCAAAAGTTAATCAACCAAAGTGGAGAAGGTACAATCAATCATCTCTCTTTCAAATGTACAAATGTTCCATATAACCTGAAAGTTCATCATCACTGTATAAGGAAGGGTTCACACAGATGATGTGATCATGTGGTCTTCTCAACTACTTCTTAGGTCAAATGTTAGTATCTTCTACAAGGGGTGGCCAGTCCTTTGAGAAGACCAACTAACTCATCCACCTCGAAGACCTAGAAGAAGAGGACATCACACATCATAATCTTGGTAACTAACCAATTGCCTCCATTCTCAAGGCATGGCTTCTCCACCCAAGGCCAAGCCTCAGTCCTAGACTGGGACATGTTGATCAACCATCTGGTCCATGACCAATTTCTCCATTCTCCTAGAGAATGGTCCTTAGCCTCAAGATGAGCATTCAGCCCTAGACTGAATGTTGATCAACCATCTGCAGGACCTAGGATGTCTCTGTCTCAACCTGTAGGATCTGCTTGGTCCACCTGACCAAGAAACTGTCTGGTTCTAGACCAGAATACCCTAGAGACAAATAAGGGCCCTAACCACATGTTAGGGACTTTTCCATGGCATCAATCTTCTTGGTCCTCGACCAAGAACCCCAACAGACAGTTGGGGGCCCTAGGGTACCTTCTAGGGTCTTACTCATACTTTGCCTGGTTAACTTGACCAAGAACCATAGTCAATTGACTAGGGTACCATTCTCTCTAAGGATGGGTCTCGCAGCTGCACTAAAAAATCAACACTCCCTCTCAGCAAGAGAGGCATTCTCAACAACACTAAGCTTGTCAAAGACAGAGGCTTAGTCAACACAGCTGACAATTGCACCATGTCCTTATCATGGTTAAACAACCTATCATAGAGTACAGGATTTTCTGAAAGCTTCAAGGAGCTTTGAATGTCAGCAAATACTTTGATCTTATAGATCCAATTTGAAGCTATACCCAACTTCCCTTGTTGTCTAAGAATGACTTTCCACATATCATTATCCATTTTCAATTGAATAGCATCTTGCCAAACCTAAGGTTTGGATAACCCCACATTAGTGGATGAACTTGAATCAATGACATAGCTCCTACTGGAGCAATCTTGGAACCCCTCAATAGGTTCCTTAGTGAGATAAAATGAAGGCATCTTGGCCTTCTCCCTCTGCTTCTTTGAACGACAAATCTTATGAGCTTCTAAATTTGAGCCATGGAAGGACTCCCTCTTGATCTCTGAAACTTGACAAGGGCGATTAAATAGAGATTTAACAACATATCCTGGGACTCTATAAAGGTTCCCCTCACGGATACCAATCTCAAAGTCTGAGCTTAAATTTTCACCTTTAGCCCATACTAATACCTTTCCTTCGAAGAAGGCTACCGAGAACCCCTTTTCTTCTAACATTGCCACTGAAAGAACGTTCCTCTTTAAACCAGGAACAAATAAAATTTCCTCAACATGAAGTAATGTACTTGAGTCAAGATTTAAGATAGTTGAACCAACTCCTTTTATTTCAAAGGTACTTCTATTGCCCATCTCCACTTTCTTATTGAACTTCTTGGCCTTGTAACCCACAAGGGCCTTTTTGTATCCAGTCATATGCTTAGTGGCCCCATTGTCAATCCACCATGAGTCTAATGAGTTGGGTATGGAACCTGAGAGTGCTGAAATCAAGTAGTACTCTCTTTGATCTTTTTCTTTGGTCTCAGTTTTATATTTCTTTTGTTGAGGCTCTTCTTCTTATGTAGCAGCTGAAGCATGATGCTTTCCTTTATGCCAATTCTTGTTAGAAGGATTTCTACAAACGTTTGCATAATGGCCAAGCTTGTTACATTTAAAACATCTTAGTTTCACTTGAAAGAGTGCTTACCTTGAGGTCTCCTACCTTTGTTCTGGTGTTGAGGGAGATTTATTTCTTTCTTTGTCTTGGCAGTAAGAGCAAGGTTCTTTTTCAGCTGGGAGTTCAGATCTACTCTGGATTTTTCCTTCTTCTTCTAGGAAATCATGCCACAACCTATCAAAGTTTGGTTGTGATTCTCTTCCATTTATTGCTGAAAGGAATGTCTCCCAAGATGTAGGGAGACCATCTGCTGTTGTTTGTACAAGATCATCATCATTTACTTCAACTACAATTGCCATGAGTTGATCCTTTAACTGAGCAATCTTAGAGAAGAAGGAAGCAACTGATTCGTTATCCTCCATCTTTAATGAACGAAGTTGCTACTTTAAGACCCTATTCTGAGTAGGTTCCTTCTTCTCATAGATATTAGCTAGGGCATCAAAGCAGTCCTTAGCTGTCCTTAGAGGAGCTATTATAGGCATCAAATTATCTTTGACTGAGTCAAAGATCACCCTCTTTGCTTTAGCTTGCTTCTTATTAAATGCTGCTCTTCCTTGAGCTGTTGTGGGTTCTTCCACAACATTAGTGACTAATTCATCCAAGTCACTCTCCTCTAAAATATTTAAGACCCTGACATTCCATGCATTAAAGTTTGAGGCTCCTTCAAGCCTATCATTTCGATTTACTGAGTTAGAAGCCATCTCAAACCCTTATAGTCAACTTGTCAAGTACACCTGTAAATTTGTAGTCAAGTTGAATAGGGCACAAACCCTTACCTTAGGATCTATGTATATTCTATTAGCCTACAAAACAACGTTAGCTACAATACCTAAGCTCTGATACCATGTTAAATTTTCATCAAGTTAGGGTTTTATGCAGAAGAATAATAAATCAATATACTTTAATGCAAGAATACATTTGACAAATATTTACAAACATTGAATGTTGTAGTAAACTCTAACATAACATAATTTTCATATCTTACAACTTCACACTCTTAGCACTCTCAGGTTGGTCACTGTGTTAAAGTAATTTTAACACTACCAGTTAGAACACTGTGTTGAATTAATCTTCAGTAACATGTAATGTAAGTAAATAAATTGATATAGCTGAAGATACTTAGCTGGGTTTGAAACCCTTCCTCTAAGAATACTCAGAAGAGTTGCTTTTAGTAAAAATACTATGCCTCAGAGAGGCTAGTCAAATATGGGAACTAGCAGACCCTATAAGAGGGTATTACAAACCAGAGAGAGAGATGAGAGGGCTGTAGTATAGCCAAACAAGGTAGGTCAATGACAGTCAGAAAAATACAGTGAAAGTCACAATATAGACCCAGAATAATTTATGTCCAATAGATGTAAGCAGAAGGGATCTAAATACTAAGTGATGACAGAATCTGACCTTAATCAATCAACACAAAAAAAACAGACAATCAAGTCTCAATGATGTAAATAAGCTCAGGGAAAATATCAGTGATAAGGGTTTGATAGAGATCTGAAATAAGTATTCGAAAGAAACAGAACAACAGATTATTACACAAGTGATCAGAAATTTACAATCCACAGCAAATAGATCAAACACTTCAACAGGAAATTTTGATCATCAAGCCTCACAGCCTTCTCAACAAGGTAGATCGAGTCTCTTAAAACAACTCAGGTCGAGTCCACAAGCAGCAGGTCGAGCCTTAGTAAAAAAAAAAACACAACAGGAGCAGAGTGTTGGTTAAAATTAATGTTACTTAATTCACCTTCATTTAATTATCAACCGGAGAATCGTAAACTTTGAGCTGCTACACTATATGTGTAGGCAAGGCAGTTTTAATGCTCGTGCTTACAGGAATGCTAGTCTACTTCAAACAAAGCAATGACGTGAATAAAACTACTTCTATCCTAGATGATCTATACTAAGGACTCATGGGTCTATTCTAAAACAAAGGGAAATCAATTTACTGACTACCAAACTTAGCATAACATACATCAATCCACAGGCTACAGTAACTCTTTAAAACAACCCTAACCTTTCAGAGAAATCCTCCCTACAGCAATGCTTCAAAAGAACAATTTGCTAATAAATTAAGCAAACCCTTGAACTACAGCAATCCCTTAAAACACTCAACAATCCACACTCAACTACAGTACTGATGATCTATTCTACAAATGAAAGAGCTTAATAAGTTTCAGAATAACTATGATCTATTAACCTGAAAACTACACCATTAATCCTACAAGATCTAATGCTGAACTCCACACTAATACTTCTAGAATTATTGCCAGAGTAACACCTATGGCCTCTTGTCAACACACAGCCTATTATAACAAAGCTTGGCTGGTTATCATTATCCCAATGTGCTCTGTTTTATTTTATACACACTAATGCACACAGAAAAATGCCAAGGTTACCCAAACAATATTCATTAATCAATATTAGGACTGTGTGAGAAATATTCACTGGTTCTGGTTTGCATATGCACACTGTGGAGCTGATGTTGATTCAAGGAAGCAACATTAACTAACCCTATTTAATCAATGTCAAACAACACAATTTCTTCCTATTTAATCACTTATTTAAAGAACTATTTAACAAAGCCCTATACGCTCTATAGACTACAATCTTCAAACCCTCTACAAAATATTACAAATGCTGTTCAATTTCAACAAGATATCCTACAGCTCTGTAAGCTCAAAAGTAAAAGACTGGAGCTGTTCATCAATTATTCTCACGCTGCAGTAAGAAGGATTCTTCAACAGATAGAGTCGAGTTCATTATTCAATTTGCCAATACTACGCTTCATACTGGAAATCAAAGAGAATATTTAAACCCACGCCATTCCTTAATTTATTTTACAACCAAAAAGAGGATAAACCAATCCTGTAGCTATCACTATATCACTATATGCTGGCAGCGAAGACAATATGAATTTTAGTCTACTTGTGATCCTTCATAAGGTAACACTTGAAGCAAACCCATCACACAATTTATGAATACCATCACCTTAAACTGTAATTATAGCTATTTATACACAATCCACGCTGAAAACCAGAAAGGGCGTTAAATACAAACTGTTCCTGAATTTATTCGGCAAGCTAAATCAATTGCAAATGACTAAGAATCTGCAGACATGCATATGAGTAAAACCATCAGCATTCTATAGAACAATATCAAAGAAAAAGAAACGTTATCCTGCTATCACAAAACACACAATGCGAAATACCAAAGGTTGGTGCTGAAGGGGGCCCTCCCTCAACGCCTTCCAGTTCTGAGTCAAAGCCTTAAAGGAGATAAACGCTGGTTAAATTAATGAAATGAAGTATTACAATCCTCTCCCCTGAGCATTCCATCCTAAGGATTATTTATAGATGGATAGATGAACAAGATCCATCCCAGAATGCAGAGATTTGAGCAACTACCCAGAAAACGGCCAACACCAAATCTGGCAAAACCATGTCTGTTCTGGAAAGGATTTCTCCACATTCATTTAGAAATTCTGAAAACTACCCGCGGTTAGGTGTAAATGGGGCCATTTGTGAAGTGGGTTTCGAACCGTTTTGAAATATTCCCAACCGTTTGTTCAGAAATTGAGCCCGAAATCAGGGTCCCGACCAAGGACGGAAATGCCATTTTGCCAGATTGCTTAAAATCCATACACTGCTAAAAATGGAGGGTAACAGCTCCTTGAACAAAGGAAATCCATGAAGCAGCACCGGAATAAACTTCATAGGCATCTGGAAGGCGATGTGAATCCAAGAGACATCTCCACTGTGGACAGAATCCCCCAAATCACTGGTTCAGCTAGCATAAATCGTCCTTGGAGCGCCGAGACCACTGCACGAAAGAAACAAAGACCCATTAGCTGACCAAGTATTTGAATGGAGGCTTAAAGGCCCAATTTTATACAGAAAACAAGGTAAAGTAAGAAATAAGTAATTTAAAAATCACTTTACCAAAATCTATCAACATTGATCTCCATAAAGGCATGACCATGTACAAATCAACATTAACAAATTGATTATTATGTGGTTTCATAAGACTTTGGCTAGAAAATGTTGTAGTTGACAGTCAAAAATAGGAGACCAACACAGAGCCGTGGGAGAGTGGGCCCGAGATAAGTGTGATCCATGGAAGGGCAGACTCGTGAGAGAGTAAGCCCATGAGAAGAGTGACTCGTGAGGTGGTGTCTGCGTGGAGAAACACTCGTGGAGCAGACTCGTGGAGAGAGTCCACGCGAACAACCACTCGTGGAGAAGGCCCTCGTGAAGGTAGGTCATATGAACAGGCACTCGTGGCTCAGACCCGTGAAGAGAGGCCACGTGGAGGAAACAGACCCGTCAAAGGAGAAAAGGTTAAACCCGTGAAAGTGAGCTTTACAAAAAAAACAGATTCGTGAAAAAAAAAAAGCACGTGAAGCATGAAGGTGTGATTTGGATGAAGTTTTTGTCTTCATATTAAATAGCAATAAGATTAAATTAGAATGGTCCAAAGGTTAAATTAGTTAGAGTTTCAACTAGTTAGGATGGTACCACTTTAATAAAAAAACATAAACTAATAAAACGTAAAAATAAGGTGATATGGGTATGTATTAAAAAATAATAAAGTTACAAAAGAAAGTAAAAATTAAAAGTTTAAATAAAAGCAAGGAATAAAAATAAAGTAAATGAAAATAAGATATATATATATATAAAAACAAATAATAGAATCTCATAAAGTGGACAAACATCCATAAGATTAAAATAACAAGGGTGGTATAAATAAAGGTGGGTCAATGACCCTATAGAATGGTCCTTAGCCTCAAGCTGAGCATTCAGTCCTGAACTGAATGTTGATCAACCATATATAGGACCTAGGATGTCTCTATCTCAACCTGCAAGATCTGCTTGGTCCACTTGAACAAGAAACTATCTGGTTCTAGACCATAATACCCTAGAGACAAATAGGGGCCCTAGCCACATGCTAGGGACTTTGCCATGGCATCAATCTGCTTGGTCCACGACCAAGAACCCCAGGAGACAGCTGGCGACCCTAGGGTACCTTCTAGGGTCTTACTCATACTCTGTCTGGTTAACTTGACTAGGAACCCTAGTCAACTGACTAGGGTACCATTCTCTCTGAGAATGGGTCTCGTAGCTGCACTAAAAAATCAACACCAAACAATTCTGCAAGGCCAACACCAAGAACCAGACTGGTAGATGTCTGTCATAATTGTCGGTTTTGTTTTGATTGTCTTGTTTCTAGAATCAAATATTTCCCTAAGATCCATTTAATTCTTAGTAATTTGATAAACACATGTAATGTTGTAAATAATTATGTTTAATTTGATCATTGTTAAAAGTTTTATGTTGATATAATCACTGAACCTTGATGCAAACTTAAATTGTTTGTAGATATTTTTATTATAAGTTGTATAAGTGTCAAGAGTTAAAATTAAATGATTTTGTATAGTTTATTTAACTGGGTATCACGTAATTGCAAATTTATTTCAGAAATTTTAAATTTTTTTAATTGCTTGGTGACGTATTTATGGACACTAGATAGTATGACTGGCCCATGAGACTAGTTCTTATGCTTGTACTTAGGATGTGCCCTATGAAATCTATTTCATAGTATTGTACATAAATTTGAAATATAAATAATCATCATTTAATCCAAAGGAGGTAAATATAAAATAAGCATTGATATCATCCTCACTTAGGCTGAAGTCCCATCAGACTACTTAAAGTTACGGAATATTCCTAAAGATTCTTAGCCCCACCTATAGGGAGATCTTAGCAGCTTAGCATAAGGATGCCTCACATGTAAAAGGGACTTCAAGCCAATGCCACTACCTAAATATTAATAATTATTAAATTCTCAAAAATCTAGAAACTAATATATATCAGTAGCAGAAAATTTCTATAAATTAACACACCAAATGACAACATATCATTTCCAAGTAACTGGTCAAATTATGCATCCCCTCCTTCCCCTTAGGGACATAATAGGTATTTTTAAATATTCTCATGCTCCTAATTAGACAAAGCACTTAATTCCATTATCTCATGTGGTAATCATCATAGAAAAGCATGCGACTTCCCACTCCAAATGATTAGATTTTAAGTAGCAATATGAACCCAATCTTAGATTGTAAGGACCGTATTTCCCAAGGAAAGTAATCACAATTACTATTTTATGTTTATGGAGGCATAATGCCTAGCATTTACTAGGATTGCATTTTAGGTTGGGCATCAAATCATACAATATTGGATATGAAGGTTAAGTAAGATAGATGTAAGAGAGACATGATCAATTTGAATATAGGTATAATTTCTATGGGTGAGTAGACATATAAATCCTTTTACAAGGATTATGATGAGAGAGTAAATTCAAATAGAATGTGCTCACCTGAGTATTATTTTTTGGTTGTGATCAACCAATTAACATTTTTGCAAGCCATGAGAAATTGGTATGGTCTTCCCAATTATGATGTTTGGTGATCATACCTAAGAGATTCAAATATAAAAGTTCCCATCCTATTCCTGGAAACTTTATTCCTATTAGATTACTACTTAAAAGCAGAGTATTTAAGAAGATGATTTGATGGTGATTATATTTTATAGGGAAGGTGGTTGTTTGATTGTTGTAAAGAATTGAAACTTGAATTGAGAGGTGGAATCATGTCAATGGATATGTATGTGCTCGAATGTATGTGTATTGATTGAAGGTGACATCATGAGTTCAAAGATGTGAAAATTTCATGAAAATATTTAGCCCATCAAATTTTTGCATCAAATTTTTAGGAGAAATTTTAATATTCCTGGATGTGTAACCCTTGCATAGAGTTGGCCGTTGACACCTAAGAAAGATACCTCAATCCCAACATGGACATATTTTAAGAACCTACAACTAGGGGATATATTCCTTTGAAAACAAATTAGCATACTCTATCTCTACACTACCCAATGTTCACATATTTAGGAACCCATGTTCCATGGTTGAGGAGGAGGTTATGGCATGAATATTGCATCATGGATGTAACAGTGAAGCACCAAAGGGTTAGGAATTGCAAGAAAGAGAAGTCATTGGTTATATAAAACATGTTCTTGGTATGAGAATATAATTAAGTAAAGTTCCACAGTGGAAGTGAATAAGGAAACCCATGACTAGTGCAAAAAAATGAATACCATCTCACAAAGACAAAAAAAGAGAAAAATATGATAAACATTCCCATGATGAAAACCGCTTTCAGGAATTTGGAATAGGCCTTAATTTTAAAACCCTATGAAGAGGTATGGTGTTCCTATTCTTTCATACATATCTAAGTGATTGTTAAGTTTTGTTCATTGGTTTTCCATAAGAAATTTCAAGTTATATCTTCCATGAAACACATGCTCTATCTTACCCAATGCAATTCAAATATAGCGAGCAAATGAAGTTGTCACATCATAATTTGAAATCCAATTCAAAGTACAATACCCATTCTTAGATTACAGAGCAATCATTTTCAAAGATTGAATTCATCCAAGAAGCATTTAGGTTACATGGTTTAACAAAAGCCTACAAGGTTCACCATATCAAGAATTCATTACAAGCACAATATCAAGGGCTCCATTTATAGAGTAAAATAATAATATCAATGTAATACATAGTTTTAATGCACTATGTACAAGAGCTTCCACATTTACAAAAACAAAAATCTAGTGAAGATAAAGAATGCAATTATGTCCCATAAAAGGAAATTCCTCACCAAGAAAGACTTCAAGCATAAATGTTGTCTTCATACATGGTTGAATAAGATGAGCCACGCCACTTTTTATAAATACTAGGAATCACAAAGCCTAATTTATTTCAGCGATAGAACTTCACAATACTTTGAATCTAGGGAAATCAAGAGAAATAGAGCATTTCAAAGTTTCAAATCCAAGAGATGGTCAGTCAAAATGGTCCTTCTACTCTACATCAACCAAAATTAAAGGCATCATCAAATGTGAAACACAGATTTGGTAATGATTTCACTTCATCAAAAGTATTTGCAATATTCAAAAGATCAAAGGAGTAAAAGAAATGCAATGCATCATCCATGATTCTACAACAATACTTCCACGACGAGAGACATTCACATACCACAACTTCCAATTGACAGCCATCGCATAGAAGAAGAAAAAGACTTACTCATCAGCCAAAACCCTAATCATTTAAAGATTCCATCCATAATTGAAGCATGACCAACACAATACCATTCAAGAGAGAGTGCTTTGGTTCATCATCCAAAAAGATACCAAAATATATTCGACTAAGGATTTTGGGGATTTCTCCCACAATCCAACCATGGGCATCGTTTTTCCTCCAATATTGTTTTCATCATAAATGGGGCTTAGCACTGGAGATTTGGGGATTCTTATTGTATGAATTGCGGGTTGAATCTAAGTCATTATTGCATATGTTGTTGAAGAGGTCGCCATTAAAGAATGGGATATTACAGGCTCAAGGAATGATAGTTTCACTGAAGAGTACTTATCGATCTGGGGGGAATTGTGTCCTCTAGTTGACAAATGTGACCCCTTTTCATCCTCCATGACCTCTGCGACCCCTATGTGTCCTCTAGGTGACCTATGCATCCTTTGTGACCTTTCCCTCTGCATCCTCTATGGCCTCGCGACCCCTCTGCATCCTCTCCTCTCCTCTGTGTCCTATGACTTCGCAACCCCTATGTGTCCTCTCCTCTGCTTGCTCCTTCACCAGCTCCTTGCTCTACCTTCGGCCACCAAGTGTGGGAGGGAGGTAAGACTGTGCAAAATCGACTCCACTAAATTGATCTTTCCCAAATTGACAGCTCCTTTCCCGTGACACAACGTTTTAGTGAAAAAAAATGCTTTAAAAAATGCAGTTTTTCACTCTTTAATTATTAATTAAAATATATGCTTTTATTAAGGAGTTTAATTTCCAATTAAAAGTTAACAATAAACTCATTTATCCATGCTTTTCGTTGATCATTAATTTCCAATTAAAAGTTAACAATAAACTCGTTTATCCATGCTTTTCATTGATCATGTGCTTTGAAAATCGAGGGTTGAACAAAACAACCTACTAAGAATGAAATGAAAAATTCATAAGTAACATGTGACAACATTATGCATCTGAGGTACATTTAGCGATAAACTTAAGAAACAAACAAAATGTGGGACCTAGAATCATTTCCAAGGTTAATGTCAAGCCACATGTATTGCAACATACAAAATTTTGAAAGGTTAACATGTAGCATGAATGATGTAATTGAAATTGTGAAATTTTAGTTTTCAATTAAAATATGTTTTATTAAGGAGTTTAATTTCCAATTAAAAGATAACAATAGACCCATTTACCCATGTTTTCCATTGATCATATACTCTGAAAATTGAGGGTGTAATAAAAAAATCTACTAACAGTGACACAGACAACTCAAAAGTAACATGTGTCCACATTGTGCATCTGAAGTACATTAAGTGATGAAATTAGGAAACAAGCAAAAGGTAGAACCTAGAATCATTTCCAAAGGTTAATGTTAGGCCACATGTAACGCAACTAACCAAAATTTTCAACGTTAACATGTTGCATCAATAACGTAGTTGAAATTGTGACATTTTATTCTAAAGGAATTAAGTTAAAAGGCCAGATAAATATAATATGCCCAGGAGTTTGAGGCGATTCATTAAAAAACACATTGCAATTGATATTGTACTATGATGTTCTCCCCTTTCTTTGCCAAAAGAAGTTTAATATGGTTGTTTTTCCAAGTTATGGACTATTTTTTATTCTTCAACTAATATTACATGTGAACTTGCACATACCAAGCTAAAGAAAATATTTCACAGAAGTAGAGTTGTCTGTTTATTATCCATGATGCAAAACTTCTGGTGAAAACTATTTTTTGTACACAAGTTTTACTAACATAGAGCCAGTGATGTGATACATTTTTCCATTCAAATTGACAACCATGGGGTTCAATTTACTTTCAATTGGATCTACGGTATTTATATTCTTGCATATCATTGTTTGCAACTTTAATCTCCAAAAATGACCAAAATGCACACACTAGAACCTATCTGAGTTACATCAAATTGGTAACATCATCAGTTTTCAGTCTATAAGAATTGCACACAACTTGTCTTAAGAACCTATACGCTCTTAAATTGTTGCAAATTCCATGGTGGGCACTTACACAGGATCTAAATATGCCCTGACTCCTGGCACAGGAACCTCGATATGGAACTTTACTTGGAGCCAAAGCTACGTTTTCCCTTGCAACTGGATAATCTTCATGGTCAACGGGGTCTTCTACACATTTTGGTTTCTTAATGTGTGCTCTATCAAGAGTGATAATCCATGTCATAAGGATGTCGATACAAATGCAAATAAGCCCAAAGGGAGATAAACCTAAGACATTAAGGAGGAGATACAATGCCAAATAATCCCGAAGGAGGATAAACCTAACACATTAAGAGGAGCTTCTTCTTGGGAATAGGACATATTATAATTGCTTAGAAATTTTTACTCGATAACTAGGAGGCTACATATTTATGGACAGGGGTTTGTTTGCATCCAAGCACTTTCCAATACGGAGTTGTAAGTTGTACTAACTTATAAGTGTGGTGAGATATTTAATGATGGCGTGCACCAATTTTGAGGTTTTCTTTGGGATTCCTCAAGGTTGTGCCTTTTTTTTGGCTTTAGTTGAGCGCTAGTGATAGAGTTGTATTTGACACCAATAGAGATAAAGAAATAACTTGCATTTTATCAATTCAAATTGAAAGATATAGGGTTGTGCCCCATGCTAGTCAAACTTACTCCAAGTGTAAAAAAAGGTTGTTTTAGGCCAAGAATTTGAATGTATTCAAATTGGGTGGAAGTTTCAATGCTTTTGATGATGTACAAACACATATTTTTCAATAGAATAGGACGGATGTAATTTTTTAGGTGAATTTGGAAAAAACAAATATTGTAGTGAAGTCTTAACAATTTTAACAATGCATAAATGTATATTTTAATAAATAAGACCATGTACAAGATCTAAATGAATTTGACAAGATATATATTATTCAATTAAATTTGTTATTATCATTTGATGATGAGTGGAGTGTCTTCTAAAAATGTTGGGATTCTTCTATACTCCAACACAATTTATTTATAGAAAATATCATTACAAAGATATATATCAATTAGTTGTGAAGTCTCGATGACCTTGAAGACAAACAAAGGCATATCTCAACAGATAAGTTCCGATGGGCACATCTTAAAGGAATTTGGTGTTATGAATGCCCCTCAATGATGAAGCCCTAATGACCTTGATGACACATGGATGTGTATCTCAACGGACAAGCCCAAGTGCAAGTCATGGTCGAATTTGACTAAATAGGCACACTGAGATCATAAAGTCCCAAAAACCTTAATTATGTAGAAAAGTGTATCTCAAGTTACAAGGCCATAATCAAGTCTCATTTCAATATGGAATAATAGAGATCTCTCTATTGTGAAGCACAACAACCTTAACAATGCATGATTGTGTGTCTCAATGGCTATGCCCCAAGCAAATTCACAAAATTGATGCCCCTCTCTTATGAATCTACATTTCAACAAATGAGGTCAAGTGCAAATCCTTGGTGAATTCAACAAAATGGATACCCCTAGGTCATGAATATTTGCTTGTCTTAGCAATTCATGAATGCATATCTCAATGGACAAGTCCTAGGAAACTTTCTTGCGCTAAATATCCTTCAGTTATGAATTCCTGACAAACTTAACAATGCAAAACTGTGTATTTCAATATACATTTCCAAGTGCAAGCCTAGGTCAAAAGTGCCTAGTCTAAAACAGACCAACATTTAACTAAAGATAAAATTAGCACCTAATCTGAAATGGAAAAGGTATGTGATGTTCTAAATTTGTATTGTCAACTAAAATAGGACTTTTCCTACATAAATGTTATTTTCCTACACTAAAATAACAATAGAACATGGAAAGCATAACAAAGAAACAAGGGAAAACCTAGGAAACAATCTTGGAGTTGGTTTGGAAACAGTAGGTAGAGGCTGTAGGTCCCAATAATTATCCATAGAAGGATGATATACTTGAAAACACGGGTATGTTTCACATGTTGAAATCCATATCATCCATAGTCTACCAATTCCCCCATACCAAGATAACAATTGGCTCAATTTCATAACAACTTGTTGCACAGAAGATGATATTGACAACCCTATCAGTGCTCCTCCTGCCTTGAGCTACTCTACAAGCCACTTTAAATTACCCATGTTAATAAGTATACCCTTATTCAAATTCCCTTCCACCATTTGGTCCAATTACCTGAACCTCATAGAAATGTGGTCTTTATCT
The DNA here is from genome assembly GCA_027924585.1 of Larix kaempferi. Taxonomy (NCBI): domain Eukaryota; kingdom Viridiplantae; phylum Streptophyta; class Pinopsida; order Pinales; family Pinaceae; genus Larix; species Larix kaempferi. The sequence goes on along the minus strand of BSBM01001081.1, from coordinate 271,168 downwards.
TTGTTTCTGGAACAAAAAGTGGATATATCTGTTTCAATTGGAAGGATCTACAAACCCTGAAGCTGCACTGGAGTTTCACCTTTTTCTATTTTCTGCACAAGTTATTTTGTTACAGCTTCTGGCTCTTTTTCCCCTACGAGAATCAGATTATTCTTCTTAACCTTTAGAAGTATTTCTATGAGTCAACGTTGCTCATAATCCAGTGACCAAAGCGAATAATACCACCAAATAAAGAGCACAATTTTGAGCCAAACTTTTCTCACGAAGTCATGGTTCTGGTCCTGACACCCTTGTTCAAATTTCTGTTGTTGAATATAAAGAAGCTTGTTATAACTTTTGACTGTAGTCAACATGCCCTCATAGGTCATTTTGAGAGTGAATTCCAAAGAGTCTAGTTGGTAGACAAAAACTTGTACTACAATAGATACCTCCTTCAATACAAATTTCGTTAAAGAGATGCATGCAGTAAAAATAACAATACAGATTTCGTTCTAGATAACAATATTATGAAAATTAATTAAAAAATCGATGTTCATCTATAAAATAAAAACTTAAAACTTAAACCCAGATCTATCAATCAAGAGAGAGAAATTTTCTTGAGTTTAAATTGCAAGTAGAGTACTAAAATGGAGAGACAACGTGATGAAAGAAATGATAGAGACATAAATGATGGATATATCGCCCATAAAGCTCCAACCTTGCACATAAGTACACATATCACCTATGAACCTAACTCATATGCTAAAAAACTCCTAATGGCACGCATATCTCAATTTTAGGGAAAACTTATCTTTGAATGTTCTATGAAAGGAGTTTGTATTGTTATTCCATTTTATTCCTTCAAACACTGTATAAAACATTTCACATCCTTACAAAATCCTTTTGTTATTTCTAGTTTGTATTGAGACTTGTAATCTAAGGATTCTTTGTGTGGGACTCATGTGATGGTTAGGTTCCCTATGCTTGGCCCATGATCCATAAAGGAAAATATTAAGGTGTAATACTTTGTATTTTGACCCCGGATCATGGCTTGGACTGTCCTAATAACCTAGATAATTTCCTTTTCTAATAACCTATATTTTGATCTAACACCATGGATTAGGCTCCAAGAACCATCCTTAATGTTGTAAATATCAAAATGGCTATCATGCCCCACTTGTAATCTAAGGATTCTTTACTCGGGAATCATGTTATGTTTAGGGGCCCTATGGATGGCCCATGATCCAAAAAGAAAATTGTTATGGTGTATGACTCTATATTTTGACCCTAGATCATGGCTTGGACTATGGGAACCAACTTAATTGGTTTGAAAAACCTCAACAATGATGATGATGATGACGATGACAATGATGATGATGGTAAGGATGATGGTACCAATGATGATGATAAGGAATGGTGAGGAAGTGGATGAGAATGATGAGGATCGAGCGTCCATATCTTGGACACTTAAAAGAGTCCTTATGTAGGGCCTATATAGTGTTTTAGGGTGTTGTAATCACCGATGAAGCCCTTAGGAAATTTATATTGCCTTAGACCTTATGTTTCCTTAAACTCCATGGTCCAATATCACCACACATACCTCTAAAGAGAATGATTGTCCTACAAGTGATGCATGGTTTCCATTACAAGTTTTTAAGCATCAAGGATGGTTCTCGATGTATTGGGCATGGTTCAAGGGGGGACACTGATTTCTTAGGGCCTAGAAGAGGATTTTAATGCTCATGGACCATGCACACTTATGTTTTAAGTGAGTTGGTAGAGGATTGGGCCAATTATGTTTATTTGCTCAATCATAGTACACTAAACTTTCAAAGGAGGAGGACTACCTCAATGGTCAAGGAACAAAGGTCACTACATGGTTTTGTACATCGGGGATTGTTTTTAGGGTCATGAACATTGTTCAAGGAGGAAAAAATGGCCTAAAAGAGGCTTTTATCGTTCACAGATCATGAACACAATAAAAGACCACCACACATTGCATATAGAGTGAGTAATTGTCCTACATGGATCATAATATTGTTGTTGAAATATTTCAAATGCCATGGATGGTTCTTAGGGCCTTTTGTAGGGTTTAGGAATAAAAACTGAGGTTGTAAGCCCTAAAATATTCATGTTTATGTGTGATGGATATTTCCACCCCATGGAAATATGGGAACTCCCTTGGATCACTTTCCCAAGACCTAAGACAGACAAGGGCGGTATACCAATATGTTTCCATCACCAGATCTAATCAATCACATACAACACATGAGAAAATAAGGAAGAATATTAACTCACCTTAGCTTATAAGCGCTCCTTTGATGATGGCCATGATTGATGTAGATCAGGTTGAACTGGCTCTAGCTCCACTTGATGATCAACCTACACACATATAGACAAAGAAAAACCTTCCTCAAACCTTTCTATAAGCATGTATAAAATATGCATGTAATTGACATAAAATACTAGATCTATACTAGATCTAAGCTAGATCTATCAAGTGACCATTCATTATTGCAGTGATACTTGATGTGTGGTCAATCACACTAGCATTGTTTCATGTAATACTTTATTGGTTTAACCTCGAATAAAAAATTGGAATATAGGTGCTACGTATGTCAACATGTCTGGTGCTTTCCCTGGCGCAACATTGGAGTTTTCCTGGTGCAATTCCTTTCAAAATTCTTGGCGCAATTCTTGGTGCTATACTTGTCTCTATACATGGTGCTTTATCAGATGATTTTCCTGGTGCAATTCCTGGCGTAATACCTAGCTGTAGACCTGGTGCTATGCCTGGAGCTATTATGGAAGCTATGCCTGGCACTATTCTAGAAGCTATGTTGGACGTTATTCTAGAAGCTATTATGGACGCTATTCTGGACGTTATTCTGGAAGCTATGATGGACGTTATTCTGGACGTTAATTGGGATGCTAATTAGCATCTAAAGCAACGTCTAATTTTAAAAAAATACGCAAAAAATGCCATTAAAAGCGCCATCCCGTGGAAAAGCGCCAATTTTTTCCAAAAAATGATGAAAAATACACTAAAAGTGTTAGTGGATGCAAAAAAGGGAGCTAAAAGAGACACTAAACATATGTTTTGTTGTAGTGTCTATAGTCTTCGGAAATATAGGTCTCTGTAGTTTCTTTGGTGCCCTTCCAAATTGAATCGGGCCCCTCTTTTGGAGAGACCGGTTAAAAAGTATATGTCCTCTAGATATCGTTCAAGGATGTGATCTCCTATGCAAAAAGCTTGTATATCAACATCCCACATTTGTATGATGTGATTTCGCAACTTCCTGTTGCATCCAGATGCCTCTCATTTTGAAAAAAATCAATAAACCACAGTCTCGCAATGTAGATAGAGTTTTTTCATTATTGAGGGAATATCTCTCCTCCTTCTCATGTTCTCTCTCTTTCCATTCAACCATCCTTTCTTTTTTCTTTTGGAAACTCCTGTAAATCACCAAGGAAACCTCCAGTTAAAAGATTGAAGCCCAACTCCATTGCACAAGATGGGGGCAAGTTTTTAAGAAATTCAAGCTGCTGACTTTCATGCCCCTGCCATTGTGGCGAGTGCGAAAAATAATAATTTTTGTGCCCCCACCACTGCCCATAGCATGAAATTCTTGGAGTTTTTGCATCCCTTGATATAGGGAGGGCGCGAAAATTCTTATATGCAATTATTTTTTCCCTAAGGCCCTTGCAAATCCCAAGCATGAAATCAAAAAATTAATGCATGGAATGAAAGATTAGGATGACAGGACTTACCTGCTTCAGATGGTGGTTGAAATGGTGCCCTAGAACTCCCAGTATCATTAGATGAAGGTTTGCTCACAACCAAGGTAAAAGTTATCTTTGGAGTGAAAATGACCAAGTAACAATGGGTAAATCCTCATTTTATCCTCTTTTATATATTACACTTAGTCATTTTTTCCTATTTTTACATTAATAACCTTTTTTAGGGTCTATTCTTAACATTTATTATGTTCTAATGCCTTTTTCGAGGGTTTTAACCACATTTTGAAAGGTTCATTCAAGTTGTTCACATTGGTGGGGTTGTTTATTTGACCTTCTTCGAGCTCACTTTCTCTTGTTCATGCTCTGGATCTGAACTATGAAAGAGATTCCAAGCACTTTTTACACTTGAGTCGTGCTTGTTAAACCCAAGTAAAACGGTGTTGAGCTTAGTCTTCTTTACTCATGCTCGTAAAACAATGAGGAAAGTATCAACTTAGTATTATTTTCTCATTTTTTTGGACTAAGATGATTAACTCACAAAAATGGAACCGTTGATGTTATTAGCTAAAATGGCACTTCTCCGTTCATGACTACAATTCCTTGTCAGTCACACAATAGGACATTATGGATGGAAGAGCCTATTTGATCATAGATGATTTGGCCTAAGACTTTGCAATGTTCTCTTAAACAAAACTATTTTTGTGACAAATTCTAAGAAATAACCACGAATCTACCATCGACTATCTCACGGGTCACTCACGACACTCCATATAGACAACCCGTGGGTATCATCATAGAATTTGTATTCACGAGTTGCTAGACATAATACTCACGAGTCATTCGCTGGTTGTTAAGAGTGACAATCATGGGTATCTCTAAATCACGATAAAAAATATTTAAAGATGATTAGGGATTAGTTAAGGACATTTATTCTAACAACCCTAACTTCCCCAACCAATTTCTCTTCTGATTCTATCCTCCCATCCTTTCTATAAATACAAGGGGAGGGCCTTGAGAAGGGAGAACCAATTTTATGATAGATAAATGATGGAGAAAATTCTACTAAAGGAAGAGGAGCAAGAACCCAGGGCTAGGTTTCAGTGATGCCAGTTGCAATGCAGCTTTGGTTGATTTCCTTTAATGTTATAATACAGAAACTTCCTTTCCCATATATTTTTCCATGTTAATGAATGTGTGCTTTGAATCTTTCTTGTTTGTTATATGTGAGATTCATATAAATCATTTCATTCTTATTTGGGTCATAATATTTGAGAAAGGTACGTGGTATTGCAGGTGATCTCTCTGGAGTAGTGGAGCAGGAGTCTGAAGTTTGGAAGCTTGGATCAAACGCCATTCATTCAGGTATCTAATTCCAATTTCATATCTTAGTTATTTACATTTAAAAGAATGTTTTTTTGTTGTATCTTTATGCTTTCCTATCTCTGTAACTAGTTTGTATGTACGTTGATGATCTCTTTATTTCCCAGTCATAGGTAGTTTTTACCACACAATAGCTAAAGTTTTCTTTAAGCTCTTTTTTGACTCCCCGACCAAGAAAATATTTCCAAGTGCACTTGTCTCTTTCACACTTGTAAAATTATTTGAAAGGTCGTCTATTCAGTGGTAGGTTATCCCTTTTTCAGTTTGTTTAGACTATTTATGAGAAAGGTATACCTTAGTCAGTTTATGACTAGGAGAGTTCTTCTGGATATTATTTTATACTTTTTCGGGTCTAGGGACTGAATTTTACGAAAAATTCAAACTTTGGAGTCTTCTTTAGATTATTACAAACTCTCTAAACATGAAAAATTGTCAAGTTTTCCTTCCTTGGACTCATGAAATTAAACATCGAAGGATCCTTATGGAGTCAAACCTCTCCTTCCTTGGGTTCGTAAAATGTACAAGGTTGGACTCACCCATAGGTGAGCTATATTGAGCATATTTTACCCTCCTCGAGCTCCTTAAAGAATAAAGAGGTACTTGTCATTCATGATGGGGGTAAATCGGTAATAAGTTGAGTCTGCTGTTTCTGGCAGCTTATGAGTCTTTAATTTTGAACATGGCATGCATTCATACGTTGTCTTCTTATTTTGGGTATTTAGTATACATCCAGGTCCTAATTGTGATCGCGAGTCACCTTTCATGAGAGTATCATCTAAATGAGTCTCCCACCCTGAGTCATCTCACCTTTAGGTTGCCACCTTTGTCAATCCCTACTGCCAAGCTATGCCTCATGCTATTATATGTTCAAAGGATCATTCTTAACTTGAGTCAACCTTTTGCAATGTTGTCGACCTTTACCTTTTGTGTCAATCCATACTCATCCGTTTCATTACTTCATTGCACTTTCCTATATTGGTTTTGTGTCAATTATGTGGGATTCATTGCACTGTTATACCTCAATGTCCCACTTTGAACGCCATTCCAAGTCAACATGTCATACCACCATGCAAAACCTAATAGTCCTACCTCCTAGCAAGTGTTGAGACTCATTTCCACCTTGTTGGTCCCCACCCTATCCTTCCTTGGAGGACAATCCAACTTCTCTTGGTCAAATTCCACCTTTCAAGACCCACTTTGCCCATATTTCCGCACCCTATTAGTGGTTCAAGGTGCCAAATTACAACATTTGCGCGCCCTGCCGACTTGCAAGGGCACGTAAATTACAACTTTTTCACGCTATGCTTAGTACTGAGGGTGCGAAATTCCCGTTAACCACCTTATCCCTTGAACCTTGGATCTTCGGATTCGAAGGAGATATTTTTGGGATGGAGGTTCCTCTCGAATATCATCTTCCTTGGGATGACTCGCCTCCTTGATCGACCTTCCACTCACATAGATCCATTATTCACTCCTAGTGGTTGACATCTTAAATCCTATAAGAAGCAGGCCATCCATGAGCTAAGGGATAACTTTTTAGAGGCATCAAACCTATGGTCTTAAGGTATTTGTAGAGGTAGCAAGAGGAAAATATTAGAAGTAGAAGTTGTTGCTTGGACATCAAGGGTAACTTTGTAAAGGTCTTAATAGCTTTCATTAATATAAACTTGGCATATTCTCCCATATTGTGTTTCTTTATCTAGTAAGATACATGATATGTTTTCTATATAAATTAGATCTTAACCATTGCATATAGTACTTGTAGGTGTTGTTTCTTGTCTTGTAGAAACGGGTTCACTTCTTGGATATCAAGTGTGAAGCTATAGCTTGGAAAACCGACGGATTTGAGGTGATTTTCATGATTCCTTCTCCTCTTGGTATTTAAAAATCTTATGTATTGTGTTATATCTAGGAGAGTAAACAACCACTTGTTTCACTTTTGTCTTAGATTAAGCTTGTTTGAACTTAGTTTAATCTTTGAGTAGGTTTAACTATCTGTAGGATGAATTTTCTAGAACACCTAGCATTTTACACTTCTGGGTTTCAAGAGGCTATAGACAAATGTCCAATGTCATGTCATATCTATCAATATATTGGCTGACCTCCATGCTCATTATTGAGTAGACTTATTCACAGGTTTAAGAAACAATGCTTCGGTAATACTCATGAAGATAACGAGTGTAGATGCAATCAATTTTCATAATATTATATTTTGAGTCAGAAATAAGTCCATGTGACCATAGGAACTCTAACCTTGCATTAAAATATGTGAGGAAATTGAGCAGTGGGTTTCCATCCTGTAACCCTAAAAAAAAATATAAAATCAAATCAGATCTTGGCTTCATGCTTCAACAGAAGAAAAAAAATAGGTTTCTTATGTACAATTTTATTATTTTTTGTAAACCAACATGTTTGGATTTTATGTATTGAATATTTTAAACACATCATTTTACTGGAATAATCTTACAATACAATACATTTGGTTATCAACATTTAGCGAGAATAGGATTTCCAAAAAACACTTGCCGACCATTCAATATAAATACCTTACATTTAACAATAGTAATGAACATAAGTATATAACCAGAGATTAAAAAAAAATTAAAGTCAACATCTTATGAGAAGGACAAAAGGAATCTCAACAAACTAATAAACCCAAAAACGCATTTTGAAAGAATGGTTATACAATATATTATTGATTTTTTTTATATAAATGCATAGTAGTATTCTTACTCCAATACCCTTTATATTGAAGATCTCTTTTTTATTTGCCTCAACAATAACTTCTACCCACTGAGGAATATAGTGGCCTGGTACATAACGCAATACAAGTAAGCTTGAATATGAGGGGATTGATACAACTCATCTTGAATTATAGTGGTTCACCCTATTTGTATGAAGTCTCTATAGGTAACATCCTCATATCACTATTGATATCCCGAAACCCTATACAAATTGACTTTGCATGATTTCCTCCACTTGTCATCTTTATTTATAGTCCTTCCTTTATTTTTGTCTTTTTTATTTTTAACTTGTATAATTTAGTTAGTTCAATGAGCAATGGAGAAGTTGTTATTTTCATGGAGGTGTAGTGGAGGAATTCTTGCTCCCCTAGTTGCTCAAGCTCCTCCCCGAATTACTTGTTATTATTGTGGTGCACCTTTAATTCACGAATGTTCTATAGGAGTATTAGTATCCTCTTGTCCTTTTTAATATCCCAATTTCTTATCCCCTATTTTATTTCTGACATTACTGCTATGAGCGTATGTTACCCTCTTTGTTTCCTCCTTTTGATTTTTCCTTTCTTGGAGTAGGTTTCTCATCTTTCATACATTGCATAACATGTCAAAACTTAGTTGGCCATGGGTATTGTAACTTTTGGGAAAATGGAGTGGCCTAGAAGTGTTTTTGTAATGCTTCAAACTTTAACCATGAAGGTTCTACATGCAACATCCTTCTATTACTATTTGTCACCGCACAAACCAACACCTCAATATTAAATCCCAAATATCAATCGTAGCTCATGGATAACTCTGGTCTAGGTCACCACACCAAACCCTTCTCACTTTATGTTAGCTCTTTTCTAGCTCAAGTGGGGCTTCCCTAGATTAGGATTACTAGAACTCAATCAATGAAGCACAAGGTTAATTGAACATGGAGTCCAAGTAAAATGGTTTGTTTTACTATTTTCAAAAACTATAAGGGATGAGAGGATTGCATACTAGTGCCTTTATGAATATGGAATATGGGGTCAATAAAGGATCAATGAGGTTTAAAACGATGTGTAGAAAGGATGACAGGATTGTCATCCAAATCCTAACCCCTTACTACAAGATTTGCATGGATTCAAATATCTACAAGAGGAGAAAACATGTTCAAAAAGACTCAAAAGGTAATTAGTTTGGTGTTTATCAAGTTAACCCTAAGAGTGCATACAAACCCACTTGGAAAGCATACATCACCCAAAGTCATCAATGACATTCACCAAGTAACATAGGTAACAATCCTTACAAATCACATGCCCAATACCCTTTCCAAATTGTGGATATCATCAACCATTAACCAGGTCATGAAGTGCTTGAAACCATCATCATCAAGAGAGCACTATATCAACCATCAATAAGAGAGAGAATTGTTTCACGAATGTCAAGGATTTTCTCCCCCAATGCAAACATACTTTTACAATGAGGAAGTCTCTCTTTGTATATAAAGAGATCCTAACTTCCTTTACAATAAAATAATAATAAAGTCCACTAAAAACCTTAGATCTAGGAGGGATTAACTAACTCCTCCAAATACTCCAACTAGAGAATTAAAGAAATGGTGGTTTAATGCCACATGTAAAAGAGTCAACTATGGGATCTCTATCCAAGGAGAAAAATTCCATGACAAAAGTCCAAAGATTCCACACATCTACCTCAAAATCCCTCCGAAAGAAGTGCACTAGGATTTAAGCAAACAAGATCCAAGAAAATAAGATGATGTGTCAATGAAACAAACCAAATAAGGGGCTTTCATCCATCAAGAAATTCCATCAAAAGTGGGACATCCTCTATAAAAGTGTGAATAATGGATCTATCAAATGAAGGTGTATATCAATTCAAACTCAAATACTAGTCATCCAAGTCCCTCGAAAGAATGTTCTCCATTAGAAAGGCATCCAAAAATATGCAAGTGGACCAATGACCTCCATGAAACAAGCATGTGAATTAGGATAGAATAGGGTGACAGCCTCCATAAAATCATACAACAGTCCACTCTACATGTGAATGATGATGGAATAGGATTGAATCCTCCCTAAAATCATACAAAAATCCACTATGCATATGTATGAGTCTAGAATAGGGTGGAAGCCTCCCTAAAATCATACAAAAATACACTCTTAAAGTTGACGCCCCCCTCCAAATTAAGCATAAGGACTCTCCAATCCATAAGATACATGTTCCAAAGGTGGTAGAAACCTAGAATATGGCCTTAAAATGTGTATCAACCTCCTCTTATGCTTACTGTCCATGAAGTTTGTGTTTTTTCCCAATAACCAACATCCCAATAGGGTGTTGACAATAGCATCTGAATGTGGAACGACCTATCTAAAAGTAGTCTCAAACCATGGTAAATATCCCCTCCTCGGTTGGGGCCCCTCCAAATATGGTAAGGAACGCCTATAAAGGTCAAATGTGGGATTAAAATGGTGTATCATCTCACTTTTTGCAATATAGTCCTGGCTTTTTTAAATAGCAACCCACCAAACAAGGCTACTCCAGAAAGGTGGTCCATAACTATACCCATAGCATGTCCTAGTTATCAATGGTGAACGACCTCCAAAATTAAGGTTGTAAACAAGTGAATAAAGATCCCAAAGAGTGGATCTACATGCTAGAACTCATACGCCTTCTTTGAACGTATTGTCCCTAACTATGTGCAATCTCTTCGTGTCTCTTTGTATGTAGATACTTACTCAGTTGGATCTTGGATAAAGCTTATTTGCTAATTGAAAACACTTATTTTTTAGGTCTAAAGATGAAGATAAGAATGAATGGCCACCTTTATGTAATGTAAGTGAAAGGAACGATAGCTATTGTTGCAACAATATATTTGTCTGCCAGAAAAACAAAGTGATTCATTCCATATATGAAGGCAATTTTGACCAAATTTATAGAATTGCAAAATCAGACCATCAAAGAAATTACAAAATAGAAAGATAGGTATTAAGATATGGAATAGTGTGAACTGTATACAATATATTTATTATTTCCTTTTTTATGGATTTTCCCAGAGTGTATTTATTTCCATTTAGGTAGAAATTGATTTCTTCATTAGCAAAATCAATTCCTCTTTCTCCCATGAACAAGAGGGATTTGACTATCCATCTCAACTACTAAAGGGAGTTCATTTATTTCCCTTCCTCGCTTTAAGATAAATTGTGCTAATTCTCTTATATGTAATAGAGTTGAAGAAATTGAAGACATTGAATAGTAGTGTGTTGCATGGAAACATCCAACCTCTGTTGATCAAATATAGATCTAGGAACACTAAAATGAACCTCAAAAGGTGTGCCATATTGCGAATATATTTTGATTTACCCTAAAAAGAAAGGACACAACAGAAGGATATGAATAGCTTGAGTAAGGTGCCCTCATTGCTTGTGCACTTCTCCAAAAATATGGCCCATTCATAATTGAGCCTCAAGATAAGGCACCCTTCTTCATGCAAACAACTATAAAGATAACAATAAAAAGGGCCAAAAAAATTACCCTATCCCCACTACAATAGACTCCAAAGTAGGTTCTTTGATTCTAGAACATATTCCTTCTAATCTCAGCACTCAAACTCGTAGAAATGATTCCCCTCAAAGCGCACTTTAATAAGACTCAAAATGCACATTATAGGTGCTCTATCTTATCCTAAAAGTGTCAAATGACATCACCAAAGGGAGTCCATATGTAGGCACATAAGTAAACTCAAAAGAAACTGAAAAAAATAAAAAAATAAATCCATGGTCAGATCCTGCTATTGAGCACTTTTCTCCTCCAAACTAGTAGAGTGATCATCATTCAAGTGTTGATTCATTTTTTTTTTTGTGTGTGTGTGAGAGAGAGAGAGAGAGAGAGAACAAGTACATCTTGATTGTTTCCAAGTTTTATTATAGGATACCATCTCTCCTTAACTAGGTTTCATAGGTTTAACACAAAGGCTAAAATTTCAGGCTCTATGGGTCTGAACTAGGAGCATAGCAATATAAGTAATCGAATTGAACTCCGAGCTTTCCAAATTTTTTAGTTTTATTGTATAAGGTTATTATGAAAAGTGCACAGTTAAATGGGTTGATTAAAAATTTGGTCCAATCTAAAGTTTCCATCGTTTTAAAATACAATGTCATAGAAATTAGGAAAACATGAATGAATTCTCACAATATAAATAAATTGGTTCACAAATAAGACTCGTTATATCCCTAGTAATTTTTGCAGAAGAATCATGTTAGAGAATTTTTCCACATATACATCCCATAAGATAATTTTAGGTATTGAAAAAGAGGGTTATGACACAGTTGTCACCAAATCCTTAGAGGATGTATACATTTATTGATTTTAAATAAATATTTCTACATCTTTAACTCGAAAAACGATTTCAAAGATATTTGTTGGGATAACTACATCGGGTAATATTAGGTGACGAGACTAGACACAACCATCGTAGCATAATTCGGTCGTATTGGTACTTCCTGTACGGAAATTCGGAACAAATTCGAATTCGCCGAATATTCAATGTAGATGTAATACGGATACGGATTATTAGTGGACAATTAAATTTTGAAAACCAATTTAAAACAAAACAATTTTTTTTTAATTATTTAAACACTATAAGTAGAAATACCATTCAATTTCATACTTTCTTATTAAAATAACTATTAATAAGTAGTTTTCAACTCTGACACTTCCATATCGGAAGTTGTTGAGATTTTATATATATATATTTTAAATATAGATTAAATTTTATTATATAAATGTCTATGTATATTTATGGTATATTTGTAAATATTTGATTAAAAATGCTATATATAAGCAAGCTACTTTCGTATTTTACCCGTACTAAATATTTTCATTACGTATTTTTTCCATATCGAATCGTATTCGTATCCGTATTCGTACTCGAATTATGCTACTATGGACACAACCACCAATTTCTCAAATAAAAAATGATAATTGTCTGATAAAATGAAATCATTCACTGAAAAATCAGAGTTAATTCAGTTTAATAGAAATTCATCTATATAGACATATTTTTCCAGAGGAAAAATGCATACCCTTGAATTAACCCCACAAGTTGTGGTTGCAATTCCTCATCCCTCAATTTTTGGATTTTCTTTGATACCGAATCAACTACTTCGATAACAACCCGTATTCTCGTGTGTAGATAATTGATCATGGCCCTTGTTTTATCAACCACTTGGGGATCTTCTCCTTTTGCATCTTGTAGTCTGAGTTGGATACAAACAAATAATTCAAAGTAACTTAACCTTTAAAACATAAAAACTGATGTAGTGCTGCAAGCACAAAATGCAATAAAAAATAGGTTTTCTAAAAACGTGCACTTGTGTGTTAAGAGAAAATCCAAATACATCACCACAAAGCCTTGGTACTTATTAATTATGGAACCACAAGTAGTTTTCGCTATTGGAATTCCATTTAAAGAGCTAGGAAGTGAACATTGATTTATGTTGGATTATTATAATAGAAAACCATTAAATTTCAATTTATCTTTGTATTTGGTTATTTTTCACTATACTTTATGGTTCTTTCATTATAAATATATGTGGACATGGTTGTGTTCTAAGTTTAATGGTTAAAAACACTACAATATACATTTACAATTCATAGAATGGTGGTATTTAACTTGAAAAGGAGATGTGCATGGCATGCTCATTCACAAAAATATCCTTAAAAAAATTTAAAAATTCAATTTACCATAACGTCAAAAACCTTAAGATGAAAAACACTAATACTAAGACAAAATTTAGGGTTAGATATAGTTAATGATATAATCAAATAAAGAAATAATTAATAATTCTTTAACGGTAATATGAATTAATTTATTAATTATTAATAACTGATATTGTTATTTAATTAATAATAATATTAATTAATGAGATAATTAATAATATATTAAAATAATTTTTGTTATTTATGTAATTATTTACTATATTATAATTAAGAAAACATTATTAATTTATTAAATATTGAAGATAGGTAGAATATATTTACTAACATTATGATATATTTGACACATTAATAATGTTTTTTTATTATATTATTTTAATAATAAAATAATTTTATTTAATTATTTATAATATAATAATATATGGTAAAAATTATTATTTAATTATAATATTGTATTATACTTTACTAAATAAAATCAATACAATGATTTTATTATTTAATTATAATAAATAATGTAGTCAAAATTCAAACCATAGTTGACTTCAATCCAAGGTTAACTTCAAGCCAAGCTAGACTACAATCTAAGTAGACTTCAATCCAAGCTTGAGTTCAATCCTAGGTTGACTTCAATCCATAGGCGACATCAATCCATGGGCAACTTCAATACAAGGTTGACATGAATACAAGGTTGACTTCAATCCATGGGTTGATATAAACCATGGATTGAAGTTAAGCATGGATTGAAGTCAACCTTGATTAAAACTAAATTATGGTTTGAATTCAACTATGGTTTGAAGTCAACCTTAGATTGATGTTAACTTAGATTGAAGTCATCATTCGATTCAAGTCAACCTTCGATTCAAGTCAACTATGGATTGAAGTCAATAATGAATTGTAGTCAACCATGGATCGAAGTTAACCATAGATTTAATTCCACCGTTGATTGAATTATACCTCGGATTGAATTCATACTTGGATTGAAGTCAACATTGGATTAAAGTGAACCTTGCTTAAAAGTCAAATATGGACTGAAGTAAACCTTGACTAAAGTTCAACTATGGATTGATGTCAACCTTGCTTAATAGTTAACTATCGCTTGAAGTCAACCATTATTTAAAGTCAATCAACCACTTTATAAAATGTGGCAGTGCGTTGAATTCAAGCATGGTTCAAAGTCAACCTTAAATTGAAGTCAACCATGGATTGAATCATTAATGTTAATATTATTAATGGATTGAAGTCAACCTTTGATTAAAGTCGTTTATTGCATGGAGTCAACCCTCAGTTGAATTCAATGATGGATCGAAGTCAACCTTGGGTTGAAGTCAGCCATGGATTAAAGTCAACCTTGAATTGAAGTTAGCATTAGATTAAATTCATCCATGGATTGAAGTCATCCTTGCTTAAAATTCAACTATGGATTGAAGTCAACCTTTCTTAAAAGTGAACTACGGATTTAAATAACCCATGGTTCAAAGTCAATCAAAGACTTTTAACATATGTGGTTGTGGATTGAAGTGTTACACCTAAAATATTACCATCCTGAGATTCAATGTATACATCCCTGAAGTTTCATTGGATAAGTCATTTACCTGGAAAGGATGCCATTTCATTTATGCTCGGTTTTGAGAGGTCGTCGCAGGCTGCACTCATACAACCTGCGACGTCGCATCTTGCTCTATTGCAGGGTGCGACGAAGTCAGTTAATGGACAAAAATAGGTCCTTCGAGCTCATTCTCGAAACATGTTGACTTGGATCCTTATCCCTGACCTCTTGGGAGAGCTGGCACTCGATTCCTAACCTCTTGGGAGGATCCCCTATCTCTCTCCTACCATATCTCAAACTACCCTATCCATACCCTATCCACTTAGTCCTATATAAGTGAAGCTCTACCCCTCTCCAAAGGGAAGAAGTCTATAGTGTCTACATGCTGGTGAAATCATATTGGAGAGATCTCTAACTCATCCATTGAGAAACTCATACTTCCTCGGAAAGATATGGCAATTGGCTTAGTTGGAGAAGGGCTACTACGTTAAGCCTTCGTTGTAGTCTATTCTTTTCTATGTACTTTCCCTATATTTACATTAATATAAACACTTTCGACCAATATTGTTTATGTGTAATGATATTGTGTAGTTTATCTACTTAACTATTTACTTAGATCTCTTATTGTATAGATGCTTTTTACTCATTTGCATTGTTCTATGTGTCTTGATAGGTTTTGCAGCTGAGATCGGATGACCGCGAGACGTGGAGCAACATCCAGGAGAAAGGATTGTGATGTTAAGGTAAGGCATCTAGTACTTGATCCTTAAGTAGATCTAGCAAAGTTGTTTGTAGTCTGTACTATTTGATCTAGACTCACATTGAGCTAGGGATATCTGGCTCGCGTCCGCTTGAGTGGATTGTCTGTCAAACAAATCTAGCAACCATACTGGGGAAAAGAACATTGCTTTGTAGTTCTCAATTTGAATGTCATTTTTCAGTTGATTTCTTGCCAAGCCATTCTATTTTTTCATCTCATTCTTGAGTTGATTTCACCATCAGATATTCACTTTGAAGAGTGTGATTAGCTTTCTTTGAGTTTGTACTTCTCATTTGCAGACCTTTTTCATGCTCATTACCTGGAGAATTGGTTCATTTTTTAACTTAGATCTCGCTTGTCGCACCTGGTCAGTGTACCCAGAGCGACACTGTGTTGTTTTCGATCTTTGTTCTTTGCTTGTTTGTCTTCCGTTGCACCCCTTCCATTGGTATACTGTGACGTCGTCGTACTTCCCGCATTAGTGAACTGTGACCTCTCACTGTGTATAAGCACAGAGATGCTGATCTGCCATTTTTTCCATACAGGCACCCTTTGTCCATTTCTGTTTTGAATTTGGTTTGTGTGCAGACTCCCTCTGTACTATGTGATCCAGTCAGAGATCCCATTTTGCTTCATGTGCTGAGTTGTTTGGTTTTGTTTTGGTTTCCATCTTGGACAAGTCTGAGATTTGGTAGTGGTGGACACTCTTGTCTCCCCCACCTCATTTGCATACATTTTGTGAGTTTTGCTTGCTTTTAGTGCTGCTTGTTAGTGATTGATTTTGAGCGTTTGTGTGTATTTTCAATCCATTGAGTGCTCATCTTTTCTTGAGATTTTTTGAGTTATTAGAGTACTGCGAGTAATCTTTTCAGTTCAGCATTTGTGTTTAAAAGCATTGTTGCTGTCAAATTGCTATTTCGATACATCCATTGAAAGATTAAAAGTTCTTTATTTCAATCATTTTTAAAGATCTTTTGAAGAATTGCACATGCATTGGAATGTCTCATTTGTAGATCTTTTGGAAAAAGTGAAAGCAATTGCATTATTTGTATTTTTCATGAACTATGAGTTGTTCATTTTCTTGAAAAATTCAAATAGACATCAAGTTTTTCCAAAAGTAGTTCCATGCTTGGAAAAGTTAATTGTATCTTTTGATTTTTAAGCTTTTAGGCCATCATAGTGAAAGTAAAAAGTTCACATACTCTGCTTAGAAATTATCTCTTTTCATCACTTAGCATCATTTTCGTTTTGAAAAGACAAAAGAAAAAGAAAAAAATTGCTTTGATTTGGTTTAGTAGTGTTGTGTCTTTTCAGTTTCACTCGAAAAAGAAAAGAATACTTCATAGTCATTTTTGGTAGATTTGGGATCATCTTGCATTGCATTGCTTTGGTAAAATTGTTGGAAAGAAAAATAAAATTTCTCTTTCCCATACATAGAGTTTATTGAAAGAAAAGCATATTTTTGCATGTAGTTAGGACCTGCATTATGTTTACGATTATGTACTCACCTCATGCATTCACCTAACTGTCCAGATAAAATTAACGGTAGAACTAGGGTAAAAATTTTAGTAACTTGTGTGTAAGTTAGAGACATGTTCCGATGCCGTTAAGTGTGGAAATTATCATTATTTTCCAGCACTGTATCCCATGGCTATTGTAGTCTTCCATGTACTTATCGGTATATCGAGCTCCTTCACGTACCCACCAAGTCACCTTTAGTACTTGGCGTATATCAAAGGGTGTATCATGTACTTAGTAGTATATCAGAAGGTCTCTTGCTGAAGGGTTGTGCATTAGACAACAACACTACGGATTTGAGCTCCCATGTACCTTGTGTATATCGGGAGACACCCTTAGGATTCCTGAAACCAACTGAGTTAACCTTTTGGCCATCTTGGCGGAGCAATACACTGAGAACAGCACTCGGGGAGTTACTACGCATGTACAGTCCAGGTAATCGGGTATTCAGGAAAGGGTACAGTCCCTATCCTCCTTGTCACATTTTACTGTTGGACCCTGTGGTATATCGTGAGTAACGAATCCTTTACAATCCTATGAGGTTCCAAACCATTGAATACACTATTATAACATAAGTTTGCTTGTGGCCTTAGTTTGTGTAGGGTTTGTCTGGTCTGCTTTTATTTTCGCTTGCCTTAGGAGAAATTTTTTGTTTTAGTCACTCTGGATGACTTTCCTTGGAGAAGGTCTTGTAGGATTCAGAATTTGCCACCCGAATATCCCCTTAACCAGGAGATAATTTCGAGGGTAAGAATGGATCCACAAGCCAGGGCCGGGTCACATGAAGTGGAAAACCCCACTTTGAATGTTGGAGGACTTTTGTTTCCTCATACTCCTCTAGATTCACCCGTCTCTCATCCCCTGCAGGGTGAAGAAGCACACATCCCCACTTCACAAGACTCACCTCCTGTTGCACCAGGAGAGCCTGGGTCGTTGGAATGGATAAATCAACCCCAGACGACCCCACAGTAGTTGTTGGTCCATGTGAAAATCCTCACAACAGATCTAAGAGATGATGTATACCTCACAAGAGAATAATTATGATTAAGCAGGAAAATAGAAGAAGAGTGGTCAATGCAGTATAATGAGCAACAGAATAATACAATAGAACTCGGATAGAAGCAAAATAACTTCACACACACTAATTAACTAATCACAATATGGACAAATAAGTAGTACAATGCATGAGGATTCGAATGCCAAGGTGGAAATTCGAATTAGCCTTCATGGAGTGATCAAAAGATCACTGGAGTGTCATCGGAGCACAACTAGTAGTCTATCTCATCATCGGTGGAGTCATCAATGCACAGGTAACTATCAACCGTCAGTCAAACTGAGGCTAACTGAGTGTGGTAGGTGTAACTGATTATCACTGGCACATGGAGACATTAACTGAATGAAGGAGGATTAGTGGAGGGTGCATGAGGAGATAACTGGAGTCAGAATGGGAAGTCAAGTCTCAATGGAGGTCCATCGGAGTGATACAGTCAGTTGAGAGTCAGTCTAGCCTTAAATCAAGGAAATAACTGAAGATGACTGAAGATAACTGAATGGTAGGTAAGGAAGGGTGCCTTTCTCAACTGGTAGATGAAAGGAGGGCGCACTAAATTCTAGGAGGGCTAAAACTAAGTGGAAAGAAGCTCCGGGGCTAGCTAACTGAGGGATAGGTGCTGGGACTGATGACTGGGATGCATGCAAACCCTAAATAATGCATGCAAACCCTACAAGTGCATGCATGACTTAAAATGCGAAGGATGAAAATGCTAGTAGGACTAGGATGCAGTATAGGAATATTCTAACACCGTCCCTTAATCCATCCTGGACCCTGGTAACTAAGACCAAAGGTCACCCAATACAATGAATAATAATAGTCAAGAAACCAAGGAAATGGGGAAAACCTCATGGGAAAAATACTCCCCCTCAAAATAGACTGTAAGGCACACACAAAAATAAATGCTCCAAACTTAAGCAGGTGTGATGCTTGGTGATATGTCTGGAGGTATCTTCTTCTTGGGAAGATGTGGATCATGCTCAAAAAGCATGTGCTTGTACTTTCTCTTCAGATCGAATGTGATGAGAACAAATCCAAAAGTATGAGGATGATCCTTGAACCTGTGATTCGAATCAGCTGAGGTAGGATCAAATCTATGAATGTGTAGATAGTCTTTTGTCTTCTCCTTCGAACCATCATGGGTGAGATTTTACCAACAGGAACCATCAAATAATAGCTTGAAATCCAAATCAGATTTAAGACTTGAAGAATAGTTTCTTGAGATCTCCTTTGAACCAGCAGGGGTGAGATCAAAACTATCATATGCATGAGAAATTATCCCAAGTAGTGATTTCTTAGAATCCAAATTAGATCCAAGACTTGAATCATGGTTTCTTGAGATCTTCTTTGAACCATTAGAGGTGAGATCAAAACCAGTAAGTGCATGATAAATTATCCCAAGCGAATGGATATGGCCATATTCTTCAATAACCTTCTGAAAGGATGGAATAATGATCATATAGTAGTAAATAAGAGGTGATTGCTTGAGGAGAGAAAATGCATTACCTCCAATGGTTGATTTGACCTCCAAAACATTCAATAGATCGTGATGCAGACCAACAAACTCTGGTGCAATAGAGGATTTAGGAACTTCTACAATATCTAGAGTGTGGGCTGGCACAGAATTCGAAATAGAAGAAATTTGGAGCATCAGTGTAGAATTGGCAAGTTCTTCTTCTTTGTGGACAACTTCAATATGAGATATGTTTGATACTGATTCATGATCTGAGAGACCATCAAGGGGAGCAAATGCATCAGTTTGCTTTCTCTTAAAAGGGTCTGGACCAATCCCTTCATTCTGCTTGCCAAAACTTTCATCCAGGTGGGACCATAACTCTTTGGGAGTTTCAACATCATCAAGGTATTGGTATATCATGTATTCAAGCAAAGAAAACATCATTGTTCCATAGACTCTGTCACCTTTATTTAACCAATCAGCCTCTTCTTTAGAGGATTCGAACTCTCTTTCAAAACAGTGATCAAAGAGATAATTTTTCTTCAAATATTCTATCATTTTCGGTTTCCATTCATCATAGTTGAATGGAGAAAGAAGATCATAGTTGAATGTAGAAAGAGGAGGGATTTCTTCTGAATACATGGAAGTTGTAGAAGACCTACAAAAAAGGTAATAGAAATATCTACAACTACTACTGGTGCAAAAATGTAGAAACGGTTGCAACTGTTGCACTCAAAATATTGATAATAACTTGCAAAAAACGCTCAGGAATGGAGATAAACAATACTCTCAACATGCTCTAATACCATGTGAAAATCTTCATAGCAGATCTAAGACATGATGTATACCTCACAAGAGAATAATTATGATTAAGAAGGAAAATAGAAGAAGAGTGGTCAATGCAGTATAATGAGCAACATAATAATACAGTAGAACTCAGATAGAAGCAAAATAACTTCACACACATTAATTAATTAATTACAATATGGACAAATAAGTAGTACAATGCATGAGGATTCGAATGCCAAGGTGGAAATTTGAATTAGCCTTCATGGAGCGATCAAAAGATCACTGGAGTGTCATCGGAGCACAACTAGTAGTCTATCTCATCATCGGTGGAGTCATCAATGCACAAGTAACTATCAACCGTCAGTCAAACTGAGTCTAACTAAGTGTGGTAGGTGTAATTGATTGTAACTAGCACATGGAGACATTAACTGAATGAAGGACGCTCAGTGGAGGGCACATGAGGAGCTAACAAGAGTCAGAATGGGAAGTCAAGTCTCACTGAAGGTCCATCAGAGTGATATAGTCAGTTAAGAGTCAGTCTAGCCTTAAATCAAGGAAAGAATTGAAGATAACTGAATGGTAGGTAAGGAAGGGCGCGTTTCTCAACTGGTAGATGAAAGGAGGCCGCACTAAGCTCTAGGAAGGCTAAAAATGAGTGGAAAGAAGCTCCAGGGGCTGGCTAACTGAGGGCTAGGTGCTGGGACTGATGACTAGGATGCATGCAAACCCTAAAAGTGCATACATGACTGAAAATGCAAAGGATGAAAATGCTAGTAGGACTAGGATGGAGTATAGGAATATCCTAACATTCCATCGGCAGCTTATTGGACATCTTCCACACGCCACCCAATGGCCCATTTTTCCATTACATCCCCACCCAGTTGGTTATCCCCGACGATCACTTAGCACCTTACCATGAGCAATTGGATCGTTTACGTGCTATGGGTGAGGAGTTTCGAAGTCGAAACTTTCAACTAAGGATCGACGCCCGACCACTCCCAGGTCACTCTTTATCTTTTGAGTCACCAGAATCATCCATGCAACACGTGACCACTACTGAAACTGGTCAACCATCCTTTCTTGCACATGCATCTCCTAGACAGGAGACCAGTTCAGTACCTCTCATAACCCAACCTATTGAAGGACAACAGTCCAACACACCCGTAACTACCGTAGTTATGTCACCTGCTCCTCCCCCACCCCAAACTTCAAGGGGAGGATACTCTTTACCCCCTACCTTCTTTACCGGTAGTAACAATCCTACGGTGGGGGGAAACCCCCGTCTCTTAACCATAATCCTGCAGCAGGAGTTCCCATTGGACCTTCCGTTGGAAATTCCCTACCTCCTGGACCTTCCACTTCAGGACTATCCCATGTTGGGGGATCGTCTATCATAATTCAACCTCCATTGAGTCAAGCATATCCAGGTCATCTTAACCCTGTGCTGGGTCAACTTAATCCCGGAAACGCACTCTACAGGGTACCCTACCCCAATAATCCTGTCACTCTATGGGGACATCAAATTTTTTTACAACATGGACCCCCACTTAGAGTCCCTCAAGTCCCTCCACCCCCGTTTTGTCCACCCCCACCTCCCATTAGAGGCGGTGACCCACAACATAACTCTAGAGAAGGTGGACCCCTACCTTCTGATGGAGGACCACCTCATTTTAGTCATCATGGCCCACCCCCCCTGGCGCAGGTGGTGGAGGACCACCCCATCCCCCTGGCGGTGGTGGTGGGGGAGGACCATCTCATCCTGACAGCGACGGAAGAGCACCACCCCCTCCTAATGGCGGTGGTGGAGGACCTTTTAATCCTAGTGGCTATGGTGGTGGTGGAGGACCTTTTAATCCTGGTGGCTATGGTGGTGGACCACTACCGTACAGTGGTGGAGGTAGCAGAGGAGGCTCTTACCCTTCCGATGGCGGCGGTGGCCCACCACCACCTCCCGGTAGAGGTGGTGGAGGCCCTTCCTATTCCAGTGGTGGTAGTGGACCACCACCTCCTCCTGGCGGAGGAAATCACGGCCCATCCTACCCTGGCGGTGGTGGTGGACCCCCACCATTCAGAGGTGTCCCACCTCCTCCCAACGGTGGAGGCGGTCCCCCACCTTATGGCAATGGGCCACCTTATTATGGTTATGGACTAGCTTACCTTGGTGCTGGACCTACATTTGGTCCTGGAGGTCCATACCCCTATGGCTAGTTTCCTCCTGGAACACGTTATGGTCAGTCGACACCAGGTCCCACAGGTCCTTACACACCTTATTCGTACTATCAGTACTCGTAGCCTAATCCGCAGTTGCCCTTTTTGGAAACTTTGGATCTACCTGACCTGTCTTGCTTAACTAATGACCCCATCTACCATGGAACTAATTGGCCACCCATTCTGGTGAAACTTCCCTCATATATCCCAAAATTTGATGGTAAGCCGAGTGACGATCCTAAAAACCACGTGATGGCATACCACTTATGGTGTTCATCCAACTCCTTGATGAACGATTCGATCTGTCTTCAGTTTTTCCAACGGACTCTCACTAGTTCGGCTGCCAAGTGGTATATTGAATTACCACCTCATTCTTTTCCAAATTTTGGTTCTCCTGCTACGAACTTTTTGACTCATTTCCAGCTTCCTATACTGTATGAAATTGGTACAAAGCTTTTAACCTCGCTCTATCAAAATACCGCTAGTCATATATCAGATCATATACATGAGTGGCAGAGGAGACGACGTCTCATTAAGGCTCCTATTCCAGATCAACTCCTAGTAGATTGGTTTACGAAGTCTCTCATTCCTACCATAGCACGGGATGTTGCCATGGGTGGCGTTGTCACTGAGGAACAAGCCATCTCTCATGCGCATTTGCTAGACTTAGTCTATGCTCAATATGGCACATTGTTTGATATTCTTCTCGATGCGCCCCGCAACACTTACGAACCCGTAAAACCACCCAAGGGACCCCAAGCCAATGGCATCATTGGATCCATTCACACCCAGCCTTCCTCTCAAACTGTTGGTTCGTCGAACCCACAAGGTTCTTCCCCATCACCAACATAGGCTGGTCATGGCACCACCAAATCATCCACTCCTGCTGTCATTGAAGAAGTGAACTCTGTTTTGTCAGTTTCACCTCAAAATTTTGGTGGTAAGAAGAAGAACAAGGGGAAACCTAAGAAATCCCCCACCCAATAGGAGCAAAAGAGCACCCCTGATGATACCAAATAGAAAAGGAAGTTGAATTATCATTTCCTACTGTGTGGTGATGATCACTTTTCTAAAGAGTGCCCCTATAGAGACGAAGTTCAAAATTTTCTTAAGGGCAAACCCACACTCGCAGTTCTCAACAATCCCTTACCTGCTCAAAATCAATAGTCAATCACTCACACTTATTCTTCCCAAAGAGAAGCATCCACCACCGCACATGTTCTCATGGTACATAATGAGACTATCGACTTGAATACCCATTCTCATTCGTATGACTCTGTTACAGCCAAAGAACCTGTTGGAAGTAATACTTAAAAAGCTTCCACTTTGATGCCCGACGTCACCATACCGGATGCTCCTCTCGCCATAGAGAAGCCCCCTGTCGAGTCAGTCTTGCATCCACCCAAGAGAACGATTAGAAAATCGATTTTCAATCCTAATGCTCTGGCTGCTCAAAACTACAACATTGTAGAGGACCTAGCACAAGCTCCTTGTGCTATGTCAATGCTCGAGGTCTTGCAAAACTACCCGAATCAGCGCAATACTCTCCTCGCTGCCATCGGTGTAGTTGAACCTGATTCATCGAACACTATCATGTTCTGGCTAGAATACTTCAAATAGAGGCTCTCCCATCAATTAGCATTTCAAGTTTCTACAAACATTGTTGGAAAGATAATCCATCATACCATTTTGGACGAAGGAGCCTCTATGTCAGTCATGTCGATCGCCTGTTGGAGAGCCATTGGTTCTCCCGAGTTGAACCATTCTCCTACCACTTTGAGATCCTTCGACAGAAGTGGATTTCAACCTCATGGGCTGTTACAAGCTTTACCCGTCGAGCTTGGCGAAAAGACCTAACCCTTAACGTGGAAGTAGTCACTGCCCCGTTAGATTATAACATTCTGCTTGGTTGAAATTGGTTCTACGCCATGACTACGGTCGCATCATCTGTCTTATGTATAGTACAATTCCCCCATCAAAGCTGAATCGTCATAGTCGACCAACTAGATTTCTGCACACCTGACACCACTACTCACCTGGGCGATAACGTTCCTTTGATTGGACAATCTTCGCAAAAGTATGAGAGTGTGGGAGTTATCCTCCTTAAGGATTCATCCCTTATGGGCACCTTTCCTACTTCGGATCCCCGAAACCATGTTGCCACGATGAACATGATCTCCTCGTAGATTTCATCTACTCCTAACTCCACTGATTCATGGTTTGTACCTGATGAAGCCACCACACACCTGATTGGAGATACTATGCCTCTATCACCCGCTGAACTCATGTATGAGGCTATCCAATCAGCGCCGGAGGACCACTTAGTTGTGGCCTTCACCTCCTATTATTTACAATGGACATCATCCAATCCTCTGCTATGGAATTTTCATTCTGACGAGTCCATTATGGAAATCATGAGCGCAGATGATCCACCATGGGAAGACCTCCACCATCATTTGTCTTTCCTTCCCTTGTTGGATACTATGGAGAATAGTATTCAAACCATCTTTACAATGAATGTCTACTCTGGCTCTCAGTCCTTGATAGTTTTATGTCAAAAGGACTCTGAAGGCAACTTCACCAACATTGAGCCTACCATTTTAATAGACATTTCGGTTACTCCTAGTGTAGTGGAACACATTCAGTTAGGCCATAAGTGTTCCCTTGAAGAAGTCATTGCCACCATGGCCTTATTCAAGTGATTCCAAGATGTGTTCGCTTGGACCTACGAGGAGATGCCTGGGATAGACCCCTCCATTGTTGTACACGAGATTAAAACCTATCCTAACGTCAAACCTGTCCACCAAAAACTGCGACCGGTACACCCTCGGAAGACTACGGCAATCAAGGCAGAGATTGAGAAACTTTTGAAGGTCGGTTTCATTTACCCTATCCCATTGATGGAGTGGGTCTCAAATGTCATCCCTGTTAATAAAAAATAGGGTACCATCTGTTTCTATGTTGACTATTAGGATCTCAACAAAGCTTGTCCCAAGGACAACTACCCGACTCCCTTCATCGACCAGATCATCGACAATTGTGCTGGAAGTGTCATTTTTTCATTCATGGATGGCTTTTCTGGATACAACCAAATTGAGATCCACCTGACCGATCAACACAAGACTGTATTCATCTACCCTTGGGGAACGTTTGCATATTGTAAACTTCCATTTGGACTTAAAAACGCTGGTGCCACATTCCAGCGGGCCATGTCATACGCCTTCCATGATGTGAAGGACTTTGTGGAACCTTACTTGGATGACCTCCCTGCCCACTCAAATCAGCGTGAGTTCCACTTAGATCATCTAATGGTCATTTTTCTTAGATGTTGGCAGTACAATATCTGTCTGAATCCTCACAAAATTATTTTTTGTGTTAAGTCTAGATGCCTCTTAGGCTTTATCATCTTGAAAAATGGAATATGTATTGATCCCTCAAAGGTGGAAGCCATCGTCGCTCTTCCACATCCAACCAACCTTATGGAACTTCAGAGTTTGCAAGGAAGAGCAACCTATTTACGACACTTCATTTGTAATTTCATGCAAAAGACGCAAGGGTACATGAGATTGATGAAAAAGGATGTCCCATTCATTTGGGATGATCAAGCTCAACAGTATTTCATCAGTTTAAAACATGCCATCACGCATGCCCCTGTGATCCAACCGCTGAATTACTATCGAGATTACATTTTCTATCTCACCGCTTTCGACACCACTATTGCCATGGTTTTGGTTCAGGAAGACTAGAACACCCAAGAACATGTGATATACTATGCTAGTAAAGGTCTTGTTGACGCTGAAACTCGCGATTCACATGTTGAGAAGCTCACTCTCATGGCACTCATAGCCGTGCAAAAGTTTCGTCATTATATTTTGCTTCTCACCACCACCACCATGGTTGATTCGAACCCCATGTATCACGTTCTCACTTGTCAGGTACTTGGGGGCAAGTATTCATGCTGGATCATGATACTGCAGGAATTCGATCTTCTTTTCGAAAAAGCCAAGTCTAAAAAGTATTTGGTGTTTGTTGAGATCATCTGCGACCTCCCCCATACTGATGCAGAATATGAGCCCAATGACTCCTTACCGGATGAGTCATTGTTTCTTATTAGTACATCTGATCCATGGTATGGAGATATCACATTGTATCTTCAAACCCAATGTTTTAGCCTTGAATTGTCTCGTGATGACCGTCGTTGAATACGCCACCATGCAAAGTATTATCTAATTAACAGTGATACTTTGTACTGTCATGGTATTGATTCTATCCTTCGATGTTGTTTGACTCATGATGAGGCTGAACACATTCTGAATGACTGTCACGCTGGGGCGTGTGGAGGTCAACTCTTTGGGATGGCTACAGCCCAGAAGATTTTGCGCGCAGGATATTACTGGTCGTCTATCTTCAAAGATTGTATCAAGGCCATAAAAAATATGCTCCATGTCAACATTTCCATACGAAAAAGCGCACCCATCCCACCCCGTTACACCCGATTATTTCCGTTGGCCCATTCGCTAAATGGGGCATCGATTTCATGCCAAGTGGGCCAAGGCAATGCCTACATACACGAACGACAACAAGACCGCCGCACTCTTCATGTTTAACCATGCAATAGCATAGTTTGGAGTTCCCCAAGCGATAATTATTGACCATGGTTCTCACTTTATGAACCATATGGTCGACGAGTTGAGCAAGAGATTGGGTTTTCGCCATGAAAACTCAACACCATACTACCCACAGTCGAACGGATAGGTCGAGGCCATTAAAAAGGTCTTGAAAACTATGGTCCAACATATGGTGGGTACGCATAAGGCCAATTGGCATAACATGCTCTTCTCCATGCTTTGGGATTATAGAACCTCCGTTAAAACTGCCACTAGATTTACTCCTTTCCAACTAGTGTATGGATTGGAGGCGGTCCTTCCCACTGAGTGCGAGATTTTGTCTCTCAAGCTCGCCATCAAACTTCTCCCAAACACTACTGTCGAGGAAAAATGCTTCCTCTACCTATCTAAACTCGACAAGACTCATCAATATGCCACTCTTTCCAACAACGCTCATAAGAAACGCATCAAAGCATAGTATGACAAGTCGGTAGAACCTCACACCTATAGCGAAGGGGATTTTGTCCTCACGTATGACTAGAAGCATGATAAGCTGGGGGAAGGAAAATTTGAGTCCATGTGGCATGGAACTTACATAGTGAAACGCATCCTAGAGAAGGAAGCTTATGAGCTTGAGGACTACGATGGGAAATATTTGGGTGAGCCCCACAATGGGATGTACCTAAAGAAGTACTATGCCTGAGTCTTTCACGCATAAGTACTTTTATATATACTATACATGGCATGTGTGTGTTTTTGTGTGGTGTGATGATTTTGTTTTCTTGCATGATTAGGTCTTGTTTCATTTCTTATACCATGTTCTGTCTGCGTGTGTAGATGGCAACGTGCTACGGATTCGCGGACAGCGCCAACCAGCATACCCGTAATCTTGCTTCAGCAGCCTGGGTACTTTATTCACCTACCGGTGAGCTCATCAGATTAGGGGGAATGTGCCTAGGTTTCACAACCAACAATGCTGCAGAATATCAAGTGGTCATTGGAACCCTAACTAACGCCATTTTTTTGGGTATGGACCATGTTATCATCCACCTGGATTCTCAACTAGTGGTCTCTCATCTTAACCAAGTCTACGCTACCCGTAATCTTGCTTCAGCAGCCTGGGTACTTTATTCACCTACCGGTGAGCTCATCAGATCAGGGGGAATGTGCCTAGGTTTCACAACCAACAATGCTGCAGAATATCAAGTGGTCATTGGAACCCTAACTAACGCCATTTTTTTGGGTATGGACCATGTTATCATCCACCTGGATTCTCAACTAGTGGTCTCTCATCTTAACCAAGTCTACGCCATCCACGATCCCATTTTACTCCATCTCTATCGACGAGTCCGTCTCTTGGAAAGGTCCTTCGAGTCCATTCAGTACCTGCACATTCCATGAGACACGAACACAGTTTCCTATTCTATGGCCAATTTCATCTTAGATTGGTACATTGCACACACATAAGCATATATCATGAACTGTTAAAAGTAGACATAACATGTAAATAACTCATTTTATATAAGCAAACACATAACAAGACCACACCATTCATCCATTTTAAAACACATAATGTATAAATCATTGTAATGTCTGTATATATATATATATATCATAAAAGGTAGTCACTGGTACAAAATCTGAAGCACGATGGCTTTCAGTGAGTCTCTACAAAATCTGAAGCCTCGCAGCTTTCAGTAAGTACAAAAAATTTGAGGCCTCTAAGCTCTCAGTACATGATAACAACATAGTTCCTAGCTCCTGGCCCGTGCAACCCTAGGTTGTCTAACAACTCTATCCTACTGAGTGTGGAAATAGTCAACTACTCTCGCAACCCTACGAAGCAGCACGTTGAAGCACGCAGTCGCTTCAACCATGTACACCTGCATGGGCCACGACACCTCATCCATCGTTGGTTTGGGAACATCTAATGTCAACCCACTCAAGTTGGAATAGACCCCATCCATCTCTGCAATGGCAGCATGTATGGCAGGACCCGCGACTGCTCCCTCTCTTCTCTCTCTCCTCGCAAGAAGAGAGACTCCCACTGGTCGTACAGGGCCCACATCTGCACACACATGTTGTTAACTGGTCAGCACTACAACAAAAAAAATAAATAAAAAAAACAAAACTTAAAAAGTGAAAGGGTTTATTTTTCTTACCTATGTATCTCCATGCTACTCCCTCGGGTAGCGGCAAGTCTTGGTCATCTCTGAAATCTGTACCACTATACAGGAAGTCCTTTACCATCAGTAAATGGCCCTCTAGCCAGCTGAAGAACTCAATACCATATGAGATGATGGGACCCCCACCATGATGGGACATCACCTCTATCCATCTAGCCATGTGTGGATCTCTAGGATCCTTATCATCCAGTGGTACCTGAGGGCATAAGAGGGGAACCCATTCCAATAAGAACGAGATCACTATCGAACCGTAGCCAAACTGTTTCAGCTCTCCCCACCGACACTTGGTCAGCTGAGCTCGCATGTTTGCAAGGAGTCCCTCACACTAGTTGAAGATCTTCAGAGACATGCAGTCCTCCGCATACAGCATCTGAGACCTGGTGGCTAAGTGAGGAGCTTGGCTCCCTGCCATCCTCATAATGGTGAAAAGAATGACGTGCAATGGATGTTCCCTCACATCTTTTATGGGAATATTCCCACTAGAAGCATGGGTGTTGGGAATACAGTGCTATACGATAATGTCACCCACAGTCCGATCACTTCCATGTGATCCAGTAAGAAGCACATTGTCCCCTCTTCGGGCAATCCGGTCAAGAAGTAGATGTCCTCGACATCTATGGTAAGCTTGTGTTCACCGATCACAAGATATTGCTAGGCCGCATCCCAGCATCAGAGCATATGGGTCAGCAATGGGATTTGGGCCCTCATGCCCTGGATATCGAAGAACTTGAGGATCCCACAGTTCCTTAGTGCTTCCACACATCGTGGTTCATTTGCAGCATGTTCATCATCTAGCTCATGCTCTCGTTCACGCCACTCCAAAACCATTATGGTTGCCAGTAACCTGCCTAAAGGAGAGTTTAAACATTGTTAACACTTGCTTCAACCACCAAAAGTTCGTTTTTTTTGGGCATGGTTTGTGTTTGGGGATGGATGTTTCCGTCGTCGCACCCTGTTATTGCTAACTGTGTGATGTCGTCGCATTCCATTCATGTGACCCTTCCGAAGACTCAGTCTCGTCGCAGTTCCAGAAAGGGCAGACTGCAATGACCCGAGGATGCAATGGCCCTTCACGAACCAAGCTAAAAAAAAAAAATGAACCAAATTCAAAAATCTAAACCCCTACAATTATGTTGCATGAAGTTTAAAGTTACCTACTATGGAGGGCAGGTGAAATGGCTGCTCGTAGCCCCTGGAATCGACAAGTGAAGTTTTGGCTCCAAATGGCACTTCTCCTCCCAATTTGGCAAATGAAACAATGATGACTATGTTTGGTTTTTGTTTCTATTTATAAACAAAATGGAATATTCTTTTTTCAAATATTTGATGCCTTTAGGTCATTTGCTATAGTTTGGATCGTTTTTATTACATTTGAATGCTTGATTAACTATTCGACCTAGTTTTTTAAGTGTGCAGGAGCCATAAGTGTCTTTTTACGCTGTTTTCTCCATTGGAACGGTCAGCTCAAGTATGAAAACCCCTTGTGTGTTTTTTTTTCATTACTTTTCGTTCATTAGATTGTAATTATTTTATGATGATGAGCTTACTCTTTGTTCTTTCTCGTGCTCTTGAAACTATGAGAATACATTACCGAGTTATGATTTATCACTTTTCCGGGCTCGTTAAACTCCTATGGAAAAGGGACCCCCCCGAAGTCTATCTTTAAGCTCTTTTCAAGCTCTCCAAATATGAAAAGATTGCCAAGCAAACTTGTCGCATTCATGCTTGTAAAAGAATTTAAATGGTCATCTTCCTCGTGATAGTTTACCCCTTTTTCGGACCAAGGGGCACTACTTACGAAAAAGGTGTACTCTAGCCAATCATGACTGGAAGAGTCCTCTCCCGCGTTGTTTTACCCTTTTTCGGGTGATGGGGCTAACTTTACAAAAAAGGACCCTTGGAGTATTCTTTAGTTCTTCTTAGATGCTCTAAACATTAAATGACGACTGAGTTTACCTTCTATGGACTTGTTAAACTTTCACATTGAAGGGCCCGCCATGGGACGAACCCCTCCTATCCCAAGTTCAAAAAATATTTGGGATTGGAATCATCTATGAGATGAGCTATACCAAGCATCTAGTTACCCTCATCAAGCTCATAAAAAACACATGAGGCACTCATCATTCATGATGGGGAAAAACAAAAGCTTTTATGTTACACCCTTTATCAGTGGTAGTATCTAGTCATTTCTTCAACATGGCACTCATCTGCATTTGCATACTACACTTGGATAATCTGTTTATCCTCGAGTTTCACCTATTTCCAGAGTCTTGTTACTCCTTTGAGTCATTCAAAGAACGCTTCCATCATCAGTTGCATTAGGAGTTGGTATCATAACTCGTCAGGTCAATACTGCCAAGGCATGCCATGCCCATGTTCAAGAATACTCTCACTACTCGTTATCTACAATCAGTACACCTTTCATCATGTCGGTCTACTCTGAGTCAGTCTTGCATGTCACTATACCATCCAATCTGCTCTACACATCCTTTGTCATGTTTCGTGTCGATGATGGGGATCATGGCCCTCCTTCAACGGATTCATCCTTGTTGACTTCAAAGCATCATCTTAGGATTGAATCTAGAAACCAACCAAGTACCTTGGCCCTGCATGCCTCAATGGTAGGATAGCTTGCTTTCAACATGAGTTTACATCATTGACTCTTGATTGAAAGATTTCATCTCGCATTCAACTTCAACTCATTTATTCACGCTTGATGATATGTACTATGATACCTTGGGGATCATTGACATTAATGGTGATTTCCCTCGCACTTGTTAACAATATACATCAATGACAGGTAATCAAGTGGTTTCTACGATGTTCGACGTCAAGACATTTGTAATCACATGGATAGATTTGTATCATTGCGGGTTCAGCTTGAAGACCCTGGGGATTTTTACCCAGGTTGTTATGGATTTTGTATTGAGTCATGTCACACGGATCCACATTTGTATTGGTTGTGACTTTGTTTTCATCTCATCATGGATCTACGCTTGTGTCTAGTAGCCATTATTGTGTTCAGTCGGTCATTACTACCATGGATCTGCAATGTATTGGTCGGAAGACATGTTGTATGTCATATGAGACAGTGTACTTAGAGTCAGTTGTAATGCAGTAGTGTCCTTTTCCCGACAAGCCATTGCCATTCTTTCTGTCAACTCATTTCACCTGTCCAAATTGCAACCGCTTCATGCTTTGGGGGGCATTCTGCTACACATAAAATCTTACCATCCTGAGATTCAATGTATACATCCCCAAAGTTTCATCGGCTAAGTCATTTACCTGGAAAGGATGCCATTTCATTTATGCTGGGTTTTGAGAGGTTGTCGCAGGCTGCACTCATGCAACCTATGACGTCGCATCTTGCTTTATTGCAGGGTGCGACAAAGTCAGTTAATGGACAAAAATAGGTCCTTCGAGCTCATTCTCGAAACCTACTAACTTGGATCCTTATCCTTGACCTCTTGGGAGAGCTAGCACTCGGTTCCTAAGCTCTTGGGGAGGATCTCCTATATCTCTCCTACCATATCTCAAACTACCCTATCCATACCCTATCCAGTTGTCCTATATAAGTGAAGCTCTACCCCTCTCCAAGGGAGGAAGTCTATAGTTTTCTACATGCTGGTGAAATCATATTGGAGAGATATCTAACCTCATCCATTGAGAGACTCATACTTCCTTGGAAAGAGATGGCAATTGGCTTGTGTGGATAAGGGCTACTACATTAAGCCTTGGTTGTAGTCTATTCTTATATATGTACTTTTCCTATATTTGCAGTAATATAAACGCTTTCCACCAATATTGTTTATGTGTGATGATATTGCGTAGTTTACTTGCTTAACTGTTTACTTAGATGTCTTATTGTATAGATGATTTTTACTCATGTGCATTGTTCTATGTGTATTGACAGGTTTTGCAGCTGAGATATGACGACCGCGAGATGTGGAGCAGCATCCAGGAGAAAGGATTGTGAAGTTAAGGTAAATCATCTAGTACTTGATCCTTAAGTAGATCTAGGAAAGTTGTTTGTAGTCTGTACTATTTGTTCTAGCTTCACATTGACCTAGGGAGATCCGGCTCACGTCCACTCGAGTGGATTGTCCGTCAAACAGAAATCAACCATGGTTCAAAGTCAACCTTCAAACCATAGTTGATCTGAAAATTAAGGTTGACTTCAATCCATGGGTTGAAGTCAACCATGTATTGAAGTCAACCTTGGGTTGAAGTCAACCTTGAATTGAAGTTAGCATTAGATTAAATTCATCCTTTATTTTTTATGTCATAATCAACCATAGAAAAAAATGATGGTTGACCATGATTGGCCAACCATGGCCAAGAATGGCCATGGTTGAATATCAATGGTTGGCCATGGTTGAAGTCAACCTTGGGTTGAATTCAACCATGGATTAAAGTCAACTTTGAATTAAAGTTAGCATTAGATTAAATTCATCCTTTATTTTTTATGTCATAATCAACCATAGTAAAAAATGATGGTTGAGCATGATTGGCCAACCATGGCCATGGTTGAATATCAATGGTTGGACAACCATGGCCATGGTTGAATATCAATGGTTGGCCATGGTTCACCATGTGAAGCACCTACAACAATAAATTAATAAGAATACGCAAAATAGTAGAAATGACAGAACTCAGAATCAGTTTTATATTGATCGCAGGCCACTTCGAGGGGGCAACCTCCTTTGAGCAAGCTCAATACAAATAACTTCATGGTGCCTTCAATGACCTCAGCACACGTTTATATACTAATTCTATTCCCAATACTATGGGTCAAAACCATGGGACATATAATACTATAGGACGACTTACAAAGCATATGCGTCCAATACTATGGGTCAATACTATGGGCTAATATAAACTATGGATTAAAAAATACTATGAGATGACTTACAAAGCATATGCGTCCAACAACAATATACTAACATAGTAAAGAGAAGGGTTGACACGGGTTCCTAACATCCCCTCTCCCTTAGAAAAAGTTTTGTCCTCAAAGCTTTGGTTGGAGAAATTGCTGTAGAATCTGAAGGAGTGGTTCCCCGGTAGCATCCTCGGGTTGCATTTCGGGCCACTGACACCTTTAGAGTGTCAGGGAGGATTGCTTGGAAGGCTGTAGACAAAGTAGAACCCTATCAGCTGTGTGGAAAATGCGCTCAAAACGGTGCTGATTGGCTTGTTGTTTCAGGCGAATTCTAGCCATGTGAAGATTGTCTTACATAATGAGAAGAATCTAATCACCGGTTGCAAAGAACCGAGTCAATTTCCAGAACTGGGGAGCTGCTAAGGGAATATGAAAGAAGAACTGGCGATGGTTGTCCATAGACTACTTCATATGGTGTCCTTTGAGATGTGGTATTGTACCACCAGAGCGCTGCTAGGAAATCCATAGAAATAGTTAGCCAAAGTTGTGTAGGGATGGGCAAGGGTTTGAGCAATCCCGAAAGGAGTGTCGTTTCACCCTTATTGACCTGGAAAGTATCACAGTCAGCCACCATCTGTTGAATTGTCATTTTCAGTCCCTACCAAAATAAGTTACATTGTTCCCGATCATACATTTTGAAGAACCGAGAGTGCCCTGCTGATGAAGAAGCATGGAGTTCATAGAAGAGATAGCTCTGTTGAACATATTGCAACCAATTTGGAACAAGAAGAGAAAGAGCTGTAAGAGAAACTAGGTCATCAATTATGCGAGAAGGAGCATCTGCCACCATATTGTCCTTACCCTTCTTGTAAGTGATCACATAGGGATAACCCATGAGTTGGATAATCCATTTCAGGTGTGTTGGGTAGGAGACCCATTGTTCCAGAAAATTTTCCAGACTCTGGAGATCAGTCTTGATGCAGAAATAATTCCCTAATAGGTATGGCTTCCACTTATGTACTACATGCAAAATGGCCATCAGTTCTTGCTGAGAGGTAGATGTGACTAAATTCTTACCGAAAAGGTCTCTTGAAGGTGGCAAGCTCATTGGTTCAACAAAGACACCTGCGTATCTATCCAAGGAAGTAGTGGAGACTGTTGATGGGTGCATATGAATGGAATGGAGCTAAGTGATGACACCATGTGAATTCTTCTTAAGGATTTTTTCCAGGCGATGTGAACTGATGATGCGGAGAGACCCTGGTTGTAAGCCCATTAATTTGTGTGTGTCCCATTGACTGAAAATTGCATCCAAAGTTCCGCAAAATCCCATAAGATGGGGCCAAGTGTGCATAACCATTGAACACCCAAAACCACATCACATCCACCTAAGGACAAGGAAAACTTGTCAAAGCGCAGGTTATAATCTTCCATAGAGATACGCACATTGTGACACTTCCCCTTGCAAGGTATGGTGCCCCCATTGGAAACCATGACTTCAAAGTTGG
Organism: Larix kaempferi; assembly: GCA_027924585.1. Classification (NCBI taxonomy): domain Eukaryota; kingdom Viridiplantae; phylum Streptophyta; class Pinopsida; order Pinales; family Pinaceae; genus Larix; species Larix kaempferi. The sequence goes on along the minus strand of BSBM01001081.1, from coordinate 235,122 downwards.
AGCAACGATGGACAAAACAATCAGCCTGTTTGGAAATCCGAGGGTCAATGAAGTTATGAGTGCTACCAGAATCAATGAGTATGGTAAGAGGGAGCTTATTGAAGTATCCCCTAACTCGCATTGTTTGTGGGGTGGTGACGCAGGTTACAGCTTGGAGAGAGATCTCGGGTGGGTCATCTTGAGATGGGGTGTCAATAGGCGGGTGTTGAATGTCGACCTGATCATCTACTGTATCTGGAGCTTCTTCATCAAGTTCTGAGGCAGGCGGAGAATCCACATCCAAGAGATAGAGCTTTTGTTGAACACATCTATGTCCCCGAGTGAATTTCTCATCACAATTATAACAAAGCCCTTTTTCTTAGCGTGTTTGCATCTCTGTTTCAGACAAATGCTTGATAGGAGTTGGTTGAGGAGCAGGCGTGATGGGAGGTCATTAGGAACCCATATTTCTGAAGGGAACAAAGGTGGGTTTGGAGCATTGTTGAGCTGCGATCTTGTCCACTTCCAACTTAGCCAACCCTAGGACTTCCATCATTGTGTTGGGACAGAACATTTTGACCTTTGAGCGGATTTTATCCTTGAGACCACTGATAAAACACCTCCTGTAGAATTCATCAGACAATCCTTCTGTGTGATTGGCCAGTTTCTCAAATTTTGTCTGATACTCTCTCACTGTGCCAATTTGGTGATGTTTAGTGAGTGCTCCTGTGAAGTCATCAAAAGCACTAGGACCAAATCATGGCAAAAGGAGTTGGCAAAAATCTGTCCAGTTTGGTTCGAGATGAGCTTTGATGTACTAACGGTACCATTGAAGGGCTTCTTGTTCCAAATGAAAGGATGCAAGTGGAACTTTTTGGACATAAAAAGTATTATGTAGACTGAAATATTGTTCTGCTCAGTATATCCATCCAGTCGGATCAGTACCATTGAAGCGAGGAAAATCAAGCTTCGCCCCACGAAAATTGTTGGAATAAGAGAACCCGGTGGCTGCAAAAGATTCTGACTGTCGGTTATTGTTCATGGTTGAATGCTGAAGATGGAGGCTGATAAATTTTTCATCCAGATCTTAGAGTTTGGTTTGGATGGCTGCAAGTGCTTCCTCCATGGTGTTTGCTCCTGCGCGGGTGACAACCATAACCAGGAGTTTTTTTTTTTTGGTTGACTCGGTAGAAAAACAAAAACAGAAACTGCTTCAATAAAGAAAAATCTGGATTTGGGAAAAAATCTGAAGGATAATTGGGGTATGACTAGGTTTTGGACACTGTCGACTAGACACGGAAGCAAAAATGAGGATTTTAGAAGCGGGGTGAAAAAATGGGAAAATTTGGCAGAGGGGGACAAAGAAGCAGAATTCAGAAAGGAACTCTGTGGTAAAATTTGAAGAGGAAGTTATGGCAAACCCTAAAAATAGACAAATGTGGGATTTCGGGCTTTGGGAAGTGGAATTGAAGATAGGGTCCTCAGGAATGAAATATGCAGAATGGAATGACAGGGGTTCCTCGAAAATTTGAAGGGAAATAGAGTGAAAATAAGGGAGATATGGAGAAAAAATTGAATTTATACCTTTTTTTTTTCTTCAGACTGGAACAGCTACGGCTTGGAAGGGATCTGAAATAGATAGATCTGCAACGGCCCGAAAGTGAGCGGAAACAGAGGGATCTGAAACAACATTGAATGGATTGAAAACGGCTGGATCTGGAACGGCTTTCAGAATGGATCTGAACGGCTGGATCTGAAACGCGCAGCAGTGATCGACAACAGTTCAACTAAAAATAGATATGGACCCCAGGTATGTGCGGCTTCCTAACAAATCAAGGGTTTCACTCGGCCACCAATGTTGTCTGACGGCTTGCGTATTGGGGCAGTACCCCTCACTCCATGGCTCAGGTAAAACTGATAACCACTTTGCCACAAACGACAGCTCTTGGTTTACCTCACGGGTGGGAACTAGTCAATCAGGTAGGGGTCATTGCCCTTTTCGCTGGCAGGTCCTCTCAATGGGACAGCTACTTCGGGGTTTCTATGGTACTCCTCACAATGATTTTTAGGGGCTTATGCCCAAGTACTTCCCGCAGTTAAGCAGATAGGGATTATTCCCAAATCTGAACCTGCAGCAGATGCGAAAAAAAATTTGGCAGAAATTTCACCCAACGAGCCCAAGAAAGTGCTCTGATACCAGATGTGAAGCACCTGCAACAATTAATTAATAAGAATATGCAAAATAACAGAAATGACAGAACTCAGAATCACTTTTATATTGATCGCAGGCCACTTCGAGGGGGCAACCTCCTTTGAGCAAGCTCAATACAAATAACTTCACGGTGCCTTCAATGACCTTAACACACACTTATATACTAAGTCTATGCCCAATACTATGGGTCAAAACCATGGGACATATAATACTACGGGACGACTTACAAAGTATATGCGTCCAATACTATGGGCTAGTATAAACTATGGATCAACAAATACTACGGGACGACTTACAAAGCATATGCATCCAACAACAATATACTAACATAGTAAAGAGAAGGGTTGACACGGGTTCCTAACACGCCATGGGCCAACCATGGCTAACCACGGTCAACCAAACTAAATCGTGAGAAAACAAAAGTCAACCATAGCCATAAATGTTGACTTTGTTTGGGTTGACTAGACCATTATTTTTCTTTACTTACATTTATTTAACTAACTTTACTATCAATTATTTTCTTCTTGATTTATATTTATTATTAATTATTTCAATTATTTTTAATATGAGTTATTTTGTTTTTAATTTACATTTAATATCTATTATTTTACTTTTGTTTTTTTAATAACCATTATTTTAATTTTCTTTAATATCAATTAATTATTTTATTTTAAATTTACCTTTAATATTAATTATTTCACTTATCTTTAATTTTTTTACATTTATTTAATTTATTTTTTTTATTTTTATTTAATATATTTTACTATTTTATTTATCTAAGTTTTTTTTTTCACTTATATATATATATGTATATTTATTTTTTAATTTAATGTAATTTAATTTAATTTAGTTTATTTTTATTTCTTTATTTTACTTTACATTATTTTATTTCTTTGGTTTATTTTTTATTTTATTTTATTTCTTTATTTTACTCTATTTATTTAATTTAATTTAATTTATTTATTTACTTTATTTTACTTTTATTTAATTATTTTACTTTATTTACTTTACTTTATTTTAATTTAATTTAATTTAGTTTATCTTTATTATATTTTTTATTTTATTTTATTTTACTCTATTTACAAAAGACCAATGTCGATATGGTAATCAAACATCCTATTGCCATTCTTCTTTCGCGTTACTTTTTTTTTTAATTTGCTCTAGTTTATTTTAATATATTTTAATTTTTTTTTTAAAGTTAATATGCATTTCTTTTCCTTTTTATTTGAAATAACAATTTTTATTAAAATTTTAATTTCGTTATTTCTTCACGGGCCGGTCGTCTACTAGCAACAACCACATTTTTAAATGTGGTTGATATTCATCGATTGACGAATATCAACCACTTTTAAATGTGTGATCATGGTTGATATACACCGATCGACGAATATCAACCATATTTAAAAATGTGATTGTTGCTAGTTACTATCACAGATCAAGGAGGGAAAATCGTCACAATCTTACCGTATTCACTCACTTTGAAAAAAAATAGAATGTATTCTTTTTAGTAAAGAAAAACTGTGGCCGCATATCAATCCATAAATCTAGATCTAAGCCAAGATTTAAATGCATACTAAAACTAGATTATAACTTGAACTAGTCTAACTTATGAAATGATAGCAATTCAACAAGACTAATCTCATTTATAAGATGATAGCGATACAGCATAATAATTTCATAAAACATTTTTAAAGTTCCATAAAAATTTTAAAAGCAAATCCAATGGTAACAAACAACCATAGAAGGGTTTAGAAGCACCTACATGAAAACTGTAATGGAAAAGCACTTAGAGCATTCCAGTTCCTCCTGGCCATAGAAGAGGACAACCAATGCCCGAGCTGGGTCGCCACCATAGACCAATGAACTTAGCTAAGTCAATCTGAATACAACACTCTTCCAAAGAGTCCATAACAGATTCAAGGATGGAATTTCAAACAAAGAGAGAGTACTCAACAACTTGCCCTCAACATAACAACAATTTCTCTCTATGCACCACACAGCATCCCGTGTCTTCTCAGTGCACCATTATATAATTTTTTCCCAGGAATTGTGCCATCTCAATCAAATCTCAGGCAAATATGTTGATCCTTATTATTGTGGATATGGTCACCTTGTTGAGCTTTTGATGTGGACTTGATTGATACCAAACACATACCAAATATATTGCTTGCTATCAACTTGTTCATTGTCTCATGATGGTGTCCCCTCTTTCAATTGGTGGCTCCAAGTGTCTCTTTTTATTAATAATAAAATAATATTCACCCACATAAATGTGAGTATTTTTCCTCATAGAGTTTTATAGCTCTATTACAAATTAATGTTTGGAGAATATTTCTCAAAAAAATACTTTAATCAAAATAATTCAAAACTCTTGGGGGTATTACAACTCCAGTTTTCAAGAGGTTTGGTAGAGCAAGGAAACAACCTAAAAGGTAAAGTCCACCAAACATCCTCTCTATTTTTTCATTATCTACAATAGAGGAAGTTCCAGGTTATTAAAGGAAGCGATCAACTTGACATAAGGTGAACTCTAGAAAAGGGCCATGAAAGAGGAAATGGAATTATTGAGAAATAATGAAACATGGGATCTGTTGAACTATGAAATGGAATGAAACCCTTTGGTAGTAAGTGGGTGTTTAGGAAGAAATTGAATGCAACAGGTCAAGTTGAGAAGTACAAAGATCTATAGGTAGCAAAGGAATATTCTCAAGTCGAGCAAGTCAACTTTGGTGATATTTTCTTAAGTTAAATTTGATTAGGCTACTAATGTATTCAGCTAAAACATTTGATATTGAGATAGAATAGATGGACATGAAGACAAAATTTATTCATGGTGACCTTGAAGAATATATTTATATGAAGCAAGTTGAAATAATTACATTGAAGGAGAATAGGACATGGTATGCAACCTCAAGAAGTCCCTCTATGGATTAAAACAATCACCTAGAATGTGGCATTAGAAGTTTGACATGTATTTACAACTAAAACGGTTTTTGATAAGTCATGTTGATCATCGTGTGTATAGAAAGAAAGTCAATGATCACTTCATATATGTAGTTTTATATGTCTATGACATGTTGTTGGTCGAAAATAACATCAATGTCATTAAGGAGGTGAAATTATAGATGTCCTCCAAGTTTGACTTGAAGAATCTTGGTGCAACAATTTCATCCTTGGAATGGAAATCAAAATATATTGAGCAAGTAGAATCCTCTAGTTAAGTCAGAGTAAATATGTTGAGACCGATTTTAAATGTGTCAACATTCACGAGTGTAAACCGAATAACGTCCTTCTTGTAGGATTTAAATTTATTTGTTGAATAGTGTTGTAAGACATATGAATAAATAGAATATATAATACATGAGCCCTATGCTAGGTATAGGTAGTATAATATATGTTATCGTCTATACTTGACCAGATAATTTCCATGCAATGGGAGCATTGAGTAGGTACATGTTGACACCTAGGAAAGAGTGTTGGACCTAAATCAAGAGAGTATTCAGGTACCTGGATGACATAGAAGATTATGCAATCTGCTATCAAGGGGAACCTAAGAAAAATAAGGAAATCAATGTACATGGTTTTTCAACTCCGACTCGGCTAGATATATCGACTATAGGTAGTCAACAAATGGATTTGTTTTCAATTTATTCAATGGAGCAGTTAGTTGGGTGAGTAGGAGGCAGCCATTCATTGCACTATCAACTACAAAAGTTGAATACATGGAATCTACTTATGAAAGTAAGGAGAAATTTTGGTTGAAGAGATAGTGTTAAGACGTTGGGTTTGGTAAACATGTTGTTAGGCTATATCATGACATTCATAGTGAAATATTCCTTGAAAATATCCCAACAAATCAATCAAGGACAGAGCATATTGGTTTGTAGTACCATTTTGTGATAGAAGTGGTGGAAATCTAGAAGGTGTTGCTAGAAAAGGTAGCCGCAATGAATAATATTGCAGACTCATTGACCAAGTCAATGAGTAGTAGGAAGTCTTTTTAGTGTAGCAAATAAATGGGCCTGTTTATGCTTGCTTAAGTGAATTGAATTTTTGAATCTCCCTTTTAATAGAAAAAACAACAAGTGGGAGAATGTTGCGAATGTTAATCTCTTTGCATAAAATTGATGGTCGAATTTGGTAGTCAAATAATCTATAGTTTGATTGGATTTGGAATTCAATGGACGGTGGAATTTTGGTTGACTAGTCAACTCCAATAGTTGTTTGGTCAATAACAACAACTAATTGACTAGAAGTCTAAGAAAATTGGAATAACTAGAAGCTCAAAGGATGATCGACCAGAGGTTGACTAAGTCAAGTTGATTGTAACAAAATAACTAGAAGTCATTGTTAATTTATGGATTTCCATTAAATGGGTAGCTCACTATAACTAACTCATGTACCATGAGCTACTGCATATATATATATATATATATATATATATATATATATATATATATATATATATAACAATTATATAGTAATTTAATCAAGTATGATTTGTTGTCTAGTAAATAATGATTATAAATGTTGTTTAAGAGTGTTGATTAATAGATGGGTGATAAATATCACTAGTTTGATGGTTTTCCTTGGTAGAGGGGTTTTTAGGATAATTTTGTGTACTTTGTTGATGTGTTGTGTGTCATTGTTCATTTGTTATATCTCATTGTAAGAATCACCATGCATGCTCATTGTAGTAGGTATTAGAACCCAATAATTAACAATCCTCAAACTCTTAGGATACAAGTATATATAAAAAATATAAGAAAGGTAACAATATTTATTGATTTCATTAGTACCCATAAATTCATTAAATATAAATTATCCAAATTTACAATTTCTTTATATATCTAGTACCAAAATTTCAAGAATGATTTCAAATGGAGGCAACATAAATTGTTCATCGAAGTGCCACTGCATTAATATTACTATGTGGAACTATTTATTGGAAAATCCAATGATTTCAATCCAAATAGCGTTTGTTGATCTTATACGAGAGTGCCAATGGTTACAACCATTAGGAACAATGAATCTTAATTTTTAGAAAATTTTCATGAGATTCTCTTAGGAAAGGATATTGAACTCAAAGGTTTTCTAGGGTGACCTTCTAAAGTGATAATATTTAACAATATGAAATTTTTTCTTCAAAAAGGCACCATGATGTAATTGCACAACTATGCTCTCTAGATGTTAAAGCATATATATACCCTTTATTTGAGTCGATCTACAAAAATTTATTCAAAATCATTCCAAGGTATTTCAAGAGACACATAAATATTCTCCACCTAATCAATACCATGACCATGGTATTCACTTGCAACAAAAAAATGTACCACCTAACATCAAACCCTATAGGTACAGATATGCACAAAGGAGTAACATTGAGAATATGGTTCAATATATTTTAGAGGAGAGTATCATTGAACCTAGCCAAAGTGTTTTCTCATGACAAGTGGTGATGGCCTGCAAAAAGAAAGGGTCATTGCATATTTTTCTAGGTTATAGAGATCTCAATAAGATTACCACTAAAGATAAGTTTCATATTCTTGTCATTGATACATTATTTGATAAATTATAGGGATTAATTTTATTTTACAAGTTGTATATTCATACTACATAATCAAATAAAAATGAGGAAAGTATACAATCCAAAATCCAACCTTCATGACACATGAAGGCCACTATGATTTTCTGGTGATGCCATTTGGCATTACCAATGCACTTTATACATTTCAAAGGTTAATGAATTATATTTTTAAACCCTTCATCGGGAAATTTTTGTTAGTATTATTTGACGATATAATAATCAATATAAAATCTTGGGAAGAGAATGTATGACATATTAACATGGTCTTAAAACTATTGGAGAAGAACCAATTATATGCCAAGATTTATTTGTTTTCCTTTGGAGTTTAGCAAGTTGAATATTTGGCCCATATTATATCTCATGAAGGAACCAAAATGGATCTTTAAAAAAAAAAATTATCCTAAAATGGGCGATTCTTAAAAGCTTAAAGAATCTTAGAGGATTATTAGTTTTGATATGATATCATGGCGTGCTCTTAAAAACTTATGGTCAAATGACATCGTCTATAAAAAGGTTATTGAAAATTATGCATTCTTTGGAATCAAGAAGTAAGAAAATATTTTGAAAAACTTAAAGTGTCTACGTGCGAACTCCTTTATTATTCATTCCTAACTTCACAAAAATGTTTATTGTGGAATGTGATGCCTAAAGGCATGGCATTGGTGTAGTTTTAATGCAAGCAGGAACCTACACTCACATTAGCTCTCAGTTCCATAATCTTTTATCCAACACTTACCTCTCTAACCTTCTAACTCCTTAAAACTATAGCAAGCTAGGGATGCTCCTCTTTAAGCTTCATGGGAATAGGAATAATATTTTAAAACAAATCAAATAAATTTTCCTTCTTTTTTCTGTTAAGGTCCGATAGACAAATATTGGTGTCAATGAAAGTTAAAAACCATCACCATCATCATCATCAATAAGAAATGATGCTTGACAATCTTAAGTACTTTTTTTAACACCGATTATATTTAGAAGAACAACAAAAAATGGGTTACAAAGATTCTAAGTTATGAATTTGAAATTATTTGCAAAAAATGAAAATAAAATTTGGTGGTGGATGCACTTTTAAGAAATAAAATTACACAAGGGCTTTGTTTTTGTTATTTCCATTATTCAATTTGATTGAGTTAAAAAAACATGCCCATATTTGAAGCAGTATCATATAACATGAAGGATACTTTGAAACAAATGTAAGCTAAGCCTAGTTCATTAGATAAATTTGTGCCCAAGAATGATTCACAATGGTACTAGAATTACCTATATTTAGGTAATAATTCTCAACTTAAACAAAAGGTCCTTTTGGAATTGCAGACTTTTTTTATATGAAGATATTTAGGGTTCTTAAAAATTTACCATAAGATCAAGAATATTTTTTTCTAAAAAGACGTTCAAACTTATGAAAAATATTTGGTTTGGTTTTCCAAAAGAACAACGAAGACACAACCAAAACATAGCTAAGTCGTATACAACCATTAACCATACCAAATCAGTGTTAGGAAGAGGGAGCTAGGTCTTCTACAACCATTAACCATACCAAATCACTTATACAACCATTAACCATACCAAATCAGTGTTGGGAAGAGGGGGAAGAGGGTTTTATATTTGCATATTAAAAATTAAGTTATAAAAGTTATGATATATAAAATTATTTATAAAATACAATGTTTGCTAAAATTTAAACTCATTATGAATTACTGTACAATTTTTTTAGTATACATCATATCTTTAGAGTTCTAAGATATTGGTTTTCATTTTTCATTAATAAAAGCAACTCGTCTTTAAATAAAATTGGAATTTGTGTTTATAATTTTCACTTCGGTCCTAATTTTATAACTGGAATTTGAGTTATATCATTTTTATTTGGGTTTTAATTTTATATTGGAATTTGTGTTTATAATTTTCACTTCGGTCCTAATTTTATAACTGGAATTTGAGTTATATCATTTTTATTTGGGTTTTAATTTTATAGACAGTAATAAATGTGTTGTTACAAGTTATATTTTATTTATAGTTTTTATCCGTTGATTTTTATAGTAAAAAATCTCATTTTGATTCTACTGTGAGTCTCTTTAACTTTATTTTGGACAATAATAAGTTCGCAATAAATATGAGGTAAGTAGTCCTTGTGCTGTGGAAAAAAAACCATAATGAAATAAAAAAAAAGCTCAAGGAATATTTGAACAAGTGCTATTAATTAAGATTCAAGCATTCTTTTCGTTTTCTTGCATATGAACATATATTTAGCATAGAGAACATTGACTAAGAGAAGAAGATTCAAGGAATATTTGCACAAGTGCTATTAATTAAAATTCAAGCATTCTTTTAGTTTTCATGTATATGAACATATAGTTATTAGTGAGAACATTGACTAAAAGAAGAGGATCCAGGGCATTATCCCTTTCATGATTGCTTATTTATTATTAACATTAATATGTAAACTAACCAAAGATCCAAAAGTTTACTATTCACCCATCAAATTATAAATATGTTAATATTGCGATGACATGAGTTGAATTCAGATTTAATGAATTTTGTTTCTGCTGCTGGCATAATAACTAGCATTTGCTCCAGGAGGGGCAAAAGGAACGCCGAGAGGAAAAGAGCACATGGAAAGAAAAATAGTTTAGGTAGAGTATGGGCAATAGGTCATACTGGTATCATTGAAACGGAAAACAAAATCACAATTTAAGTATGAATCTTCAACTAACTAATAGAAGCACATCCAAACATGATGTAAACAATTTCAAAGTAACCTTGAAAGATAACCTAGTGAGGCAACTTAGAATCAAATACAAATAGGAGATATCTAACACTAGTTCAACAAGAATAGGAGATATCCATATCTACCTAAAGGCTCTATATCCCTCATTAATTCATCATTCAAAATTATAATACTCATATCGTAGGTTCTCAATGAATCATTTCAAGAATGAAATTGGATCACAACAAACATCATCGAGTCTATGTGGACTTGAACTATCTAAATTGCGTCGATCGACAAAAAATTGGAAGTTGCTCCGCACTGAGGTAAGTCGTGTACAAGTTGAAAGTAGTGCAATAACTAGAAAGGAAATATAGAGTTTTTTTCTACATTCAATTGTATTTTTCACATAAAGTAAATGCACACAAGTAGCTAATTAACCTTTTTGCTTAAAATAAAATTCACCCTATAAAATTCAATTATCAACCAATAAACCTAGAAGTATTTTCCCAAACACTCTCAATAATCTTATGATAAATAATATAGTGCAGCATCCTATCTCAACACCTTTATAGAGAAATTCACTAATGTGAAGATTACAAGGTCATCATCATTCATCTCTTGCAAATGTCAAAAATCCATGCAGTTATTTAAAGATCTGGAAAAGGAGGCTATCAAGCTCTTTAAAATCTTCTAAACAATAATATGCTTAAGAGTCCTGCCATAAACATATATGGTACATACAGGCAAGAGTTGCAAAATAGAAGCTAATATGTTAAGTGCACCACTACAGTTTAAGATTAGTAATATGTGCATCGTTTACTTGCAATGAAAACAAGTATAGCGAATGGAAAAATGAACATGGAATGGAAGGCCCAACTTTTCTAGGAGACAAAAATTGTTGCAGCGAAAATTAAATAAATCACCCTTTCATTTGAAACCAGTAGATAAATCGCATACATGATCAAATACTAAATTTAAAGATTGAACATACAAGTAATACTGGATGACTACACATTACACTTTAAAAATGTGCCCGACATTATATTGTCAAGCTTACTTGATTGCATTTTACAATTAATTTTTGTTAACGACTTTTCATGGGAATCAATAAATTTTCTTCTTGGAATGGCCTGGAGCTGTATTAGCTCTGGGTACAGACAACAATCCATTGGGAAACATACCCTAAATAAATTTGTCCCTAAAATGGATCTGGGATAGGTATGTAGAATGAATACATTTTTTTGTGAACCTCGTAATGTTGTGAAGTATGATGCCTTTTGGTATCAGAAACCATCGCTATAAAGTCTAATGCAAAAGCTACAAAATGAATACCACTAAGCTGTAAACAAGAAGACAAATTCAATTTTAAAAAAGGCAATCAGTTGGCTGAGCATTAAATCCTACAATAGACATAACAATTTAGGGCTATTAGCATAGATAAAAGTCGCTATGCAAAGCAGAAAGGAAAAGGAAGCCTCTATGCAAAGCATAAAGGTAAATGCAGTAACTATGGTATTATTATTATTGTTACGCTTTCGAAGGAAATGTATATGACGGACAAGGGTGGCTTATTGTCCAGCCACTCCCGCATGCTGCCAGTTGCCTTCCATGGATCTACACCGACTCTAGTGGTGTGTGGATTGCGTCGGTCGAGAAAAGCTGAGGGTATACAAGGCCCCATGCTTCTAAATGGGACTCCATGTCTTGATATCAGAAAATCAATCGGCTTGGCCTTCAGTTCATACACAATATTCGCCAAAACCCACGACACATCGTTGAGACCGTCCAATTGGTGGAGATAAATCTGTAGTCTCTCCTATGGATATATGAATTCCAAAGGTAGATCCCCCATATTATTATGTCCCGTGCAGTGGATATATAAATATCACATATTGTTATATTATTAACAATTTTTTACATGAGCTTGATTTGTTTAAAATGTAATGTTTAAATTTGATATTTGTTATTATACTAAAACAATTTTTATCAATAATTTTTTTATGGGGATTTTGATTCGCTCATAAATGGTGACGTCCATGCTTGGTTTTTGTAGCCCAAGCTGGGGGTTGGGTTTTATGGACGTCAACAACATTTTTGCTTGAAATTGATAAAGGTCATAAGTAATCCATGTTGGAAACTAATTTACAATATTAATTACTAATAATAAAGGATTGGTATGCGGATGGTGAGAAGTGTAATGGTCAGGGAGAAAAGTCCAGTGAAAGCGATCGGCGACGAAAGGAAAGTGTGCTGAAACGGTTGGCGAAGATATGTGAGTTCACCGATCGGAGAGAAATCCAAGTGCGCTAAAACGTTGGTGGAGATTGGTGAGTTCGTGATCGGTGTGATTCATTCATTTGCAGCAAAACGGTTAGCGACCTTTGTCGTTTTATACCAACGTTGGCATCATTTTACTTTTGCCTAAAGCTTTTTCCGTCGACCAGTTGACATGAATCGTTCAAATGATGCGACACTATCGGCGCAACTCGCACAACTGCTGCGAAACTGTTGGCGCAGATTCATCAAAATGATGCGAATGCAAATAAATTGATGGGAAAAATTGATTCAAACTCTTACATGTGCCCAATCCTCTGAAATTGTTGTATTTCATTGGATGAATGTTCCAAAGATATGTTTGTGTGCCACTCTTAGCAGCTTGATCCAACTACGAAAAAAGTGTTTTCGTTGATGCGGAAGGAACGACAGAGTGGAGGAGAGCCTCTTATTCTACATCACTAAGATGAGTGAGGAGGAGAGTATGAAGAGTTAATTTTTTTGGTAAGATTCAAATTCTATTAAATAAAAAAGGAAAACTGTACACAACCAAGCTGTCAAAAAAATCAGCTATCTATTCCCTTTAGCTTATTGTTGTTATCACTGCAATCCAATTTTCAACATCATCTCCATTTCTTTAGAAAGAATTCTATAAACAAAAAATGAACATATTGTAATCTAATTAATTGGGTTGTTAAGATTGATGTGTTACAGAGCTGTACTTTTTTCTCATTATCATTTCAGTGGAGTAGTTGGCAGGTCTGGGTTAAATTCCTAGCTTGTTCAATGTTTTCACATAAGTAGCCTCTAATCATTGTTGTTGGGAATTTGCAGCTGTTTCTAGGGCACAATTTAAAAAGCATTCAATGATGAATCAAAAAATTTATTCCCATATCATCCATAACAAAATCAGGTGTTCTAATGATTGTTGCTGGGAAATGCACCTAGTAGGTGTTACTATAATGTCGTAACATAAAAAAAAGGAATGATTCTATGTTGCCAACAAAATGAAAAATCTCTATGATGCCCATATGGCATGACACTGAAAACAAGTCTTTTATCTCCAGAAACTACTTTAGACCAAAAACATTTAAGGCAAAATGCCCTGAATGCAACAATAAAGAATAAAAGACAAAAAGGTTTACATCCAATTAGGTAGTGATTATTTTAGGCAAAAACAATATCAAGTGTAGGACCTACGTCTACCCATGATGCCTGTTTGAATAAAAATAGAAGAAATCAAAACTATTACCCTCCCCTATACAACCTATTTTTCTATTTAACTATTCCTCTGTCTATTTAACCACAAGAAATCAAAACTATTCCTCTATCTATTTAACCACAAAAAATCAACAGAAAATGTAGTAAATCATATGGTACTTTTCATGCAAGCAATTAAAAACTCAAAAGCATTTTCTACTAGTTAGGATGATTTATCAACAGTAACTCTTCATAAACTACCTGTGTGTCTGATCACTAAACGTTTTAGACAGATGATCATCTATCTATATGACTATATTTAGAGATGAAGGGTAAAAATAAGTACCCTCCATAAACTGCTTTCATGTCCATAACATTCCGAACAGCAGTCCAATCAATTCCCATTCCCATAAGGTATGACTTGGTAACAATCCTTTTCCAATGCTCTATATCTACGATGAAATGATCGTGCACATCCTTCTTTAACCAGTAAAGAACCTTTTCAAGCCTTGTAGGCCATTCTTCTGGCCACTCAGTTCCACGTTCGCCATCGTCATGTGGCACCCTTTGCAAGCAACTATCCATTGGAACATACCTGTCAGTAAAGAAAGAACTTATAACAAATTGTGATATACACCTACAATTGAGGTCCATCGACTATTGAAACCAGTTAGTACAGTGTATAACAACATATGCACATTTTCTATCAAGCATTCCTTTCATTTTAATGAAATACAAGCTTCAAATAGCAATTTCAACAAAAATCAAATTAAATACCAAGCTGCATTACGATCGCCTTCCTCTTCACACAAAGGAGGCTCATTTTTCCTTCTGGATTGGTAGCAAGTGTTAGAATTTGGTTTTTGATAGATTGCAACAACCACTTCATTGATTTCATCACTTTTCTTTGAAAGGAGATTCTAGCAGATAGATGTCGTCAAAGAAGACATCTCTGAAATCATTGAAAAAGCAAACAATATAGAATCAAACATCTTTGACAAATAATATGCATAGAACTATTAAAGTAAAACTATAAATAGTATTGCCATGAAAAGGTAAGAAATGTGGAATGATAGAAATTTCTTAAATAATAATATATGCTTGATTATGCCCAAAATGAGACATATGCACAAGAACGATCTAAAATTGTCAACTGGCAGTCGGTAACTTTTAGTATCCTTTTTTGTGTAAGCTATTACAAACAATAGAAACATCCAATAATAACCAACATTAACACACAAATGGTGAAAATAATTTGACATAGCAAAGATCCTAAGAGAACACTAATATCTCTCAGAATTAGTAGAAGATATAAGTAACACAAGTCATCAGTTATAGTCAACTATGATCAATATATAATCTGAGAATGGTTGACTAACATGTATTGCCATTGTTAGTAAGCAGGCAATGCCTTAAATGCAATAACCTTCAAATACTTAGAAAGAACTGCCTTGAATTTAGTCTATCTGAGAAGAAGACTGGATAAGTGTTTAATCTCCTTAGAAAGTCTAGAAGATGTATTCAGGAACAAAGAATGATTAAGAATCAAGGTCATCATTTTTAAATGCAAAAAACTGCAAACGTAATCAGACAGCCCAGTTAATCAAGGTTATCAATGATCACTGTCATACATCACTAAATGCCATTTTTTGATCTTTTTGATAGAAAATGACAAATATTGCAATGAAGTAACAACTCGCAAGAACCGCATTTATCCCTGGGAAAGAGAAAATATAGGAAACTACAGAAAATATTCTGATCAGAATAAGAAATCATAACAAAATAGTATTGATTTATCACCTTTCCAGATCTGAACTTCTTCCTCCTTGCTTTGATAGACAGGAGTAGCTGACAACACAAAATAACCTCCCGACCTTAATAAGTGGTTAAGCTCTAGAAGAAGCTTGCCACCTCCATTTTAATGGACCAGTATTAATGACTGTATGGAAATTCTTGACAAGCTTGTGTGCAGAAACTGAGGAATGCAAAATAAAATTGTGGTGGACAAATTGTACAATTTGTGCAAGTTCTAAGGACAGACTGTCAGCATGCCATGAAACCCTGCATTGAGCACAATGTACAATATAAAAAACAGTACTGGGAAAAGGAAGCCTTTGAGTGCCCATCACAGCTGATATGGCAGGAATACCACGTTCAAGAGCAAACTGCACTTGTGTTTCATGCTCATCCTTAGGTGCAAGGGACATGGTCAGGACCTGTCTTTCAAATAGGAAGCCTCCAAAACTAGAAACTCCAAAACCAACATCCAATACCAGACGGCTCTGCTTTCCCCACGCAACATCTGGGATAGCCTGTGAAGATTACAAATTGATTCAGTCGATAACATCAATGAACTTTTCATATAAAAAGAACTAAACGCGTTCAGTTTTTTAATCATTTGCAATATTGCTAAAATAATTCATTGCCAAAAAAATTCCAAAAAAATGAAACTCATATATTTACATAAGTTCTCTATCATTGTCCATGAACATCTTTCATGATCAACAGAATTTTACACTTCCATGCAGTTAACAAAAAAGACCTTAAATTATAAGTAGTCTCTGTTAATGCATCGATAACAATTCAATTTCATATCTCTTTGTGCAGCCAATAGGAAGCATCTTTGATAGAAATGTCTAAATTAGACATGTGCACTACAAATTCTTCTCAAACGTGTCACTTTTTTGCATACTTAAGATGCCTCCTGTGTCACTTATTTGCATACTAACGTGTCAGCAATAGTGGCGATCATGGCGGTGTTTTGTATGGAAAATCTGGTAGGAAAGGCACGTACCAGCAGACGAGGCCTAACGTCTGTGATCCTCAAGAAATGAAAGAATCACGATGTGATTACGGCTGTATCCTCATCTTCTTGCAATCCATCCTCCCTGCACCTCCCGAAGAAAGAAAGCCTAAGAAAGATGAGCACCACTGTCCTTGCTACGGTGTACTGCCTCACAGGAGGAGGAGGATACATTGGATCATGGCTTGCAAAGACTCTGCTGGAGAATGGCTACACTATGCACGCGACTCTCAGAGATCCAGGGAATCCATCAAAGAATTCATGCCTTCTCTCTCTCCCAGGAGCCCACGAGAGGCTTTGTCTTTTCAGAGCATATCTGTGCGACGAAGGGAGCTTCAATCTTGCCATCCATGGCTTCCACGGTGTCTTTCATGTGGCCACTCCCACATATTTCAGTTCCCAAGATACGGAGGTAAGCATGAAAACTTAATTGGCATATTTCAATACAGGAACTCATGGGAAACTGACTGAAATATTGGTTGGTTATGGGTAGAATAATATTATAAAGGCTGCAATCCGAGGAACTCTGAATGTTCTGATATCGTGCAAGAGAGAAGAAAGCATGAGGCATGTCGTCTTTACTTCATCTTTGAGCGCAGCGTCCACAGCAGACGAATCTGCCTTTATCATGAATCGTGCTGGACTTCACTGGACTCCATCATAGAAAACAAACGCTATGGTTGGGTAGGTACATTTGATCTCAGAATTTCAAATTGAAGATATACATACTCTGTGATCTTAACCCATCTGCATTTTTTACTTAAATATGTAAATGCTTATTCTCTCTTTTGTAATTCTACTCAGAGTAAAAAATACACTTGCAGAAAAAGATGCGGTGGAATCTGGACTATTTTAACTTACATATGCAAATTATTTCTCTTTCTTGTGCAGTTCTACGCAGAATCAAAAAGACTTGCAGAGAAAGCTGCACTGGAATTTGGAAAGGAGGAGGGTATTGATGTAGTGAGTATTTCCCCGTCCATAATTGCAGGCCCTTCCATAACCACTACAATCCCCTCTAGCGTCAATGTAACGTTGTCATTTATCACGGGTACAATTGGCCGCCTATCATCAATTATTATTTCCTGACATCGTTATGATTGTTTTCCTGGGGGTTCTGATATTTCTGGTCTTTTATGGCTGCAATCCACAGGCAATCCCTTATGGTATGGATTGCCGCAATCTATTAACTTCCTGTCCAATACTGTCTCGTTCATCCATGTTCAAGATATCTGCAATGCTCATGTATTTCTGATGGAGCACCCTGATGTGGAGGGACGTTATTTTTGCTCTGGCCATACCACTACCCTGCCAAAGTTTGCACATCTCATTTCCAAACGTTATTCACAATACAAAATAACAGCAAAGTCAGTCATCTCTGACACCATCAAGTTTCCAGATGTATTTGGTCCAAAATTTCACTTACACGTTTACTCGGCTCCTTCAATTTTTGTAATTATGATATGGTGATTGATTGATGCAGGTTCGATGAATCGCAGTATGCTGGTGGTCGTGGTGTCATCTCATCCAAGAAATTATTAGATTTGGGATTCAAATATAAATACAGTCTTGAGGAGATTATAAATTAAACGATACGATTATAAATTAAACGACACCAGGCACCATCCACATCCACATCCACGTGGCAGGATTCCATTCGCTTTATGAGCGAGGACTCTAGCCAACGTGGATGGTATGCCATCTCCTTAGAGAAACGGCGTAAATATAATGAAATCATTATAGTTATTTTGATAAAACGTATGCAGCCATTATTAGATATGAGATGACATTAGATTGTTTTGTAAGCACAACATAGCTCTCCTTTATTGTAATTTCAGCTCAACAGCATTATTTTCAGCTTACTAAGCAAACAAAGTAGCACAAAATCACTCTACTCTCTTGTAACTTACGTAGTAAAATCAATACACAATTAAGAAAATCATGGTGAACATGGTATGTTGACTACATATATATAACATAATTCTATCCTTATCTCCATCCTAACATATTGGCATCGTTATCTCCAGCCTCGAGAAGTATTCACTTCAAACAGCACATATGTTGCACTAAGCATGTTTTTGGTATACAAAAAGCCCAATGCAAATGAAGCAATTTATAGCATATTATATAATAAACCCAAGAATGAGGCTAGGTCTGGAATCCTGTTGATGAGAAAGGTCGCTAGTAAATATCATAAGTATGTTTTCCAAGCATCTAATCGATCATTTAAACCAGACAAACCAAAAAGTAAACTATCACGGACATTTTATTTCCAGTAAACATCTTACCATAAGAGTCGCATATAGTTCTGAAGTTGCATCATAGAAATTTATAAGGAGGGGTCTTGTAAGAGTAGTGATGTGTAGGTGGTGAGTGTTAGAATTATTCATGGTATTTTTTGTATCTTTTGGTCGTATCACACCCAAGCACTGCAGCCAGGGTAGGAATTTGGGAAAAATCCTACTCGTCAAAAATGACGGTTTCGACAATATATACACACGTTTTACAGGTTGCTTTGTTTTTTATGACGGTTAGTAAAAAATGTAGGCAGTATTTGACGGGCAAAATGGTCCATGATGGGCATTTTGCCCGTCAAATTCCAGCCCTGACTGCAGCCTATGTCCATTGCAGTTGCAGTCTAGTAGGCCTAGCGCAGATGGCTAGCAGGGGCTGCCAAAAGCATTACAACTACATGTAGATGAGTCGTTTGGTCGTGTCTGCGGCGGCAAGCCTCTACTATGGAATAATTTAAGATGCTCGCCACCTATGGTGTTAGTTTCTATTGCGTTGTTCTTAGCCCTGCTCGCATTATTGTCGATAAATTTATAAAAAAAAAGTCATGATATGGAACAATCCTCGGAAACTCAGTGTCTCTAAATCTCTCTTAACTGAGCAAAATAAATTCTCGATGAGGGATTTTAAATTCAATCATACAATCTTTGATTTCTAGCATTCCCGATAAGCTTCCTATGCAATTAAATTTAAACTGTGCTGCCTTTAACCCTCCCTCTAGGCTTTTCTTCATTTTCCATATATATCTTTTCATTTGATGATGATTCCCATGCCGTCTATAGTCTGACAAAACTCCAAAAAAATGTCTCCCACTGTGGGAAATCGCAAAGATCCTTCATTCCACGACACCCATTGGTGTGTTGGATCCTCTTATGTAATTAGAACAACAACATTAAAGAGTTAGCTTAGGTTTATTCAAGAGTATTTTATAGAGGTGTAATTTAGTTGGATTTATGATATAATTGTTTTCCAAATGCAATGCTTTCCATCTTAGTGCATTGGAAAGTTATGGAAAGAGTTCCACTTACCAAACTACTTATCATTTTGTTACATTGATAGGGCCAGAGGAGCTAGATTTTGGTTGTCTGAGAAATTGTAGAGAATAAGAAGCTTTGCACATAATTTAAAATTCAAATTAATAATTGATTGTTTACTTGCAGACATTTATGTGATTTTATTTCATAGGGTAAAGTGGTTTGTAGAGTAGCCCAAGGCAGGAGGAGCATCGATAGGATTTTCAGTCTAACCTTCTATGCAACAAGTAGTTATGAAATTGAGCCAATTATTACCTCAATATGCAGGAACTGGTCGACTATTGTTGATTGGGATTCCGACATGTGAAACATACCTGCGTTTTCAAGTATATCATCCTTCTATGGAGAATGATTGGGACCTACAACCTCTACCTATTGTTTCCAAACCAAATCGAGGAGTGTTTCCTAGGTTCTCCCTCATTTCTTCCTTCTGCTTTCCAAGTTTTGTCGTTATTTTAGTGTTTAGAAAATCTATCTTGAAATGCATCTAATATGCCATTATTTTAGATTTGGGGGTTCATAATCAGTATCTTGAATTTTGGTTTCTATTTTTTGATTGATATACATATTTCAGAAGCACAATAATGAACTAAACATTTTCGATCCACCTCTTGATGCACTTAAGCTGAGGGCCAATTTGCATTTATGGTTTTGTTTAAAATATTGTATGGTAGTGGATGCCCAATTTACGAATGTATTTTGTCTAGAATTTATGCTAGTTGCATGTTTGCAAGTATTTGTTGATTACTAAAAAATATTGATGTTTCCTTGAAAAACAAATATTTTTCCCGGATAGTTACAATAACTCTATTATGATATAATACTGTAATGTCCCTTGTTAGGAATTTTATTAAAATGGCAATTTTTCACTTTTGTCCCTAGTTTGACCTTTGACTAGTTTTCACCTCTAGGTCCCCAAATGGCTCCAATTGCTCCCAAATCTTCTGAGAAGGTATATGGATGATGTTAGAACATAAATATGTATTTCAGGGATGCTTTTGGACCTTTAAAATACTTCTACAAATCCTCTTTCAATTCTGGCCAATGTAGGGAACTTTACTAGTAATTTCCCTTTGACTAGTATTGGTCTCTAGGTCTCGAATTGACTCCAAATGCCTTCAAATCTTCAAGGAAGGTGTATGAATGATATTAGGACTTGAATATAATGTTCAGGTATGATATATGTCCACCAAAATACCTCTGCAAACTCTCTTAAGATTCTGGACCAAGTATGCAATTTTACTAGTAATTTGGGGTTCAAATCCCCCTAGGGTTAGTACTAAAAATGGCTTCCCATATGCCTCCAAACCCACTCAAATTTATTAAAAGAGGTAGAGAATGTATTAAGGTCTCATGTGCACCATTAATTGATTATTATATTTGTCCCAACCCTCTCCCATTCAACTGCAAAAATCACCAATTCGACCCTTGGGGAAATGGCACTATTTCTTCTCCCAATGCAATTAAACTGAGTAAAAATACTTCAAATGCTCAAGTACAGTACATGAAACTTGTAAAATACATCCATGGCAGTCCATTAATCACAAATCCATTAGAGAATCATCCATTTATTTGAAATCATCATCAATACGTTGGCTCACAACAAGGTAGTGGGGAAATGGCATTGTTCTTCCATTAAAAATGAGATTTATACATTTCTACTTGGAATTTAGACTTGAAACTTTTTGGAGATGAAGAACAGAGTATTTTCTTCATATTACAAAATAAATGGGTCATGATAAGCTCCCCCAAAGAGTACAATAGCTCACCAAAAATGCCCTCCCTCAAGGATCAAGAATATGCCATCAAAACTAGAAATGGTTGAGAGAATGTGATGCAATAGAAGAAACCTTGAGCTGCCCTGTAGATTACACCCACAAATAAAGACTCCATTAAAGCTCCAAATCAAAGCTCTGAATGGCCTTTCCAATTACCAACTTGGATGGGAATCTTTCACCCTCGAAATTGGCTAAGGAAAGAAACTAGTCATCTACTAGCTCTCTCTCTACACAAATGCAATTGCAAATTCTACAAATGATCAAAAGCTGGTTTAATTCTTTGTTATTGACATTTATAAAGTTCTAATGTCCTTCATGGGTCGAATTCCTTCCAAGAGACTCATGCCAACTCAAGTTGGGAAGAGATTCCAAAGAACGCCACTTGTACAACAATTCCTAGTTTCCCACTTCCACCAAATTACACGTGGAAGCATCTTAGCTGCCCTAACACCCTTGAGCGCCCTCTTGGAGTCTATTTTTAGCCCTAACATGTCATATATATCGTATGTCATCCTTCAAGTCTAATTTGTGTCATAGGTGTCATAGCATCTTTATCATTGTTGTCATAGAGCTAGGGAATCTAGCCCAAGTGTCTCACTAGCTCCAAATTGCCTCTTCCTCTTCCATGGGAGTTACTCTTCCTCTATATTTCGACCTTAGATGATTCATCCCATGAATAATACCTTTTGGAATCCCCCAATTATGTTACCATTCACCTTGTATTCGAATTGGTGAGAGAATGATGCCAAGTGTAGTGGGGAAATCTACCCATATGTGGGTCCCACTTCCTCCATGTGTCTTGATGATCAAATGTCACTTTTATTTTCACTTGTATATATTTATTTAGGTCCTTTATTAAATATTTATTCCATTCTAATGTTCAAACATCATTTATTATCCCCATTATTCCAAATCCCAAAGCTTCCACCCCAAACCTAGGAAACCAGTAATTTTCCTCCTTGGCAATTATTTGAACTTTAGCATTAATTTGACAAACTCTACTAAATAGGGACAATGTGATTAGATCATTATGACCCAATGCAAAATTTGGGACATTACAAATCCTCCCTTCCCAATATTGCTTGTCCTCAAGCAATTTTAAACATGGGTGTTGAAGAACCCGCTTTCTGTATAATTCTTTGAAGTTGCCATTGAATTGCCCAACCTTGAGTCTTTGAGTTTCCATGAAGATTTTAGAGAGGAACCACCATGCTTGCTGCTGCACTACTCTAATTAAAATCACTTTATTAAGTGGGGAATCCATCTCCCATACTACTTGCTTCCCCCCCAAAAATGAAACCAATGAGACAAAAATTATTCCAGGGTCCCATTGCTTGTATTGCACCCCAACAATTAAGAGTGCTCTCCAACCCACACCATTAGATAAGAGGGTTCCTGGATCCCATTTTCTTGTATGCATTCTTCCAAACATCATGAGTACCAAATATATATCATCAAAGTACATAACAACATAATGAAAATGTACATCAAGGATATGCTTCATCAAAGAGTCATGAAAGTGCTTATACCTCCAAGCAAGTAGACCACCATTTTCCAATTGCATACAAGCTTCAAGTGACCAATCAAATATGCTCCAATGACATAGGTGAGGATCCCATGTCCTATAATGCTTCTCCAAAAGGATGTGATATGCATCAAAATATTCAGCCATGTATTCTTTCATCCAAGAAGTGAATGAAGAAACTCCACTAAAATCTGAACCAAATAATGAGCAGAAAAAAACAAGGAGACTTCAAATGACTCAAAGAAGTCTCACCCATACATCCATGAATGTAAGAATCATAAAAATATAACAAAGTATGTGGCTGCCAACAAAAATGTTCTTCAATCATAAATCTATTCTCCCAAGTGTTGGATGAAGTTCCTCCAACATCAAATGAATCAAGTGTTGAGCAAGAAAAACCATGAGTCTTCAAGTGACTCAAATGCATATCATAGGTGCATCCATGTAGATTTGCATCATCATAAAGTGACAAATAATGTTGTTTCAAATGTGAATAAGAATGTGCTCCAACCATGTCATCATAAAAGGTAAATCTTGGAGTTCCATACTCCTCATGTGGCACCATAAAAAAGAACCCTTTCACCCATACTTCATTGAGACTAATACTGCAAAACATGGAATTGTAGGATGTAGGAGAATGAACTAACTCACCCAAATGATTAAAAAGTGCAGAAGTTTCATCATGGGAAGGATCCATGTGGGTAGTATCATGCAGCTCCTTCAAAAGGGGAAACCTTTGTCATAGATTGGTTCCAATGTAGAGGAATCACGCTCTTCTTTAAAAATTGCATAACCTTCATCAAGAGACAATTCAAGTTCCTCTTCCACCACACCAAGTGCTTGGATCTCTTCAAGTTCATCTTCAAACACATTAAGAACATTCAAATTCCCACATTTCTCATGATCCACCATGTCATGAGAATCCTCCAAACAATCTACCATTTGACAATCTGAAACATAGGAGGAAAAACAAGTATCTTGCAACTTTTCAAGAAGTTGCTCATTTTGAATTGTGAGCTTATGAATATCCTAATTATTCTTCAATTATGCATCATGTAACAATTCATTAAGCTCAAACAAATGGTTTCTATCAAAAATCAAAAACATGAAATTACCTTTGATGTGGCACATTGCTCTTTGAATCTTCTCCATGTCTTCAAGGAAGGATGTTTCCTCCAATGAAGTAGCTCTCCAACAAGAATTTGACACCAATGCTTGAGTGTCATGGAGAATGTTGAGGGACTCTTGGATATTATTTTCATTCATCTTTAAGGGCCCTTCAAGAAAATTAGGCTCTTGCAAATGAACCTCCTCATCTTCTTCAATTTTGCTTGGACCAACTTCATGAAGCTCAAGTGGTGATGGGGAAGTTGATCTTGGTTCTTCTTCAACTGCTACAAGGTCTTCATTATCATGCTTAATGGAACTTGGGATTGCAGCAACACTTTCAAAAGTGATCTCTATGTCACCAACATAGAGGTGTGAGCACCCATCAGTAGGTACTCCTTCATAGTTTAAGCATCCATCAGTAGATGCTCTTTGATTCATGTCTAAGCTAGAAGGTGTCTCGAAATGATCTTCCATATTTTCAATAGAATATTCTTCATGCTCTTGTGATGTCTCTTCATTTTTATCCTTCAAGCAAGATGATGCATTTTTTCCCTTGTTTTCCTTATGATCAATATCTTTGGAATCTCTTTTTGAAGAATTCCCAAAAATTCTCCTCAAGTGGGACATAATTTCATGCACACATGTATGATACTCACTCTAAGGTTGTTTACAAGAAGGGCATAGACCTTTCTTTACTAACTCCACATCTTCATTTTTGGGCCTATTTTCAAAAACATGTTCAGCAAAGTACTCAAAAGACATGGCATTTTGTGTATTTTTGCTAAAAGCAATATATTCTTGATATTTTTGATATTGTTGGGGCAAGGTTTTATATTTTGCTCTCCATCTTTGGAACTCACTCATAGAATTATCCTTGGTTGGTGTGACACACTCATATTCATTAGATTTAAATTCATAAGAATAATCTTCATTTACTTGAAGCTGTAAGAAGTGTTGCATGATGGCACCTCTTCCTCGTACCATTCACATTCTGCTTCATATTGCTCATAAGCATCTGCATATTTCTCATAAGAATTGTACTCATAAGATTCATCATAATAGTAAGACATGGCTACCTATTATTCTTGAATGTATGTACCTAATCCACAGGTGCAAGGACCATACTCTGATACCACTATAATGTCCCTTGTTAGGAATTTTATTAAAATGGCAATTTTTCACTTTTTTCCCTAGTTTGACCTTTGACTAGTTTTGAGCTCTAGGTCCCCAAATGGCTCCAATTTCTCACAAATATTTTGAGAAGGTATATGGATGATTTTAGAACATAAATATGTATTTCAGGGATGCTTTTGGACCTTTAAAATACTTCTACAAATGCTCTTTCAATTCTGGCCAATGTAGGAAACTTTACTAGTAATTTCCCTTTGACTAGTATTGGTCTCTAGGTCTCGAATTGACTCCAAATGCCTTCAAATCTTCAAGGAAGGTGTATGAATGATATTAGGACTTGAATATGATGTTCAAGGATGATATATGGCCACAAAAATAACTCTCCAAACTCTCTTAAGATTCTGGACCAAGTATACAATTTTACTAGTAATTTGGGGTTCAAATCCCCCTGGGGTTAGTACTGGAAATGGCTTCGCAAATGCCTCCAAACCCACTCAAATGAATTAAAAGAGGTAGGGAATGTATTAATTATGTTATTAAGGTCTCATGTGCACCATTAATTGATTATTATATCTGTCCCAACCCTCTCCCATTCAACTGCAAAAATCACCAATTCGACCCTTGGGGAAATGGCACTATTTCTTCTCCCATTGCAATTAAACTGAATACAAATACTTCAAATGCTCAAGTACAGTACATGAAAATTGTAAAATAAATCCATGGAAGTCCATTAATCACAAATTCATCATAGAATCATCCATTTATTCAAAATCATCATCAATACATTGGCTCACAACAAGGTAGTGGGGAAATGGCATTGTTCTTCCATTAAAAATGAGATTTATACATTTCTACTTGGAGTTTAGACCTGAAACTTTTTGGAGATGAATAAAAGAGTATTTTATTCATATTACAAAAGAAATGGGGAATTATAATATCCCCCAAAGAGTACAATAGCTCACCAAAAATGCCCTCCCTCAAGGATCAAGAATATGCCATCAAAACTGGAAATGGTTGAGAGAATGTGCTGCAATAGAAGAAACCTTGAGCTGCCTTGTAGCTTAAACCTACAAATAAAGACTCCATTAAATCCCCAAATTAAAGGTCTGAATGGCCTTTCCAATTACCAACTTGGATGGGAATCTTTCACCCTCGAAATTGGCTAAGGCAAGAAACTAGTCATCCACTAGCTCTCCCTCTACACAAATGCAATTGCAAATTCTACAAATGATCAAAAGCTGGTTTTATTATTTGTTATTGACATTTATAAATTTCTAATGTCCTCCATGGGTCGAATTCCTTCCAAGAGACTCATTCCAACTCAAGTTGGGAAGAGATTCCAAAGAACGCCACTTGTAGAACAATTCCTAGTTTCGCACTTCCACCAAATTACATGTGGAAGCATCTTAGCTTCCCTAACACCCTTGAGCGCCCTATTGGAGTCTATTTTTATCCCTGACATGTCATATATGTCATATGTCAGCCTTCAAGTCTGATTTGTGTCATAGGTGTCATAGCATCTTCATCATTGTTGTCATAGAGCTAGGTAATCTAGCCCAAGTGTCTCATTAGCTCCAAATTGCCTCTTCCTCTTCCATGGGAGTTACTCTTCCTCTATATTTCGACCTTGGATGAGTCATGCCATGAATAACACCTTTTGGACTCCCCCAAGTATGTTACCATTCACCTTGAATTCGAATTGATGAGAGAATGATGCCAAGTGTAGTGGGGAAATCTAGCCATATGTGGGTCCCACTTCATGTGTCTTCATGATCAAATGCCACTTTGATTTTCACTTGTATATATTTATTTAGGTCCTTTATTAAATATTTATTCCATTCTAATGTTCAAACATCATTTATTATCCCCATTATTCCAAATCCCAAAGCTTCCACCCCAAACCTGGGAAACTAGTAATTTTCCTCCTTGGCAATTATTTGAACTTTAGCATCAATTTGACAAACTCTACTGAATAGGGACAATGTGATTAGACCATTGTGACCCAATGCCAAATTTGGGACATTACAAATACCTTAGTCACCTTTTTGCTTTGCATAGAGGCTTTTATCTATGCTAATAGTTGTAGATTGTTATGGCTATAGTAGGATTTAATGCTCAACCAACTCATTGATCTTTTTGAAATTGGATTTGTCTTATTGTTTACAGCTTAGGGGTATTCATATTCTTGCTTTTGCATTAGACTTTAAAGCGATGGTTTCTAATACCGAAAGGAATCATACTTCACAAAATTACGAGGTTCACAAAAAACATATTCATTCTACATACCCATCCCATATCCATTTTTAGGAACAAATTTATTCAGGGTATGTTTCCTAGTTGATTGCTGTATGTACCCAGAGCTGATATAGCTCCAGGCCATTCCAAGAACAAAATTTAGTGATTCCCATAAAAATTCCTTAACAAAAATGAATTGTAAGATGCAATCAAGTAAGCTTGGCAATATAATGCTCGACACATTTTGAAAGCTTAATGTGTAGTCGTCTGGTATTACTTGTATCTTCAATATTTAAAAGTTATTATTTGATAATGTATGTGATTTATCTATTGGTTTCCAATGAAAGGGTGCTTGTTGGCATGGGGTCAGAGTGCACAAGTACGGAACCCCAAGTAGTGAAAGGGTCAAATACAAGAAGAAAGGACCGGTCGCAAAGCCGATATATGTGGAAGCAATTAGTTAAGTTAGTTAGATATGGGTCATTAGGACCATTTGTAACATCCAAGTGCGCCTATAAATACAAATAAGATTGTAATATTTAGAATATAATCGATGGGAAGATCTGAGGAGAAGAACCTTTTGTGCAATTGTAATCCTAAGGGAATTTTACTGAGTTGTGAAATATGAGATGATATCTTCGCATCTGTTGTGTTTCTATATTTTGGATCGATCTATGGAGGATTTATCTGGGTTTGGTTTTGTATTATGAGTAACATGCATATCTATCTTATGTTTATCGCAATATGATTTTTTCCTGAGATCTCATTAGATTTTTTGGCAAATATGTTATGTATCGCAGATTCCTCAAAAATGCTTTGTTGATTTGTTTAATTTGTTAAGTATGAGATGATAATGCAATTAAGGATTACTAGGGCGATAATGCGATATTTTATTGCAAATGCAAATATCTGGCTTTTTTCGATTGAGAGTAGAACAACGCATGTCTTCTCCCAACTATGGAAACTTGGTTCCTACAAGCCCCCTTAGACATCCCGGGTGAGACCTCACTCGCTCTACGGGTGTTGCTGGAAAGGGTAAAACCTTTATGGGCTGATACTTAAGGGTGTTTGGTCGATATTTGTTGACAACAGTGCGAAGTGAGCCCCTGTTGACAAACTATGTCAACAGTGCATGAATGGTATATATTCACTTCCTTGTGTTTACCAATATATGTCAAGTTAGTTAATTTTCATCGCAATAGTTTTTGTCTCCTAGAAAAGTGGGGATTTCCATTCCACATTGTTTTTTCCATTCCCTATACTTGTTTTCACTACAAGTAAACGATGCACAAACTTGATCCATATTACTAGTCGTAAACTGTAGTGGTGCACTTAACATAGTAGCTTCTATTTTGCAACTCTTGCTTGTATGTACCATCAATGTTTGTGGTAGGACTCTTCAGAATATTATTGCTTAGAATATTTTAAAGAGCTTGATAGACTCCTTTTACAGA
Source organism: Larix kaempferi (assembly GCA_027924585.1). Taxonomy (NCBI): domain Eukaryota; kingdom Viridiplantae; phylum Streptophyta; class Pinopsida; order Pinales; family Pinaceae; genus Larix; species Larix kaempferi. The sequence goes on along the minus strand of BSBM01001081.1, from coordinate 205,801 downwards.
GTGTTAAATGATTACATGGCTTTTTGACATTTGGAAGAGCTAGATGATCTTGAGAAAATTTGTTAGTGTGCATAGTTCCTGCACGGGAACACATTTTCTCTTTCTGCTAAGATAATTTTTACATTAATAATTAGTGCAGCCTTTTATTGTGGTGGTATACTTAGAACTTGTTTTCTATCTTGGTCATAAATTGATAGGCATCTCAAAGTGAGTTGATATTCAGGTTCTTGAGTTCAATTTGGATGTACTGATGCAATCCACTCTAATACTTAAGTAGTTGATTATGCTCAATCTATTGGATGTCCAAATGAGGAAAAATCCATTAAATTCATTCATGTTGTTTTGAACATATTGATCAAGTTGTTGATGAAGTTGTCTGCATCAAATGTTTCTAGTCTTGACCATTCTTAATGGGTTAGATCTCACTGAATTTCATGTTTATGGGTGATTCCACGAAGGTGGTTCACCATTTTTGGTGGATGGAAGCTAAAAAATTGTTTTTCGAACCCTCAATCAAGGTATTTTCAAGCCCTCGATCGAGGTTTTAAAACCTCAATCGAGGGTTTTAAAAGCTCGATCGAGGGTTTTAAAATACCTCGATTGAGGGTTTTAAAATACCTCGATTGAGGGTTGAAACAAGAGCTCGATCTAGCTTTTAAAACCCTCGATCGAGCTTTTGAAAAGCCCCCAAAAGCTCGATCGAGCTTTTGAAAAGATCGCAAAAGCTCGATCTAGCTTTTGAAAAACATAAAAAGGCTCATTTTAGGCCCTCGATCGAGGGTTTAAAATACCTCAATCGAGGTCTTGTTAAACCCTCGATCGAGGTGTTGTTAAACCCTCGATTGAGGTATTTAGCTCAATTGAGGGCTTAAAAAACAGTTCGAGATCCCTTTTCACTGCAGAATGAAAGTTTTGTCTGCCTTCCACAGAGTTAAACCATGTCATTAAATGCTCATTAATGAGCGGACTTGATACCATTGGATTCGTCAACGAATCCTCTATCCAGATATATAAAATTTATGAATTTTTATATTCATATGTCTACTGTTTTTAAATTTCTACTAAAACTTGTCCTAAAAAACCATGCCGACAACTTCGATTGAGCTCAAAGATAAATCCACAACATTCAAGATACACATCCAAAAAAATTGAAAAAATACACAAGCCCCAGATAAATGCGTCCTCTTAAAAAGGGTGTTTTTAGTTTTGCAAATTATGTAAAAAATCAAAATATTTCGTGCACGCACACACATGTGTGCAAAATGCGACTTAAATATTCATTGGTAAGTTTCGAAAAATAATAATAAATATAATTTTTTGAGAAAAATTAAAAGAAAAATATGTAAGCCCTAGTGCACTCTATCTAGATCATGTTCACATATTTCATTTTTTAAATTATTACTTTAACATTAATTTATTGTGCACGCACACAAACTACTTGTTAATTGCTCTTCAAATTTTTAAGTACACACGTTTCATTAAATGAAAATTCGACACGATATATGGTATTGGTATATTTTGAAAAAATTATCATTGGAAATCCAACATAATTATCTACATTTCATTTTTCAACTGCATGTCAAAATTCATGTGGAAAGTATGAGTTTCGAGGGCTTCAATTTAATACATGGGTAAAATTTGTGTTTTTCACCGTCATATTTGGCCAAAAAGAGTTACCCATCTTCATGGAATCACCTGTTGATGTATATCTAACTTCGGAATGTATTTCATCTATGTATTTTATATATATTTATTGTACCCTTATAAGAGATGTGTTATTCCTCTATAAGGAAGTGTCGTCATGTGGATTAACAAGTGTCACAAGTGTGTGTACTTGCCGATGGGTTATTAGACCACCATGTGGGGTCGGCCCTGATTTATATATAATATAATATGGATGTATCTAAGTAGACAAGTCGGCCCCATTAGGTCACTGGGCAAAAAGGTGAGTATAAATAGAGATAGGAGATCTCTATTTTACTCACTCGGAAAAGTAACTCACTTTCTCTATAAAAAGTGGCACACTAGTGAAGAAGAGGAGGATCATCTGCTAGGAGACTATCTCAGTGTTATTTGGTTGTATTTTGGTTGAGCCATTGCTCTCTCTATCTCTGAGAAAGTTGTGGGGTTTTTCACCTTAGGGTTTTCCCCACGGAAACTCTATGTCTCTTGTCTCTTATGCTTTTGATTCTTGTGATGCTTGTCATATTATGATTGTCATGCATTGATATACTGTAGATGTTATTCTCTCAGCAAAGATCCTATAGTATTGTGAATTAATACTCAAAATTTAACATGGTATCAGAGCTAACCTGAGAAGAAGACATTTTGCAGTGATGGAAGCTTGAGTTCCTTGTTGATTGGGTTTCTCTCCACATATTTTTGAAAATCAGTATAGTAGATTGACTCTACTCATCAAGGCGCATCTATCTGTCCAATCAGAACTCAATTCTGAGCATTTTCAGATTTGGCCCTAAAAATTAGGGTTTCCACAAAAATAGGAATTTTTGGAATCTGAAGACACAGCTGGAAGCTCCTTGCAAAAATCGAAGTTTAGAGAGTTGGATCGAGATTTTTGGTTGGGTAGATCTCCGGGAAACTCAAACCCTAATTCAGGGCTCTCCCTAGTGAACCCGGGGGGACAAAAAGGAAATTCTGAAGGGAAAGACTTTGTTGATTTCAAATTCTGAATGCACCAGGTTGATCAGCTCACCAAAGCACATCTTTCTATCCTTTCAGAAATTTGAAAGTCAAATTTTGAAGTTTTAGGGTTTCTCTGACAAACCCTAATCCGGGACCAGATCCAGATTTCAGCATTTCAAGTGGTAAGACCTAAATCTTTTCTATTTCCATTTGAAGTACTCTTTAAGATGTCTCTCCACACCAAGCTTGAGGATAAGCTTGAAGGGGATGATAACTTCCGAGCCTGGAAGTATAGGATTGGGTTAATCCTGGAAGAGAATGAGTTGGACTCATATGTGAAAGAAGACATCCCTATCCCAGAGGATGAAGAGGCCAAGGTATTGCATAAGAATAACTTGATCAAGGCAAAGAGAATCATTGTTGATTCTATCAAAGACCATCTCATACCCCATGTGTCTTCTCTAAAGACACCCAAGAAGATGTTTGACTCCTTGACCAAGCTATTTGAAGGGAAGAACATAAATCGAAAGATGACCCTGCGGAACCAATTGAAAGGAGTGAAGTTTCAGAATGGAGAAACCATTCAATCTTATTTTTCAAGGGTCTCCCAGATCAAGGAACAACTAGAAGCAGTGGATGAAATGGTGGAGAATGGTGAAGTGGTGATGACCACTCTAAATGGCCTACCCAGGTCATGGGATTCCTTTATCCAAGGAATTTGTGCAAGGAAGAAGTTGATCTCCTTCAGTAGACTTCGGGAAGAATACTCACAATAAGAAGCGAGGCTTGTGGCACGAGAAGAAAAGATGGGGAATGAAGATCAAGCTCTCACAGTACATACCAGGAAAGGTAAGTCCAAGAAGGAATCATCTCATAATAGAAGATCCTCTCACCACCATTATCATAAAGATAAGAAAGATCTCAGATGCTTCAATTGCAATGAGAAAGGACACTTTGCTTCAGATTGTCCCAAGAAGAAGAAAGACAACAACAACAACTTCAACAACAAGAAGAAGAATAACAAAAGAAGATATCATGCTCATGCTGCCGAAGATGATGAACCCCCCAAAGAAGAAGGCTAGGGCAGAAAGTAGTAGTGATGATGACTCATCAAGTGAAGAAGAATATGTTCTAATTTCTGCTCTCACAGGTACCATCTCCCATGGTTGTAATGATTGGTTGATTGATAGTGGGGCTTCCAAACACATGACTGGGTTTAAGGAATCCTTTGTGAACCTATCTGAACATGAATCACCCCATAAGGTGAAACTTGGGGATGATTATCAATACCCAATCAAAGGAAGTGGTGAAGCCTCCTACAACCTAGATTCTGGAAAATATTTGAAGATGAAAGAAGTTCTTTATGTACCTTGGCTCAAGAAAAACTTACTCTCAATCTCTGCATTAGATGCAAAAGGCATGAGGGTTGCATTTGTGGATGGACAAGTCCTAATGTGGCCAAAGGGAAAGAACATAGATGATGCAGTAGTGATTGGAGAGCAAGAGGGAGGTTTGTATAAATTGAAGGGACAACCTGAACATGCCATGGTACATGAATCCATGGAGCCAAGTGAACTTTGGCATAGGAAACTTGCTCACATGCACTATAGAGCACTTCCAATTGCAAGCAAGGCAGTAGAGGGTCTACCTGAAATCAAGACCAAACATGAAGGTGTTTGCAAAGGATGTGCGAAAGGTAAGAACATTAAGAAGGCTTTCCCAAGCAGTGAAAGCCAGGCAAAAGACATCCTGGAAATCATCCACTCGGATGTATGTGGCCCTATGTCATCCAGTTCCCTGAGTGGGTATGTCTACTATGTTTCATTTATTGATGACTTCTCCAGGAAGACTTGGGTATACTTCTTGAAGGGCAAAGATGAGGTGCTTGATAAATTCAAGGAATTCAAAACCTTGATGGAGAATCAAGCTGACAAGAAAATCAAAACATTCAGATCCGACAGTGGAGGAGAATTTACCTCAAGTGACTTCAAGAAGCTTTGTAGTGATTCAGGGATCAAGAGGGAGTTAATTGCTCGTTATAATCCTCAACAGAATGGTGTTGCAGAAAGAAAGAACAGAACTATCATAGAAGCAGCAAGGGCAATGTTGCATGATCAGGATCTTCCTATGCATCTATGGGCAGAAGCAGCTAGAACAGTTGTGTATGTGCAGAACAGAACACCCCACAATATATTGGACAACAAGACACCAGAAGAGGTCTTTTCTGGTAAGAAACCTGAAGTTAGCCATCTCAGAATATTTGGTTGTCCAGTATATACTCATGTCCCAAAGGAAAAGAGGACTAAACTAGATCCTTCAGGAAAGAAGGGTATCTTTGTGGGTTACAGTGAAAGCTCGAAGGCTTACAGAATATACTTTCCAGGGTTCAAGAAGATTGATGTTAGCAGGGATGTAACATTTGATGAAAACTCAGCATTCATCAAATCAAGGAAGGCACCTATCGAAGTTTATGAAGAACCTAAGGAAACTAGATTTCAAGACACTACCATGACTGAAGAAGTTCCAGAAGTTGTTCGTGAGTTTGAAGATCCGCAAGAACCTATAGATCCACCCCATCAGGACAACTCTCACAAGAGGAAACCTGCATGGGCTAGAGGGCTCATTCAAGATGTAGAAAGATTTGGCATTCCAGAAGAAGAACACAGAGCAAAGAAGAGAACCAGATCCCATACTAGTTATGTTGCTTTACTCTGTGACATTATGAACAAAGAGCCTTCCAGTTATGAAGAAGCATCAGAAAAGAAAGAATGGAAGGATGCCATGGTTGAGGAATACCAATCTATAATGAAGAATGATGTTTGGGATGTTGTCCCGAGACCTAAAGAGAAGTTTGTCGTGACCTCTAAATGGATCTTCAAAATCAAGCATGCTGTAGATGGGAGTGTCGAGAAATACAAAGCAAGATTCATAGCTCGAGGCTTCTCTCAGAAAGAGGGAATAGATTATGAAGAAACTTTTGCACCTGTAGCCAAGTATACTTCTATCAGAACAGTACTTGCCCTGGCTGTAGCTATGAAATAGAAAATACACCAGATGGATGTCAAGACTGCCTTCTTGAATGGTATAGTTGAAGAGGAAGTATATGTGGAACAGCCACTCGGTTTTGAAATACATGACAGGGAGTCATATGTGTGCAAATTAAAGAAAGCTTTGTATGGCTTGAAACAAGCTCCCATAACTTGGTATGGTAGGATGGATAGTTTCCTATCTAGTTTGGGCTTTACCAAGAGTAAAGCGGATTCCAACCTTTACTACAAGGTTGAGGAAAAGAATCCTGTGATTCTACTCCTGTATGTGGATGACCTATTTGTAACAGGAGATGACAAACTGATTGCGGATACTAAGAGGAAGCTTGCTGCAGAATTCGATATGAAAGATTTGGGAATTATGCACTATTTCCTAGGTATGGAGGTGTGGTAGAGTGCAGGTGGGATCTTCCTTGGTCAAGGGAAGTACACAGTAGATATACTAAAGAGATTTGGGATGATGGATTGCAAGGTCATGGCCACACCTATGGCATCGAATCTGAAGCTTCTATGTGATGCTTCATCTGAGCCAGTTGATGTCTCTATGTATCGTCAGATGATTGGGTCCTTGATGTACCTGATGAACATGAGACTAGACATTTGCTTTGCTGTGAACACATTGAGCCAGTTCCTGATGGATCTGAGGAGTGTTCACCTGGTTGCTGTAAAGCATGTTCTGAGGTACTTGAAGGGTACAGTGGATTATGGGATCAAGTATGAAGCGAATCAAAAGTTTAACCTGCAGGGTTATGTTGATTCAGATTGGGCTGGCATTGCTGCAGATAGGAAGAGCACATCTGGGTGCTGCTTCATTATGGGATTAGGTGTGATCTCTTCGTTTAGCAGGAAGTAGTCCTGCGTAGCACTGAGTACAGCTGAGGCAGAGTATGTTGCAGCCTGTTCAGCTAGTTGTGAGGCAGTATGGCTATGGAAGCTACTGTCTGAGTTATTTGATCTCCCGTTGGATTCTATTGGTATCTTTTGTGATAACCAGAGTTGTGTGAAGCTGTCCGAGAACCCAGTGTTTCATGACAGGTCGAAACACATAGAGATCAAATATCACTATATCAGGGATATGGTGCAGAGAGGAGCTGTGAAGCTCCCGTATGTTGCGACGGACGAGCAGATTGCAGATGTGCTGACGAAGCCACTATCCAGGGTGAAGTTCGAGTACTTCAGAGAGAGGCTTGGCGTTCTTCAGATCGAGGACACTTCGAGGAAGAAGTGATGGACACATTTGCTGAAGCCATTCCAAGCATGTTGGAAGGAGGATCCTTCACATGGCTGTGGATGTAAGCGCTGGATGATGAGCATCAGGATGATGTTCTGGTTTCTATTGTATATGATCAGTTGGATCATTTTTGTATATGTATGTACACATCATGTTGGATGCTGGATATGATCGGTTGGATCATTGTTATGTATGTATGTATACATCATGTTGGTTGCTGGATATGATCAGTTGGATCATTTGTATGTATGTCCGCATCATGTTGGATGCTGGATATGATCGGATGGATCATTTGTATGTATTGTGTATATGCATCATGTTGGATGCTTGGACCATGTATCTGTATATGTATCAGGTGGATACATTGTATGATCAGGTAGATCATGTATATTGATATGTATCAGGTATGATCAGGTAGATCATGTATGTTGATGGATACATTGTGTGGATCATGTATCTATGTATCAGGTGGATACACTGTGTATGATGATATGTATCAGGTAAATACTTGGTATGCATCAGATGGATGCATTTTATGATCAGGATGATCGTGGATGACTAGCTTCTCCAGATGATATGCAGCAGGATGTTGCAGTGATGATGATCAAGGTGATCATGTGTACATCAGGATGATGTATGGTGAGTATCAGGTTGATACTCCGTGGCCGTGGAACAGGTTGTGCAGGTAAGCATGTAATTTGTGCCCTGGGATATTTGCAGATGGTCTTTCGAGATTTTGCCTATGGCATGTAATTTGGTGCCCTAGGACATCTGGAAAATGCTCTTTCGAGGTTTTGCTTGGGAGGACATATAATTTGTGCCCTGGGAGATCTGCAGATAGTCTTTCGAGGTTTTGCCTATGGCATGTAATTTGTGCCCTGGGATATCTGGCAGATTCTCTTTCGAGGTTTTGTCCTATGGCATGTAATTTGTGCCCTGGGAGATCCGATAGGTTGAGCTGTGTGCTCGTAATCAGTCCTGGGATGCTCTTTCGAGGTTTTTCCATGACCACATGTAATTTGTGCCCTGGGAGATCCGATAGGTTGAGCTTTGTGCTCGTAATCAGTCCTGGGATGCTCTTTCGAGGTTTTATGGTGACCACATGTAATTTGTGCCCTGGGAGATCTGATAGGTTGAGCCTTGTGCTCGTAATTAGTCCTGGGATGCTCTTGCGAGGTTTTGTGGTGAGGTCACATGTAATTTGTGCCCTGGGAGATCCTATAGGTAGAGTCGTGTGCTCGTAACAGCCTGGGATGCTCTTTCGAGGTTTTGTGACGCACGTAATAAGTCCTGAGATTTCCACAGTATGGCCAGTGATGATGAAGACCTGCAGGTGGTGGGCCTACATCCAGTATGAAAAAGGACTGGCTCTGTAGAACTTCCTATGATGAGTAGAGTCAGAGATTGGTTGAGATAGCAGCGACAGTGACGATGATGATGACGATGCATCGATGACGATGATCCAGAGAAGAAGACTTGTCTAGCAGATATGTGTCGAGAAATACCTTCCTAGTTAAGAGGGAGTGTTGATGTATATGTAACTTCGGAATGTATTTCATTTGTGTATTTTATATATATTTATTGTACCCTTATAAGAGATGTGTTATTCCTCTATAAGGAAGTGTCATCATGCAGATTGACAACTGTCTCAAGTGTGTGTACTTGCCGATGGGTTATTAGACCACCATGTGGGGTTGGCCCTGATTTATATATAATATAATATGGATGTATCTAAGTAGACAAGTCGGCCCCATTAGGTCACTGGGCAAAAAGGTGAGTATAAATAGAGATAGGAGATCTCTATTTTACTCACTTGGAAAAGTAACTCACTCTCTCTATCAAAAGTGGCACACTAGTGAAGAAGAGGAGGATCATCTGCTAGGAGACTATCTTAGTGTTATTTGGTTGTATTTTGGTTGTATTTTGGTTGAGCCATTGCTCTCTCCATCTCTGAGGAAGTTGTGGGGTTTTTCACCTTAGGGTTTTCCCCACGGAAACTCTGTGTCTCTTGTCTCTTATGCTTTTGATTCTTGTGATGCTTGTCATATTATGATTGTCATGCATTGATATACTGTAGATGTTATTCTCTCAACAAAGATCCTATAGTATTATGAATTAATACTCAAAATTTAACATCACCCTTGTGCAAAGGGGAAGAATACAAAGAAGACATTTCCAAGTAGTTAAAGCAAGGCAAAAAGAATCTTGGAAATCATCCACTCTGATGTATGCATTCCAATGTCATCCAGTTCTCTGAGTGGGTATGTATACTATGTTTCCTTCATTGATGATTTCTCGAGGAAGACTTGGGTTTACTTCTTGAAGAACAAAGATGAAGTGTTTGACAAGTTCAAGGAATTCAAAGCCTTGATAGAAAAACAAACTGACATGAAGATCAAGATCTTCAAATCCGACAATGGCGAAGAATTCACTTCAGGAGACTTCAAGAAGCTATGCAGTGATTCAGGGATTAAGAGGGAGTTGACTACTCCTTACAATCCACAATGGAATGGGGTTGCCGAAAGGAAGAATAGAACAATCATGGAAGCAGCTAGGGAAATGCTTCATGACCAAGATCTGCCTATGCACTTATGGGCTGAAGCAGGTAGGACATCTATATATGTACAGAACAAAACACCTCATAAGATACTTGACAACAAAACACCAGAAGAAGTGTTCACTGGTAAGAAACCAGAAGTTAGCCATCTCAGAATATTTGGTTGTCCAGTATACACTCACATCCCAAAATAAAAGAGGAGAAAGTTAGATCCTTCAGGAAAGAAGGGCATATTTGTGGGTTAAAGTGAAATCTCGAAGGCTTACATAATCTACTTCACAGGATTCAAGAAGATTGATATCAATCAGGATGTAACATTTGATGAAGGCTCAACATACATCAAATCGAGAAAGATACCGGTTGAAGATAATGAAGAACCCAGAATATCCAGAACACAAGACACTACATAGAATGAAGCAATTACTGAAGAAGATCATGAGATGGAAGATCCACAACAACCTGTAGATCCACCTCGTGAGAATAAATCTCACAAGAGGAAACCAGCATGGGCTAGAGAACTTATTCAAGATGCAGAAAGGTTTGGCATTCTAGAAGAGGAACACAGAGAAAGGAAAAGGACAAGATCACACACCAGATATGTTTCCTTACTCTGTGATATCATGAACAAAGAACCTTCCAGTTATGAAGAAGCAGCGGAAAAGAAAGAATGGAAATATGCCATGGTCGAGGAATACGAGTCGATCATGAAGAATGATGTTTGGAATGTGGTCCCAAGACCAGATGGGAAGTCTTTTGTGAATTCCAAGTGGATCTATAAGATCAAGCATGCTGCAGATGGTAGAATAAAGAAATACAAAGCTAGGTTTGTAGCTCGTGGCTTCTCCCAGAAAGAAGGGATTGATTATGAAGAAACTTTTGCTTCTGTAGCCAGATACACCCTCATTAGATTAGTACTTTCTCTCGCTGCAGTGATGAAATGGAAGGTACACCAGATGGATGTCAAGACAACTTTTTTGAATGGTGTAGTTGAAGAGGAAGTGTATGTGGAGCAGCCACTCGGGTTTGAGACACATGACCAAGGGTCACATGTGTGCAAACTGAAGAAAGCCCTTTATGGTTTGAAACAGGCACCAGGACCTAGTATGGAAGGATAGATGGATTCCTATCTAGTTTGGGATTTACCAAGAGTAAAGTGGATTCCAACCTTTACTACAAGGTTTAGGAAGGAAATCCAGTGATACTACTATTGTATGTGGATGACCTGTTTGTAATAGATGAGGATAGATTGATTGCCGACACGAAGAGGAAGCTTGCTACAGAGTTTGAGATGAAGAACTTGGGTATGATGCACTACTTTCTTAGTATGGAGGTGTGGCAGAGTGCAAATGGAATGTTCCTTGGACAAGGGAAGTATGCAGTAGAGATCTTGAAGAGGTTCGGGATGATGGACTACAAGGCCATGGCCACACCTATGGAATCAAACCTGAAGCTTCTGTGTGATGCTTCATCTGAGCTGGTTGATGCTACGATGTATCGCCAAATGATTGGGTCCTTGATGTACCTGACGAATACGAGACCAAACATCTGCTTTGCGGTGAACACCTTGAGCCAATACTTGACAGATCCGAGACATGTTCACTTGATAACTGCAAAGCACATTCTGAGGTACCTGAAGGGTACAGTTGACTATGGGCTCAAGTATGAGGCGAATCAAAATTTTAACCTGGAGGGTTATGTTGATTTGGATTGGGTAGGAAGTGCCATTGATCGGAAGAGCACTTCGGGGTGCTGCTTCAATATGGGATCTGTTATGATCTCTTGGTTTAGCAGGAAGTAGTCCTGCATGGCACTAAGTAGAGCCGAAGCAGAGTATGTTGCAGCTTGTTCGGCTAGTTGTGAGGTAGTATGGCTTAGGAAGCTACTGTCTGATTTGTTTGATCTCCAGTTGACTGCTACTTGTATATATTGCGACAACCAGAGTTGTGTGAAGTTGTCAGAGAACCCAGTGTTCCATGACAAGTCGAAGCACATTGAGATCAAGTATCACTATACCAGGGATGTGGTGCAGAGAGGAGCAATGAAGCTCCTGTATGTTGTGATAGACGAGCAGATAACCGATGTGTTGACCAAGCCGCTGGCTAGAGTGAAGTTTGAATACTTCATAGGGAGACTTGGTGTACTTTAGATCGAGAATCCTTCCAAGGGGAAGTGATGAGTCCGGAGACACATATGCACATGATCCCTTCTCACATGGTGATAGATGTGTTCTCCCATGGTGAGATGTAAGTGCTGGAGCCATTCTTAGATACTGATAGATGTGTTCTCCTATGCTGAGATGTAAGGGCTGGAGCCATTCTCAGATAATGATAGATGTGTTCTCCTATGTTGAGATGTAAGGGATGAAGCCATTTTCAGATAGTGATAGATGTGTTCTCCTATGCTGAAATATCAGGGATGGGCCATTTTCACATGGTGATAGATGTGTTCTCCCATGGTGAAATGGAAGGGTTGGGGCCATTCTCACATGGTGATAGATGTGTTCTCCCATGGTGAGATGTAAGGGCTGAGTGAGCCTTTCCGACATGGTGACAGATGTGTTCTCCCATGGTCGTGATATAAGTGTTGTGCCTTTCTGACATGATGGTAGGTAGGTCCTCCCATAGTGACATGGTGGTAGTTAATTCCTCTCATGGCCGTGATGTAAGTGCTGAGCCTTCTCCGAATGGTGATAGATGTGATCTTTCATGTCGGTGGTGTAAGTGTTGTGTGATGTGCATCTAGTTTGTGCTCCATGGGACTATGAGGTGATATGAAGACGATGATGTGATAGTAGGGTACACAGGTTTTGCAGAGGCATGTAATCAGTCCTAAGATGCTCTTGCAGGTTTTGCAGAGGTAGTGTAATTAGTCCTGGGAGATCTTCCAGGTTTTGCAGAGGCAGTGTAATCAGTCCTGAGGTGTACCTACTTGATGGCTTGCTCGCAAAAATGTTGAAGACCTACATGGAGGCTAGGCCTACATCCAACATGAAAAAGAGCTAGCTCTATAGATGATGAAGACCTGTAGGTGGTGGGCCTACATCCATAATGAAAAAGGACTGGCTCTGTAGAAGTTCCTATGACAAGTAGATTGGAGATTGATTGAGATAGTAGCAGCAGTGATGATGATGATGATGATGATTTGAGATTGATGGTCCAGTGATGATGATCCAGAGAAGAAGACTTTTGCTAGCATATCTGTGTCGAGAAATACCTTCCTAGTTAAGAGGGAGTGTTGATGTATATGTAACTTTGGAATGTATTTCACCTATGTATATTGTACTCCTATAGAGATGGTATTATTCCTCTATACGGAAGTGTCGTCATTTGTATTGACAAGTTTCGTAACTTGCTGTGATGGATTATTAGACCACCAAGTGTGGGGTCGGCCCTGATTAATGTAACCATGGGTTATTAGACTCTCCTAAAGAAGTCGGTGCTGCTAGTTTATTAGGCAAGTCAGGATAAGTATAAATAGAGTGCGGGAGGCACTCTATTTGATCATCTCATTATTCACTTCTACATTACTCGGAAAGTGGCACACTAGTGAGGAAGGAGGAGTAGCTACTATCATAAGACTATCTCTTGTACTTGGGTTGTATCATTGCTCTTTCTATCTCTGAGGAAGTTGTGGGGTTTTTCACCTTTATGGTTTTCCCCAGTGAAACTATGTGTGTCCATTGTCTTATGTGATTGCTTGTTATGCTTGATATGATTGATATGTTGTACATGTTATTCTCTCAGTAAAGATCCTATAGTATGTTGAATTAATGCTCAAAATCTAACATGGAGAGCACAAAGTAAGGTCTTGTTATCACATCCATAGTAGTCGATCTACCATGATTGCATAGTAGTTCATGGTATGTTTTTGAGCCAGGACTTTACACAGTTTTGATGAGATCAACCTAAGATGAACATTACTTTTAATGATCATTGTAATGTCCCCATTCAAATAATTGCATAGTAATACAATCCCATCAATCCGACTAGTTTCCTATGTTGGATGGGAACATGTGGAATTGTAATAAGGAAGCTAATAAATGTTGTTTAGAAATTAGAAGGGTTCAAGTATTTAATAAATAGGTTGAATAAATAAATTCAAGAGAAATTCTAGGTGGCAAGTGGTTTTGAAGACATATGGAGGATGTGGGACCGACACTAGCTTGATTTTTCAAGGACACATGGAATCCCTCTCTTGCCAATTCGAATTCATGAGAAGGTGAACACTCTTGGGTGAGTTCGTAAGTCATAAAAATGGCATTGAGCATTTTAGGTCAAATTTGGATAGATTGGTAACCTCCATGGAAAAGGAAAAGTCAAATTGGAAGCTTGTGGACACTTGGGCTAGATTCCCTAGCCCCTATGACAACAATGATGGAGCATCTATGAAATCTATGACAAATCGCAGATCTGACCCCTGACATATGACCATTATAACATGTCAGCCCCAAAAATAGGCTCCAAGAGGGCGCTCATGGGAGTTGGAGAATCCAAAGATACGCCCACTCGAATTGGTGGAAGGAGGAAGGCTATGAAAGGTAGGACACATGGAAAATCTTGATCCCTTACCCTAATTCGAATTGGATTGATTTTATGTATGGATTTGGAACCTTATAAGGCTAAGGATGTTTATAAAATACAGGGATAAACCAAGAGAAGGGCTTTTGATCATTTGAGAAAAATTGCATTTGTGAAGAGAGAGCTAGTGGATGACTAGTTTCTTTCCTTAGCCAATTTCGAGGGTGAAAGATTCCCATCCAAGTTGGTGTTTGGAGAGGCCGCTCAGGTCTTTCATGGAGCTTTAATGGAGTTTGTATTTGTAGGTATCAGCTACAGGGAAGCTCGTGGTTTTGCTTAGTGCAACAATTTCGCTCAACCATTTCCAGTTTTGAAGGCATATTCTTGCTCCTTGAGGGAGGGCATTTTTGGTGAGCTATTGTACTCTTTGGGAGAGCTTATCATGATGTATTTATGATTGTAATAATATTAATATACTTGGTTCTTCATCTTCATAAATTTTCAGGTCGAAATACCAAGTGGTTGTATGTAAAAATGATTATTAATGAGCAAATAATGACCATTTCCCCACTCTATTGATGTATGCCTTTGTAATGTTGAAGATTTCGAATAAAATATTATTTATCTGATACATTTATGATGAATGGGATTCCATGGATTATTTTTAGAAGTTTAATGTTCAGAACTTAAGCATTTGAAGTCATTTTACTCAGTTTATTTACATTTGGAGAAGATTTGGTGCCATTTCCCGAAGGGTCGAATTAGTGTTTTTTGCAGCTGTTTGTGGGGAGGTTAGAAAAAACTTAATAACTAATTAATGGTGAATATGGGACCTTAATAACATCCCTGATACATACCCTACCTATTTTCATAAATTCAAGTGGTTTTGGAGGCATTTGGGAAGACAATTTCAGTCATTACCCTGGGGGATTTGAACCTCCAATGGCTGGTAAAGTTACATACTTTGTCCAGAATTTGAAAGGAGTTTGTAGAGGTATTTATGTGGCCATATACTATCCTTGAACATCATAACCAAGTTTTATTATCATTCATATACCTTCTCATAATATTTGGGAGCATTTGGGGCAAATTGGAGACCTAGGCATCAAAACTAGTCAAGGGTCGAAATTGGGGAAAAAGTGAAAAATTGGGCATTTTAATAAAAATTTAAAAAAGGGATATTATAAGGGTTATAAGAACATGGTCTTGGAACCTGATGGTCTTAACAATAATTCAAAAAAATAGACCACCACCCTTAGAACTAGAAGTTGAAGGTGTTGTTGTTGAGGAAGAAACAGTAGGAGAAGAAGAGTTCTTTGTTAAAACCATGGGTAGAGAGGAGGATGAAAAATTAAGACATAAGGAGGAATTTGTTGCAGCCTTACAATCATACCTTGAAAAAATTTCCATGGGTATGAAAGATATAAGTAAATCAATGACAAAAGGATTCGATTTTATGGTTCGCCAACTTGGAGGCAAAGGGATAATAGTAGGAGGCAGTAGCAGTTCTCATGGTGAGGAAAAGAAGCCCATGGGAGAGCATATTTTCTCAAGCACCGGACCCCATAATAGAGAAAATGAATTTCAGAGCACAACAAGGTCTACTGAACCTAAATTTCTTATCCCCGAAGAAGAGCCTGACTTTCAAGTTGATCTTACTACAGTAGCTAACGAATGGAATGATTTGAGTGAAGATTGTAAGAGAAGTCTACCATTTAGTAAATACATTGATGCTGCACAGAAACTAAAAAAGAAGGATGACAATAGGGCTCTATTACAAAACAAAGAATTAAATTGTGCTATTGGTAAAATGTCATTTCCTACTTTTGATGGTTCCTCTCAAAATTCTACTAACACTTGGGTGCAAAAATTAGATGTGTATTTTCAGCTGAATCCTATGGTAGAAATGGATGCACTAAAAATGGCCATTTTGCACTTGGAAGGAGATGCTAATGAATGGTGGTTTCATGGCCTGAAAAATTTGGGTCATGATCAGGTTAAAACATATGAAGAATTTGTTGACAGGGTACTTGAGAGATTCGAACACAAAGATCTAGAATTAAAGCAAACTGGGACCCCTACTGAATATATGTTGGACTTTCAAAAATTATCAGTCAAGGTGGATGATGTATCGATGGGAAGGTTGGTATTGTTGTTCACTGAAGGTTTGGTTGAACCCTTAAAAGGTTTGGTCAAATCCCACAATCCAACTACATTAAAATATGCAATGAGATTGACTAGGGATCTCCAAAATGTGCTTCCTAGAACGAGATTTCCTCCCAAGACTGACTTCAGAATTGAAGATAAACCTTGGAAAAGAGATGCATCTAATAAGAATAGATGGAAAGAAGATGAATATGGAAATGATAAGAAAGAGGAACTAAGTAGGGAAGAGCTCAGAAGGAAGAAATTGTGTTACTCACGCTTCCAACCGTGAACGCGAGGACATAAATGTGCTAACGGAAAGACCCAATTCATTGAAGTATTTTGTGATGATGGATATGAAGGGTGAATGGAGGAAAAAGGACATACTTCATCTGAAGAAGAGGGATATACTATAGAAGAAGAAGGGAAACAATAGGTGAAGCATCCCTCACCCACCAAAGTAACAATGGCAATACTTTCAGCAGTACCTCGATATCACACAATTCGATGCAAGGGTGTGGTACTAGGACAAAGAAATTTAGATTTGGTAGATGGAGGAGCCACACATAAATTCATTGATGAAGACATGGTGGAGATGAGGAAGATACCAATTGAACCATTTGATGGATTCACAGTTGGCATTCCCGGTCACAACACAATGGAGTGCAAAATATGGATTCCACAGCTGTAAGTCACTGTAGGTAACTATACTTTTGATCATAGTTTTTATGTGGTTGATGTTGTTTATACTAATGTGGTTTTGGGAGTGAAATGGTTGTATTCAATAGGAGAGAATACAATAAATTATCAAATTCCTTAAATGAAATTCCAAGATTCAAAAGGAGTACTAAGGGTTGTGAGAGGGTAGCACACCTATCTGAATCAGGTAGTTTCTTTCCACAGCATGAAGCACCGAAATAGGAAGGTTTTGAGTGACATTCCTCATGGAATTCCACCTGATCGAGGAGGGACAAGTTTTCATAATGGTAAATTGAGATTTCTCTAGGGAAAGCAATCTTGGGTGGGGACGATTGTAATGTCCCCATTCAAATCATTGCATAGTAAGACAATCCCATCAATCCTACTAGTTTCATAAGTTAGATGGGCACATGTGGAATTGTAATAAGGGAGCTAATAAATGATGTTTAGACATTAGAAGGGTTCAAATATTTAATACATAGGTTGAATAAAGAAATTCAAGGGAATTTCTAGGTGGCAAGTGGTTTTGAAGACATATGGAGGATGTGGGACCAACACTAGCTTGATTTTTCAAGGACACATGGCATCTCTCTCTTGTCAATTCAAATTCATGAGAAGGTGAACACTCTTGGGTGAGTTGGTAAGTCATACACATGGCATTGAGCATCTTAGGTTGAATTGGGATAGATTGGTAACCTCCATGGAAGAGGAAGAGTCAAATTGGTAGCTTGTGGACACTTGGGCTAGATTCCCTAGCCCCTATGACAACAATGATGGAGCATCTATGAAATCTATGAAAAATTTCAGATATGAACTCTGAAATCTGACCATCATGACATGTCAACCCCAAAAACAGGCTCCAAGAGGGTGCTCATGGGAGTTGGATAAGCTGAAGAGACCCCCACTCGAATTGGTGGAAGGAGGAAGGCTAGGAAAGGTACGACACATGACAAATCTTGATCCCTTACCCTAATTCGAATTGGATTGAGTTTATGGATTGATTGGGAACCTTAGAAGGCTAAGGTTGTTTATAAAATATATTGATAAACCAAGAGAAGGGCTTTTGATCATTTGAGAAAAATTGCATTTGTGAAGAGAGAGCTAGTGGATGACTAGTTTCTTGCTTTAGCCAATTTCGAGGGTGAAAGATTCCCATCCAAGTTGGTGTTTGGAGAGGCCACTTAGGTATTTCATGGATATTTAATGGATTTTGTATTTGTAGGTATCAGCTACAGGGCAGCTTGTGGTTTTTTTTTGTGCAACACTTTCTCTCAACCATTTCCAGTTTTGAAGGCATATTCTTGCTCCTTGAGGGAGGGTGTTTGTGGTGAGCTATTGTACTCCTTGGGAGAGCTTATCATGATGTATTTTTTATTGTAATAAGATTAATATACTCTGTTCTTCTTATTCAAAAAGTTTCGGGCCGAAATACCAAGTGGTTGTATGTAAAAATGATTATTAATGAGCAAACAATGACCATTTCCCCACTCTATTGATGTATACCTTTGCAATGCTGAAGATTTCGAATAAAAGATTATTTATCTGATACATTTACGATGAATTAACTTCCATGCATGATTTTTACAAGTTTTATTTTCATCACTTAAGAATTTGAAATCATTTTACTCAGTTTATTTACATTTGGAGAAGATTTCTTGCCATTTCCGCAAGGGTCGAATTAGTGGTTTTTTGCTGCTATTTATGGAGAGATTAGAATAGACTTAATAAATGATTAATGGTGCATATGGGACCTTAATAATATCCCTAACACATCCTCTACCTATGTTCATAAATTCGAGTGGGTTTGGAGGCATTTGGAAATCCAATTTCAATCATTACCCTGGTGGGATTTGAACCTCCAATTGCTAGTAAAATTACATACTTTGTCCAGAATTTTAAAGGAGTTTGCAGAAGTCTTTTGGTGCCCATATATTATCCCTGAACCTCATAACCAAGTACTATTATCATTCATATACCTTCTCAAAATATTTGGGAGCATTTGGGGCAATTGGAGATGTAGGCATCAAAACTAGTCAAGGGTCGAAATTGGGGAAAAAGTAAAAAATTGGGCATTTTAATAAAATTTTAAAAAAGGGACATTACAATCACTAACATATCAGAGCAGCCCCATATCAAACATGCAGTGAACCTTATTCCAAGACTGAGCCTCATGACCTCATATTTGATGATCGAGGTAACCTTTTATCCCATGCAGAGCAGTGCAATGCCGAGCATTTCAGCATCATTGTATTAAGTGGTTATAGATGTTCCAGGTAGGAGGTACATGTATATGGCCCAGCAGGTGTATGGTGTGCATTGGTTTTGATTATCTTTCTCATTTCATCATTTTGGTATCTTGACTTAGTATCTATTTTTCATGATCTAGAAGTATATATATGTATGACATGGATATGGTTATTATTGATTATCTAAATGGTCTTATTACTCTTAATTTGAAGCTCTTGTTTTATACTCATTGGTTTTACCCTCTTAGGAGTGTGAACATCATCATTCCCACCTTTATGGATTGCTAGCTTAGGCATCACCTTCACTTTCAGCATCCATCCATTATCTCTCCGTTTTTGGTTTTCACCCCGACTTACAACTTAGCCTGTGATATGGAGGACCTCCCCACTTTTTCCTCTATGTTGGATATCATCCCTATTAGTTTGTGTCTCGGCTCTGAGTTGGAAACATAACCTACCGAATCCTTGATCCTTCTGAGCAAGGAGTACCTGCTAGTGTTGGTTCCTGAGCTTAGGTGTGTTGGATTTGATACCTTGATCACTCTAGTCGGTTTCCCTAATGTTTGGTCTTGATTGTAGAAAATCGCACTAGTTACTTGAGTTGTGTGGGCTAAAACCTTAAGCAAATTGTACTACCATCATTACATGCATATGGAAACTATTATATTATATTTTTTGCAAGCCCATGGAAACAAATAAAGTTGTGCTTCTTAGCACAGTAAAAAAGGGCTATGGAAATTGAAATGTAAAGCACCCTAGATGTAAGCTGTGATTAGTTGTGCTTCTAAGCACATGCAAAATCCAAGAAGGGTCATAAAGGCCTGAAAAGTAGTGGTTAAATATATGCTAAATCGAAAGACTACTGGTTATAATTTAAATGTAATGACTAATTCCTCATGGAGCCTACGGGTTTTGATGTGAGATGGAGTAAGGGACAGCTAATATTAAGTGTCCCTTAGAACCTCAAGTTATGGTTAGCCAGGCACCTAGCCATGGAGGTTCTAGAAAATACTCTCACGGAGCTGTTTCAACTTGGATGTGAGTTGTAGACATTTTCCAATGTTGAAAAAGCACTCCTCTAAACAACTTATTCTATTTGTGAGACACTGCCATTCCATGTGTGTTTATTATCTGACAAATGCTTAAGTGTGTATTCCCTTTCCCTTATCCAAAGTATCACAGTGTTGAGTAAGTCAAGTTGTCCCTTTGTCCTAGCCTTGCATTCTTCACCCTCACCCTTTGCTATCAAAATGTTCATGTCTACAGAATGAGTATATTCCCGAGGTTCTATTTTTAGTACATGATTATTTAAACTTGTATTTGGTATAATTATCTATTAATTTTTAGTGAAATGATGCTTAATACTTCAAGTCTTGCTATCAGAATGATTAACAGAGCATGCTTTAACCATTTTCACTTGCAGCATCAGGAATTTCTAGCGTGGGTCATATTTTGATTAGCCTTGACCTGGTCAAACCTAGTTTGACCAAGTCAACCTTGGTATCCGTGATGAGTTGGACCAGTGATGTTATATGATGATGATTTATGGTTCTCTAATATACCTTTGATGATTCCATATAGTGGAAACAGGTTTCATATGATGGTTGATGTATTTTTTATGGTTATTATTATTTTCGAACCATTATTGTTTATATTGTCTGGGTATGGCTAAGGCTACAGATGATCATATAGGTTGCCACAGGGTGTATGGGTACTCATCTCTAGTATATTTGGACCTTCTGAGTCGATTGAGACACTCAGTTATCAGTTACAAGCACTCCTAGTGGTGATATAGTCATATTTCCACCTTTTTCCAATTTTTCCATGCAGAAATGGCATGTCTAGCAGTTGCATTGATTTAGCACGTTTTCCTAGGGATTTACAGAGGAGATGGGGGGTCTAGCCAATTTTTATTACCATATTACCCCATATCCAAACATGTTGGTGCATTCATATTTGTGTCTGGGATACCAGGCAGAGAGCTACAGGCATTTTGATGATTTTCTAGTGGAATAAAAATGGGATAAAAAGGCCATTGAGGAAATCAATTTGGGAAACTGAGCCCAGTTTTTTGCATGAGGTTTGTTCAGAGGTCATTTGTGATGTATATCACTCCTTCCAGATCATTTTGGAGTATTTAGTGGGGTCCACAAACTCTCCAGGTTGTCATTTGATGTTTTATTCTCTCATTGAGGGGGGGCATGATTTGGTCATTTGGTCACTTTGGCATGTTATTGAGTCATACCTTATGTTATTGTGCCATGGGGTGATGCTAATGAAGGGAATTAATACCTCCTAGCCCCACCATGTACTCCTACACTTGTCCTAGTTACCTTTTATGTGGTGTGACCCCCCTAGTGTGATAATCTGCAGGGATCTAACAACTGTAACAAACTCACAATCTAACTCTCAAGATTATTTGCAAAGAAGAAGAAGCATGCATTCAATAATCACTCATAAACATAGAATAATGGACAATGTCAATATCATACAATGAATAATGAATGTAGAGAATATGTTACAATAATCAATGATGAGGCATCATATAGGATTCAAATTAGCCAAGTAGGGCATTCGAATTCTAAGCTCAAATTCTAGCATGAATAACTCCAGAGACATCAACTAATCAGTAGTATCAGTCATGAGTGGTAAGAGTTAGTCAAATGAGTCTAACATAACTAACTAACCATAAATCAAGGAATGGAGACTCTAAGTGGAGTGCATGAGGTTGTCTAACTCAAAGTATAGCTTGGATAACAATGGAGACATCATTCAGTCAATAGTAATAGTCATAAATGGTAATAGTCATTCAAGTGTGTCTAACTAAGTCTAACATAACCATCTAGGCATAAATAAGGGAATGGAGACTCCAAGGGGGGTGCATGAGGCTGTCAAACAGTCAAGTGGAACTCCAGAACTAGCTAGCTAGGATCTACAAGAAGTCAGTATGAGCAATCAGGGGAAGAACTACTCAATCAATGCACTAACTGAATGATAACTCCCGGTAGGTGAGATAAGGCACCCTAACTGAGTGATAACTAATGGTCGGTGATTAAGAGCACTCTAATTGACAGTGGTAGGTGAGAAGGGTGCACTTGCTAACCAGATAAGTCAAGGAGGGCGCATTAGGTAGGTAGGAGGCCAAATGAGGGCTAAAGATAGGCTCTAGAGAGCTAGAAGTAAGCTTTAGGTGTTGGGCAGACAACCATGATGATGAGTGGATGCACGCAATTGCATACAAATGAATGCAACATGCAATTTTGCATGCAAGCATGCAAAATACAAAAATGATGGTTTGAATAGTCCAACACCGAGGGCCTCTATAGTGAGTGAACACTCTTTCTTAGTGAGTTGATCCATGTATTATTGTTCTGGCACATAATAGTCGTTGATTATATTGTATCTATATTTTGATCTCCACCACGCGTTTGTAAAGTCGTTAGGGTTTTGGTCTCTCTCATTCCTATTTAAGGAAGATACCCCCCTATTGTAAAGGCACCTTTGGGCTCTTGAACACTTGGAATAAAATACTATTTTTGTAGATCTACTTCTCTAGCTTTGATGGATGCTCTTGGAATTTGAATATACAATCTTTTCTCTGTGTTATCATTGCGTATCTATCTTGTACAAACATTTTCTTTGTAGGGAGGCTGTGTGGTAGAAGAGGAGGGCGAATTAAAGAGGGCAATATTGTGGGGAAACCCCATATCTATATCTCGGATCAACCTTTGTCTTAGGGAGCATATTTATTGTATCTTTGTGACATATTTGATGCTTCTTGTTTCATATTTTCTCCCGGATAGTCATTTTCATTCTTGATCGATTCTCACTATAGATCGTTTTTGACAAGGAAGGGCGCACTTGTCACTTTGGAGGGATAGCAATTTCACTTGAGGAAGCTAGATCTCACTCTTGATTCCCTCACTTGGGAATGATTATCAATTTTCAAGATGGCTGCAAGATTTTGAGGTAATATCTACAAGGTACATATCTATTTTCATCCATTTTACCCATTGGTCACTTCACACCCTCATTGACTAAAACCCTAGTTTTTATATTTGATAGACTTGGTGATTATTTCGGCTTAATAATTAAAACCCACCTCATAAATAATTAATAAACCTTGGAGAACAAATTTGGTGGGAATCTGACTCCATTTACCCCTATATCTAAGGCACTAGGCCTCTCCGAGGGAGGTCACACTTGTGGGTGAGTGGATTTTTTCCAGATCTATCATCTGGGTGTTGCTGATTTTTCTTCGAAATATCATATCTATGGATTAGACACCCTTCTAGTGCCATTCCAACTTCAACTTTATCTTGTGGGCCCCATTTCACTCATTTTCAATAATTTAAGGGGGGGCCCCACTTGGTTTCTTGATTGGCATTAGATCTATCTAGATCTATTCAATTAAACTCATAAGTGGCATATTTAATATATGGTTGAGCATTTTTCCATTCTACAAGCCTCCTGAACCAAGCCTTAACCCCATTTTTCCACTTATATTCCCTAGATCTATATCCATTTACTCTTGATCTCTCTCTTTTCACTTTCACATTTCCCTAGAAGGTTTGGAGTAGGTTCACTAGCCTTCATTGGTTGGTTAGGGTCTTCCTCTTTTTCATGCTTTGTCTTGATCTAAGGTGAAGAGTGCCTCGATTAACGTGACAACCATTTATCCTTGGGAATCATGGCTCTCTTAGCTCACCTCTTTAGTTGTACATCTCCTCTACCATCTTGGATAGCATCACCTTTTGGGAAATCTACAAGTTGTGTAATAACATTTTTGGCGCCATTTCCGGTGTGGTATAGGCTTACCTCAGGTGTCTGTGAGTGTCTATGCATACTTATATCTTATTGCATCTGGCCTTGTAACTTGGATGGTTATCATTTACATTCTTAAATCATACATAACCATTTCATTTCACTCATCTCTCCCCGATATTTTAATGACATATCTTTTAGTAAACAAGTTGAATAGTTTACTAGGAAACTCCACAAAAAGCTACTCCACTAGTGATCGATCCTATTGTTGGGCTTGGCCCAAGTAAGGCATTTTTGGACAAAACAGTTATGGAACTATGAAGTTGAGTGCAGTTCAGTTGAAGAATTTTTAGCAAAGACGGTTTTGGGAGCTGCGAAGTTGAGCGCAGTGCAGCATTGGCAGAGAAAGGAAACTAGTGCCGCGAAGAGATAATGTTGCGAAGACCCTGATCCGTGGGGATATGGAAAGGAAAAATGTTGGAAGTAAAATGATACATATTTCAGTAAGACCATCGGTGGTCTATTTTTGGTTAAGATATTCCATGACTACCAAGCAGGTGGTTCAGGAGTATTGCGGACGGAAAGCGACAGGTCACATGGGAAAGTGAAGAAGGACGTGAACTGGCCGCACAAAGCCATTAAAGAAGGAATGGATGGGTCAAAGTGACAGTTGGCATGCAGTCAACAGGGAAGGTTGAAAGCGATGTGACCACGTGCATAGGATGGAAACAACGGATGAGTCACTATCAACACCTAACAGTCTGGTTAAGGAAAAACTGCGATAGTTTTGGTTAACCTTAGGGTTTTTGCCAATGCATTGTAAAGACATGACCTACGGGCATGACCTATAAGAAGGAACATTTTGTAAGGGAAAGGGTTAATCTCGAATCTTGATTGTATAATATTGAGTAATACTTTTTTGTTTTGCTGAAAGCCATTGTAAAGGCTCTGCAGCTATGTGCGCAGAGACCTATCAAGAGAGAAGAGAGTCTGTAGCTGAGTGCGCAGACTGGAACTGTTGCACCCTTCCCAAGATAATATAACAACAAATCTTGTGGATGTAGCTCCCATCCTGTGGGTGAACCACGTTAAATTCTGTGTTGTGTGACTATTCATGTGTTTGAATCTATATATTTGCTTACAATGAATGCTTAAGATCTCTTTTATCAGTTTATATGTTCTTACTTTTATATGTATTCACCATGAAGAATGAAGATGGGAATAATATGTTAACTATCGCATATGTGGATGAATGTTAGATGCATAGGTATTTCTAAGGAAGAATGAATGCATAAGTAGATTGGGTTAATACTTAAGTAAGTGGAGTTCGCACCGTGCAACTCACTTGAAGCGCAGCACCGAAAGTGCATAGTATATTGTGTGTTGTCATATTGCATAAGTCATAAGATAATTCATCTAAGGAAATTGATGAATGGATAGGAAATCCTAAGTAAAGTCACCGAAGTTGGTCAAGTCCGTACAGGAAGTGTAGTTATCAGTTAGGTTGTCCTGTCGTCGAATGACCATCCGACATCGTGTAGTCCTTGGATGCATGATACTCTAAGTGTTGACCACGAAGGGGTTAAGCTTTGCGCAACCCTCAGTTCACAGTGCGAGTCCCACAGTGCGTTGTTTTCCAGATCTAGTTGAACACTCATCACCTAGCTGTGGAAACCTGATTCTGTAGCTCCCCCATAACTTCGCCTCGGGTGTGACCTCAGTCTGTTCGAGGATTGTTGACAAAAGGGCCGGTGAAAAGGGGTTTTGTTTGTTCATTGAACCGCGAAGAATCTGGGTCTTTATAGAAAACCTCAAGATAGTTATGTAAGCCAACAAATGGTTCTGTTTCCGTGCTAAGAATCGATGATGAGATTCTGTGCTTGAAATAGTGATGTGCTCAAATGAAAAGGTCCTATTGATTGCAGAAAATTGGCATCGAGACAAGAAAGAGATTTGGGTCTGGTGTGACAAGACTAAAAGAGACTTCGCAAGGAAGGAGAATAAACATCCGCATGTCTCTGACATAGATTGGTTGAACAAATACTTTTGGAAATATATTCACGAAATTTTCTAGGCATCCTTTGGAAACGAGTTGCACGAGTGGTTATCGAGGCTCGCAGAGCGAAAGAACTATTTCCATCTAGAAGTACCTACCGAGTGGACCTGTTAGGAACCCGTGTCAATGCTTCTCTTTACTATGTTAGTATATTGTTGTTGGACGCATATGCTTTGTAAGTTGTCCTGTAGTATTTGTTTATCCATAGTTTATATTAGCCCATAGTATTGACCCATAGTATTGGACGCATATGCTTTGTAAGTCGTCCCGTAGTATTATATGTCCCATGGTTTTGACCCATAGTATTGGGCATAGACTTAGTATATAAGTGTGTGTTGAGGTCATTGAAGGCACCGTGAAGTTAATTGTATTGAGCTTGCTCAAAGGAGGTTGCCCCCTCGAAGTGGCCCGTGATCAATATAAAATTGATTCTGAGTTCTGTTATTTCTGATATCTCGTGTATTTGCATTAATTAATTCTTGTAGGTTATTCACATCTGGTATCAGAGCACTTTCTTGGGCTCGCTAGGTGAAATTTCTGCCAAATTTTTTTTTCGCATCTATTGCAATTTCGGATTTGGGAATAATCCCTATCCACTTAACTATGGGAAGTATTTCGGCATAAGCCCTAAAACTCATTGTGAGGAGTACCACAGGAACCCCAAAGTAGTTGGCCCATTGAGACGACCTGCCAGTGAAAAGGGCAACGACCCCTACCTGATTGACTAGTTCCCACCCGTGAGGTAAACCAAGAGCTTTCATTTGTGGCAAAGCGGTTATCAATTTTACCTAAGCCGTGGAGTGAGGGGTACTGCCCCAATACGCAAGCCATCAGACAGTAGTGGTGGCTGAGTGAAACCCTTGAACTGTTAGGAAGTCACACATACCTGGGGCCCATATCTATTTTCAGCTGAACTGTTGTCGATCACTGATGCACCGTTTCAGATCCAGCCATTCAGATCCATTCTGAAAGTCATTTCAGATCCAGTCGTTTTCAATCCATTCGACGTCGTTTCAGATCCCTTCCAAGCCGTAGCCGCTCCATTTTGGAAAAAAAAAAAAAAAAACTAGGACAATTCAGTTTTTTCTCCATATCTCCCTTGTTTTCACTTTGTTTCCCTTGAAACTTTTGGGGAACCCCTGTAATCCCATTCTGCATATTTTATTCTTGAGGACCCTATCCCCAATTCCACTTCCCAAAGCCCGAAATCGCACATTTGTCTATTTTTAGGGTTTGCCATAACTTCCTCAGATTTCACCCAATCACCTTCAAATTTTACCACAGAGTTCCTTTCCGAATTCTGCTTCTTTGTCCCCCTCTGCCAAATTTTCCCATCCTTTCACCCCGCTTTTGAAATCCTCACTTTTTGCTTCCCTGTCTATTCGACATTGTCCAAAACCTAGGCATACCCCAATTATCCATCTGAGTATTTCCCAAATCCAAATCTTCCTTTACTAAATAAGCTTTTGTTTGTGTTTTTCTATCAATTTCCCCCCAAAAAAAAACAAAAACTCTTGGTTGTGTTTGTCACCCGTGCAGGAGAAAACACCATGGAGGAAGCACTTGCAGCCATCCAAACCAAACTCCAAGATCTGGATGAAAAATTTCTCAGCCTCCATCTTCAGCATTCATCCATGAACAATAACCGACAGCCATAATCTTTTGCAGCCATCGGGTTCTCTTCTTCCAGCAATTTTCGTGGACCGAAGCTTGATTTTCCTCGCTTCAATGGTACTGATCCGACTGGATGGATATACTGAGCAGAACAATATTTCAGTCTGCATAATACTTTTGATGTCCAGAAAGTTTCAATTTCATCCTTTCATTTGGAACAAGAATCCCTTCAATGGTACCGTTGGTACATCAAAGCTCATCCCGAACCAAACTGGACAGATTTTTGCCAACTCCTTTTGCCATGATTTGGTCCTATGCTTTTGATGACTTCACAGGATCACTCACCAAACTTCACCAAATTGGCACAGTGAGAGAGTATCAGACAGAATTTGAGAAACTGGCCAATCACACAGAAAGATTGTTTGATGAATTCTACAGGAGTTGTTTTATCAGTGGTCTCAAGGATAAAATCAGCTCAGAGGTCAAAATGTTTTGTCCCAACACAATGATGGAAGCCCTAGGGTTGGCTAAGTTGGCAGAGGACAAGATCATGGCTCAACAATGCTCCAAACCCACCTTTGTTCCCTTCAGAAATATGGGTTCCCAACGACCTCCCATCACGCCTGCTCCTCAACCAACTCCTATCAAGCATTTGTATGAAACAGAGATGCAGGCATGCTGAGAAAAAGGGCTTTGTTATAATTGTGATGAGAAATTCACTCAGGGACATAGATGTGTTCAACAAAAGCTCTATCTCTTGGATGTAGATTCTTCGCCTACCTCAGAACTTGATGAAGAAGCTCCAGATACAGTAGATGACCAGGTCGACATTCAACACCCGCATGTTGACACCCCATCTCAGGACAACCCACCCGAGATCTCTCTCCATTGTGTAACCAGCGTCACCACCCCACAAATAATGCGAGTTAGGGGATACTTCAAGAAGCTCCCTCTTACCATACTCATTGATTCTGGTAGCACTCATAACTTCATTGACCCTCAGATTGCCAAACAGGATGATTGTTTTGTCCCCCCTTGCTCCAACTTTGAAGTCATGGTTTCCAATGGGGGCAGCTTACCTTGCAAGGGGAAGTGTCACAATGTGCGTATCTCTATGGACAATTATAACTTGCGCTCTGACATGTTTTCCTTGTCCTTAGGCGGATGTGATGTAGTTTTGGGTGTTCAATGGTTACGCACACTTGGCCCCATCTTATGGGATTTTTCGGAACTTTGGATGCAGTAGTCAGTCAATGGGGCACAACACAAATTAATGGGCTTACAACCAGGGTCTCTCCCCATCATTAGTTCACATCACCTGGAAAAAATCCTTAAGAAGAATTCACATGGTATCATCACTCAGCTCCATTCCATTTAGATGCACCCATCAATGGTCTCCACTACTTCCTTGGATAGATATGCAGGTTTCTTTGCTAAACCAATGAGCTTGCCACCTTCAAGAGACCTTTCCGGTAAGAATTTAGTCGCATCTACCTCTCAGTAGGAACTGATGGCTATTTTGCATGCAGTATAGAAGTGGCAACCATACCTATTGGGGAATTATTTCTGCATCAAGACTGATGTCCAGAGTCTAGAAATTTTTCTGGAACAATGGGTCTCCTACCCAGCACACCTGAAATGGGTTATCCAACTTATGGGTTATCCCTATGCGATCACTTACAAGAAGGGTAAGGACAATATAGTGGCAGATGCTCCTTCTCGCACAATTGATGACCCAGTTTCTCTTATAGCTCTTTCTTTGTTTGTTCCAAATTGGTTGCAATATGTTCAACAGGGCTATCTCTTCTATGAACTCCATGCTTCTTTATTAGCAGGGCACTCTGGGTTCTTCAAAATGTATGACTAGGAACAATGTAACTTCTTTTGATAGGGACTAAAAATGACAATTCAACAGATGTTGGCTAACTGTGATACTTTCCAGGTCAACAAGGGTGAAACGACACTCCTTTCAGGATTTTTCAAACCCTTGTCCATCCCTACACAGCTTTGGCCAACTATTTCTATGGATTTCCTAGCAGCGCTCTGGTGGTACAATACCACATCTCAAAGGACACCATATGAAGCAGTCTATGGACAGACACTGCCAGTTCTTCTTCCATGCACCCTTAGCAGCTCCCCTGTTCAGGAAATTGACTCGGTTCTTCGCAATCGTGATCAGATTCTTCTCATTCTGCAGGACAATCTTCACATGGACAGAATTCACCTGAAACAACAAGCCGATCAGCACCGTTCTGAGCACATTTTCCATGCAGCTGATAGGGTTCTTCTTCGTCTACAACCTTCCAAGCAATCCTCCCTGACACTCCAAAGGCGTCAGTGGCCCGAAATGCAACCCGAGGATGTTACCGAGGAACCACTCCTTCAGATTCTGCAGCAATTTCTCCAACCAAAGCTTTGAGGACAAAGCTTTTTCTAAGAAAGAGGGGATGTTAGGAACCCATGTCAACCCTTCTCTTTACTATGTTAGTATATTGTTGTTGGACGCATATGCTTTGTAAGTTATCCCATAGTATTTGTTGATCCATAGTTTATATTAGCCCATAGTATTGACCCATAGTATTGGACGCATATGCTTTGTAAGTCGTCCCGTAGTATTATATGTCCCATGGTTTTGACCCATAGTATTGGGCATAGACTTAGTAGATAAGTGTGTGTTGAGGTCATTGAAGGCACCATGAAGTTAATTGTATTGAGCTTGCTTAAAGGAGGTTGCCCCCTCAAAGTGGCCCGTGATCAATATAAAAGTGATTCTGAGTTATGTTATTTTTGATATCTCGTGTATTTGCATTAATTAATTATTACAGGTTCTTCACAGGACCCCAGAGCTCATTGCGAGAATCAAAGCAATAGATAGTCCACTTTCATGAGCATTTGATTTTTGGGTTGACAGTATACTAGAAGGCTTCATGATAGAGTTCATTGTGGACACCATATAATCCTATAGCGCAGTCGAAGCAGAGTTTTTCAAAGGTTTCATAGGTAAGTGCATGAACAATCTAAGTTTATATATTAAAATGCTTTCAGCTGAGAAAGGCGTCTTAAGAATGCAGTAAAGTTTAAAGAAATTTTTGAATCTGTAATGGTCAATAACATATTTAGTGATCCTGACGAAGAGACACATAATTTGAGAAGTGGAAAAATGAATAAATATACTACTAAGAAGACCTCCAGTGAACATGGACTCTGCATATACATTGATTTACAAACCATGCTTAATAGCCAAACCGCACCCCTATTAGCCACCTATCAGCCTATTACTCGACAGAATCCGCCGGTTGCAAGTACCGCGTCTCCTATTTCTCAGAATCCTTCAGTTTAGAGCCCTCCTATTGCTAATATTCCTAATCCTCAGATCATCAATACCAATAACACCGCGGGAGTGGGTACTCAGACCATCCCGACTTAGACCATTTTGACTCATAATATTCTAATTCAGAACATTCCACGTAGTAACATCCCTAACACCACTCAGAACACTGCGCAGAATACTCCCATACCACCTTGAAGAAGGATGATTGGCGATATTTAAAGTAACGAGTCTAGAGGACCCTGAGCAACATTGGTTTCTATGTGAAGCCGTATGGAGTGTCAAGCAAGTTTAGGATGATGTTGTGAAGTGAGCGCAGCTCGTCACTATGTTTAGAGATAGAGCCTTGAATTGGTTCATGAAATATTCTCAAGGACATCATAGAAACTTAGTGGAGATTAAGGTTGCACTATTGAGTGAATTCAAGAAATCAAAGTTGGAATCCCAATGTATAACAAAATTGAAGGAAATTATGCAAAAACCTAATGAAATAGTCTGGGAATTTGACAAGAATATTAAGACACTATTGGACCAAGTAAGTTTCGTCATAGCTCCACAACAGCACCAAGAATGGTTTATAGCTGCATTGTTTCCCCATATCAGACTGTCGTTGATGTAGCAGAAGGTGGCTACACAGGAAGAAGCCTTGGAGATCGCGATGAAGTTGGAAGCTTCACCTATAGGTGAGACTAGCACTGGAATGTCCTAGATCCAGACCAAGCTATCTACCTTGACATTATAGTTGCAGGACATGAAAAAGGGGAAAGAACAAAGACAAGAATTCTGGTGTACAGGATGCAAGGGAGAAGGGCACACCAGAGAGCATTTCCCTCTATTTCAAGACTACCTTAACAGTGGAGCACTAAACTCACTGATTTAGAAACAAGCGACATGGTGTGAGATCTATAGAACAAGAGGACACCATCCAGAAGACTGCTACTTAATTCAGAAGTATGTGCGCACCCCTAAGAATTTATATTGCAACTTCTGTAAGTCAGTTGGACATGATGAATCCAATTGTGGATCATATCAGCTCATGATGGAAAGAAAGCGAGATCTAGAGCATATGGAGGGTGGTGGAGTATACAGAGTCCAGGAAGAAACTCCTCAGAAACAAGAGAATGTGCAGTATGATGAAGTGGCATACAAAGTCCATGGAGGATTTCACGGAAGAGGAAGAAATACTTGCCCAAGACAAGGAAGAGGAAGAAGCCAGATGATCTGTTACAACTATGGCCAGCCAGGTCACTTATCTAGAGATTGTACCAACCCATGTACTACTTGTAATTATTGCAAATATTTTGACCATGTTATTGAAGACTGCTTAGTGTTAGCAGCAGAAATGCAAAAGACAAAGCAAGATGCACCGAACCCGAACATTCAGTTGACTGCAGCTGAGAGAAGGGATGTGGATCCAAGTATTAATGTGGTGACATGAACTGGCGCTGCCATCGGAAGGGATAGGAAAGCAGAAGCTTCAAATTCTGGAGACTTTGAAACTAAGAAGACTCCAGTTGAAACAATCTAGATTAGAAAGGCTAGTGGGAATACACCTGCTTTCAACCTGGAGAAAAACAAAGAAGTCTTTGAAGAAACACAGGACATATTCAAAGAGAAAGCACCTTCATCACCAAGAATCCCGTTGCGAATTGAAATACCACATATAGAGGATATGATAGTAGCTTATGAAAAAATGTGCGACGCAGCAAAGATAGGCACCTCTGTTGTGTTGGTCACCCTATCTGTCAATTAATTACAACTAACACACAGGATGCTCAATATAAATTGTCAAACCCAGGGAGGTCTTTTATTTCAATGGCAATAAGCACAATCTATGCATAAACATCTCTAACAGCTGATTGAATAAATAAAGATGATAATCCTACCTATCTGCTCAGCTGAACCCATTCCATAAAGAAAACTAATCTAACTCATACATCTAGGAATTCAAAGTGCAACTACCTTCCTACAGAAATCAACCTAGCAGTTATTGATCTAAGAATGAAATTGAACTAGATTACTTTTGCAACAAGTTAAATCCTATAATTATCAAACTACAGTATTCAATCTTTACCAAAATGATCCATCTAGTAACTACTGTAACTCAACCATGATCTGCCTAATCTATGAACTCAATGAAAGATACAACAACGACCTGAATTAAGAAATAAACTTGAACTATAAATTGATAACCATCAGAAATCCTAGAAAGCATAAATGACTAAAAGGAATGGAGCTGAGCTTGGCTATAACAGCTATTGAACACACATGCATTAATCAAACTAACCTACACAGTCGACTGTCACACCACGTAGTTGCAGCTATTCATATGCAGGAAATAAAATACCAATAAAGAATGCAATCATAAACTCTCTATTGCAGCTATCATAAATACACCTAATGCAATTCCACAACACACAACAGGAAATGAATAAATCTAGCTACCTACTTAACTAGGAAATCTCTATGAGAAGGCAGGCCCCGGCCTTCTAACGAGGATGCCGTGAACTACCACGAATTAAGACACATAAATGGAAGTAACTCTGATCTTCATTAGAAGATGGTAATTCACAGTCTTAGTTCTCTGTTACAGCCCATACAAAATAATAATTATCCAACCCCAGACTTGGAAAGCCTTCCAGAATTTATACATGAGGAATACAGTTCGTGATCCACTAATTTCATGCATCAATGTAGATCTATGATCTTCATGCTGCAGAGTTACAGCTAACTGTTACAACCATAATCAATGAGGCCATTAGTCATGAAGGATGCTGTTACACTGATAGTCAATGGATCAACGGTTCAACCAATCGGGAGGTGTCCTGTCTGTTGCAACTATGGTCTATTTCAGCGACCTGTTACAGCTTGACATGGAGAGATGCGTTGTCCCTTGAAAATATGAGGAATAGAGTTAGAAGAGTAATAGCTTGCCCATGTATGATTCTTTCCCAAGGCATGGTGACTTATACACCTGTTCTTTGACCTTAACTTAATGAAATCACACAAGTTAGCATAAATCAAAGGCTAGAATTCATAACCATAACAATCTTAGGCATTTAATTTAATGAAACAATAATGGTGTATACCTTGTCAGGATTGCTGGTTAATCTGGAAAAAGGCATGTATATGGTTTATGAAGGTAGAGTGTAACTGGGAAAAATGGTGTAATATGTATGGTAAAAAAGGGGCATTTCCAGGGCCCAACATCTCCCCCCAACTATCCATTTGCATGTTCCTATGCAACAGCTGATTAATTCGATCCTAATTCTGATCCTTGTTAATATTATGCAAGTGAGTTGAAGGAATCAATTTTTACAATTTAACCATTGGAAACGTTGGTTCTTGTGTGACAACTTCCCCTTACCCTAAGCAGCTTTATCTTATGTTGGAACTCACCACATTTCCAATTTGTGTTGGGTCTTTTGAAACAAGATCTTTTCTTTATGTCCTTATTCCAGCATCTTTCCACTGAACTGTAATTCCAACAAAACAAAAATAAATTTGGAGAGAGCTGGTTCTTCTGTAACAGCATCCTAGTTCTTAATTCTTTTTGGCCTACTAGATCGGTTCATTGCTCCTGAAACAATGAGGCTGTGCCCTGGGAGAATTCCTTTGATTGTTTTGCTCCTAAGGGTTTTTGTAATTCTAGATCCACTACTGTAACTTTATGCCCTGTTATATTAAAAATATCTCCACACTCCAGGCATATCATTTCTGGATGTCCTTCATTCCCCTGAATGGACAATAAATTCCCCAATTGGTCTGTAGCTTCCACCATTGAACTTGCATATTTCTTTGCCTCTTTTCGGCATGTCTCCTTCCATTTTTCTAGTTCTGCATGAAGCACTTGCACCTCTCCCTTTAATAGCTCATTTTCAAACATAATATTCTCTAGTTGAGGTTCTTCTACAGTAGGTTCTTTTGTATCAACAAGTGATCGGGGTTTCAAGATGGGAATTCCAATTTCTGCCCTAATAAATTGACCTGCTTCTACTGTAGTAGCTATTTTGATTTTTCTCCTTTTCGCTGAGCTGGATGTTTGGCATTTTCTTATTAGCCCTTATTTTCTCCTTTGAGGCAAAACAAATCTTATTTCCTTAGAAACAGGAGCAACTCCTTCCTTTCGAATTAAAGTTTTTCCTATTTCAGGGAAGGTCTCCACATTCAGAGCTTCTAGAACGCTTTCTGCTACTGTTTCCGCCTGACGTTCCTCTTTAATTGTTGCAATTTTGGCTGCCTCAGTTTCAATCTCCTCTTTATCCTCCAATCAAACTTATGGTGTTCCATTCCTCCCCCCGACTGAATTTGAGGAACTCCAGTCCTCATCCACTAATCTTGCAAAAAATTCACGGAGTGTTCCCAGATGAACCAGAAATTGCCCCCAGGTCAGTTTGTTATGTGCCAGGGCTCGTAAGATTAAAAGTTTAACTAGCCCATGATTCGAGAGGGATGATAAGGGGTGCTGAGCTCTTTAGTGTAATAATCCATGCATTGCAAAGATCTAAGAAGATAGTATGGCATATTTAACATCTTGTGATAACGCAAA
Organism: Larix kaempferi; assembly: GCA_027924585.1. Classification (NCBI taxonomy): domain Eukaryota; kingdom Viridiplantae; phylum Streptophyta; class Pinopsida; order Pinales; family Pinaceae; genus Larix; species Larix kaempferi. The sequence continues at coordinate 170,405 of BSBM01001081.1, read as the reverse complement.
TGTGATAAGAGAAAAAATTCATAGATGTAAACAACATTGTACCTCCCTTCACATGTGATATATTTCTTTAAGAAGAGTGCAACTTGATCCTAAGGACTCAGGAGAGTCTCAAGGGATATTCCTCTGCCCCGTGGTCGAACACTTTCTCCTTCCACCAAGAAATCCTTAGTTGTAGTCAGGTGACAGCGTTTATGACTAAACAAGCGCTGCCCGATTCTGGGAAGTCCCATTACCTTTGCCAAGATTACCTCTGAAACATCTACCCTTATGCCTCGAACCTCTAAATGAGTGCTTGTCAAATTTTGAGCAAATTCAAGGGTTGCTTGCTCATGGAAACCATTCAAGCATTGAAAATAATCTGTCCACCCTGCTTCTTGAAAGATATCAAAGGCATCCCTATTTTTATACAGAGATTCTATTGTTAACGGCTCATACCTCACAGGGATACCCATACCACTGAGCTTTTTGCAAAATATCGTAATGAATACACCAGTTATAGTTTCAAACATCAACTGACTGCATGCAGACACGATTAGTGGATAGTCGAAGTTTGGATTGAGCATTGTTGGAAAGGTGGCACAGTTAGTTTTGAGATAAAAACCTGTGGCAGGATTATCATACAAGTCAGGTAGAATGATGATCAAATCATAAGTATGGGTAACAGCTTTATTGTGATTTTGGTTCAGTTGATTTGCTGCGGATCGATGATAGGGATAAATAACAAGTATAACAATTATTGCTTTCTATGTCAATAGATGCCTAATCATGATTATAGTTAGAATCCGTACCTTCAAAATTAATGCTCAAGCCACCATTATGTTGAGGCATGATGTTTCACAGTCGCATCTCTGGTAGAATACATGTGTGCCAAGATGAGTTGGACACCGCCAACCAAGCTGATAAGTGCATTCACGCTGATGAGAAAACAAGACGGCCCAGTAATTTCCTTCATTCTTGGGAGACTGTGATTGAAATTGTCGAGTCATCATTTAAATTCGAGCTAGGCCAGGTTGACAGCGAGACTGTTCCAAAAGGTAGACAATCTAGCAGAGTTACAGACAATGAATAAAATGATTTGAGCGAAGTTCGGCGAAACATGGCAGAGTTCTAGTTGAAAAATTTAGAGAAAAGGAAAAGATAGCGGAATAGCAGCTACTAGACTTGGTAGAATAGGCAAGATTAGCAAAGTCAAAAATGAAATGAAATGAAGATAACAGAGTCGCAGCTGCTTGGAAAAAGACGAAAATGAAATGAAGATAACAGAGTCGCAGCTGCTAGACTTAGCAGAATAGGAAAGAATAGCGGATTCGCACCTGCTGGAAAAAAGTGGAAATTAAATGGGAATAGCGGAGTCGCAGCTTCTAGACTTAGCGGAATAGGAAAGAATAGCAGAGTCGCAGCTGCTGGAAAAAATGAAGGGAATGGAAAGATGGTGGATTTACAACTATGAAAATAGGAAAAATGAGCAAGGTAAGGAGTCGCAGCTATGCAAAATGAGTAATAGGAAGACTTTCAGCTGGCTGCTGAAAAACTAACGAATCATCCATCTTCTTCAAAGATCTTTATTAAATCAGGAAACAATGTAAGGTGCCTACAATCATCTGGCCCAGTCATGACTACTATTCCTCCAATTAATCCCTGCACACAAATCTTCAAAACAAACCGATCAAGTGCAAAATGAAAAATAGATAAAATATAGAATGAAAAATAAATTATTTATGTACAAATTATGTGGATATTGCAGTTCTTAAAAATTCACAGGGGTTGAGAAAACTCCCTGCCCTAGCGTTAATTGATAATCTAGATCTGCTGCAACTTGTGAAACGAAAACATCCCTTGAGATTGGTTTGGGATACAGTTGCAGCCGATGACCGTTTGCGAATAATGGTGTCTTGTTTTCATCAATGTTGATCAACCAAATTGTTCCATTGTCAAATACATGATCTATTTGATAAGGTCCCAACCAACGAGTGCATAGCTTGCCTGTGAAATCCCTCTTAAACCGTGAATCATATAATAGAGCCCAGTCTCCTTCTTGGAGACTTTCTTCTTTATGAATCTGTCATGCCACTTAGAGCACTACTGTTGGATTAAAGTTGTATGATTTATTGCTGCTCTGCGCTTTTCATCCAATTGATTAAGTTGATTCAGTCGGTTCCTATGTGCTTCTCATAAATCCATATTTTCTTCTACAGCTATTTTCAAAGTCTTGATTTCAAATTCAATTGGGAAAACAACATTCTTACCATAAACTAACTCATATGGGGAAAAACCAGTGGTGTTACGCCATGTAGTACGATAGCCCCATAGTGCCTCTCGAAGTCTCTCATCCCAATCTTTACGATGGCTTTTCATTGTTTTTGTCAAAATAGCCTCAATGACCTTGTTTGAACTCTCCACTTGGCCATTGGCCTGTGGATGATATGGCGAGGTTATTCTGTGTTGAATATGAAATTTCTAGAACAGTGCTTCCAGTGTGTGAGACACAAACTGTGGTCCACCATCCGTGATGATTTCCTTGAGTACTCCAAATCGAGTAAGAATTTCTTCATACAGGAAATCAATCACAGCCTGATCATTAGCCTTAACCAAGGCTACAGCTTCCACCCACTTGGTCATGTAATCTGTGCAAACCAAGATGTGAACTTTCTATTTTGAGGGAGGGTTGATAGGCCCTACAAAGTCTAGAGCCTATCTGTCAAATGGTTCAACCACGAGTTGTGGCTGCAAAGGCATTTCATCTAATTTGTTGGGTTGGCCCATCCTTTGGCAGCTATCACATGCCTGAACATACTTCTTTGCATCCCTGAACAATGTGGCACAAAAATGACCCATTCTCAAGACCTTATGACCTGTCCTTTTGTCAGCAAAATGTCCCCATAGGGCTCATCAGTTGCACCTATTCATATGTAGGAAATAAACTACCAATAAAGATTGCAATCATAAACTCTCTGTTGTAGCTATCAGAAATACACCTAATGCAATTCCACAACACACAATAGGAAATGAATAAATATAACTACCTACTTAACTTGGCAATCTCTGTGAGAAGGCGAGCCCTAGCCTTCTAACAGAGATGACATGAACTACCACGAATTAAGACACAGAAATGGAAGTAACTCTCCTCTTCATTAAAATATGGTAATTCACAGTCTCAGTTCTCTGTTACAGCCCTTACAAAATAATAATTATCCAACCCTAGACTTGGAAAGCCTTCCCGAATTTATACATGAGCAATACAGTTCATGATCCACTAATTTTGTGCAGCAATGAAGATCTACAATCTTCATGCTGCAGAGTTACAACTAACTGTTACAGCCATAATGAATGAGGCCATTAGTCATGAAGGATGTTGATACACTGACAGTCAATGGATCAATGGTTCAACCAATCGGGAGGCATCCTGTCTGTTGCAGCTATGCTCTGTTTCAGTGACTTATTACAGCTTCACATGAAGAGATGCAATTTCTCTTGAAAATATGAGGAATAGAGTTAGAAGAGTAATAGTTGGCCCATGTATGATTCTTTCCCAAGGCATGGCGACTGATACACCTGTGCTTTGATCTTAACTTAATGAAATCACACAAGTTAGCATAAATCAAAGGCTAAAATTCATAATCATAAAAATCTTAGGCATTTAATTAAATGAAACAATAATGATGTATACCTTGTCAAGATTGCTGGTTAATCTGGAAAAGGCATGTATATGGTTTATGAAGGTAGAATGTAACTAGGAAAAATGGTGTAATAGGTATGGTCAGAAAGGGGCATTTCCAGGGCCCAACATGTTGCGCAGTTCCAACGAAGCTGCATGAAATTATTGAAGAGCGCAAACGCTGTAGTGGAGTTACAAAAATTGTTAAATCAGTATGAGCCACGTAGTGAGAAGGATACTCCTGAGAGTGTAGTTCATCACATCAAAAGTTATAAAAGAACAGGCAAAGAAATGAGGCTCATTGCGCAAGTAGGAGATTATGAGATGGATGAAATCATCCTTGACTTAGGATTTGAGGTAAATGTCTTGACGAAGTAGACATGGCAGCAAATGGGAAGACCAAAGTTGTTGTGGTCACCCATACAGTTGAGGTTAGAAAATCAGGAAGAATCTAGAGCACAGGATCTTGATTGCATTTACAAGATGACTATGAATTAGGATGACTAAATTAATCCTACTTTGGATGGAGCACTTAGTTCGCGATGTGATAGTTCTTGCATCTTAGACTCTGACACAGGACGGGAGAATTGGAAAATCCATATGCATGAAGTATCTGCAAGAAGATGCACGCATATCACAAAGTCATGCGTTGGATTGGAACCAAGGTAAGTCCAATCCCCACCTATGATGGTTCGACTAAGGTTTATACATTTATTCAAGAATATACTGTATCAATTGCAGCTGAACATCGCATACCAGCAGTAGACATGGCACTGCGCGAGACACCTGCTAGATGGTGGGATGTGCATAAGCAGACTTTGACCACATGAGACCAGTGTAGGCATATGAAGCAAATCAGATTCATGGAAAACACTGTGTTGAACATGGTAAAGTACAATGGACAGACAAGTCCAAGGTATCACGTAGAGCTCTGTTCAGAAGCATGGATAAAGAGACAACACACAAAATGGGTTCATCTATTCGTGCACACACTTGACCGGATTCCAAAGAATTGGTATCTAGACATGGAGCTGCGCAGAGGAACCACAGATTAATCTATGTTAGCTGCGAACTTCCAGAAAACTTTCAGCTTTGAAGACTAAAGTCCAAGTATAAATGAAACTTTGCAAGTTATTAAGGAAAGGATATTCAGAGCAGAAAACCAAAGTATAAACGAGGCATTGGAGGAACTCAAAGAGAATGTGTTTGAAGATGTAAATGTACCACTAAACCTACAGCCAAAATGGGGAAGGCAGATAGAACATGCCCTTGAATGCTATAACCTCACCAAAAATGAAGAACAAGAAGAAAGCGATGAGGAGGATCCGCGCAACGTCAATATACCTGATTCAGAGGGTGCGCGCGATGTAGAGGGACCTCCACTTGAAATTACAGACATGAGTGGACCTGTGAATACAAGAAAATGTGAACATCGACACAAGTGAAGAATGGAAGTTCGCATCAATTGGCGATTAATGGGATGATGCCACAGTTGCGAAGATCGCAGACCTACTACATGAATATCAGGATTTATTTCCAACAAAGTTTACAGAAATGAAAGGTATTTTGTGCAACTTGGGGGTTATGAAGATACCTCTCAAACTAGGCGCAAAGCCTGTTAAGCAAAGGCCCTATAGACTGAATCCTCGATACAAAGAAAGATTCAAGGAAGATCTTGATAAGATGCTCTATGCGGGGATCATTGAGCCTATTGAAGAATCAGAGTGGATAATCCCTATGGTTATCTAGGACAAAAAGACTAAGGGTGAGATCAGGATCTGTGTACATCTCATGAAGCTGAATGATTCTTCCCTGCATGACCCATTTCCTACTACTTTCATAGATGAAGTTCTAGACAATGTTGGAGGAAATGAGGCATACTTATTCACTGATGGATTTTCTAGATATCATCAGATAAGGATTGATATAGTAGATAGGCATAAGACCACTTTTGCCACAAAATGGGGCTCTCTCCAGTATACAGTGATGCCCTTTGATCTGAAGAACTCGCTTGCCATTTTTTCCAGAGTTGTTGTCATAGCATTTAAAAATTTCATGCATAAATTTTTAGAAGCATATTTTGATGATTGGATTGTCTTTGGTTTGTTGAAAAAACACTGTGAAAACCTAAGAATGATGCTCGCAAAGTGCAGACAACATCAAATTTCCTTGAATTTAAAGAACTTTGTTTTTTTTGTTCCTTATGGAATTCGTTTGGGACACATTGTATGTAAACAAGGTCTGATGATTGATCCTGAGAAGATCGCAGTGATTGTGAATTTACCTGCACCAAATTCAGTAAAGAAGATTCACACCACATTGGGGAATACGGGATACTACAGAAAATTCATCAAGGGTTTTGCACAGATAACCATGCCAATCGAGAAACTGTTGAAGAAAGAAGCACAGTTTATATGGAATGCAGAATGTGAGCAAGGATTGGACACGTTAAAAGAGAAGATGGTAACTGCACAGATCGTAGTTTTTCCAGACTGGGAAAAGCCATTTCATGTACATGTTGATGCTTCATGTATAGCGTTGGGCATTGTGCTTGCTCAACCAAGTGAAAGGGGCATTGATCACCCCATTTCATTTTTGAGCAGAAAGCTCTCATCTGCCGAAAAGAATTATAAGACCACTGAAAGAGAGGGCCTAACAATGGTCTACGCACTACATAAATTCAGGAACTATTTTCTGGGTGCGCACTTCTCTATGTATACTGACTATTCGGCTTTGAAATACTTGGTCAACAAACCAGTGTTAGGGGGTAGAATCTACAGATGGTTGTTACTCATTCAGGAGTATGACTTCGAAATTGTAGTTAAGCCAGGCAAATTGAACTTAGGACCTGAACATCTCTCAAGAATTGAGTCAGCTGAGGAACCCACCAATCTTGAAGATAGTTTGCCTGACACGCAGTTGTTTGATATACAGATCATAGATGACTACTATAAAGACATTGTCGATTTCTTGACTACTAGGTTTGCACCAACAGAGTTTACTACGCAGCAGAAGAAGCAGTTGGTAGTAAGAGCAGCAAACTTCACCATAATCGAGGGATAGTTATATAAGTTGGGACCATATGAAGTGCTACGTAGATGTGTATTAGAGCATGAAAAGCCATTTATATTGCTTGATGCACATTGAGGTATATCGGGAGGCCACTACACAGGAAGAGCCCTTTCCCATAAGATATTGTGAGCAGGGCTATGGTGACCTACTATTCACAAAGATGCAAAGGAACATTCCAGAGCTGCGATGTTTGTCAAAGGATAGGAAAGCCATCGCGAAGAGATGAAATTCCCTTCAATCCACAGCTGACACTTCAGGCATTTGAGAAATGGGATATTGATTTTGTGGGACCCATTAACCCACCAGGAAAAAGAACTGGTGCAAGATATATTATCACCTTATATCACCAGATGTGCATAAGTGAAGCCAGTGAAGGACTGTAGCGAAGTCACTGCCGCGTAGTTCATATTAGAGAACATCCGTACTAGGTTTGGATGCCTGAATATTTTGATGAGTGATCAAGGCAGTCATTTTATGAAGAGAACTATTGAGGCCCTAACTGAAGAGTTCCAGATTCATCATCAGAGGAGTACATCGTACCATCCTCAATCAAATGGAACTGTTCAGGCTTTCAACCAAGTATTGGAGCATGCGCTGACAAAGGTATGCAATGTTAATAGGGATGACTAGGATCTACGCATTCCAACTTTGTTATGGGCATACAGGACTACTTGCAAGAAGCTAACAGTCCATACACTATTTAGATTAACCTATGGACAAGAAGTAGTGATGCCTATGGAGTACATTGTACCCAGCTTGAGAATAGCTGCATTTACAGGCATGGAAGATCAAGAGGCACTAGAAGAAAGGCTTCTACTCTTGGTTGGGTTGGAGGAAGATAGCTTCATCGCAGGATTTCACCAGCAAGTCTAGAAAGATAGAGAAAAAGAATGGCATGATCACCATATCAAGAATAAGACCTTTCAGGTAGGTGATCTAGTCCTCCTGTACGATAGCAAGTTTATGAAATTTCCTGGAAAGTTTAAGATGCATTGCCTTGGTCCATATACTTTTGTACATATTGTTAACGATGGCGCAACTCAGTTAGCCATGTTAGATGGAGACAATCTACCCAGATTAGTCCATGGAAGTAGGCTAAAACCCTATCGAGATATCCCTGCTTTGCAGAACCCTTAGTAGAATGAAGCCGCGAAGTGGAAAAAAAAATAAAGAAAAGGAAAAGAAGAACCACACAGTTCGAAGCTCAAAAAGGTAGCTGCGCAAATCCAATGAAGTAGAGAAGATGCAAAGTTCAGAACCAAGAAGCCTTACATCATGAAGTAACTGCCCTACAGTAGTGACGACCCACTGCGCAGTTCGATGTAGCACTCCAAGAAACTAGCCATTAGAATGTCGGTCGAAAAACTAGTCGTTATACAGTGATTTTACTGATGACCGCTTGAGCATTTAATGCAAAAATAGCTGTTCTAAAGAAGTTAATGAAGGAAAGGACCCAAATCCATGGAGGATTTGGCAAACGGACATATCATTTAATGATTTTCTAGCCATTGAGGGATGCGGGTCGGCCTCACTACACCTATAAATATTCCTGTATTTGCACTCGGGGGAATTACCGAGATTCTGGAAATTTTCTTGCGAGCCATACTCTGAATTTTTTTATAGTGAGTGATCAGTAATCCCATTATTCTGTCTAGAACATCCAGTGAATGTCTGAAATCTCCTCGATTGAGCAAGAATTCATAGTTAGGGAAACTGTGAGGGTGTTTCAATATGGTGGGATTGAAGGGTTAATGAGAACCCCTGCTAAGAAGGTTGTTACCGAGCAAGGTCAAGGTTCCCGATGATCACCAAAACATTCTATAGCTATGCAAGACAAGGGAAAAGGATTAGTAGTGGAGAAATTGAAACCAAAGATGATGAGCTCCACAGTACCAGAACTTCTACTAGGTGACAAGGAAATACCACTTAAGTTGACCTATTAGTATATCTCGCTGCGTACTGAGGATACACCAGCCATTAAGCTGTAAAAGAATGCAAAGTATGAGATTCTGCTTCAACCTATTTCGAAGCATGTGAAGCTAGAAGGAAATTTGTTGGGGAAAATTGCAGAGTGTAAGTTTGAAGACTTCGACCTGCTTCAAATGCAGATGGACCCGGTTGAGCCAAAGTACCATCAATTCCATCTAGATCAGTATATATGCTAGAGGAAGGACGTGAAAGGCAATTATGTGCTAGTCGCGCAGAATTGGTTATCGAGAGCAGTTGAATCAGGATTGCTCAAGCTATTGAGGCTCCCGCACTTAGACTGAACACCAGAGCTGAATGCGGTGGTGTGCACTCTTATGTTGCGCACTCACCAAGGCTATCTATGGTTGGATCGCAACGTTGACCTAAAAATTGACCTGATCCATCGCATCACAAGCTTAAGCAAGTGAGGTAAGGACCCCAAGAAATTATTTCAAGGAAAGAACAGGGATAAGGAGGTCGCCGCGAAGATGAAGAAAACACACACTGTCGTGAAAGGAAAGAGAGGCTTCGTCACGGACGACATAGAAGACGATGCTACATTGTTTATAATACAATTGCTAGTAGGAAAAATCTTGTGAAAATCCAGACCTAATGAAGTACCAGCTAACGCATTACTCCTTGGGACAAAGGCCACGACGGGAAGAATATTTAACTGGTGTCACCTGTTAAATGAGTTTCTAGAAGAATTGAGCGATACGCACATAGCAAAAACTTCCACTATACCTAGTTGATAGTGTTGATTGCATTTGTAGGGTGGAAGGACCCAAAGCATTATGTTGGCTTGATCACTGATAGTAGTGACTATAGAGGAGCCATATATGCAAACCTCTAGGCGAATTTGATAGCAGAAAGACAGCGCGTGGCAGTTGAAGTCTTCTACACATACTACGAGCAGCTACGCAAAGTCATTATTTCCGAGCCATGGATATCAAAAGAGGTAACAACTAAATATATTGGCACCATCATTTTTTCTGTTGAGATGCATTCTATCTACATTTTAGGAAAGGCTTAGAAAAAGAACCTAGAATGGTTCCAAGGGAACTATCACATGGCCGAAGACAATATCGATGGAATTATGAAGGAATGGATACTTGAATTTAAATTCAAAGGACCTGTGGAAATTGAGAGTGACTCTGCGTAGATTAATCCAATCCCTGCACCTATTGTTGAAGAGTTGTGGTCAGGAAAAAGGAAGGAAGCTCCACACCAGAGAAAACACAGAAAAAGAAGCAGAAAGTTGTTAAGGGCCAATCAGAAGCAAAGCTCCATGATGACGATTATGAGATGATCACATCAATGGTCACTGCACAGATGGAATACATGTTGGTCGTCAAATATAAAAGGATGAGGCAATTCAAGAGAGTTTGCAGAAGAATTTAACTACATTGCAAGGCATAACAGAAACGTTTGAGCAAGTCTAGTGTAACTTGCCCTCGCCACCAAACTCAAAGTTGGAAGGAAGGTCAGGGGATACCTCGCAGCCGAAGAAAGTACCTCTATCCCTGACCTTGCCACCAAAGCCACACATAGTCTAGCTTGACCCACTCAGCATAAAGTTACTGTGCGAACAGTTGGTTTCAGGGGCGCAGAACATAGAGCCTATGGACGTCGACATTGCGATGTTGCCACTAGAGGGCCTCACTGCCCGGGTACAAAGGGTACTCCCAAAATACCGAACACCTAGAGCAACCACTTCACACAAACAAATCACAGATTTATACACCGATGTTTTGATGTGGTTTAAACCCTCGAGAGGGAAACACTCCACGGCCCCGGCATAATAACTTTTTTGGGACAATTTATTATGCAAAGAAATAAAGTTACAAATGAGCTTCTCATAATCGATCAACTTTCCAATGACCCTCCATGCTCTTTAAATAGAGATCATGGACCAATCGGGTGCTAAGCCAAGGATCAAGGGTAGGTATGATCTAAGAGAAGTTGATCCATCGGATCACTCTATGTCGGGAACATATCATGACCGTCGGATTAAGTATTTACAAATGCATACTAAAGAAACACACTTTACCTAATGGATCTATTACACAAGTTGATCTTAAATAACTCCTAAGTGTCTAAATTGTTGATGTATATGTAACTTCGGAATGTATTTCACCCATGTATTTTAGATATGTATTTTGTACTCCTATAGAGATGGCATTATTCCTCTATACGGAAGTGTCATCATTTATATTGTAAGTGTCGTAACTTTTACTTGATGGGTTATTAGACCACCTTGTTGGGGTCGGCCCTGTATAAGTCATGTGGGTCGAACGGTTATAAGACCACACTATTGGGGATCGGCCATGTGGGTCAAAGGATTATTAGACCACCAAGTGTGGGGTCGTCCCGGATTAAGTTAACCATGGGTTAACCTAGACATGTAGGCCCCATTAGTTTATTGGGCAGGACAGAACAAGTATAAATAGAGATCGGGAGATCTCTATTTGGTCATTCATTCACACACTTCTCTCATTTGGAAAGTGGCACACTTGTGAGGAGGAGGCTTTGCTGATAGGAGAAGACTATCTCTTGTATTTTGGTTGTATCATTGCTCTATCTATCTCTGAGGAAGTTATTGGGGTTTTTCACCTTTATGGTTTTCCCCAAGTAAACTCTGTGTCTCTTGTGTGTTTGCATTATTGTGTCCATGATTGATATGCTCGACATTTGCTGTACATGTTGTTCTCTCAGTTAAGATCCTAGATCAGATTGAAGTAAATTCTGAAAATTTAACATGGTATCAAAGCTAGCCTAAAAGAAGGCATGATATGGCATGTATGACACTTGTTGCATCTACAATGCTAAGGCTTGATATAGAAAAAACCAGTCATCGTATCACTTTCGCTATAAATCCATTTTGGAAAAAATTTCGGATCTGAAATTGTTACAAGTCAAAGATAAGATCCCCATGTACCTTGTTTCCAAAGGAAAACCTCTAATTCGTTGTACTTTGTGATTTATGATTTGTATAATATAGGGTTTAGGCCTCTTCCATATCTCAATAATAAACAGGTGACTTTGGAAAAAAGGTCATAACTTGGGCTATGGAGCTCCAAATGAAATTTCGTAAAACGTGATAGGTAGTACATAGATTGTACTATATTAGGAAATATTTTTAGATGCCGAAGTTGAACCAGTGACACTTGTCACATCGTACAAGTTCGCTCTCCTTTTTTATCCCATAAATAGGTCATGTTGCAACACTTGGCATAACTCTTTCCTCGAGAATCCAATTGAGGTCAGACCTATCGGGATGGAAAGATGACAGGTCAGGCTACCACAAAAAATATTTTTAGACCCTGTGGAACGAAAAGTGCGGAGGTACACTAGAAACTATCAGGTACATATTTCTGTCAAAACAAAATTATTTTTTAGCGGCTTCATTCATGGCTTCCGGAATTTAGGGTTTTGGAGAAAGTTGGATTTTTTGTAATCGGAGACTGGGGATGAATGTTACTCATCAAAATAGAAATTTAGAGACCAAGATCATAATTTTTGGTTCGGAAGAAGGTCGGGCTTGATCAGACCCTAGTTCGGGACTTTAATCGGAAAAGTGAAAATTTAGGGCTTCTGCAAAAAATAGGAATTTTTGAAATATGTGACCACGCCTAGAAGCTCCTCAGAAAAATAGAAGCTTAGAGATTTGGATCAAACCTTTTGATTGGACAAAAGGGTGGGCTTCATCAAACCCTAGTTCTAGGTCATGTCCAGTGAATCCGAAAGTTTCAAAGGCAAATTTGAGGGGTGAAACTTTGCAGTTTTCAAAATCTGAGTATACCAGCTTGATTAGATCATCAAGGTGCATATTTCTAGCCTTTAGAAAGTTTGAATTTTTAGGGTTTCTTTGACAAACCCTAATCCAGCTCTAGATCCAGTTCCTGCAAATCAAGTGGATTGCGTTAATCCTATAACAGAATGGATTGGTCACCTGCATAAGTGAAGAAGTTTCTGTTTTAGAGGGAGATGAGGCTAAGGCCTTACATAAGAAGATTACAAGCAATCTCGACAGGTTTGACTTATCTAGGTATGTTTCAATATTTTCTCATGATTAAGTCTATGGTATGTTTGTCTTCATATTATTACGGTTAGTACAATCTTGTTTAAATTTAGACTTTTCGTATCACCTTAATAAAATTATGAATGCATGATAGAAGATATTCATTGGTTAGGGTGTTGACACTTATGATTGTACTAATGCATTATCGTGTTGTATGAGGTTTATGTTGTTCGCTAACATGAAAGGTACACCAAGAAAGAAAAATCATGTTCTAGTTCAAGAACATATGATCACGATGACATGAAGACAAAGATTCATCCATTGTCATGGATCTCTTAGAAGATCTACTTATGAGGTATGTATAACTTGGTTCTACAATGGATAACTTATGAGACATGCAGGTTACTAGCACAAGTCATTGAAGAGAACCAGAAGACATTATGCGGGTATGTTAGACATAACTAGCTAGCATGCTAAACCAGGTATGTTTTTCCTATATCAAGCTAGAATCCTACCATGTGTTAGGATCTTATATTGTTGTGTTGTTGATAATGATTATTCATGAAGTCATAGGTTTGAATAGTCATGGTTGTATGCATATGATGTTTCTTACCATAATTGATGACATGACTAACTAGAAGAATCATGAAGGTATAGTTTTGCGTAATCACGGGTTTAGGCATATTATGTTTCTTACTTTAATTTATGATATGACTAACCATAAGAGTCCTATATAAACCTTGAATACTAATGCTTATTATTTCTGTTTGAAATGATCATGACTATACATGCTTAAGATTATTGTGTTTTGATAGTATTAAGAATATACTAATGAATGTATGATTATATATGAGACCTCAATGATAACACAATGATGATACTAATAAGCATGCATAGCGATTAAGGATGGATATAAGTTCAAGGACATGTAATCCAGGAAGCAAAGATCAAGAGGGAGGACACTCCAGTTGTTCCTACAAGGAAGCAAAGATCAAGAAGGAGCACACTTCAGTAGTTTTTGCAAGGATGCAGATATTCAGAGGGAGTTGACCACTTCTCACAATCCACATCAGAATGGAGTTGCAAAAAAGAAGCAAAGACTGAGAGGGAGTCAACCCAACAACCAAACAAAGATAAGTATTTGAATTATCATTTCTTACATATTTGATTGTTTAAATAACGTTATTCAATGATGTATATGCTTATGTTCCTAGACTTAGGTTGTGTATTATGCATATTAGAATAATTGCATTAATGAACAGTATGCTACTAATATGCATGTGATGGGTAAGTGGCCTATGGCACTATGCAACATTCCATTGCTACTTATCTAGAATGAAACCTCTTTGCTGACATGTTGGGAGTAGTGCAAACTCTTAGCAATGTTCTGGTAGAGATTGGAAGGCATCTAGAAAGTTACAGGATATGGATAAATGTTGTATTGAAGCATTGGCTAAGATAATTGCATGATTGTATGACATATTTCTTTATGTGTAAGAGTTTGTTCTGAAAACTATAAGATGTTTTCTAATCATGCAATTTAACTTGTTGCATAGGAAAGATCGTATACCATCACCTGCAAAAGAAGGACTACAACATTTGTTCAGCAACAAAGTTATCTATTAAAAATATTGAAGATATTGAAGTTCCTAGGATCTGGGAAGAATGCCATGATCGAGGAGTACCAGTCGATCATGAAGATGTTGGGGATACAGTCCCAAGACCTGAAGGGGAGTTTGCAGTGACTTCCAAGAGAATCTACAAGATCAAGCATGCTGCAAGTGGTAGCATAGAGACTTTTGCTCCTGTAGCCAGATACACTTCCATTACATCAGTACTTGCTCCAGCTACAATGATGAAGTGGAAGATACACCAGATGAATTTCAAGACAGCCTTCTTGAATGGTGTAGTTGAAGAAGAAGTGTATGTGGAGCAGCCACTTGGTTTTGAGACACATGACGGGAAGTCATATATGTGCAGAACTTGGTATGGTAGGATAGACAACTTTCTATCAAGTTTGGGCTTTACCAAGAGTAAATCAGATTCCAACCTTTACTACAAGGTTGAGGAAGGCAATCCAGTGATACTACTTTTGTATATCGATGACCTGTTTATTACAGGTGAAGATAGATTGACTGCCGACACGCAGCGAAATCTTGTTGTCGAGTTCGAGATGAAGAACTTGTGGATGATGCACTATGTTCTAGGTATGGAGGTGTGCCACAGTGCAGATGGAATCTTCCTTGGACAAGCGAAATATGCAGTAGAGATCCTAAAGAGGTTCGGGATGATGGAATGCAAGGCCATGGCCACACCTATGGCATCGAACATGAAGCTTCTGTGTGATGCTTCATCTCATCCGGTTGATGTCACTGTGTATTGTCAGATGATTGGGTCCTTGATGTACCCGACGAACAGTAGACCAGATATTTTCTTTGCGGTGAACACATTGAGCCAGTTCCTGACGGATCCCAGAGGTGTTCACCTAGTTGCTGTAAAGCATATTCTGAGGTACCTGAAGGGTATGGTTGATTATGGGCTCAAGTATGATGCGAATCAAAAGTTTAACCTGCAGGGTTATGTTTATTCAAATTGGGCAGGCAATGCTGCAGATAGGAAGAGCACTTATGGGTGCTGCTTCAGTATGGGATCAGGTTTGATCTCTTGGTTTAGCAGGAAGTAGTCCTACGTAGCACTGAGTACAGCCGAAGCAGAGTATGTTGTGACGGATGAGCAGGTTGCAGATGTATTGACCAAGCCGTTGGATAGAGTGTAGTTTGAGTACTTTAGAGAGAGGCTTGGTGCACTTTGGATCGAGGTTCCTTCCAAAGGGAAGTGATGAGTCCAGAAGATGCAGATGCACATGAGATTTTTTGACATGGTTGATGTGTTCTCCCATGGTCGTGATGTAATTGCTGAGCCATTCTCACATGCTGGTAGATGTGTTCTCCCATGGTGTAGATGTAAGGGCTGAAGCCATTTTTCACATGGTGGTAGATGTGTTTTCCCATGGTGAAAAAGTAAGGGCTAAAGCCTTCCACGAATGGTGGTAGATGTGTTCTCCCATATCGGTGGTGTAAGTACTGGATGATGTGCATCTAGGCTGTGCTTCGTGGACGATGAGATGATCTGAAGAAGACAATGCTATGATGATCAGGAGGATCATGGATGATGAGCATCAGGACGATGCTCCAGTTACTGCTCTATATGTATATGTACGCATCATGTTGGATGCTAGATATGATCAGTTGGATCATTTATATGTATATGTATATGTACACATCATGTTTGATGCTGGATATGATCAGTTGGATCATTTGTATGTATTTTGTATATGCATTATGTTGGATGCTTGGACCATGTATCTGTATATGTATTAGGTGGATACATTGTATGATCAGGTAGATCATGTATGTTGATATGTATCGGGTATGATCAGGTGGATCATGTATTTGTATTTGTATCAGGTGGATACATTGTATGATCAGGTGGATCATGTATGATGATATGTATCAATTAGATACTTGGTATGCATCAGGTAGATGCAGTGTATGATCAGAATGATCATAGATGATGAGCTTCAGGATGTTGCTCCAGATGACATGCAACAGGATGTTGCAGTGATGATGATCAGGATGGTCATGTGTACATCAAGATGATGTATGATGAGTATCAGGATCATACTCTGTGGCCGTGGACAGGTTGTGCAAAGGAAATCCTAGATTTGTTCTAGGTCACATCCAGTATGAAAAAGGATTGGCACTATGTATCACATGTAAGACCTGGGAGATCTGCTAGGTTGGGTTGTGTGCCCGTAATAAGTCTTGGGATGCTCTTTTGAGGGTTTGTGATAGTGGGCCACATGTAAGACCTGGGAGATTCGATAGGTTGGGTTGTGTTCCTATAATAAGTCCTGCGATGCTCTTTCAAGGGTTTGTTGTGGGCTGCTACATGTAAGACCTGAGAGATCCAATAGATTGGGTTGTGTGCTAGTAATTAGTCCTGGGATGCTCTTTCAAGGGTTTGTAGCAGAGGTCACATGTAATCAGTCCTGGAGATCTTGTCGGTCGTGCTTAGGCACATAAATGTTCCTGGGATGCTCTTTAAAGTTCTTGTTGGTCGTGCTATGCACCTAAACGTTCCTGGGACACTCTTTTAAGGTTTTGTGACAGTCACATGTAATAAGTCCTGGGGATCTGGACGGGATGAAAAAGGCCTTAGATGCTCTTTAGGGTTCTTGTTAGTCAAGATACTCTTTTAAGGTTTTGTGATGCACGTAATAAGTCCTGAGGATTCCACAGTATGGCCAGTGATGATGAAGACCTGCAGGAGGTGGGCCTACATCCAGTATGAAAAAGGACTGGCTTTGTAGAACTTCCTATGACGAGTAGATTCAAAGATTGATTGAGATAGTAGCAGCAGTGACGATGACGATGATTCAAGGATCATGATTCGCTGATGATGATCCAGAGAAGACTTGTGCTAGTAGACCTATGTCGAGAAATACCTTCCTATTTAAGAGGGAGTGTTGATGTATATGTAACTTCGGAATGTATTTCACCCATGTATTTCAGATATGTATTTTGTACGCCTATAGAGATGGCATTATTCCTCTATACGGAAGTGTCGTCATTTATATTGTAAGTGTCGTAACTTATACTTGATGGGTTATTAGACCACCTTGTTGGGGTCAGCCCTGTATAAGTCATGTGGGTCGAAGGGTTATTAGACCACCCTATTGAGGATCGGCCATGTGGGTCAAAGGGTTATTAGACCACCAAGTGTGAGGTCAGCCCGGATTAAGTTAACCATGGGTTAATCTAGAGATGTACGCCCCATTAGTTTATTGGGCAGGACATAACAAGTATAAATAGAGATCGAGATATCTCTATTTGGTCATTCATTCACACACTTCTCTCATTTGGAAAGTGGCGCACTTGTGAAGAGGAGGCTCTGCTACCAGGAGAAGACTATCTCTTGTATTCTAGTTGTATCATTGCTCTATCTATCTCTGAGGAAGTTATTGGGGTTTTTCACCTTTATGGTTTTCCCCAACTAAACTCTGTATCTCTTGTGTGCTTGCATTATTGTGTCCATGATTGATATGATATAGATTTGTTGTACATGTTGTTCTCTCAGTTAAGATCCTAGATTAGATTGAAGTAAATTCTGAAAATTTAACATAAATATCCTAACATCCCCCCTTAAGAACAACTTGGGATAGGATTGAAGGATTTACAAAAGTGACACTATTAGGAGAAGGAAGGAGGCATTAGATCCTATCCCCCCTTAATGACAAGTTCCTGAACTCCTAACATACATCAAAGTTTAGAAAACTTTGCTTCTATAAGAGACTTGGTGAAGATGTCTGCAACTTGATCATCTGTAGGACAAAAGAGTACTTCAAGAACACGATCATGAACAAGATTTTTGATGAAGTGCATATGAAGCTCAATGTGTTTGCTGCATTGATGTAGGACTGGATCTTTGGAAAGCTTGATGGCACTTTGATTGTCGCACCAAAGTGGAGTAGGCTGATGTTGTTCGAATCCAAACTCTGAAAGGATCTGTCGAAGCCATAAAGCTTCCTGACTGGCATTAACTGTAGCTCAATATTCTACCTCTGCTGAAGAAAGAGAAAGAGCTTGTTGTTTCTTACAAGCCCAAGTAATAGGTCCATATCCTAGACTGATAACATAACCTACAGTAGACCTTCGATCATCAGGATTGTCGACCCAATCTAAATCAGTGAAACCAACCAACAAAGGTTCCCCCCCTGTACTGTAATGAATCTCAAACTGAATTGTACCTAGAATATATCGAAATATTATTTTAACTGCTTTCCAGTGACTTTCATGAGGTGTTTGCATATAACAGGAAACACGACCAATAGCAAAGGAAAGGTCAGGATGGGAATGAGTCAAATATAAGAGACTACCAACAAGCTAACGATACAAGGTGGCATCTACTTTAGGTGAAGGTCAAGTGGTAGAAATTTTGACTCCAGACTGGAAGGGAGAAGGGGCTAGTGTACAATCTTCCATGTGAAAGCGATGAAGAAGGTCACAAGCATACTTAGACTGAGAAAGAAAGATTCCTTCTTTGGTTTGTAGGACTTGGAGACCAAGAAACTAATGCAAATGTCCTAACTCTGACATTTCACAATTTTGCTTAAGACTGGATTTCACATGGGTTATAAGCTTAGGGTCACTACCAGTAAGAATAAGGTCATCAACATATAGAACAAGTATGATGAGATGGTTTCCTACTTTCTTGGTATAGACATTGGGGTCAGAATGGCATCTAGAAAAACCAGTGTTAAGGAGAAAGCTATCCATTTTGGTATACCAAGCTCTAGGAGCTTGCTTAAGGCCATATAAGGATTTCTTATGGCAGACAAGGCTAGAGTTATTCTGAACATATCTAGGAGGTTGTTCCATGTAAATTTCCTCCTATAAATCACCATGTAAGAAGGCAGACTTGACATCCATTTGATGGACTTCCTAGGTATGTAAGGATGCAAGGGAAAAAACAAGGCATATGGAGTTCATTTTTGCGACAAGAGCAAAGGTTTCATTGTAGTCAATCCCTTCAACTTGGAAAAAACCTTTGGCAACTAACCTTGCAATAAGTCTTTCAACACTTCCATCTGTTGCATACTTAGTTCTGTAGACCCATATACATCTGACAAGTTTTCTTCCTTTTGGAAGAGGTACAAGATCCCAAGTATCATTCTCCATTAAGGAACGATATTCTTCATCCATAGCTGCATCCCAATCTAGATTTCCTGAAGCTTCTGCAAAGGTTTCTGGATCATGATTCTTGAAATATTGATACAAAAGAGAAGAGGCTCACTGAAACTGAGAATGTGTTTGACGTTGATCTCTAGGATCACCGATAAGATCACCAGCTGCTTCACATGTTGAATAGACCCATCGAGGAAGCACTTGTGCTGGTGCAACTGGAGGAACATGAGCAAGCAGAGGTGGATTTTCATCCTCACTTTCATCATCAGAAATAGGAGTTGGAAACCTGTCAAGGAAGTTGGAAGAAGAAGAAGAAGTCACAATCGCCGAATCAGGCTTGCAGGCCAAAGATGGCACAATCATCAAGTTAGGCTTGCATCACAAGAGATTTTCATCAAATTTAACATCTCTTATAATGATTACATCATGAGAATGTGGTTGAAGAAGTTTATAACCTTTTACATCTTCAGAATATCCAACAAATATGCATTTTTCACTTTTAGGCTGCAATGCTTTTCGCTTTTCATTCGGAATGTGAGCCCATGCTTCACTACCAAACACACGGAAGTGACTTACATCTGGTTTAATTTTACTCCATGCTTCTTCCAGTGTGATACCTTGTAATGCTTTAGTGGGGGTGCGATTAACTATGTAGTTTGCACAATTAATGGCTTCAGCCTAAAATTGAAGACTTAGTCCCTTAGCTTGGATCATACAATTAGCCATTTCTTTTAAAATGTGGTTCTTTCGTTCAGCTACACCATTTTGTTGTGGTGTATATGGAATAGTGTGTTGTTGTTGGATTCCTTGTTCAGTGCAGAAAGTAGTGAACTTTTTGTTAACATATTCTGCTCCATTGTCATATCTTAACTTAATAATTTGATGACCAGATTGTTTTTCAACAAGGGCCTTATAGGCCAAGAACATGTTAAATAATTCGCTCTTAAGTTTTAGGAAATAAACCCGAGTGCGTCTGGTGTAATCATCAATGAAAGTTAAGAAATATTTGAAACCAGAAAAGGAAGCAGATGGAAGAGGACCACACAAGTCACTATGCACAAGCTCCAAGGGAACCGAGGCATGCTAAGAGACACGTTTATCAAAATTGTCCTGATGATGTTTTTCGAGTACACAACCGGAACAAACACCATCCCTGCAAGATACCATCGGAAGAACTGTCACCATATTGTCTTTACATAGTTGTTACAATGAGCGATAATTTAAGTGACCAAATCGCTCATGCCAAATTTTGCTCAAGTTATCACTATGAGCAACAAAAACTAAAGGAAAAGGTGATGACCCAAAGTTGTTAAACTTGTACAACCTGGGAATATGATCAACAATTCTGGTAGTTAAGACCTATTGAGGATCTTTAAAATCCTTGATTACAACTTGGTAAGGTGTAAATGTCATAGTTTTACCTTCACCAGAATGAGTAATTTGATAGACTGATAACAAATTGCAGGAAATTCTTTGAACGCATAGTACATCACTGAAATGGCCATTATTTACTGGAATTGTTCTAGCTCCTACAACACTTAGAGATCTATCATATTTGTTTGGTGTTATATTCATGCATAGTAGAAAAGATGGCTTGATCCTTAGCCATATGTTCAGATGCTCCAGAATCAATGAGCCATTCATTTGAAGTAGAAGAAGAAGATGCATTATAAGAATAACCAAAAGCAAAAAGTGCATTTCCATGAGAGGTAGATTCTGAAGGCGAATCTAGGCTGATGTGGTGCTTCTTCATTGCTGATTCCAAGGATGCCATATTCTTGAAACACTTAGATTCATCATGATTATCTTTCCCGCAATAGTTGCAATGACGCTCAATCTTCTTGCCTTTTGGCTTGGATTCTTTGTCATTTTTCAAAGAAGGAGATAACTGAGAGGGTTTGGGACCCTTGTTTGACTTATTATTGCAAAAATTTTGTTTCTTGGGAGGCTTGGACTTTTCTTTCTTTTGGTATAATAAGGATTTCCCAGATGTATCTGCATTGTTGATTATTCCAATATGGATGAGTTTATCTTGCTCTCTAATGAAGGAATCACAAAATGATTCAAGACTAGGCTCTTGATAGCTAACTGCATTCAAGGATTCTTTCATGGAGTAAAATGTAGATACAAAAATAGAATATGCAGGTCCAAGTTTTGAAAGAATATGATAGATGCATTCTTTGTCTTCCCGCTTAATCTTACATTCTGCACATAAGAGTTTAAGAGTTTTGTACTTAGATAAATAATCTTGAATGCATGAAAAAACACTTGAATTTAAAGAAATCAACTCATTTTTGAGTGATGACCTCGAATTTCATTGTGTTTACCAAACACAGATTCTAACTTGTCCCAAATAGCATCAAGTTCATCAATTCTAGATATGTGGAATCGCAAATCAGTAGAGATTGACATCCCAATCAATCCACGAGCTTCGTCACATCTATTTGCCCATTTTATTTTCTTATCATCATAAGTGGGTTATGTTTCTTTCCCTGAGGTAATTCTGAAAAGTCCCCTACTTCATAGAACATCCTCCATACGAGATTTTCATAAGAAATAGTTGGAAATGGTAAGTAGAATATCACAAGGGGCTGCCATATTTGTAAATTAATGGTTGTAAAAGTAGAAACCAATAGTCCGGATTCGAAGAGCGTGAAAAAATAAGTTGGTTAAAAAAACACAGCACTGAAAACTGACTTCGGATGATGAAGTTATGCTTGAACAAAGAAACTGTTGAAGATGTCCTAAATAGTGACATGGCAGATAGAGAATGTCCACAAAAAAAAGAACCCCCCCCTTCCCAAGATGAACCTTT
This sequence comes from Larix kaempferi, assembly GCA_027924585.1. Classification (NCBI taxonomy): domain Eukaryota; kingdom Viridiplantae; phylum Streptophyta; class Pinopsida; order Pinales; family Pinaceae; genus Larix; species Larix kaempferi. The sequence goes on along the minus strand of BSBM01001081.1, from coordinate 148,128 downwards.
TGACAATCACTTTACAAGAAAGTTGCTTTAAGTTAATCACTTTTGTAAAATAAGTGGTTTCACTTTTACAATGATATTACTTTTAAATAGTACAACAATAAAAAAGAACTTAAGTGACTCACTTTTTATTTTTATTTTTTATTATTTAAGTGAGATGCACTTTTACAATAAAGTAACATGAAAATAGAAATTGCATGCACTTTGCCCTTTGAAAGTAACTTCCTAAGACTTGAACTCAAGACTTATTAAGGAATAAAGCAACTTTGAACCAAGTGAGCTAGATTTAAAGGTATGTAAAATATGGGAATGAGAAAGGGGGCTTTTTTTTTCTTTTTTTTTTACTCTTCCTGCTCGGTTTCCATGCTTTCCTTTTTTCCTGCAAATCACACCACAAACCGAAACAAAAAAAACTTTTCCACACTTGTGGAGTTAGATCTTGTTAGCTTGCCCGGAAATTCTACGTTTTCTCTCTGTTTCTAATTTGCCGATATCGCACAAGGTGCACGACAAAGAGCATACGCGGCCGAGAAAAACCCTTTCCCTTTCTATTTGGGACCCTTGTTTGACTTATTATTGCGAAAATTTTGTTTCTTGGGAGGCTTGGACTTTTCTTTCTATTGGGACAATAAGGTTTTCCCATATGTATCTGCATTGTTGATTATTCCAAGATGGATGAACTTATCTTGCTCTCTAATCAAGGAATAACAAAAGTATTCAAGACTAGGCTCTTGATAGCTAGCTGCATTCAAGGATTCTTTCATGGAGTAAAATGTAGATACATAAACAGAATATGCAGGTCCAAGTTTTGAAAGAATATGATAAATCCATTGTTTGTCTTCACTCTTAATCTTACATTCTGCACATAAGAGTTTAAGAGTTTTGTACTTAGATATATAATCTTGAATGCATGAAAAATCACTTAGGTTTAAAGAAATCAACTCATTTTCGAGTTGATGACCTCGAATTTTACGTTTACCAAACACAGATTCCAACTTGTCCCAAGCAGCATCAACTTCATCAATTCCATATATGTGGAATCACAAATCAGTAGAGATTGACATTCCAATCAATACACAAGCTTCGTCACATCTATTTGCCCATTTTATTTTCTTATCATCATGAGTTGGTTCTGTTTCTTTTCCTGAGGTAATTCTGAAAAGTCCCCTACTTCGTAGAACATCCTCCATACGAGATTTCCATGAAAAATAGTTGGAATTGGTAAGTAGAATATCACAAGGGGCGGCCATATTTGTAAATTAATGACTGTAAAAGCAGAAACCAATAGTCTAGATGCGAAGAGCTCGAAAATATAGGCAATTTAAAAAAAAATGGCACTGAAAATGGAGTTCGGATGATGAAGTTATGCTTGAACAAAGAAAATGATGAAGATGTCCCCAATAGTGACGTGGCACATAGAGAATGATCAGCTAAAAAAAGGACCCCCCTCTTCCCAAGATGAACTTTTGATAATCACTTTACAAGAAATTTGATTTAAGTGAATCACTTTTATAAGATAAGTGATTTCACTTTTACAATGATACTTTAAATAGTGCAGCAATAAAAAGGAACTTAAGTGACTCACTTTGTATTCATATTTTTTATTATTTAAGTGAGATGCACTTTTACAATAAAGTAACTTGAAAATAGAGATTGCATGCACTTTGACTTTTACAAGTAATTTCTTAAGACTTGAACTCAAGACCTATTAAGGAATAAAGCAACTTTGAACCAAGTGAGCTAGATTAAAAGGTATGTAAAATATGGGAATGAAGAAGGGGGCTTTGTTTTTCTTTCTTACTCTTCTTGATCGGTTTCCGTTCTTTCCTTTTTTCTTGCAAAAACACACCACAAACCGAAACAAAAAACTTTTCCACACGTTTGGAGTTAGATCTTGTTAGATTGCTCAGAAATTCTATGTTATCTCTCTATTTCTGATTTGCCGAGATCGCTCAAGGTGCACGACAAAGAGCATACGCAGCCGAGAAAAACCCTTTCTCTTTCCATTTCTAATTCACTGAGATCGCACAAGGTGTATGGCAAAAAACATACGCAGACAAGGAAAGAAACAATCCAAAACTAAAAAATCTAATAGTAAAAACTGATAAAATATGAGATCTTTTCTTTTCTTTTCTTTTAAAACAGAAAATAAAAAAAATGTGTCATTGTAACGTTATACCTTCAGATCTGATGAAATACGCATTTTTGAAACAACCGGGAACCATTTTCGACCAAACAAAAACTATTTCCCAATCGAAATGGTGCTCCGGACGCAATGGAACACCTCCCACAGCCCAGAAATGCACAAAAATACCAGAACCAGAAACCCTTTCAAGTTTTGGCATCAATAGTTCAAGATCTAGATCATAACCGAAAGCGGCTCTTCATAGAAGCTCTGATACTCTGATACCATGTTCGGGTACACAGGGCACTCACAAAAGACCAAACACCTATAAAAACCACTTCACACAAACAGATCACAGATCGATACACCGTTGTTTTGATGTGGTTTAAACCCTCGTGAGGGAAACACTCCACGGACCCGGCCAAATAGCTTCTACGGAACAATTTATTATGCAAAGAAAGAAAGTTAAAAATGTGCTTCTTATAATTGATCAACTTTCCAATGACCCTCCATGCTCTTTAAATAGAGATCATGGACCAATCGGGTGTTAAGCCACGAATCAAGGGTAGGTATGATCTAAGAAAAGTTGAGCCGTCGGATCACTCTATGTCGGAAACATATCGTGACCGTCGGATTAAGTATTTACAAATACATACTAATGCATACTAAAGAAACACACTTTACCTAACGGATCTATTACACAAGTTGATCGTAATTAACTCCTAAGTGTCTAAATATCCTGACACTCACAATTTGCAATTGTAGGTTGTCGAAGAGATCCATGATCGAAGTATGGTCGCTCTAACCCAACACCATCAATTGCAGGAAAAATTTAAGCAACTGCAGGAATCAAGCATAAAGAAGACCATGCAACTTCAATATGAGCACGACCAACGAATGAGATTAGATCATACAGTCGCTTCGGTAGTAGCGGAGATACCCGAATGCGATGAGCAACCAAAACCTACAGACACTATCCTTAAGATCGGATTGGTGGTCAGCTATATTAAGGCTAATATGAAAGACATGGAGACTAATTACTAGGTGAATATCGTTGCCTTGGAAGCACAGAATTAGTCGAAGACACCACTTGATTAGCAACAACTTAGAGCAGCGGAAGTGAAAGCTACTGCAGAAAGTATAGCTAATGAAGTGGCTAAGTGCCAAAATTTGTTGGACGAGGCGGAAAGAATGTTTAGTCCACTTAAAGAGGACCTAGAGCTGCTGGAAGTTCAGAACACTCTGAAGGAAAAACATGCCAAGTTCGAAGCTCTCGACGCAGAGGTGAAGGCTGCATTTGTAATTAATATTAACTTTACCTAATGCATACTAAAGAAAAACACTTTACCTAATGGATCTATTGCAAGAGAGAGACTAAAAACATATCAGGAAGTCATAAAACTGAAGAAGGAATTTCAAGTATTGAGATAAAGGGAGACTGAAGTCGAAGATAAAGCGTAGTCCCTACAGGATAAATCCCACAAACTAACACAAAATATAGAATGAAAGCTAATAGAGCTCCGCGACATGCATGATTCATTCAAAGAGAACACTGAGAATAACATAGAACCATATGTGTTAGCCTCACCATCAAAAGTATCGAACAGGATGCAGAGGATTCGGTTGCAAAGATGAGTGCAACCTATCAAGAGTTCGCGGCTAAGTTAGCTCCGCAGGAGGAAGAGAAGCTAGCCGAACCAGAAGTTGAAAGTGGCTCTAGGATGAGCCACATGTAAGTGTTAGGGGACTATTGGACCTCGCCAGGGTAAGGCATTTTTGGACAAAACAGTTTTGGAACTGCGAAGTTGAGTGTAGTTTAGTTGAAGAATTTTTGGCAAAGACAGTTTTGGGAGCTGCAAAGTTGAGCACAGCGCGGCATCAATAGAGAAATAAAGCCAGCGCCGCGAAGAGACAGCACTGCGAAGAGCATGATCTGCAGGGATTTGGCAAGGCAGAATGTTGGAAGGAAAATGGTACATATTCCGGTAAGACCATCAGTGGTCCATTTTTTGATTAAGATATTCCACGATTACCAAGCAGGCGGGTAAGCAGTATCGTGGAAGGAAACCGACTGATAACATGGGAGAGTCAAGCATGACATGAACTAACTGCACAAAGCCATTAGAGAATGAACGGTTGGGTGAAAGCGACAGTCGGCATGCGGTCGACAGGGCAGGCTGAAAGTGACCTGACCACACACAGAGGATGGCCGTGATGGAAGAGTCGCTATTAACGCCTAATAGTCCGATTAAGGGAAAACTGCGACAGTTTTTGGAAACCTTAGTATTTTTTATATGCATTGTAAAGACATGACCTACAAGAATGATCTATAAGAAGACACATTTTTTAAGGGAAAGGGTTAATCTCAAATCTTCATTGTATAATCTTGAGCAATACTTGTTTGTTTTGCTGAAAGCCATTATAAAGGCTCTACAACTGTGTGCACAGAGACCTATCAAGAGAGAAGAGATTCTGCAGCTGAGTGCACATACTGGAACTGTTGTACCCTTCTTAAGATAATGTAACAACAGTTCTTGTTGACATAGCTCCCATCTTGGGGGTGAACCACGTTAAATTTCGTGTTGTTTAATTGTTCATGTGTTTGACTCTGTATATTTGCTTACAATGAATCCTTAAGATCTCATTTATTAGTTTATATGTTCTTACTTTTATATGTATTCGCCATGAAGAATGAAGATGGTAATAATATGTTAAGTAACGCATATGTGGATGAATGTTAAATGCATAGGTCTTTCTAAGGCAGAATGAGTGCATAAGTAGATTGGGTTAATACTTAAGTAAGTGGAGTTCACGTCGTGTGACTCACTTGAAGCACAGCACCGAAAGTGTGCAGTATATTGTGTGTTGTCATATTGCATAAGTCATATGATAAGGCAATTGATGAATGGATAGGAAATCCTAAGTAAAGTCACCGAAGTTGGTTAAGTCCAGACAGGAAGCGTAGTTATTAGTTGCATTGTCCTATCATCGAAAGACCATTCGACATCGCACAGTCCTTGGATGCGTGATAGTCTAAGTATTGACCGCGAAGGGGTTAAGCTTCACGTAGCCCTTAGTTTGCAGCACAAGTCCCGTAGTGCATTGTTTGCCAGATCTGTTTGAACACTCATCACCTAGGTGTGGAAACCTAATACCACAGCTCCCCCATAACTTCGCCTCGGGTGAGACCTCAGTCTGTTCTGTAATGTACCAAAAATCGTAAAATATTTCTTTTTTTTATGTAGCCTAATTTATAGATAAATGCTAACTGCGGAATGATAATAATTAGCTCACAAAGATAATTGTCTCATACAATTTGTCTTAATTGTTTTTAAACATGATTATGTACCTAGTTATAAGTAGGATGCAACAGAACAAGGTTTTATTTTGTTATGTGTAAGGATCTAGTAACAATACTGATGATGTTGTTTGCATAATTCTGAAGGGGTTCCTATCCGGTGCCCTTGGGTTTACTTAGCTTTGAAAGCTAAAGCATTGGATTCTTCTTTCACAAATATGTAGGTAAGGTTATAGAGTAATTCCAGTTTTTACAAGACAAGTTGTAAGCTTCAGCTTGTCGTCTCTATGTTTAAGATAATTATAAAATCTGTCATGCATGAAGATGTCGATGGTATGTATCTTCAGTTTAACTTCGTCACTTGTATCATCTTTTATGGTTATGACTGCACGTGTCGTCAGCAATGTTTAAGCACTAAACTCATTGTAACTGTTGGTGAGATCAGTGGTAATATAGCCTAGTTTAACTGTCTGAATTTGTAACATGTTTGGTTTATGTGAAAGATAGTGTCATCAATATAATAATTGATCCTCCTTGAATGACAGCGGCAATGTAATAAGATTCGTAATGCTAGTGCTGACATTTGTATTGCGTCCACATATGAATCAAGGTGTTGTTGATACGTAGTATACAACAAAGTAGAGTTTACATCAAACCCTAGTTTTCAATATGATGATCCTCATGGAATGACGACAGCAATGTAATAAGATTCATAATGCTAGTGCTGACGTTTGTATTGCGTCCACATATGAATCAAGGTGTTGTTGATATGTAGTATACAACAAAGTAGAGTTTACATCAAACCCTAGTTTTCAATATGGTGTAAAGGTTAAGTAATATTCTACCCTAACCTTAAGCAAGTAGCCTAGCTATTTAAATGTAATGTTTAAACACTTACTTTGTGGTAGTCCAAACTATACTATGGCATAGTTGGTTTATAATATAGTTGATATATTAACTATATCGATTCTACGTTGGATATCCTATGGAAACTATGTTAATAGCATTGTTGCAATGTTATATGGCGCGAATGATAATATGGGCATGAAATGTTTAAACTCCATAGTTTGGTGTGCATTGCATATATGTGTTATATAAAATTTGGATAAGGTTTATGCATCTAGCATGAATGGTGTTGTAATAACCTTATGGAATGAGCCATGTATCAATGTTTATGGTATTATGATACCTCTATCCTATGTTTGTAACTTATACACGGTTGTATGCAGCTGTATGGCATTGTTAGAACCCTAAGGCCTTCGCTGTCACTAGACTTGAACTCTGATATGAATTAAATGTTTGTGCAGTCGACGTTCTGGCTTAATTCTAAGTGAGATCTTCAACATTCAATGCGATCCTGTTGTGGTGTTGTGGTTGCTACGCTGGAATCTATGTGTCTGGCTCCATGTGAAAATCTTGATGAGGAAAGGTGATGTGTCAACATGCTATGAACTCAGCTTTAGTGATATGGCATCCGATTGTCCTGCAAATTAATGTAGTTATTGAATGTTATTAGGTCGTAACTCTGCCTTGGTTTCTCCGTAGCTCGCTGGCTCAATCTCAATCGTTGATCTTTGTGGTTTTCGGTAGATGGAAAGTGTAAACCCTAGGAAGACTTGCCTTAACGTTATTTTCCTTCGTGCATTCATTTTATGGTTTTGTTTTGGAGGAAGAAGGCCGACAGGCTGCTGATTTACAGGGCTTGACCCTGGGCGGTTGTGGATGGCATTGTGCTTCATAAACTCTGTAATTTTTGTTGTGGAATAATATATAAGTGGTTGAGCGTTTGCTGAAAGTGTAATACTTAAATCTTATGGCTTTCTTTCAGTGGCAAAAAGTTAGTAGGAAGGTCTCGACTTCGATGTTCAGTTATGAATCAGTTGCATGGAAACTTCGCTACGTTGGAGAAAGGATTTCGAAGCTGAACGCATTCCAATCGACTGTTTAACAACTGGGTACGTTTTCTGGTCTATCTGCTATGTAATGTATTTCTTCGTTTGTTAATAGTTAATTGATAATATTGCTAACTCCTCATAGTTTCTTTTGGCAGGTAATGCCAAGGTTTTGTACTCCATGCTCTAGTTTGGTGGCAAATAGGATTCGGTGTTCAATGGATAGCAATGCAGCTAAAACGATAAGCCCGGTGACAAACCCTCGTAGGTTCTCCTGGCAGAATTCATGGCAAACAATGTATCGTCAAACCTAGAAGTCGTGGTTATAAAACCCTAGGTTGTTGTTTTAGTTTGTATAGTCAATGTAATAGCTGGCAATTGCATAAGGTTTGAGTTTAGGGTTTCGATCTTGGCAATGTTCCTTTGTTTTGAATTTGAAGTTTCGAACTCTGTTGAGATAATAAAATAAATGTTATCAATCCTATGTTATGATAGTTGTTTTTTGTTTCAATGTGTTGGGATTTATCTCGTGAACAAAACTATGTCTTGTCTCTTCAAAATTTGGATGTGATACTAAGTATTTCATCAGACCTCTGTGTTTGAAAATGATGTGATACGAATGTGCAGCTATGTAGCTAAATTTATGAACACCTGCGACATCCTTTTTATTTAATGTCTATGAGGTTATGAAAATGTTTACACAATTCGGGAAAAAGAAAGGCATGTTACTGTCATTTGATCTTTAGCTAAGTGTTGAAACTATGTGACATGCTTCGACCAAATGCCTCGTCTTCGACCGTGTAAATGATAAAGTAATACAACTATAAGTCTATCGGGGTTTAGGGTTGTAGTTAAGTTTAGATTGGATGAAACGATGATGACTATTTATACGTTCGGCATCAAATGGAATTTGTGTGTACTGTTTGACTTTTGCTCCTACACTCATTGAAATGTCTTAACTTTGTATTGGTGTTTGAAATCAATGAGTTCGATCTACAGTAATAATTTGTGATGTGAAAATATACTTAATTTGTCTACTGTGAGTAAAACAAGAAAATGACAAAGAGCTTATTCATTTAGCTCGATCCTGTAACAACATTTCAATTATGTGTTTATGATTATATGTGCATGTAGAAATAAAAACATTAAACCCTAACTATATAATAAAAGACTTTGTTTGCTTAACTACTTTGTGTGTACAGTAATAGGAATATTAGTAATAACAGTAAACTTTGAAAGTATTTAAATGTCGAATTACAAACCCTAAGTTAGTAATGTGATGCTTCTTATTTGTCTAAGTGTCCTATATGTACAATAATGATATTAACAACAAACTATAATTATTCTTTTGAAACTAAACATTGGGAAAAACAAAAATGAAAAGAATGGAAATAAAAATGTTACTGTGAGTAGAATACAGTAGATATTGCTAAATAATAACAGCAGATAATTTTAACAAAATATAAAAATAGTACTTCCATCACCATGGTAGTTTGCCTATCCTATCTTATCTATCTTAATCTGTTTCTGTACTGGAGTACGATGTTGTTCCTTTTGCATGGAGAAAAATACAGAAACCATTTTAATCAATCATTTCATATTTATACAAAATTATTAACTTATATAGGAAACTGAAATAACTTATAAATTAAATTGTGAAAGTTTAATAAACAACAGAACTGTAATATGCAGAATAGATAACAGAACTTAAAAATAAAACAGATAAGATAATAGAACCTCTAACTGACGATAGGGCCGACAAACGCCCAAGGAGGCTTGTTCCTCCCAACCTGCTTCAGAAGAAGCATCTCAACTGCTAACTTCTAATGAACCCCGAGCCTGCTTACTGATCCAGTAAGTGGGTGGAATCTGTGTAGAAGCAAGGCACTCAAAAATACCTTCTGCACTCGGTATCAACCTCCTGAAACAAATGCCTTCTCCACTCGGCATCAAACTCCTGAACTCAATAAGAGTTTGGTAGACTCACAACATGATCAACAATAGCATATCCCCTCATCAAATCTCTTAGGTGCAACACAGCAAAATCCCAAGGTAAATTTCCTCGTCAGGAAAAGTGATGAACCTGAGTTCAATATTTGATGCCTATTATATAGACTTCCTAGGTCTTTTGGTGGTCAGTTTGGAATAAATGAACCTCAAGCTTCTGTCCCATCTTTCAGGGCACTATGACCACATTTCAAGGGAGTTGTCCCATACCAATAGCTAGTTAGTTGCATCATGATGCTGCCACTTGTCCATTGCCTTCTACCCCAGATTCCATTCCACCTAGTGGATCAGTAACCACTCTTTCAACAGTTCTCTTGGTTGTTTGTCTCCTATTTTATTTATTAAATAATAATATATTGTGCAAATTACTGTCATCCTTGGACACGTGTCCAATATAAACTTTACAATAAAAGTTATCATAATGTTTCTAAACACAAAATGTTTTCTAGCTTAAAGGGTATGTTACAAACACCCCCTCTTAAGCTCAACATTGTCCTCGATGTTGCTTATTCATCATCAAGTTCCTCTTGGAACAGAATTGGATATGTTGCCCGCATATTACTTTCCAGTTCCCAAGTAGCTTCATCAGGGCTAAGGTGCTTCCATTGCACCTTTATTTGCCCTATGGTACGATTCTAAAGCATAATTTCCCTCCAGTCTAGAATACAGTCTGGTTCCACCTGAAAATCTCCTTCAAGTTCCACCTGTATGTCATTCCAATTCAGCACATGAGTAGCATCGTGCACATACTTCTTTAAAACAGAAACATGAAAAACATTGTGGATTTTTAAATTGTATGGCAATGCCAATTGATATGCAACAACTCCTATCCTTGATAGGATTTCAAATGGTCCACAATACTTTGGTGCTAATTTAGCACAGCTCCCAGGCTTCAAAGAAATTTTCTTGGGATTTACCTTTATGAAAACATGGTCTCCTACCTGAAATTCTCTTTCTGTGCGTTTCAAATCAGCATAGCCTTTTTGCCGATGTTGGAAAATTTTTAAGTTACCTTGAACCTGTTTCATAGTTAGCTCCATTATTTCAATAGATCTGGTCCTAACATCAATCTATCTACAGGATTATCCCACGAAATTGGAGTACAACATTTTCTTCTGTACAAAATTTCAAATGGACTTAACTTAACAGATGCTTGACAATAATTATTATAGGCAAATCATGCTAGGTGCAAGTAATCCTCCCATTTAGATGGCTGATCTTTAACATATAATCTTAAGATATTTTCCAAAATCTGATTTGCTATTTCTGTTTGACCATCAGGTTGCGAATGGAAAGAAGTACTGAAATTCAACTTAGTATTTAATCCTTTAAACAATGTTGTCCAAAAGTTACCAGTAAACTTAGAGTCTTGGTCTGAAATACTTACCTTTGGAATTCCATGCAAGAGAAAAATTTGCTTCATGAAAATATCTGCAATGTTAGAAGCCTTGAAAGTAGTTTTAACAGGAATAAAATGAGCAGCTTTGCTAAGTTTATCTATAAAAACCATAATTGAGCCATTCTGCTTCTGATTTTTAGGCAAACCTGTAATAAAGTCAATGCTTATGATCTCCCACTTCCATTCTGGAATTGGTAAGGGCTGCAATAGCCCAGCTGGATGTTGATGTTCAGCTTTAATAGTCTGACAGTCAAAGCATCTAGCTATATATTCAACAACTTCACTCTTCATGTTAGGCCAAAAGTACTCCTTTCTTAACATAGTTATCATTTTATGATAACCAGGATGTCCTGAATAAGGACTCTTGTGAACTTCATCTAAAATCAACAACTTAACCTTCAAAAAATTAGGCAGATGAATTTTGTTTTTGTAATTTAAGAAGCCTTTTTCATTAATACTGTAATCTGTTATAACATTTTCAGATGAATTTTCAGCCACTTTATCATGTAATTTTTGGTAATTTTCGTCTTGCTTAATTCCTTCCTTGATCTGATTTTCCAGATCAGTTTTAAAAGTACTGATTGCTGCCACAAAACTTAATCTAGCATTTCTGTTTAATGCATCAACAACCTTATTTTCCTTTCCATTAATGTCATGGATCTCAAAATTGTACTCACTAAGGAAAGCTAACCACTTAGCTTGCCTTGCGTTAAGATTTGTTTGATCCAAAAGATACTTCAGGCCCTTATTATCAGTTCTTAAGATGAATTTTCTTCCAATCAAGTGATGGCACCACATTTTCAAAGCATGTATCACTACTGCTAATTCAAGATCATACATTGCATAATTCTTTTCATGTATTTTTAACTTCCTTGAATCAAAATCAATTGCATGACCCTCTTGACTTAAGACCCCTCCAAGTCCTTCGTTGCATGCATCTGTGCATATGACGAAATCCTTATTAGGATCTGCAATTTTTAAGATGGGTGTAGTAGTTAACAATTCTTTTAACTTATTAAAGTTGTCTTGACACTTTTGATCCTATATGAATTTCTTCCCTTTCTTCTGCAAAGAAGTGATGGGGTTAGCAATTCTAGAAAACCCTTCAATAAAATTTCTATAATACCCCGTTATCCCCATGAATGACCGTACATCAGTTACATCTTTTGGGATAGGCCATTCATTAATTGCTTTAATTTTATAAGGATCAACAGAAATACCATCCTTTGAAATTATATGACCCAAATACTGAATTTTATCTTTATAGAAATCACAGTTACTGAGCTTAGCGTAAAGCTGGTGATCTCTAAGTACTTGTAAAATGATTTTTAAATGTTCATCATGCTCTTCTTTAGTCTTTGAGTAAACCAGGATATAATCAATGAATACCACTACAAACTTATCCAAATATTTATGTAGAACGTTGTTCATTAAACACATGAACACTGCTGGTGTGTTGGTTAGCCCAAAAGGCATAACTATGAACTCGTAGTGTCCATAACACATTCTGAATGCAGTTTCGAATATGTCCTTGTCTTTTATCCGGACTTGATGATAACCCAACCTTAAGTCAATTTTATTGAATACCTCTGCTCCGCGTACTTGATCAAATAGATCATCTATGCGGGGTAAGGGATACCGGTTCTTAATTGTCATTTTATTAAGCTGACGGTAATCAATGCACAAATGCATGGTACCATCTTTCTTTTTAACAAATATTACTGGTGCTCCCCAAGGGGACACACTGAGCCGTATGTAGTTTTTATCTATTAATTCTTTCAGCTGAGACTTTAACTCATTTAACTCTAGAATATTCATCCTATAGGGGGCCTTTGAGTTTGGTACCGCACCGGGGTACCAACTCAATGGTAGAGTCAAGTTCTCTTTTCAGAGGTAATCTGGGAATTTCTTCTGGGAATACATCAAAAAAGTCCCTAAGGATGGGAATATCCTCTAGTTTTAACTTGTCTTCTTTAGATGTACATTCGTCATTAACAACATTAACAACAAACAACTTACAACCTTTTCTAGTAGCTCTCTTTACTCGTAAGGCAGAAATCTGCCTATGAATTCCTTTCATTGTTTCTGAATTACCTTCATTATTTATACAAGTAAAAGATTTATCATAACAATTCAATATAACTCTATGTTGTTCAAGCTAATTCATCCCAATTAACAGATCATATGGACCTAAGGGTAAAACATTCAGATTAACTTGTGTTTACAACTGATTTAAAAATACTTCACAATTCTGAACATAATCTGTAACGTTTCTTTTAGTTCCTGTTGCAAGCTGAACTAACCATGCATTATCAAATTTTTCTATTTTTAGCTTGCAATGGTTTACTAAGGTAGGTGAAATATAACTTAGATTTGCACCAGGATCTATTAAAATAGAAATAACTCGTTTTGTATCATACCTTCAATTTTCGAGCATCGATGTTTGATGGTCCGCTTGACAATTCTCCAATGCTGCATTTATCCCGGGCATTTCTCTTGCGATGTCTCCAACTGTAGGTTCTGCTTGCATAGTATGTATGTTGTTGGCTGTCCTCTTATTGTGTGGGAAATATGCTCTCTTGTGTGGTCTGCCACATTCATAACACTTTATGGGTCCTTTTTGTTCAGCATACCTATTTTTATTGTTATTATTATTATTGATGTGATTATTAGGTATATTTCTTGCAGCAGTAGTGTTATGAGATGTATTATTCCGATAATTATTAGGAAAATTTCTGTTATTAAAGTTTTTCTTAAAACCTCCAGCATTCTGATTAAAGTTCTTCTTTTTATAGTCATACTGATTAGTTTTAGGGTGAAAACGTGAAGGTGGGTAACACTTTCGTGAGAAATCAGTGCAAAATCGTCTTAGCGGAAGTTATTCGGCCGAATAAAAATATTATTCGGCCGAATAAAAATAATTATTCGGCCGAATAATTGACATTATTCGGCCGAATAATTTTGAGGTTATTCGGCCGAATAACCACAAACAGTTCTCCGTCCCGTTTAACGGAGACTCTTGAAATTTGTGCAAACGGTTGCCGGACGGAAAAAAATTTCGGGCAATAGTTTATTCGGCCGAACAATTATTCGGCCGAATAATTGTTCGGCGGAATAAATATTCGGCCGAATAATGGTTCGGCCGAATAGTTATTCGGCCGAACAATTATTCGGCCGAATAATTTTTCTGCATAAAAAGACAGCATCGGCTGCCATTTGGCATTCCCTGTTGGAATTATTTGGACCCCGCATGGGCCCGCAGTAGTCCTCTGCCACCCTGCCGACGCCCCAACCTGCTGCTCGCCACCCCGCTTCTCGCCGCGCTGCTTGTGTTTCACGGCTGGCTCTTTCTCCGCGAATCGCGTCTGCTCTATTGCTGCTGTCGTTCGTCGGTTCTTACGTTTCTTCGGGGTGTGATTTGCGCTTGCTCTGTTCGTTTTAAGCAGCGAGTTCGTTGGTTGTCATTTCTGCTGTCGATCGTCGGTTTTCACGTTTCGTCGGGTTGTGATTTCTGCTAGTTGCTGCTCGTTGGTGGTAGCGTGTCGGTTGGTCTGTGTTCGTTGTCAGGTGTGTGTTGGTGGGTTGCTTCCCTGAAGGTGTTGCTGTTTTATCTGAACGGTTGAAGGTGCGTTTTCGCCTTTGTTTTTACTTATTGCTTTTGTTTGTTAATGTTATAGGGATTATCTAATGACGTTAGTTGTTGTTTGTGAAGGAGATAGGTGTTGTTTTGAGCGTTGCTGGGTTGAATAGAGGCGGCGTTGGGATCGACGATTCTTCACTGCATTTTTATATACAGGTATGCATCGTCGTAAACTTTGTTTTTATGTTGTTGGCAGTATTAGAATTGAAAAAATCTGTAGTGCGTCTTAATATTGGAAGGTTAAATGTTTTAAAATGCAGTTTTTATTTTAGAGAATCAGTTTTCTGTCCATGAACTCTGTTCATGAACAGTTCAGTTCGTGAACTCTGTTCATGAACAGTTCAGTTCATGAACTCTGTTCATGAACAGTTCAGTTCGTGAACTCTGTTCATGAACAAAGTTCTGTTCGTGAACTGAGTTCATGAACAGAGTTCTGTTCGTGGACTGAGTTCATGAACAGAGTTCTGTTCGTGGACTGAGTTCATGAACAGAGTTCTGTTCGTGGACTGAGTTCATGAACAGAGTTCTGTTCTTGAACTCTGTTCATGAACAGAACTCTGTTCATGAACAGAATACCATTACTTATAGGTTAGATATGAATATGAATAATATAATAGTACTAGCTATGATTAGTTAATGATCTTTAGCTGTAATAATGTTGTTATCATTGCTCAAAGGGTATTGGTTCTCTGATTGACGTAAGCTTTTAGATAATTGAGATGAACTAACCCCATTAAAGTAGGCGGTCCTTTCGATTCAATCTAATCACATGCATTCAACAATGAATCTCAACCTCCTACTTGGAATTGGGTATCTGTATAATATCATGAAAACTATGGACTTACTACTACTCCATAAACCATGAATGTTCGTTTGCTATCATAGAAGTTCTGTTCATGAACAGAGTTCTGTTCATGAAAAGAGTTCTGTTCATGAACAGAGTTCTGTTCATGAACAGAGTTCTGTTCATGAACAGAGTTCTGTTCATGATATGCTATGATATGCATGAAATTATTGCTTCTTTATATATATGGATATTTAAACCTTAATCCCTGATGAGTTTCATATTAAGTTTTCCAAATTCTCAATAAAGTGATGATAAAGGATATATTAAACAACTTTATAAATGATCAACATGTGGTGTGACGATGTTAAGTCAGGTACAAGAATGTCAATTGAGTTCATGAACTCTGTTCATGAACTCTGTTCATGAACTCTGTTCATGAACTTTGTTCATGAACAGAGTTAACTTAGAAAGTCACTTAAAAATTCAATATTGTAAGTTATTAAGTATTTTTTTTATAAAAATTAAGGAATGTTTTTTTATTGAGATATAGAATGAAAACATAAGTGATAGTTTAAAAATTAGGAAGGTGATTGAACTATTACAATATGGGATGATTATTGATGTCATGTTTATGCTGCAATATTGTTCTTAGAGTTAGGAGAGTAACTTACAAAAGAAAGTAAGTTATAATATTTTAGGTGGCTCTACATTTTTTACGCAGATCTTAAGAGATATGTTTTTAATTTTGTAGAATGAACATGTACAACTTCAATGTTTGTAAATTGTTTTATCATAGATCTTAACTAGAAGTTTCTTAATAAGGGTATATTTATGTTATACTATTTGAGGAAGCTCTACATTTTGTATGCAGATTTTTAATAGATATGTTTTGAGTTTGTAGAGTTAACATGTACAACTTCAATGTGTGTAAATTGTATTATCATAAATATAAGTTAGAATTCTTTTAATAAGAATACATATATATGTTTAGTGAGATGTTTGTTTGTTGACATATATAATTCAAACATATTTGTTGGATTAAAAGTTTTTAAGGTTATTATACTATTTCAATTAATTGTGTTTTATAATGAAATGATTATTAGATATGTTCTTTATGTTGCAATATTAGGTAGGGTAAGGAATTTTAGTTAATTAATTAGAGTTAGGAGGGGGACTTAAATTTTGTTGGAGTTTTTAATCAAATATTGGCTTGATGCTTGTAGTGGTAGTTATGTACATTTTCAATATGTTAATGTTTGTGTAAATTTAGAAGTTATATCAAATGGAAAGAGAGTCTGCGAAGGGAAAGCGTAGGAGGTCATCACAATCTTCAGGAATTGGTGTTCCAATTGGTAGTCGAAGGTTGTCGAATTCACCGCAGGGTTCAGGTTTATTGCATGGGTCCCAGTCGTTTGATCACCAACAAGTTCGAGGGGGTACAAATGATTCTCCTTTGTCTTCTGTGGGAGAGCGTCGATCCCAACGTTCTGTTGGTATGAACATTAATGTTTAATAATGTATAATTTGTATTTTTTGTGTGTTGAATTTATGGAAAAAGTTAATTTTTGACTACGGCTATATTTGAAGCAGAGCGATGTTCAGAAGATGTGCGTAATTCGATGGAGCGAGGGGAAGATCAAGATAGGAATATAGATGATGGAATAGGTGTGGGTGGAGAGCAGGGTCCTGAAGTTCCTCCTAGAGCTAGGACGACATATGTTCCACTAGCTGAGGGGTGTACACCCATATCAACTTATCCGTCTGATTTACCTGATGAGCTTCCATGGCGAGGTGTTGTGCAACAAACTATTCTTGAAAGTTGTAAATCCCACTATGACAGGTTGAACAATGATCTTTGTTCTTTGGATCTCCCTCCAGAGAGTCGACAAAGTCTAGAGATTGTTTTGGCATCTTTGCAAAAATTCATTGATGCATACGATGAACTTGGACCAACTACAAATAGTTTTGTTCATTTGATGCGGATGCGAAAGGAGCAAGTTATGGGTCCAGATAAGTGGGAGGTTGTGAAGGAGAGAGTCAGTAGAGAACAAGCCAATTCAATGTTCAATTTCAAAGAAGGCCTTAAGCGAAAAATGTTGAAAGTGCAATATTTCAAGCATCCTCAAATTGCACATTTCATATATGATCGATTTCTTGCAGCTTATGGTCGATTGCCTTGGAACGATGAGGTTCCTAATTATTTTGCTAGATTTTTTTATGCGGAGTTTTTTCTAGGTATGAAGCCTAACTATACTGATGTTCCCTCTGACTTTTATGGAGCTGGAAAGGGTAGAATATATAATCGAAAAGGTGCTCTTAGAGACCCTGCCACTATACAACCTCCACCTGAGATACCCCGTCCACCAAGGGTTGTGGCTTTAAGATCAGAGATGGAGACAACATCTCAACTAGGGACAATTGGAAGGGAATCAGTAGGTGATGGTTTAGCTTCAGCTCTTGCAGGAGTAGAAGTTGGTTTGGGGCGAGAGAAGGCTCGCGCTATTCTTCG
Organism: Larix kaempferi; assembly: GCA_027924585.1. Taxonomy (NCBI): domain Eukaryota; kingdom Viridiplantae; phylum Streptophyta; class Pinopsida; order Pinales; family Pinaceae; genus Larix; species Larix kaempferi. The sequence goes on along the minus strand of BSBM01001081.1, from coordinate 130,474 downwards.
TCAGAGTTTTGTCTACAAGACGAATGACGAGGTAGATGCATTGAGCATTGATGATCTCAGGGCTTATGCTAAGTCTTGTCGAGATATAGCTTCAGATGTGTTATCTAATGACACATCGAGCATGGGAGAGGTTTGTTGATTATGCTATGATAATCTATTTGATTTTTTATTAATCATTTTGAATTGAATATTTTGCTACATGGGAATAAGTATATTAAGCAAATGTATTTTGTTTGTAGTTTAGGAGAATGTTAAATGCAAATAATTTTCGAGTCTCCAGTAGTCAAAATCAAGAGCATCCTAGTCAGAATGAAGAGCGCTCAGGAGAGGTATTTTAAATATAATATTTATGATTGAACATGATATTTTTTTTGTTTACTTGAATTTTAATAAATATCAATGTATCTTATTGTTAATTTGACTTATCTATGCAGGTTTCATTAGATTCCAACTTTTTAGATGATTTACCATCTCTTGTGAGCTAATGATTTTAATTTTTTTGTTTTGGTTTTAAGTTAATTTGCTTAATTTATTATTTGTATCTACTATGTTTTATTTACTAACAAAATTTAAATTTTAGGGAAGAGACCACTTGGAAATTGGGGGCGAAGATGTGGGGTCTTTAATGAATGCCGATATTGGCACTGAGGTAATTTTGTCGAACTAGAAATGATTTTTGACATAAGTTTAATGTTTTATATTTTTTTGATTTATTTGAAAATTGTTTTTGTACATGTTGCAGCTTGGCTCTTTGAGATCTTTTGGAGCCAAAGGAAAGTCTCTAGGGGAAAAAAGTGGTGGACATGCATCCAAAGAATTTGATGTACGATTTTTTTAATAATTGAATTGTTTTGTAGATGAGTTTAATATCTTAATATTTTGAATTTAGTTTAAAATTGTTTAAATAATTTATGATCTAAATTTATAATTTGTTTTTTTGTGTGTTGTAGGTGGAGTTGAGTCCCAGGGAAGGTCCTAGTGGAAAATAGTGGAAAGATATTGGTCGAGATGGATAGTGGTTCAGACTTTATAGTTTTTGTTGATATCTATATATTGGTGTTGTTTTGAACATGGAGGGTATTTATTTTTTGATTATATATATATGTACATTGAATTCACAAGTTCATCAACTCTTTTTTGGATTATATACATGAGTACATGTCCATTATTTCTCATTTGGTAAATGTTTAGAATATGTTTTGCATGAGTTTTGATAATATTTATAATATGTTTCGCATGAATGTTTGAAATGTTTTTATAGGTGCAATCCAAGGTTAGGAAATGTTGAATGATGACAATGAATGTTATGAAGTTAGAAAATGGGAAGTGTTAGGAATGTTTGAAATGTTATTTCAAGTTGGGAAATGTTGAATGTTGAGAATGAATGTGATGGTAAGAATCAATGTTGGAAAAAAATGAATGGGAGGTGTTAGAGAAAAAGAAATGTTGGGAAAGAATGAATGGGAGGTGTTATGGAAGAATGAATGTTTTCAATTTGTTATGTTGAGAATAAGTGTTATTATAATATGTTTTGCATGAATGTTTAAAATGTCTTGATAGGTGCAACCCAAGGGTAGGAATGAATGGGAGGTGTTGGAAATGTTTTTAAAATGATAATCTAAGTTAGGAAATATTCAATGTTGAAAATGAATGTTATGGTAAGAATTAATGTTAGGCAAAATTAATGGATTTTTAATTAATTTAATTTTTATTTTCAATGTTCAGGTACATTTGATGAAGGCTGAAATCATGGCAAATGGGGGTAACGAATTTTTGTTTTTTAATCATAAGCGAAGATTCCAGGATTGTGAAGTTTGTGCTAAATTAGAGCAATGATTTTAAACAACAATTTGATGAATTTTCATTGATTTGTTGTAAATAATCATTTCTCTAATTTAGCATAAGCTTCACAATCCTGGAATCCTTGCTTGTGATTAAAAATCAAATGATCGTTATCTCCATTTGCCATGATTTCAGTTATGTGAATTTGCACAAGCGATATTTTAAATTAAAGATTTGGGACGGAGAACTTGGTTACAATTTTAAGACATCTATTTAAGATCATATTTATGGTGAAGTATGTATTAAAGAAACATGTTCGATGGATTAATATACTACAAAATTTAATAGGTCTTTTTGTATTTTTTCGTTAGTATTAATCAACCAAAAGTAAAAATTCGGGGCGGAGTGGGCATAGCCACATCCGTTATCTCATCCCTTAGTGGTCTAATAGACATATGGGGACCCGAATAAAGTACTTTTGAATTTTTAAATTATATTTGAATTCATTTTTAAGCATGTTAAAGTACAACCATTTAAGCTTAGTTGTCATTCAAGAAAATATTCATAAAATCTCAATGAAAAAATATATTGGGCACAACAATTTTGATAATTGGACAAAAAATATATTGCACACAACAATTGACATGGACAAAAATATAGATCAATTTATTTTTGATATATAGTTAAAAACATCGTAATGGAATACCATCTTCAACTATCCGTTCATGGTCACATATGGATAGTTTCCATTTTTTGGTTTTCAATTGTTTTTTTGATGGAACTTGTATCAATTTTATTCGAGATGCACATACTAAATGACTATATTGACAACATATAACATCAGGCTCATAATCCTGAAAGTATACATAATTTTTAGTCATATGCGTCTGCTGAAAAAAGTAGCCTTTTAAAATGATGGATCCTCTTTCGTATGTAAATCCGTTGTCGTTGTAGTCCTCTAATAATTTCATTTTTCCTTCGGTGCATCGCATCAAATAATATTTGACATTTTCGTTGTTGTCTATAGGTGCAATCACAGCGAAAACATCTCCTGTGCAAGTTATGATTGGTGTTAGCGTATTTAAATGAATTGAATTGACCACTTATGGCGAAGGATTAGAATGAACAATTGATTAAAAAGTCAAAAACAAGTTTATTACCTTCTCTTACGAGATCTGAAATTCTATCGCCATCAGACGATATTGCTATTTCTTCTGATTCTAATTCTTCAACACTTGCCAGTGGCATTTTTCCTTTTGGATTAATCTCTGTGTGTCTCCAAGCTTTTACGTAGTTGTTTGTTATGTTTTCACAAACTTCTGTAGACTCGACATTTTCAATGCAAATATGACAAAAGCATGATTGCTTTCTACTGTCAAATGCAAACACGTTGTGAAATGATTTTGTTTGAATAGAGTGAAGATCTCTAGTTCCATGTATGGTGCTAGCGTCATATGGTATTGATCTATTTATATCTTGGACCCCAACAAGCCAAAAAAACCTACACAATAAATAGTGTACATGTGTACTTAAATGTTAGTATATACATTTTTTTTAATTTTAAGAAATAATATAAATTAAAAAAATAGTGGACATACCTGCGCACGTCTTTTGATTGTTGATTATAATCATGGTTTAGATTTAATTGACACCATTGGACAACCTCTGCAGCTGAATGAAACCGTGCTGAAGAATAGTTCATTTGCCATCTTCGAAGTGCTCTTTTCACGCATGCTCCTGCACCATCATGCTCACCTTTTCCATGCCCAGTTTCAAAGAAATTCCAGCGATGTTTGATGTTCAGCGCTTTATGAAGTCGACATAACCAAAAAAATGATCGTGAAGATTTAAATTGACCCGCACATCCATCAGACCATATCCAATGCTCTTTGAATTTGACTTCGCGTTTTTTCAGTGAGTCATAGAAAATATTTTCTATACAATGTTGGACAAAATGTGTGTCGTGTGTACGATCATCGCTGATATAGAAGTGATATTCTTTAATCACATCTCGATTGTCACATGTGCTTTCAATGCCATCGATATCCTGTTGAGAATGTCTATATACAACATGGACAAATATCGAAACTTGGTCAGAGTGATAGTATTCACTCTGTATTTCGTTTTGTGCAGCAAATGTATAGTTTTCAGCAAAATCAACCACCAACAAAATTGTTCCGGGTGGAAAAATTTCACGAGACTGTTTGAATTGAAGATCTTGCCATCGTGCTCTATGTGAATGCTGGGTGTATTTATAAATTTCGTTTTCAAATTTTTTGAGAAAATCTGTGACGCATATCTTGTCTTCTAGCAAATCAATTCTTTTGGAACGTGAATCACTAGAACTTGTAGTATAGTTGATGTATTCGTATCTCTTCCAATCAACATTTACATTTGACAACGATTGATCATTATCGATAGGGTATTTATTGTGGAATAACACCAAATTTCCACAATGATGACAATGTTTTCCATTGACACATTTCTTTGAATAAAATACTTCATCGTGATTTCTCTCACATAAAATTTGAGATATGAATTCACGTATCGTCGGCGGAGGTGGTGAATTTGTCCAAAACATTTTACCAAATTCAAGAAACGTGTCATAATATAACTGAAATTGCACATGATAACGGCAACAACATGTATCACGTATAGTTATAGGTCGAACATACCATGGTTTTTGTTGCACAAATGTAGTGATTGATATATTAATTCCACGATGATCTTCCTTGAATTTATTGAACAATTGTACTTGTGTCATGTCCATTATATGTTTTGGTTGGCTTTCATATACATTTCGTGATATTCTTTTGCGTATCACATCTCTTGCATTTGGTGAAACTCGAGCATGTTCCAACCAATATTCTCGTACAATATCTTTAACCCCTGCTCCTAATCTATCTTTGTAAGGTTGTCTACAAATAATTGCCCAACAAGCAAGTTCATTATTTTCATCTATTTGCATTCTGAATTTGCTATGTTTGTATAATGTTTTTCTTGATGTTCCAACTGCTTTTGCTAGTTCTGTTGTCAAACGCTTTTGTTTAGTACTAGCTGAAAGAATTGCTGTATGAATTGCTTTACGTGCAGCACTGATATCTTTCTTCCTGGATTTTCCAAATTTTTTTATTGCATCGCCTATATTTTCCATCACATTTTGTTTCAATTTCGACTCTTTTGTTACTTTGTGAATACCCAATAACGATGTAGCACCTTCTAATTTCTTGGACACTAATAAACATCTCAAAATTTGTGCTTGTCCTGCTATTGAGTAATCTTTGAGAACTTCATCATAAAATTTTGTAGCACGATATCGTGCAACATGTACTGGTAGTTTTTCTCCATATTTGTCGCAATCAATGTCTTCTAACATTTCATCATCAATAGTAAAAGTACCTATACATCAAATTAAATTAAATTTAACATATATCAAAAAATAAAATTCATTATAAAAAAATGAATTTGGAAAATATATGATATATACATACCAGGTTCAATTTCTGGATTTTGAACTTGATCTTCAATATTGATTTCATCGACATTAGCATGTAAATCACTATTTACATCTTCTACAATGTTCTTTTCAACTTCAATTTGTTCTTCTTGTACTCTATTTTCAATTTCCATTTCTTCAACATTGTCATGTAAATCTGTATTTATATCTTCAATAGTTCTCTCTTCCGTTTCAGCAACCCTTTGTTTTTTGGCAATATATCTGAGTTTTTGTTTCTCTCTATTATCATCATCATCACGTTTACGATCAGCTTTTCTTTTACGATTTCTCTTATTGCCCATGGTTGTTTAATCTATAGACGATAAATTAAAGAATCATGTTACTTTATAGTAAAAACAAATAAATAAGATTTAAAAACATTTACGGAATTTATAAAAACATGAACTGAAAACAACTATTTGAAAAAAACCTCTTTCAATTAAATAAAAAGTGCAAAGCTACTTTGAAAAAAAAACATCCTTGCAAAGAACCTCCTTGCAAACATGTCTAAGAAAAGAAATATTTTGAAAAAACTCCTTGCAAATATCCCTTAAAAAAAACACTTTCAATGTGTTTTGGAAAAAAGAAGAAGAAACATACTTTGTAAAAATCTTTTTTTCAAAAAAATGTTTTCTTTGCAAATATACAACAAGAAAATAAATATTTGGAAAAAACTTCTTGCATTTATATGCCTTAGAAAAAAATTTTCTTCAATGTGCCTTTGGAAAAAAGAAGAAACATACCTTGTAAAAACCTCCTTTTGCAAAAAATGTCTTCTTTGTAAAAATGCAATAAAAAAGAGATATGTTGGAAAAACTCCTTCAATGTGCCTTTTGTAAAAAAGAAGAAGACATAGTTTGTAAAAACCTCCTTTTGCAAAAAATGTCTTCTTTGTAAAAATGCAATAAGAAAAAAGATAGTTTGGAAAAGCTCCTTGCAAATATGCCTTGGAAAAAAAAACTCCTTCAATGTGCCTTTTGTAAAGAAGAAGAAGAAACATAGCTTGTAAAAACCTCATTTTGCAAAAAATGTCTTCTTTGTAAAAATGCAACAAGAAAAGAGATAGTTTGGAAAAACTCCTTGTAAATATGCCTTAGAAAAAAAAACTCATTCAATGTGCCTTTTGTAGAGAAGAAGAAGAAACATACCTTGTAAAAACCTCCTTTTGCAAAAATTATATCCTCCTTCCGAAATTAGTTTGACAAAAAAATGCGAAGTTCAAACATGCGAAAATAATGAATTAACTTTATGTTTATTTATATGAGTATAAATTTTTATTTTTATTTTTTTTCCGGCCGACGAAATTTTTTTCCGTTTAGTTATTCGGCCGAATAACCTTCGCTATAAGTTACGGCGCCATTACGGAAAACAGTTATTCGGCCGAATAATTATTCGGCCGAATAATTATTCGGCCGAATAATTAATTCGGCCGAATAATCTCTGAAACATGACCGATTCAGATCTCTGCAAAATTTTCAGGTTTCTCCATTTTCGGAAGGAGAAAACCACCTCTTACACAACAAAACGAATCTCGGACTTCATACCAGTAGATTCATTATTGAATCTACTTTACGAGGGTATAAATTTTGTTGTATATAGATAAGAACTGATATTTTTTAAGTTTTATATTTGTAACATGTGTCGAGTTATGATTCAGCTCTTTAAAAAAACAGCGAAAAGAAAAATCCATAACTTTGTAAATACAACACCAAAAAAATCGAAGAAAATGTGGGTCGATTCATTGACGTGTCTACTTCAAAAGGGTGGTCTTAGATTTTTTGATTTTATAGCGGGTTGAGAGAAAAGTGGTGCAACAAAAAGGTTGTTGAAAATCGACTGAGTTTCCCCATGGATCGACTTTAAAAAAATATAATAATTAGTATAGAGGTCCATTGGATGCAAACTTATAGTCACGCGTTAGTACATTGTGTGTAGATTGTCGTAGCATTTTCAGTTTTTGCAAATCACAAGTCTAACAACGATTTTAGTGGTGCAACAAATCATAACTCTTTTGTAGTCTTTTCATTTTATAAGAACACACTGTCAAACATTTGCGAAATCGACATATCAAATCTTAATAAAAAAAATTGAAAAAATTATGAGTAGAAAGCTAACATAATTCTACAAAAGTTTTCTTTTTACGGCAAAGTGAAATTTTAAATAAAAATATCACTTTTGTTCGCCCGAAGTTGGAAGACATGAAAAAAACAGAATTATTTTCTCACGAGACCCCCCAAAATAAACACCCATCTTCATTTTTTCACCCTTTACTATTCTTCCAACCAGTTGTTCCTTCTCTTTTTCTGTTTTGGTCAAAACAAAAATTTGCCTTCCTCATGGCCTCTTCAAAAGTGGAAGGATTATCATACTCAATACGATATTTTATATTAAATGGTAAACAACTGAGAAACCTTTGCACTTTAGGCTTTTCCTCAACCATGTAGGGTACGTACCTCAGCAAGCTAAGAAACTTGCTGCACAGTTCTTTCATGTTCATTGTACCCAACTTTAAGTCGTAAAACTCCTTTGATTTATCCTCAAAATATTGTTCAAACAATAACTTCTTTTTAAACAAACTTTTAAACATAGTCCAAGTTACTTCTTTTTATTTTATGCTCTTGATTCTTTTAAGATCTTGCCACCAGATATCTACCTTTCCGGTCAGATTGTAAATAGCCATCTTGACTTTCAGTTGAGAAGAGTAGTCATAAATATTAAAGTACTTCTTTATTCCAGACAGCCAAGCTTCTGTTGTCTCACCCTTCTCACTTTCACCATTAAAAGTGGGTGGCTTAATCTTTTTAAATTCACCGGTAATCTGTTCATAATGCTTATGTTTTCTCTTTTTAGAGCAGCACTCACTGTTACTACTGTCATAATTTACATCATCATTACTTGAATCAGACTTAGAAGATGAGTAACTACTCCTTTTATCTTTTCTTGTTTTCTTATGCTTATGTTGGTGGGACATTATTTTAGAATCAGCTCTAAATTCTGATTTACTGCCTCTTTCATCACTATGATAGTTTCCCTTTAAATTCTGCTGTAATTCTTCCTGTGCCTTTAGGATCTGTTCATTTTTTTCTTTAACAACTTTTAACTCAGATTTTAAATCCTACACAGTGCGTAAAAATTTCAGAAGACTAGTTGTTTAACTCAACGTAAATTCCTTCAGTGTTATTATGATTAATTTGTTCATTACGAGGAGATCTGTCCTGTGCTGATTCCTCTGGTATTTCCATACTTGCAATTAAAAGTAAATCTGTTCTGTGCAAAAATGAAATTAAATTGCAAAAGTTAGTAACATAAACTTTCTGATTTATTTTTCTGTTTGCACGCATGAGCCTCATTCAGGCCTAGAGTTTGAATTTGCGCTCTGATACGACATGTAACATCCCAAAAATCGCAAAATAAAAAAAAAATGATGTAGCCTAATTTATAGATAAATGCTAACCGCGGAATGATAATAATTAGCTCACAAAGATAATTGTCTCATACAATATGTTTTAATTGTTTTTAAACATGATTATGTACCTGGTTACAAGTAGGATGAAACAGAATAAGGTTTTATTTTGTTATGTGTAAGGATCTGGTAACAATACTCATGATGTTGTTTGCATAATTCTGAAGGGGTTCCTATTGAGTGCCCTTGGGTTTACTTAGCTTTGAAAGCTAAAGCATTGGATTCTTCTTTTGCAGATCTGCAGGTAATGTTATAGAGTAATTCAAGTTTTTACAAGACAGGCGGTAAGCTTCAGCTTGTCATCTCTAGGTTTAAGATAATTATAAAATCTGTTGTGCATGAAGATGTCGATGGTATGTATCTTCAATTTAACTTCGTCACTTGTATCGTCTTTTACGGTTATGATTGCATGTGTCATCAGCAATGTTTAAGCACTAAACTTGTTGTAACTGTTGGTGAGATCAGTGGTAATATAGCCTAGTTTAACTGTCTGAATTTGTAACATGTTTGGTTTATGTGAAAGATAGTATCATCAATATAATAATTGATCCTCCTGGAATGACGGTGGCAATGTAATAAGTTTCGTAATGCTAGTGCTGATGTTTGTATTGCGTCCACATATGAATCAAGGTGTTGTTGATATATAGTATACAACATAGTAGAGTTTACATCAAACCCTAGTTTTCAATATGGTGTAAAGGTTAAGTAATATTCTACCCTAACCTTAAGCAAATAGCCTAGCTATTTAAATGTAATGTTTAAACACTTACTTTGTGGTAGTCCAACCTATACTATGGCATAGTTGGTTTATAATATAGTTGATATATTAACTATATCGATTCTATGTTGGATATCCTATGGAAACTATGTTAATAACATTGTTGCAATGTTATATGGCGCGAATGATAATATGGGCATGAAATGTTTAAACTCCATAGTTTGGCGTGCATTGCATATATGTGTTATATAAAATTTGGATAAGGATTATGCGTCTAGCGTGAATGGTGTTGTAATAACCTTATGGAATGAACCATGTATCAATGTTCATGGTATTATGATACCTCTATCCTATGTTTGTAACTTATACACGGTTGTATGCAGTTGTATGGCGTTGTAAGAACCCCAAGGCCTTTGCTGTCACCAGACTTGAACTCTGATATGAATTAAATGTTTGTGCAGTCAAGGTTCTGGCTTAAATCTAAGTGAGATCTTCAGCATTCAATGCGATCCTGTTGTGGTCTTGTGGTTGCTACGCTGGCATCTGTGTGTCTGGCTCCATGTGAAAATCTTGATGAGGAAAGATGATGTGTCAACATGTTGTGAACTCAGCTTTAGTGATATGGCATCTGATTGTCCTGCAAATTAATGTAGTCATTGAATGCTATTAGGTCGTAACTCTGCCTTGGTTTCTCCGTAGCTCGCTAGCTCAATCTCGATCGTTGATCTTTGTGGTTTTTGGTAGATGGAAAGTGTAAACCCTAGGAAGACTTGCCTTGATGTTATTTGCCTTCGTGCATTCATTTTATGGTTTTGTTTTGGAGGAAGAAGGCCAACAGCAGCTGATTTATAGGGCTTGAACCTGGGCAGTTGTGGATGGCACTGTGCCTCATAAACCCTGTAATTTTTGTTGTGGAATAATATATAAGTGCTTGAGCATTTGCTGAGAGTGTAATACTGAAATCCTGTGGCTTTCTTTCGGTGGAAAAAAGTTAGTAGGGAGGTCTCGAGTTTGATGTTCGGTTATGAATCAGTTGCATGGAAACTATGTTGCATTGGAGAAATGATTTGGAAGTTGAACGCATTCCAATCGATTGTTTAACAACTAGGTACGTTTTCTGGTCTATCCGCTATGTAATGTATTTCTTCGTTTGTTAACAGTCAATTGATAATATTGCTAACTCCTCATAGTTTCTTTTGGTAGGCAATGCCAAGGTTCTGTACTCCATGCTCTGGTTTGGTATCAAATAGGATTCGGTGGTCAATGGATAGCAATGCAGCTAAAATGGTAAGCATGGTGGCAAACCCTCGTAGGTTTTCCTAGCAGAATTCATGGCAAACAATGTATCGTCAAACATGGAAGTCGTGGTTATAAAACTCTGGGTTGTTGTTTTAGTTTGCATACTCAATGTAATAGCTAGTAATTGCATAAGGTTTGAGTTTAGGGTTTCGATCTTGGAAACGATCCTTTATTTTGAATTTTGGGTTTCGAACTCTGTTGAGATACTAAAATAAATGTTATCAATCCTGTGTTATGATAGTTGTTTTTTGTTTCAATGTGTTGGGTTTTAGCCCGTGAACAAAACTATGTCTCATCTATTCAAAATGTGGATGTGATAGTAAGTATCTCATTAGACCTCTGCGTTGGAAAACGATGTGATACGAATGTGCAGCTGTGTAGCTAAATTTATGAACACCTACGACATCATTTTATTTAATGTCTGTGAGGTTATGAAAATGTTTACACAATTCGGGAAAAGGAAACGCATGTTACTGTCATTTGATCTTTAGCTAAGTGTTGAAACTATATGACATGCTTCGACCAAATGCTTCGTCTTCGACCATGTAAATGATTAAGTAATACAACTATAAGTCTGTCAGGGTTTAGGGTTGTAGTTAAGTTTAGATTGGATGAAACAATGATGACTATTGATACGTTTGGCATCTAATCGAATTTGTGTGTACTGTTTGACTTTTTCTCCTACAGTCATTGAAATGTCTTCACTTTGTATTAATGTTTGAAATCAATGAGTTCGATCTACAGTAATGATTTGTGATGTGAAAATATACTTAATTTGTCTACTGTGAGTAAAACAAGAAAATGACAGAGAGCTTATTCATTTAGCTCGATCCTGTAACAACATTTCAATTATGTGTTTATGATTATATGTGCATGTAAAAATAAAAACATTAAACCCTAACTATATAATAAAAGAATTTGTTTGCTTAACTACTATGTCTGTACAGTAATAGGAATATTAGTAATAACAATAAACTTTGAAAGTATTTAAATGTAGAATTACAAACCCTAAGTTAGTAATGTGATGCTTTTTATTTGTCTAACTGTCCTATATGTACAATAATGATATTAACAACAAACTATAATTATTCTTTTGAAACTAAACATTGGGAAAAACAAAAATGAAAAGAATGGAAATAAATATGGTACTGTGAGTAGGATACAGTAGATATTGCTAAATAATAACAACAGATAATTTTAACAAAATATAAAAATAGTACTTCCATCACCATGGCAGTTTGCCTATCCTATCTTATCTATCTTAATCTGTTTTTGTACTAGAGTACGATGTTGTTCCTTTTTGCATGGGGAAAAATACAAAAACAATTTTAATCAATCATTTCATATTTATACAAAATTAATAACTTATACAGGAAACTGAAATAACTTATAAATTAAATAATGAAAGTTTAATAAACAACAGAATTGTAATATGCAGAATAGATAACAGAAATTAAAAATAAAACAATTAAGACAATAGAACTTGTAACTGACAATAGAGCCGACAAACACCCAAGGAGGCCTGTTCCTCCCAACCTGCTTAAGAAGAAGCAGCTCAACTGCTGACTTCTAATGAGCCCCCGAGCTTGCTTACTGATCCAGTAAGTGGGTGGAATCTATGTAGAAGCAAGGCACTCAAAAATACCTTCTCCACTCGGTATCAACCTCTTGAAACAAATGCCTTCTCCACTCAGCCTCAAACTTCTGAACTCAATAAGAGTTTTGCAGACTCACAACATGATCAAAAATAGCATATCCCCTCATCAAATCTCTTGGGTGCAACACAGCAAAACCCCAAGGTAAATTTCCTCGTCAGGAAAAGTGATGAACTTTAGTTCAATATTTGATGGCTATTATATAGACTGCCTAGGTCTTTTAGTGGTCAATTTGGAATAAATGAGCCTCAAGCTCCAGTCCCATCTTTCAGGGCACTATGCCCACATTTGAAGGGAGTTGTCCCATACCAACAGCGAGTTAGTTGCATCATGATGTTGCCATTTGTCCATTGCCTTCTACCCCAGATTCCATTCCACCTAGTGGATCAGTGACCACTCTTTCAACAGTTCTCTTAGGTGTTTGTCTCCTATTTTATTTATTAAATAATAATATATTGTGCAAATTACAGTCATCCTTGGACACCTGTCCAATAAAAACTTTACAATAAAAGTTATCATAATGTTTCTAAACACAAAATGTTTTCCAGCTTAAAGGGTATGTTACATGTTCGCAGATTGTTGCCAAAAGGGATGGTGAAAAGGGGTTTTGTTGGTTCTTTGAACCGCAAAGAGCCTAGGTCTTTACAGAAAACCTCAAGATATCTATGTAAGCCAACAAATGGTTCCATTGCGATGTTGCCACTAGAGGGCCTGGACAATCTGCACTTGTAGGTTGTCGAAGAGATCCATGATTGAAGTATGGTCGCTCTGACCCAACACAATCAATTGTAGGAAAATTTTAAGTAGTTGCAGGAATCAAGCTTAAAGAGGACCATGCAACCTCAAGATAAGCATAACCAACGAATGAGATTAGAGCATACGGTCGCTTCGGTAGTAGCAGAGATACCCAAATGTGGCGAGCAGCCAGAACCTGCAGACACTATCCTTAAGATTGGCTTGGTGGTCAATGATCTTAAGGTGGTCAACGATCTTAAGGCTGAGATGAAATACATGGAGACTGATTACCAGGAAAAGATCACTACCTTGTAAGCGAAGAGTCAACCAAAGACACCACCTGATCAATAACAACTTAGAGCAGTGGAAGTGAAAGCTGCTGCAGAAAGTATAGCTAGTGAAGTGGCTAAGTGCCAAACTTTGTTGGAAGAGGCGACAAGAACATTTACTGCACTGGAAGAGGACCCAGAGCTGCTGGAATTCGAGAACACTGTGAAGGAAAAATAGGCCGAGTTCGAAGCCGTCAACGTGGAGGTGAAGGCCCTGCAGCCAAGAGAGAAACTAAAAATATATCAGGAAGTCATAGAACTTAAGAAGGAACTTCAAGTATTGAGATAAAGGGAGACTGAAGTAAGAGATAAAGCATAGTCCCTGTAGGAGGAATCCCACGAACTAACACAAAAGATAGAAGGAAAGATGATAGAGCTCCGTGACACACATGATTCAGTCAAGGAGCACACTGAGAATGACATAGAACCAGATGTGTTAGACACCATCAAATGTATCGAACACGATGCCAAGGATTCAGTTGCAAAGCTGAGTGCAACCTAACAAGATTTTGCAGCTAAGTTAGCTCCGCAAGAGGAAGAGCAACTAAGTGAACTAGAAGTTGAAAGTGGCTCGGGGACGAGCCACATGTAAGTGCTACGGGCCTCTTGGGCCTAGCCCAAGTAAGGAATTTTTGGATAAAACAGTTTTGGAACCATGAAGTTGAGGGTAGTTCAGTTGAAGACTTTTTGGAAAAGATAGTTTTGGGAGATCCGAAGTTGAGCGCAGCACAGCATCGATAGAGAAAGGAAGCCAGTGTCGTGAAGAGACAACGATGTGAAGAGCCTGAACCGCAAGGATCTGGCAAGGCAGAATGTTGGAAGGAAAAGAGTACATATTCCAGTAAGACCATCGGTGGTCTATTTTTGGTTAATATATTCCATGATTACCAAGCAAGCGGGTAAGGAGTATCGCGGAAGGAAAGTGACCGGTCACATGGGAAAGGGAAGCACGATGTGAACTAGCTACACAAAGATGTTAGAGAAGGAATGGCTGGGTGAAAGCGACAGTCGGCATGCGGTCGACATGGTAGGCTGAAAGCGACATGACCACGCGTAGAGGATGGCCACGACTGAAGAATCACTATCAGCACCTAATAATCTAGTTAAGGGAAAACCGCGACAGTTTTGGGAAACCTTAGGGTTTTTTCCTATGCATTGTAAAGAAATGACCTACGGGCATGATCTATAAGAAGGCACATTTTGTAAGGGAAGGGGTTAATCTCAAATCTTCATTGTATAATCTTGAGCAATACTTGTTTGTTTTGCTGAAAGCCATTGTAAAGGATCTGCAGCTGTGTGCGCAGAGACCTATCAAGAGAGAAGAGAGTCTACAGCTGAGTGTGTAGATTGGAACTGTTGTACCCTTCCCAAGATAATATAACAACAGTTCCTGTGGACGTAGCTCCCATCTTGGGGGTGACCCACGTTAAATTCTGTGTTGTGTGACTGTTCATGTGTTTGAATCTGCATATTTGCTTACAATGAATGCTTAAGATCTCATTTATTAGTTTATATGTTCGTACTTTTATATGTATTCGCCACGAAAAATGAAGATGGGAATAATATGTTAATTATCACATATGTGAATGAATGTTATATGCATAGGTCTTTCTAAGTAGAATGAATGCATAAGTAGATTGGGTTAATACTTAAGTCATTGGAGTTCGTGCCGTGCGACTCACTTGAAGCACAGTACCAGAAGTGCACAGTATATTGTGTGTTGTCCTATTCCATAAGTCATGGGTTGATCCATGAAGATGGTTCACAATTTTTGGCGAGCGAAGTGCCAAAAATTTGTGTTACGGACTTCGATTGAGGTCTTGTAAAGCCCTCAATCGAGGTATTACAACCTCGTTTGAGGGTTTTAAAAGACCTCGATTGAGGAATTTAAAAGATCTTGATCGAGGGTTGAAACAAGACCTCGATTGAGCTATTAAAACCTCGATCGAGGGTTGAAACAAGACCTCGATCTAGATTTTCAAAAGCTCGATCTAGCTTTTCAAAAGCCCGATCTCGCTTTTGAAAAGCAAGATCTAGCTTTTGAAAAATATAAAAAAAAGGCTCGCAACTTGTTTTTTAGGCCCTTGATCGAGGGCTTGAACATACCTCGATCGAGGTATATGTTGATGTATATGTAACTTCGGAATGTATTTCACATATATGTATATTGTATTCCTATAGAGATGGTATTATTCCTCTATAAGGAAGTGTCGTCATTTATATTGTAAGTGTCGTAAGTTATACTTGATGGGTTATTAGACCACCTTATTTGGGGTCGGCCCTGTATAAGTCATGTGGGTCAAAGGGTTATTAGACCACCCTATTGGGGGTCGGCCATGTGGGTCAAAGGGTTATTAGACCACCCTATTGGGGGTCGGCCCAGTCAGCATTATGTTATGTGGTTAAGTTCGAGCCTACATGAGTTAGGTAAAAAGGCAAGTCAAGTCAAGTATAAATAGAGTGCGGGAGGCACTCTATTTACTCACTCACTTTTCACACATGCACTCAAGGAGGAGTGACGCACTTATGGAGGAGGAGGATCTGCTGCTAGGTTATGGATATCTCTCTTGGTTGGTTGTATCATTGCTCTATCTCTGAGGAAGTTATTGGGGTTTTTCACCTTTATGGTTTTCCCCAAGTAAATCTTTGTGTCTCTTGTGTGCTTGCATTATTGTATCCATGATTGATATGTTGTAGATATGCTGTACATGTTGTTCTCTCAGTTAAGATCCTAGATCAGATTGAAGTAAATTCTGAAAATTTAACATGGTATCAGAGCTAGCCTGAAAGAAGGCATGATATGGCATGTATGACACTTGTTGCACTTACGATGCTAGGGCTTGATATAGCAAAAACCAGTCATCGTAGAACTTTCGCTATAAATCCGTTTTGGCGAAGTTTTCGGATCTGAAATTGTTACCGGCCGAAGATAAGATCTCCAGGTACCTTGTGTCCAAAGGAAAACCTCTAATTCGTTGTAGTTTGTGATTTATGATCTATGCAATATAGGGTTTCTGCCTCTTCCAGATCTGAGTCAAAATCAGGTGACCTTGGGAAAAAGGTCATAACTTGGGCTAGGAAGCTCCAAATGAAATTTCGTAAAAAGTGACAGGTAGTACACAGTCTGTACTATCTCAGAAAACTTTTTCAGAGGCCGAAGTTGAACCAGTGACACGTGGCACGCCGTACAAGTTCGCTCTACTGTTTTATCCCATAAACAGGTCACGTTGCGACACTTGGCATAACTCTCTCTCAGAAAATCCAATTGAGGTCAGAACTATCAGGATGGAAAGATAACAAGCCGAGCTATCTTAGAAAATGTTTTTAGAGGCCGAAGTTCAAACAGTGACACGTGGCACACCGTACAAGTTTGCTCTTCTGTTTTATCCCAAAACAGGTCACGTTGCGACATTTGGCATAACTCTCTCTCAGAGAATCCAATTGAGGTCAGACCTATCAGGATGGAAAGGTGACAGGTCAGGCTATCTCAGGAAACATTTTTCAGACCCTGTGGATCAAAAATTTTGGAGTTACACCAGAAACAATCAGGTACATATTTCTGTCAAAACAGAATTATTTTTTGGTACCTTCATTCATGGCTTCCGGAATTTAGGGCTTTGAAGAAAGTTGGAATTTTTGTAATCGGAGACCACGGCTGAATGCTACTCATCAAAATAAAAAATTTAGAGACCAAAATCAGAATTTTTGGTTGGGCAGAAGGCCGGGCTTGATCAGACCCTAGTTCGGGACTTTGATCAGGAAAGTGGAAAATTAGGGCTTCTGTAAAAATGGGAATTTTTGAAATCTGAGACCACGGCTGGAAGCTCCTCAGAAAAATAGAAGCTTAGAGCTTTGGATCAAACCTTTTGATTGGGAAAAAGAGTGGGATTCATCAAACCCCAGTTCAGGGTCACGTCCAGTGAATCCGAAAGTTTCAAAGGCAAAATTGAGGAGTGAAACTTTGCAGTTTTCAAATTATGAATATACCAATTTGATCAGCTCATCAAGGCGCATATTTCTATCCTTTCCGAAGTTTGAAATTCAAAGTTTGAATTTTTGGGTTTCTCTGACAAACCCATATCCAGCTCTAGGTCCAGTTCTTGCAAATCAAGTGGATTGGGTTAATCCTAGAAGAAGATGGATTGGTCACCTACATAGGTGAAGAAGTTCCTGTTTCAGAGGGAGATAAGGCTAAGGCCTTACATAAGAAGATTACTAGCGATCTCGACAGGTATGACTCATCAAGGTATGTCTCGATATTTGTTCATGATTAAGTTTATGGTATGCTTGTCTTCATGTTATTACGGTTAGTACACTCTTGATTTTAGACTTGTCATATCACCTTAATAAAACTATGAATGCACGATAGAAAATATTCATTGATTAAGGTGTTGACACTTATGATTGTACTAATGCATTATGGTGTTGTATGAGGTTTATGTTGTCTACTAACATGAAAGGTACACCAAGAAAGACAAATCAAGTTCTGGTCCAAGAACATATGATCATGATAACATGAGGACAAAGATTCATCCATTGTCATGGATCTCATAGAAGATCCATTTACGAGGTATGTATAACTTGGTTTTGTAATGGTTAACTTATGAGACATGCAGGTTACTAGCACAAGTCATTGACGAAGAACAAGAATACATTATGCGGGTATGTTAGACATAAATAGCTAGCATCCTAATCCAGGTATGTTTTTCCTATATCAAGCTAGAATCCTACCTTGGGTTAGGATCTTATACTGTTGTGTTGTTGATAATGATTATTCATGAAGTCATAGGTTTGAATAGTCATGGTTGTATACATATTATGTTTCTTACCATATTTGATGATATGGCTAACCAAAAGAATCATGAAGGCATAAGTTAGAATAATCATGGGTATATGCATATTATGTGTCTTACCTTAATTAATGATATGACTAACCCGAAGAGTCATAGGTTTGAGTAATTATAAGTTTAGACATGTTATGTTTCTTATGATTTGACTAACCATAAGAATCCTACATAAACCTTGAAAGCTAATGCTTATTATTTCTGCTTGAAATGATCATGACTATACATGCTTGAGATTATTGTGTTTTAATAGTATACTAATGAATGTATGATTTTATATGAGTTCACAAGGATAACACAATCATGATACTAATAAGCATGCATAGGGACCAAGGATGAATATGAGTTCAAGAACAGGTAATTTAGGAAGCAAAGATCAAGAGGGAGCACACTCCAGTTGTTCCTGCAAGAAAGCAAAGGAGCACACTTCAGTAGTTTCTGCAAGGATGCAGATATTCAGAGGGAGTTGACCATCTCTCTACATTCCACAATAGAAAGGTGTAGAAGAAGCTACTTCAGATTAGGACTCCAGCAGCTCCTGCAAGGAAGCAAAGACTCAGAGGGAGTCCACCCAACGAACAAACAAAGATAAGTATTTTAAATTATCATTTCTTGCATATTTGTTTGTTTAAATAATACTGTTCAATAATGTATACACTGATGTTCCTAGAATTAGGTTGTGTATTATGCATATTAGAATAGTTGCATTGATGAACAGTATACTACTAATATACATGGGTAAGTGGCCTATGGCACTGTACAACATTCCATTGCTACTTATCTAGAATGAAACCTCTTTGCTGACATGTTGGGAGTTGTGCACACTCTTAACAATGTTCTGGTAGAGATTGGAAGGCATCTAGAAAGTTACGGGATATGGATAAATGTTGTATTGAAGCATTGGCTAAGATAATTGCATGACTGTATGACATATTTCTTTATGTGTAAGAATTTGTTCTGAAAACTATGAGATGTTTTCTAATCATGCAATTTAACTTGTTGTGTAGGAAAGATCGTATGCCATCTCCTACAAAAGAAGAACTACAACATTTTGTTCCAGCAACAAAGATATCTATTGAAGATATTGAAGATATTGAAGTTCCCAGGATCTGGGATGAAGAAATGGAATGCCATGATCCGTCGATCATGAAGAATGATGTTTGGGATGTAGTCCCAAGATGTCAAGGGAAGTTTTTTTATGACTTCCAAATGGAACTATCAGATCAAGCATGTTGCAGATGGCAGCATTGAGAAATATAAAAGTGATAAAATAGAAGATGCACCAGATGGATCTCAAGACAGCATGGTGTAGTCATATATGTGTGCAGAACTTGGTATGGTAGGATAGACAACTTTCTATCCAGTTTGGGCGTTACCAAGAGTAAAGCAGATTCCAACCTTTTCTACAAGGTTGAAGAAGGCAATCCAGTGATACTATTTTTTTTTTTATGCAGATAACCTGTTTGTTACAGGTAAAGATAGATTGATTGCCGACACACAGCGGAAGCTTTCTTCCAAGTTCGAGATGATGCACTATTTGTTTTTGGCATGGAGGTGTGGCAGAGTGATGGAATCTTCCTTGGACAAGGGAAGTATGCAGTAGAGATCCTGAAGAGGTTCGGGATGATGGACTGCAAGCTATGACCACACCTATGGCATCGAATCTGAAGCTTCTATGTGATGCTTCATCTGAGCTGGTTGATGTCTCCATGTATCGTCAGATGATTGGGTCCTTGATGTACCTGATGAACACGAGACCAGATATTTGCTTTGCTGTGAACACATTGAGCCAGTTCCTGACGGATCCAAGGAGTGTTCACCTGGTTGCTATAAAGCATATTCTGAGGTACCTGAAGGGTACAATGGATTATGGGCTCAGGTATGAGGCGAATCAAAAGTTTAACCTGCAGCGTTATGTTGATTCAGATTGGGCTGGCAGTGCTGCAGATAGGAAGAGCACATCTGGGTGCTGCTTCAGTATGGGATCAGGTGTGATCTCTTGGTTTAGCAGGAAGCAGTCCTGCGTAGCACTGAGTACAGCTGAGGCAGAGTATGTTGCAGCCTGTTCAGCTAGTTGTGAGGCAGTATGGCTACGAAAGCTACTGTCTGAGTTATTTGATCTCCATTGGAAGCTACTGGTATCTTCTGTGATAACCAGATTTGTGTGAAGCTGTCCGAGAATCCAGTGTTTCATGACAGGTCGAAACACATAGAGATCAAATATCACTATATCAGGTATATGGTATAGAGAGGAGCTGTGAAGCTCCTGTATGTTGCGATGGACGAGCAGATTGCAGATGTGCTGACGAAGCCACTAGCCAGGGTGAAGTTCGAGTACTTCAGAGAGAGGCTTGGCGTTCTTCAGATCGAGAACACTTCGAGGAAGAAGTGATGGACACATTTGCTGAAGCCATTCCAAGCATGTGGGAAGGAGGATCCTTCACATGGCTGTGGATGTAAGCGTTGGATGATGAGCATCAGGATGATGTTCTGGTTTATGCCTGGATATGATCAGTTGGATCACTTATGTATGTATGCATCATGTTGGATGCTGGATATGATCGGTTGGATCATGTGTATGTATTTTGTATGAACGCATCATGTTGGATGCTGTTGGATACATTGTGTGGATCATGTATCTTTGTATGATCAGGTAGATCATGGATGATGATGGATACATTGTGTGGATCATGTATCTTTGTATGATCAGGTAGATCATGGATGCTGATGGATACATTGTGTGGATTATGTATCTTTGTATGATCAGGTAGATCATGCATACTGATGGATACATTGTGTGGATCATGTATCCCTGTATGATCAGGTAGATCATGTATGCTGATGGATACATTGTGTGGATCATGTATCTTTGTATGATCAGGTGGATCATGTATGTTGATGGATACATTGTGTGGATCATGTATCTATGTATGTATCAGGTGGATACTTGGATGATCGTGGATGACGAGCTTCTCCAGATGACATGCAGCAGGATGTTGCAGTGATGATGATCAGGATGATCATGTGTACATCAGGATGATGTTTGATGAGTATCAGATGATACTTTGTGGCCGTGGATCAGGTTGTGCAGGAAAGCATGTAATTTGTGCCCTGGGAGATTTGCAGATGGTCTTTCGAGGTTTTGCCTATGGCATGTAATTCGGTGCCCTGGGACATCTGGCAAATGCTCTTGCAAGGTTTTTCTTGGGAGGACATGTAATTTGTGCCCTGGGAGATTTCAGGTCGGAGTTGTGTACCCGTAACATCCTGAGATGCTCTTGCGAGGTTTTGTCCTATGGCATGTAATTTGCTCCTGGGAGATCTAGACAGGATGAAAAAGGCCTCAGATGCTTCAGCCAGGTTTTGCCATGACCACATGTAATTTGCTCCTGGGAGATCTGGACAGGATGAAAAAGGCCTCAGATGCTTCAGCCAGGTTTTGTGGTGGACCACATGTAATTTGCTCCTGGGAGATCTGGACAGGATGAAAAAGGCCTCAGATGCTTCAGCCAGGTTTTGTGGTGAGATCACATGTAATGTGCTCCTGGGAGATCCGACAGGTAGAGCCGCGTGCTCGTAACAGCCTGGGATGCTTCAGCCAGGTTTTGTGATGGGTCACATGTAATGTGCTCCTGGGAGATCCTACAGGTAGAGCTGTGTGCTCGTAATAGCTTGGGATGCTGCAGCCAGGTTTTGTGACGCACGTAATAAGTCCTGAGGATTCCACAGTATGGCCAGTGATGATGAAGACCTGCAGGTGGTGGGCCTACATCCAGTATGAAAAAGGACTGGCTCTGTAGAACTTCCTATGACGAGTAGATTCAGAGATTGATTGAGATAGCAGCAGCAGTGATGATGATGATGACTCGATGATGATTATCCAGTGACGATGATCCAGAGAAGATGACTTGTGCTAGAAGAACTGTGCTGAGAAATACCTTCCTAGTTAAGAGGGAGTGTTGATGTATATGTAACTTCGGAATGTATTTCACATATATGTATATTGTATTCCTATAGAGATGGTATTATTCCTCTATAAGGAAGTGTCGTCATTTATATTGTAAGTGTCGTAACTTATACTTGATGGGTTATTAGACCACCTTATTTGGGGTCGGCCCTGTATAAGTCATGTGGGTCAAAGGGTTATTAGACCACCCTATTGGGGGTCGGCCCAGTCAGCATTATGTTATGTGGTTAAGTTCGAGCCTACATGAGTTAGGTAAAAAGGCAAGTCAAGTCAAGTATAAATAGAGTGCGGGAGGCACTCTATTTACTCACTCACTTTTAACACATGCACTCAAGGAGGAGCGACGCACTTATGGAGGAGGAGGATCTGCTGCTAGGTTATGGATATCTCTCTTGGTTGGTTGTATCATTGCTCTATCTCTGAGGAAGTTATTGGGGTTTTTCACCTTTATGGTTTTCCCCAAGTAAATCTTTGTGTCTCTTGTGTGCTTGCATTATTGTCTCCATGATTGATATGTTGTAGATATGCTGTACATGTTGTTCTCTCAGTTAAGATCCTAGATCAGATTGAAGTAAATTCTGAAAATTTAACAGTATAGTTAAAAACCTCGATCGAGGTCCTGTTAAGCCCTCGATCGAGGTATTTTAAATACCTCGGCGGAGCAAATAGCTTGATCGAGGGCCTAAAAAATAGGCTGAGAGCCCTTTTCACATCAGAATGAAATTTTTGTCTGCCTTCCATAGGGTTAAACCATGTCATTAAATGCACATTAATGGAAGGACTTGATACCATTGGATTCGTCAATGAATCCTCTATCCAGATACATAAAATTTATGAATTTTTATCTTCGTATGTCTTTTGTTTTTAAATTTCTACTAAAACGTGCCCTAAAGAACCCTGTAGACAACTTTGATTGAGCTCAAAGATAAATCCACAACATTCAAAATACACATCCAAAAAATTTGAAACAACACACAAGCACTAGATAAACGCGTCCTATTCAAAAGGGTATTTTTAGTTTTGCAAATTATGTAAAAAATCGAAAGCTTTGGTGCCCACACACACATGTGTGCAAAATGCGACTGAAATATTCATTGGTCAGTTTCAGGAAAATAATAATAAATATAATTTTTCAAAAAAAATTAAAAGAAAAATATGTAAGCACTAGTTCATTCTGTCTAGATCATGTTCACATATTTCATTTTTTTAAATTTTTACTTTAACATTAAATTATTGTGCACACACACAAACTACTTGTTAATTTCTCTTCAAATTTTTAAGTACACATGTTTCATTAAATGAAATTTTAAACGATAAATGACATTGATGTATTCCGAAAAAAATATCATTGGAAAGCCAACATAATTCTCTACATTTCTTTTTTTAACCGCATGTCCAAATTCATGTGGAAAATATGAGTTTCGAGGGCATCAATTTAATACATGGGTAAAATTTCCATTTTTCATCATCATATTTGGCCAAAAATAGTTACCCATCTTCATGGAATCACCCTCATAAGATAAATCATCTAAGGCAATTGATCAATGGATAGGAAATCCTAAGTAAAGTCACCGAAGTTAGTTAAGTCTGGATAGGAAGTGTAGTTATTAGTTGCGTTGTCCTGTGGTCGAAAGACCATCTGATATCGCGCAGTCCTTGGATCGTGATAGTCTAAGTGTTGACCACAAAGGGGTTAAGATTCGCGCAACCCTCAGTTCACAGCACAAGTCCCGCAGTGCGTTTTTTTCAGATCTGTTTGAGCACTCATCACCTAGCTATGGAAACCTTATTCTGCAACTCCTCCATAACTTTTCCTCGGGTGAGACCTTAGTCTGTTCGCATATTTTTTTCGAAAGGGCTAGTGAAAAGGGGTTTTATTGGTTCGTTGAACCGCGAAGAACTTGGGTCTTTACAGAAAACCTCAAGACAGTTATGTAGGCCAATACCTATCATATCTAGAACCCATAGGGTGCATCAATTGGTATTTAAGCTCTTGAATTTTCTAGTAGCTTTCATCCATGGCTACTTCTGAACGGCCAAGGACTTTTGGTCGATTGAAATTTTTTGAATTCTCTGATAATTTTAAACCTTAACAGTGCAGTATAAACTCATATAGATTCTTAACCATAAATAGAAAATACAAAATGGCACACTCATAACAAAGAGATTTTCACCTGGAAACCCTTGACCGGGAAAAACCAGCAAAAATTAGAGCCGCACAACTCTTTTCATTATATGTTTTTTTAACCATTTACAATACAATATATAGTATTTGCAGCATCTAAAACCCCAATCCCTTTACTGGGATTAGAAAGAATACACTGGGCTGAAACAACAAAAAACCAAAAACAGCCCAATGGGCCGATACTGGGGAGGGGATTGTGGTGTACACGCACCCACCATGTGAAGAGATATAACACACCCAACATTCT
The DNA here is from genome assembly GCA_027924585.1 of Larix kaempferi. NCBI lineage: Eukaryota > Viridiplantae > Streptophyta > Pinopsida > Pinales > Pinaceae > Larix > Larix kaempferi. The sequence continues at coordinate 105,754 of BSBM01001081.1, read as the reverse complement.
CCCACTTGTTGTTCTCTTCACATACAGGAGAAATTTATGACTTCAACAGTCCAGGGCAACAATGCCCATGTTCTCTTTACACCCAGCAAACTTCCGAGTACTCACAGACTTTGTCAAAGAGTCTGCAACATTTTCCAAAGTATCAACCTTCTCCAACAATACTTTGCTTTATTCAACCATGTCTCTAACAAAACGGTACTGCACATCAATGTGCTTTGTCTTCAAGTGATAAGCAGGGTTCTTTGCCAGAAAGATTGCACTTGAGCTATCACATCCTATCTTCACTGCTTTCTGAACAAAACCTATACCTGAACACAACCTTTGCAACCATACAACTTCTTTACTTGCATGGGTAGCTACCATGTATTCAGCTTCTGTAGTTGAGAGTGCAACTACAGCTTGTGTTCTACTCATCCAACTGATTGCTAATCCAAATATTTTAAAAACGTAGCCACTTGTAGATCTTCTGTGATCAAGATCTCCAGCCCAGTCAGCATCAACAAATCCTTTTATATCTATCTCTTTGTTTAGTTCGAGTCTTCCTTGGTAGCAGATTGCAACATTTTTAGTGCCACGCAAATACCTGAAGACTCTCTTTACTGCAGTCCAATGTTCCTTTCCTGGTTCTGACATATATATGCTCAAAACTCCCACTGCATGAGCTATATCTGGTCTAGTACATACCATAGCATATATCAAACTGCCAACAACACTAGGATAGGGAACATGAGACATGTCCTCTACTTCTTCCTGTGTCTTGGGACATTGTTCTGCAGATAACTTTAGACCTACAGGAATGGGCACCTTCACTGGTTTGCTTTCCTGCATATTAAACCTCTTCAATATTGTCTCAACATATGTCCTCTGATTCAACCAAAGTTTCATGTTTTCTCGATCTCTTTTTATTTCCATACCCAAAATAAAATTTGCAGCACCAAAATCTTTCATGTCAAATTCAGATGACAACTGATTTTTGACATCCTTGATGATTTCCTTGTTGTTTCCAATTAGCAACATATCATCAACATACAATATCACATAAATAAAATGATCACCAATTAGTTTGAAATAAACACAGTGATCAGCTTTTCTTCTTGAGAAGCCAAGTCCAAGTATATAAGTATCAAAATTTTGATACCACATTCTTGGAGATTGTTTCAATCCATAGAGGGACTTTTTCAGCTTACAGACAAGCTCCTTTTTACCTTTCACCACAAACCATTCTGGTTGCTTCATATAGATTTATTCATTAATTTCTCCATGTAGGAATGTCGTCTTTACATCCATCTGCTCTACTTCAAGATCAAAAGCAGCAGAAATAGATAAAAGAAATCTAATAGAAGTTAATTTTGCAATAGGTGAGAAAATATCACCAAAATCAATGCCCTCAATTTGGGAATAAACTTTTTCTACTAGTAGAGGCTTGTACATCTCCACTTTACCTGTTGCATTTAACTTCGTTTTGAATACCCATTTACTTCCAATAGGTTTTCTTCCTTTTGGCGACTCAACCAGATCCCATGCCTCATTTTTGTCCAAGGCATCCATTTCTTCCATCATGGCCTTCTTCCATAGTTTACTATCTTCTGAATCCATTGCCTCTCTAGCAGTTCTAGGATCATCATCAGTAATAGATAACACAAAATTAGAGCAAAAATCAGGTGGACTATACCTTTCATCTTGTCTTCTTACTCGGTCAGATCTCCTCAAGACCGGAGTCTGTGGTTCCGCCTCTTCATCTGATTCAGACGGATCTGCCTCTTCATCTGATTCAGATGAATTTGGTTCCTCAAATGAACCACCTCTCTCATCCTTGATATCAAACTATAGTTTCTCTCCTTTTCATTTGGTGCATATTCAATCCTGGAAGTGTTTTCAACTTCTCTGAAGATCACATCTCGACTGTAAACTACTTTCCTTTTTACTGGGTTCCACAGCTTGTAACCTTTCACTCCATCCTTGTAGCCAATGAAGATGCATTTTTCTGCTTTATTATCCAACTTGCTCCTTTTTTCCTTTGGAACCTGCACAAAAGCATCACACCCAAACACTCTGAGATGCAAGAGAGAGGGTTTCTTACCAGTCCAAGCCTCATGAGGTGTCTTGTCAACCAACGCTGATGTGGGTGTCCTATTTACCAAGTAACACGCAGTGTCAACAGCTTCTGCCCAGAATTGTTGTGTTATCCCTGCACCACTGAGCATACTCCTTGCATTTTCCATCAACGTCCTATTCATCCTTTCTGCAACCCAATTCTGTTGAGGTGTGTATGGAGTAGTCTTTTTCCTTGCTATTCCACACGTCTTACAGAACTCCTCAAATTCATTTCCACAGAATTCTCCACCATTATCTGTTCTCAGCACTTTTATTTTGTTTTCAGTTTGATTCTCTACAAGAGCCTTAAATTCTTTGAATCTATTAAAAACCTCAGATTTCTTATGCAGGAAATAAATCCATGTTTTTGTTTAGAAATCATCTATGAATGAAACATAATACATAGATTTACCTAGTGATGGAACAGGCATAGGTCCAAACACATCACTGTGCATTAACTCTAAGATTCCTTTAGCTCTTACAACACCAGATGAGAATCTTACCCGATTTTGTTTATCATATAAGTAATGTTCACAGAAATCAAAATCTAGTGTGTAATCAAACATGCCTTCAGCCATAATTTTACCTTGTAATAGTCAAAGACCCTTCTCTCCAATATGTCCCGTCCTTCGATGCCATAGCGTTGTCTTCTCACTAGAGACGGTAAGGACTCTGTCTCCTTCATTTTTACCCTCAGGAACAATATTACTGTTACATCCATTATTAAAAGTGCTTCCCAACAACTTGTATAGAGTTCCAATCCGAACTCCCCTCATCAGCACCATTGATCCTCGAACCATCTTGCATGTGTTCTTCTCAAACATAGTTTTCACACCTGCATCATCCATTTTACTTACAGATATGAGGTTTCTAGCCAATTTCGGAATGTGCAGAACCCCGAGAAGAGTTCTAACCCTTCCATCTTTGAGCAGTAGCTTGATCTTTCCTCGACCTATGATTTTCGCTACCAAGTTATCTCCTAGGAATACATCACCTCCATCATACTTTTCATATTCAGAAAACCACTCCCTGTGAGGAGTCATATGAAAAGATGCACCTGAGTTAATCAACCATGAATCATGCTCTGCATGTGTACTTGAAGATGCCAAGTACACATCTCCTCCTTACTCTATGGATTCTTTCCCATCTGCGGATGGAGCATCATTAGATCCTCTGCTTTTATCAATATTTTTGGATTTACAATCCTTCTTGTAATGCCCAACTTTACCGCACTTCTAGCATTTTCGTATAGAAGTTCCTGGAGATTTAGATCTCCCTCTAGATTTAGCTCTGCCACCTGAAGACTTATTTTTAGATCTGTCTCCAAGGAGACCTCTCACAAACAAGGCATCCTTGGTTGAACTGTCCATGGATTTCTGCCTCATTTCCTCTAATAGTAGGGATGCAACCACATCATCAAAGATTAGGTTGGTTGCATTACTCCCAACAGCTATAACCAGACTATCCCATGAATCTGGTAGAGAGCACAACAAGCTAATACATTTTTCATCATCAATAATCGTAATGCCAACAGATGTCAACTGACTTACCAGAGTATTGAAAGCATTTAGATGCTCTGACAGAGAGTCTCCTTCATCCATCCTTAGAAGGTACAGTTTCTTTCAAATAAATAACTTATTTACCAGGGATTTTGACTGATACAAATTTCCCTAGCTTATCCCACAGTTTTTTGCACTATCTTCTCCAGATACGTTCACCAACACCGAATCTGAGAGGCAAAGTCGAATCGTGCTCCTTGCTTTTCTTTCCAGCTTATCCCATTCTTCTTTTGCCATACCAATGGGCATGGTACCTAGATCTACTGCGATCCATTGTTCTCTATCTACCAGAAGATCTTCCATCTTGAGCTTCCATAGCTCAAATCTCTAACCGTTAAATTTCTCAATCCCGATTCTAGAAGTGCTCTCCACTCTTTCAACAAAAGAATCACAGCTGCAAATCTCCCACTGAAACCAGGTTTATCACAGATCTAATATCGAGCCAAACCCTTGGAAACAAAGGCGTCTCTCTGAACCCAATAATGCTCTGATACCAAATGATAGTTTTAAACCTTAATAGTGCAGTAAAACTCATACAGATTCTTAACCATAAATAGAAAATACAAAATGGCACACTCATAACACAGATATTTTCACCTGGAAACCCTTAACCGGGAAAAACCAGCAAAACTTAGAGCCGCACAAATCTTTTCATTATATGTTTTTTTAACCATTTACAATACAATATATAGTATTCGCAGCATCTAAAACCCTAATCCCTTTACCGGGATTAGAAAGAATACAATGGGCCGAAACAACAAAAAAGCAAAAACAGCCCAAAAAAACAAAAACAACCCAATGGGCCGATACTGGGGAGGGGATCGTGGTGTACACACACCCACCATGTGAAGAGATATAACACACCCAACATTCTCAAAAAAATTTGGGTATTCTCATCAAATCTCTCGTCAAGCCCGTGAGAGGTTGCCTAAATTTGATGGAAGTTATGAGGTATCTGTTAGAAGGCACCTTGACCTCTTCAAGGAAGTTATTAACAAATTATCTATAACTTATGAGGATGTATGTATGAAACTAATGGCCTTCCCCTTTCCGATCCTATTGTTGAAACAATAAATAATCAAATATCAATTGAATTTTCAACGATCTGGAGATGACATTAACTGCCCTTTTTCTTTTGAGGATGAGTCTTCCACTTTTGAGTCTGTCAGAAATCTTTTTAAAGAGACAATCCCTAATCATTGCATAAATGATGAAATTTCAAATCTTTTTTTAGGCATCCCTACCCTTGATCGTGAATAAATTTCTGAGGTTGAGCTTCTAATCAGTGAATCTATTGAGGATCCTCTTGAAGAGAAACCCCTTAATCATTATGTCATTAGCGATAGTTCAATTTCGTATCATGTGTTTGAAGAAGAAGAAAATGGGGATGTGAACCAAGCCCCTTTTGAGGTCATTTCACTTGATCATTGTGCAAATAATTAGGAAGTTCTAAATAAGCTTGTTAATTTTCTCCTTCATCAATTCAATGAAAATGATCATTTATTTTCATATGAATTTAATGATAAATCAATGTAAGAACAATCTCAGTGTGAGGATGAGTTAGTAAATCCCATTAGATGCTCTGGTCATTGTTCAACTTCTTATGGTGAATCCTTAAGTGTTCCTTTACCATGCTCATCTAATTCCTGTTAGGATATTCCTATACTCCATCCTAGTCCTTCTTGTATTTCTATCATTTTCAATCCTGCATGCAAAATTAGGGTTTGCATGCAATTAGGGTTTGCAGCACCAGCACCTAGCCCTCGGCAAACTAGCCCCAACAGCTTCTCTCGGATCAGTCTTAGCTCTCCTAGAGCTTAGTGCGCCCTCTTTTCAGTTATTGCATGAGAAGGGTGCCTTTCTTCATCTGCCAGTCCAATTTAGTTCAGTTATCTTCAATTCTTCCTTGATTTAAGGATTAACTTACTCCTAACTGACCTTATCACTCTTTTGGACCTCCAGTGTGACTAGATAGACTGTTTTGACTCCAGTTAGCTCCATGAGCGCCCCCCACTGAGTCTCCTTCACTATATCAGTGCTTCCATGTGCCAGTTACACCAACCACACTCAGTTAGACTCAGTTTGACTCCCTGTTGATCACTACTTATGCATTGATGACTTCACTGATGACGAGATAGACTCCTAGTTTGGCACTGATGACTCTCCACTGATTATGGATCTGTGCATGAAGGATAATTCGAATTACACCTAGTGAATTTGAATCCTCATACTCAACATTGTATATTTACCCGGTTACTATTCTGATTAATGTAATGTGTGTAATGATTCTGCCTCTATTGGATCTATGTTCTATTGCTTCTCTCTTCTTCCTTAATTCCTTAATTCTTTCACTGTGAGGTTTACATCATCTCTTTGGATCTTATGTGGGCAATTTCACATGGTATCAGAGCCTTGAGAGTATATTCTACCTCCATTCTTGAGAGTTTTTTGCAGGTACTTTGAAGTCCCAGCAGTTGCAGCAGCAGATTCAGTGGCTTTCCATTTGCACTTGTTCAAGCAATCAAAATGAGCAATTCGAATGCTCCTTCTTCTATACTTCTCACTCCTTTCAATTATTTCGAATGGAAGAGGAAGATGATAATACTCTTGCTATCAAGAGGGTTTACTAGAGTAGTTGAGGAAAAAGATGCCATACCACATCAAGATGAAAAGAGAATCAAGCACCTAAACAAAATGGATGAAGCTTTTGGATTCATATGCCTTCATATATCTGATGATCTATTGTTTCATGCTGATGGATTGAAGTCTCCATATGATTTATGGATAAAATTGAGGAGTCTTTTTGGCAAACAAGACGAACTGAGAGGCTACATTCTTGAGAATGAACTGGTTGCCCTTCAACCTAGCAATTTCGAGAGCATCCAAGATTTCTTCTCCAAATTTCAGAATTTGGTTTTGCATTGCAAGCAATGTGGCATCACTAAAAGTGATGAGCAATTGATACTCTCTATATTGAGCAAACTTGGATCTCAATTTTCTGTCTTTGTATCTACCTTTCATTCTGTTCGAATGTCCATCCCTGGATGGAAGTTTCCCACCTTAAGTGACTTCATTGAAGCCCTCACTCAAGAAGAGAACAAACTGTTTCAAATGGGTGACATCAAAACCTTCAGAGATCTAGCTCTTTTAGATGGTGAATCAAGTGGAGCGAATGCAAAAGGGGGACAAAAAGGCAAAGGAAAGAAACCTTCAAGATCCAAGAATGACAAACAAAAGAGACCAAATTGTACCTACTGCAAGAGAGGAAACCATCCTGATCATGCTTGCATGCATAAGAAGATTGATCTTCTAACCAAGCTTCTTGAACAAAACCAAATTGTTGTTCCAAAAGAAGCAAAGATGTCTGATTCTGGAAGTGGATCTAATGATTGTCATGCATTGATGGCTGGTTTTTCAAAGACAAAAGCTCTCCTCATAGATTTTGGAGCTTCGAACCACATGATGGCACAAGAAGAATCCTTCTCCTCTTTGGATCTCCAAGATGGGCCTACCATTCACATGGGAGGCAACTCTCAGATTTCTGCCAAAGGTTTGGGTACAGTTCATATGGAGCATGGTAAGTTCAAAAATGTCTTATTTGTTCCTTCTCTTACAGCTAATTTGTTATCAGTATATCAAATGACTCATACAGGATCTCCAAAAAAAGTAATTTTTGGTCCAGACATAGTAGAGATTACAGAAATCTCCATTGGAAAGGTTATAGCGAATGGGATTGCTAATCATGCCTCAAAGGCATATGAGTTCTCCCACTTCATGCCCTTCTCTCCAACTATCCCTTCAGATTCTGATGAAGATCACAGTGACTTGTCTTCCAGTGACTCCTATTCTAGTGAGGAAGAAGATCAAGATTTTGATGTTGAGATCATGGTTCAAGAAGATTCAGAACCACGGGGGATTCACTAGCAAGGCAATATCATATCACGTCCATTCACATTGGGGGTTTGAATACTCTTAAAAACTTCAAAAATATATTTCCCCGTATTAAGGGATCAAGGGGGATTTTTAATTTGACATAGTAATATAAATATTGGGAGTTATTTTATTTGGATGGGCTGAGGAATAACCTCCAAATCGTGCGATGGATTCATACCTCCAAATCATGGGCTCAATTCATACCCACCTAAAACTTAAGGACCCTCCCTTTTATTTGATATTGCTTATGATCATAAGTTTTGCGCCATGCATACAATAATAGTGTACCAATGATAATATCAATGGAAGTCTCTTTGGATTACTGGCCTTGAGAAATCATCATTTAATAGATTATTTAGGCTTGGTTTGAATTGATTTATATTGTTTTCATCTTTAAGTTAAGATATGTAGCTAATCAGGAGTTCCAGAGTTGAACAATTGTATTGTATTTTTTGTAGGCATTCGAGTAAAAGATCTAACTAGTCATTTTTTAGGATGGGGTTTAGGTGGGTTTTGAGATTCAATCAAACCTTACTCCACAACAACCAAGAAAAGTGAGATGAATCTTCCTTGGTTGAATGGAACCAAGAAAAGTTAGATCAATCTTTCTTGATTAATTATTTCTTTCAACTTTTTGTATTCTTCTTTAACATTTTCACATTTCCAGTTAGGAATAGTTGTTAGATTGAGTTATATCTGGCACATTAATAATTGTAATTTCAATTCTTATATACAAGGCATCCATCTTAATATTGTATTGGAACTGACATGAACATAGGTGAAAATATAAATCCTTATTTACATACCCTATGTGTTATCATTACCTTGAAATGGTACCATATAAGTTTCACCATCTATGTATCTTTATAACTATTGCATGCTTGAAACCTAACAATGGATATTTTTCTCACTTCTGTAAAGATACAAAAACTAGATATAACCCAAGAAAACGAGTAACTAAATGTTGTTAATTCCCTTTATTGCAAGAATAAATGTAGAGGAAGTGGAGGCAATTAATTGCATCTTGTGAATGATCCAAATCCAAGCTATGCACATGATCATATGGTATTATTGGAAAATAAGAGGACTTTTTCTATGTTTATTTGGATTCAAACATCAATGATGTTTGTTTTGATAGGAAGGCAGGGGAGTCCATCCATTAAAGGGTTTCAATTTTGAATTTTTATGGAGTTTAATTTATTAAGCTATATAAAACATGACCTCTCTATGGCTATACTTGTATTTACATTATATAAAATTTGTAGATTAGCAGGTTGTGGTGTGAAACATATGCAATTCTCATCTTTTCTAAGCATTGCACTAACTACTAGATTATCAGTGTTTTACATTCTTTGTTATGTTAATCTCTTAATTGGGTTTCCTTTTACGCATTTTGCCTTCCCCAATACTATTATGTCGGGTCTTCCACTATTTGATGATACAAATTGATCAGTCACCCCTACAATCCTAGTGGGATCATTATTAGAATTATACTATTATTTTATTTAGCATCATGTTTGCTTATACTAATATGTGTTAGGGCTCTTTTTTGTTACAAGTTGATAATATGATATAAAGGGGGTATTAAAAATGGGTTGATAAAAATGGATACCTACAATATATGGTGAAACTAGGGGTTTTCTTAATTGGAAAGGAATATTAGGAGGGGAGATCAACAATACAATTTTAGGAGGCATTTTCCAATATTTAGTGAAATTAGGGATATTCTTTAATATCATGCGAATGATCGTGCTATGTAACAAGTTCACTTAGTGAACCCCCCGTGTTCAGAACCAACACCTATTCTTAGTCCAGATTCAAGAGAAATATGTTCTCACACAGTCCTTGCTACTACTAAGAACACAGTTGATGATTTATTTGCTTACAGAACTACTAGACTTCAACAGCATGCTAACCTTGCATTATGCCATCCACCTCTCCATGAGAGATGCAGCATGATGATGGGGTTTACTCTTCCATTCTTTGGGAAAACTCATCATGATACATTCGCTCCAGTGACAGAAAAGGTTCCTGAAAGACTTGCTACATTCAGCACATTCTCTAGCACTTGCATTCGCACTTTACAGAGGATTAGCTTACCAAGTCTCTTTGCAAATTTTTCACTGATGAAAGCTTGCTTCTTTTCTGCTTAGAGTAATGGCTCCTTGAGTTATTCAAAAATATAAAACAAAAAAAAAAGGGAAAAAGAAAAATTGAGGTAGTATTCTTTTATCATTTCATTGATTGTATGGGTGACCTTTGGTCCTAGTTATCAGGGCCCAGGATGGATTAACGGGGGGTGTTAGGATATTCCTATACTCCATCCTATTCCTTCTTGTATTTCTATCATTTTCAGTCTTGCATGTAAAATTAGGGTTTGCATGCAATTAGGGTTTGCAGCACCAGCACCTAGCCCTCGGCAAGCTAGCCCCAGGAGCTTCTCTCATATCAGTCTTAGCTCTCCTAGAGCTAAAGGAATCCATGTGTGACTAGATTCATACCTCCAAATCATGGGCTCAATTCATACCCACCTAAAACTTAAGGACCCTCCCTTTTATTTGATATTGCTTATGATCATAAGTTTTGCGCCATGCATACAATAATAATGTACCAATGATAATATCAATGGAAGTCTCTTTGGATTACTGGCCTTGAGAAATCATCATTTAATAGATTATTTAGGCTTGGTTTGAATTGATTTATATTGTTTTCATCTTTAAGTTAAGATATGTAGCTAATCAGGAGTTCCAGAGTTGAACAATTGTATTGTATTTTTTGTAGGCATTCGAGTAAAAGATCTAACTAGTCATTTTTTAGGATGGGGTTTAGGTGGGTTTTGAGATTCAATCAAACCTTACTCCACAACAACCAAGAAAAGTGAGATGAATCTTCCTTGGTTGAATGGAACCAAGAAAAGTTAGATCAATCTTTCTTGATTAATTATTTCTTTCAACTTTTTGTATTCTTCTTTAACATTTTCACATTTCCAGTTAGGAATAGTTGTTAGATTGAGTTATATCTGGCACATTAATAATTGTAATTTCAATTCTTATATACAAGGCATCCATCTTAATATTGTATTGGAACTGACATGAACATAGGTGAAAATATAAATCCTTATTTACATACCCTATGTGTTATCATTACCTTGAAATGGTACCATATAAGTTTCACCATCTATGTATCTTTATAACTATTGCATGCTTGAAACCTAACAATGGATATTTTTCTCACTTCTGTAAAGATACAAAAACTAGATATAACCCAAGAAAACAAGTAACTAAATGTTGTTAATTCCCTTTATTGCAAGAATAAATGTAGAGGAAGTGGAGGCAATTAATTGCATCTTGTGAATGACCCAAATCCAAGCTATGCACATGATCATATGGTATTATTGGAAAATAAGAGGAATTTTTCTATGTTTATTTGGATTCAAACATCAATGATGTTTGTTTTGATAGGAAGGCAGGGGAGTCCATCCATGAAAGGGTTTCAATTTTGAATTTTTATGGAGTTTAATTTATTAAGCTATATAAAACATGACCTCTCTATGGATATACTTGTATTTACATTATATAAAATTTGTAGATTAGCAGGTTGTGGTGTGAAACATATGCAATTCTCATCTTTTCTAAGCATTGCACTAACTACTAGATTATCAGTGTTTTACATTCTTTGTTATGTTAATCTCTTAATTGGGTTTCCTTTTACGCATTTTGCCTTCCCCAATACTATTATGTCGGGTCTTCCACTATTTGATGATACAAATTGATCAGTCACCCCTACAATCCTAGTGGGATCATTATTAGAATTATACTATTATTTTATTTAGCATCATGTTTGCTTATACTAATATGTGTTAGGGCTCTTTTTTGTTACAAGTTGATAATATGATATAAAGGGGGTATTAAAAATGGGTTGATAAAAATGGATACCTACAATATATGGTGAAACTAGGGGTTTTCTTAATTGGAAAGGAATATTAGGAGGGGAGATCAACAATACAATTTTAGGAGGCATTTTCCAATATTTAGTGAAATTAGGGATATTCTTTAATATCATGCGAACGATCGTGCTATGTAACAAGTTCACTTAGTGAACCCCCCGTGTTCAGAACCAACACCTATTCTTAGTCCAGATTCAAGAGAAATATGTTCTCACACAGTCCTTGCTACTACTAAGAACACAGTTGATGATTTATTTGCTTACAGAACTACTAGACTTCAGCAGCATGCTAACCTTGCATTATGCCATCCACCTCTCCATGAGAGATGCAGCATGATGATGGGGTTTACTCTTCCATTCTTTGGGAAAACTCATCATGATACATTCGCTCCAGTGACAGAAAAGGTTCCTGAAAGACTTGCTACATTCAGCACATTCTCTAGCACTTGCATTCGCACTTTACAGAGGATTAGCTTACCAAGTCTCTTTGCAAATTTTTCACTGATGAAAGCTTGCTTCTTTTCTGCTTAGAGTAATGGCTCCTTGAGTTATTCAAAAATATAAAACAAAAAAAAAAGGGAAAAAGAAAAATTGAGGTAGTATTCTTTTATCATTTCATTGATTGTATGGGTGACCTTTGGTCCTAGTTATCAGGGCCCAGGATGGATTAACGGGGGGTGTTAGGATATTCCTATACTCCATCCTATTCCTTCTTGTATTTCTATCATTTTCAGTCTTGCATGTAAAATTAGGGTTTGCATGCAATTAGGGTTTGCAGCACCAGCACCTAGCCCTCGGCAAGCTAGCCCCAGGAGCTTCTCTCATATCAGTCTTAGCTCTCATATTGTCCTATCATCGAAAGACCATTCGACATCGCACAGTCCTTGGATGCGTGATAGTCTAAGTATTGACCGCGAAGGGGTTAAGCTTCACGTAGCCCTTAGTTTGCAGCACAAGTCCCGTAGTGCATTGTTTGCCAGATCTGTTTGAACACTCATCACCTAGGTGTGGAAACCTAATACCACAGCTCCCCCATAACTTCGCCTCGGGTGAGACCTCAGTCTGTTCTGTAATGTACCAAAAATCGTAAAATATTTCTTTTTTTTATGTAGCCTAATTTATAGATAAATGCTAACTGCGGAATGATAATAATTAGCTCACAAAGATAATTGTCTCATACAATTTGTCTTAATTGTTTTTAAACATGATTATGTACCTAGTTATAAGTAGGATGCAACAGAACAAGGTTTTATTTTGTTATGTGTAAGGATCTAGTAACAATACTGATGATGTTGTTTGCATAATTCTGAAGGGGTTCCTATCCGGTGCCCTTGGGTTTACTTAGCTTTGAAAGCTAAAGCATTGGATTCTTCTTTCACAAATATGTAGGTAAGGTTATAGAGTAATTCCAGTTTTTACAAGACAAGTTGTAAGCTTCAGCTTGTCGTCTCTATGTTTAAGATAATTATAAAATCTGTCATGCATGAAGATGTCGATGGTATGTATCTTCAGTTTAACTTCGTCACTTGTATCATCTTTTATGGTTATGACTGCACGTGTCGTCAGCAATGTTTAAGCACTAAACTCATTGTAACTGTTGGTGAGATCAGTGGTAATATAGCCTAGTTTAACTGTCTGAATTTGTAACATGTTTGGTTTATGTGAAAGATAGTGTCATCAATATAATAATTGATCCTCCTTGAATGACAGCGGCAATGTAATAAGATTCGTAATGCTAGTGCTGACATTTGTATTGCGTCCACATATGAATCAAGGTGTTGTTGATACGTAGTATACAACAAAGTAGAGTTTACATCAAACCCTAGTTTTCAATATGATGATCCTCATGGAATGACGACAGCAATGTAATAAGATTCATAATGCTAGTGCTGACGTTTGTATTGCGTCCACATATGAATCAAGGTGTTGTTGATATGTAGTATACAACAAAGTAGAGTTTACATCAAACCCTAGTTTTCAATATGGTGTAAAGGTTAAGTAATATTCTACCCTAACCTTAAGCAAGTAGCCTAGCTATTTAAATGTAATGTTTAAACACTTACTTTGTGGTAGTCCAAACTATACTATGGCATAGTTGGTTTATAATATAGTTGATATATTAACTATATCGATTCTACGTTGGATATCCTATGGAAACTATGTTAATAGCATTGTTGCAATGTTATATGGCGCAAATGATAATATGGGCATGAAATGTTTAAACTCCATAGTTTGGTGTGCATTGCATATATGTGTTATATAAAATTTGGATAAGGTTTATGCATCTAGCATGAATGGTGTTGTAATAACCTTATGGAATGAGCCATGTATCAATGTTTATGGTATTATGATACCTCTATCCTATGTTTGTAACTTATACACGGTTGTATGCAGCTGTATGGCATTGTTAGAACCCTAAGGCCTTCGCTGTCACTAGACTTGAACTCTGATATGAATTAAATGTTTGTGCAGTCGACGTTCTGGCTTAATTCTAAGTGAGATCTTCAACATTCAATGCGATCCTGTTGTGGTGTTGTGGTTGCTACGCTGGAATCTATGTGTCTGGCTCCATGTGAAAATCTTGATGAGGAAAGGTGATGTGTCAACATGCTATGAACTCAGCTTTAGTGATATGGCATCCGATTGTCCTGCAAATTAATGTAGTTATTGAATGTTATTAGGTCGTAACTCTGCCTTGGTTTCTCCGTAGCTCGCTGGCTCAATCTCAATCGTTGATCTTTGTGGTTTTCGGTAGATGGAAAGTGTAAACCCTAGGAAGACTTGCCTTAACGTTATTTTCCTTCGTGCATTCATTTTATGGTTTTGTTTTGGAGGAAGAAGGCCGACAGGCTGCTGATTTACAGGGCTTGACCCTGGGCGGTTGTGGATGGCATTGTGCTTCATAAACTCTGTAATTTTTGTTGTGGAATAATATATAAGTGGTTGAGCGTTTGCTGAAAGTGTAATACTTAAATCTTATGGCTTTCTTTCAGTGGCAAAAAGTTAGTAGGAAGGTCTCGACTTCGATGTTCAGTTATGAATCAGTTGCATGGAAACTTCGCTACGTTGGAGAAAGGATTTCGAAGCTGAACGCATTCCAATCGACTGTTTAACAACTGGGTACGTTTTCTGGTCTATCTGCTATGTAATGTATTTCTTCGTTTGTTAATAGTTAATTGATAATATTGCTAACTCCTCATAGTTTCTTTTGGCAGGTAATGCCAAGGTTTTGTACTCCATGCTCTAGTTTGGTGGCAAATAGGATTCGGTGTTCAATGGATAGCAATGCAGCTAAAACGATAAGCCCGGTGACAAACCCTCGTAGGTTCTCCTGGCAGAATTCATGGCAAACAATGTATCGTCAAACCTAGAAGTCGTGGTTATAAAACCCTAGGTTGTTGTTTTAGTTTGTATAGTCAATGTAATAGCTGGCAATTGCATAAGGTTTGAGTTTAGGGTTTTGATCTTGGCAATGTTCCTTTGTTTTGAATTTGAAGTTTCGAACTCTGTTGAGATAATAAAATAAATGTTATCAATCCTATGTTATGATAGTTGTTTTTTGTTTCAATGTGTTGGGATTTATCTCGTGAACAAAACTATGTCTTGTCTCTTCAAAATTTGGATGTGATACTAAGTATTTCATCAGACCTCTGTGTTTGAAAATGATGTGATACGAATGTGCAGCTATGTAGCTAAATTTATGAACACCTGCGACATCCTTTTTATTTAATGTCTATGAGGTTATGAAAATGTTTACACAATTCGGGAAAAAGAAAGGCATGTTACTGTCATTTGATCTTTAGCTAAGTGTTGAAACTATGTGACATGCTTCGACCAAATGCCTCGTCTTCGACCGTGTAAATGATAAAGTAATACAACTATAAGTCTATCGGGGTTTAGGGTTGTAGTTAAGTTTAGATTGGATGAAACGATGATGACTATTTATACGTTCGGCATCAAATGGAATTTGTGTGTACTGTTTGACTTTTGCTCCTACACTCATTGAAATGTCTTAACTTTGTATTGGTGTTTGAAATCAATGAGTTCGATCTACAGTAATAATTTGTGATGTGAAAATATACTTAATTTGTCTACTGTGAGTAAAACAAGAAAATGACAAAGAGCTTATTCATTTAGCTCGATCCTGTAACAACATTTCAATTATGTGTTTATGATTATATGTGCATGTAGAAATAAAAACATTAAACCCTAACTATATAATAAAAGACTTTGTTTGCTTAACTACTTTGTGTGTACAGTAATAGGAATATTAGTAATAACAGTAAACTTTGAAAGTATTTAAATGTCGAATTACAAACCCTAAGTTAGTAATGTGATGCTTCTTATTTGTCTAAGTGTCCTATATGTACAATAATGATATTAACAACAAACTATAATTATTCTTTTGAAACTAAACATTGGGAAAAACAAAAATGAAAAGAATGGAAATAAAAATGTTACTGTGAGTAGAATACAGTAGATATTGCTAAATAATAACAGCAGATAATTTTAACAAAATATAAAAATAGTACTTCCATCACCATGGTAGTTTGCCTATCCTATATTATCTATCTTAATCTGTTTCTGTACTGGAGTACGATGTTGTTCCTTTTTGCATGGAGAAAAATACAGAAACCATTTTAATCAATCATTTCATATTTATACAAAATTATTAACTTATATAGGAAACTGAAATAACTTATAAATTAAATTGTGAAAGTTTAATAAACAACAGAACTGTAATATGCAGAATAGATAACAGAACTTAAAAATAAAACAGATAAGATAATAGAACCTCTAACTGACGATAGGGCCGACAAACGCCCAAGGAGGCTTGTTCCTCCCAACCTGCTTCAGAAGAAGCATCTCAACTGCTAACTTCTAATGAACCCCGAGCCTGCTTACTGATCCAGTAAGTGGGTGGAATCTGTGTAGAAGCAAGGCACTCAAAAATACCTTCTGCACTCGGTATCAACCTCCTGAAACAAATGCCTTCTCCACTCGGCATCAAACTCCTGAACTCAATAAGAGTTTGGTAGACTCACAACATGATCAACAATAGCATATCCCCTCATCAAATCTCTTAGGTGCAACACAGCAAAATCCCAAGGTAAATTTCCTCGTCAGGAAAAGTGATGAACCTGAGTTCAATATTTGATGCCTATTATATAGACTTCCTAGGTCTTTTGGTGGTCAGTTTGGAATAAATGAACCTCAAGCTTCTGTCCCATCTTTCAGGGCACTATGACCACATTTCAAGGGAGTTGTCCCATACCAATAGCTAGTTAGTTGCATCATGATGCTGCCACTTGTCCATTGCCTTCTACCCCAGATTCCATTCCACCTAGTGGATCAGTAACCACTCTTTCAACAGTTCTCTTGGTTGTTTGTCTCCTATTTTATTTATTAAATAATAATATATTGTGCAAATTACTGTCATCCTTGGACACGTGTCCAATATAAACTTTACAATAAAAGTTATCATAATGTTTCTAAACACAAAATGTTTTCTAGCTTAAAGGGTATGTTACAAACACCCCCTCTTAAGCTCAACATTGTCCTCGATGTTGCTTATTCATCATCAAGTTCCTCTTGGAACAGAATTGGATCTGTTGCCCGCATATTACTTTCCAGTTCCCAAGTAGCTTCATCAGGGCTAAGGTGCTTCCATTGCACCTTTATTTGCCCTATGGTACGATTCTAAAGCATAATTTCCCTCCAGTCTAGAATACAGTCTGGTTCCACCTGAAAATCTCCTTCAAGTTCCACCTGTATGTCATTCCAATTCAGCACATGAGTAGCATCGTGCACATACTTCTTTAAAACAGAAACAT
Source organism: Larix kaempferi (assembly GCA_027924585.1). Lineage (NCBI taxonomy): Eukaryota > Viridiplantae > Streptophyta > Pinopsida > Pinales > Pinaceae > Larix > Larix kaempferi. Next base: position 88,389 of record BSBM01001081.1, on the reverse strand, counting down.
GAAAAACATTGTGGATTTTTAAATTGTATGGCAATGCCAATTGATATGCAACAACTCCTATCCTTGATAGGATTTCAAATGGTCCACAATACTTTGGTGCTAATTTAGCACAGCTCCCAGGCTTCAAAGAAATTTTCTTGGGATTTACCTTTATGAAAACATGGTCTCCTACCTGAAATTCTCTTTCTGTGCGTTTCAAATCAGCATAGCATTTTTGCCGATCTTGGAAAATTTTTAAGTTACCTTGAACCTGTTTCATAGTTAGCTCCATTTATTTCAATAGATCTGGTCCTAACATCAATCTATCTACAGGATTATCCCACGAAATTGGAGTACAACATTTTCTTCTGTACAAAATTTCAAATGGACTTAACTTAACAGATGCTTGACAATAATTATTATAGGCAAATCATGCTAGGTGCAAGTAATCCTCCCATTTAGATGGCTGATCTTTAACATATAATCTTAACATATTTTCCAAAATCTGATTTGCTATTTCTGTTTGACCATCAGGTTGCGAATGGAAAGAAGTACTGAAATTCAACTTAGTATTTAATCCTTTAAACAATGTTGTCCAAAAGTTACCAGTAAACTTAGAGTCTTGGTCTGAAATACTTACCTTTGGAATTCCATGCAAGAGAAAAATTTGCTTCATGAAAATATCTGCAATGTTAGAAGCCTTGAAAGTAGTTTTAACAGGAATAAAATGAGCAGCTTTGCTAAGTTTATCTATAAAAACCATAATTGAGCCATTCTGCTTCTGATTTTTAGGCAAACCTGTAATAAAGTCAATGCTTATGATCTCCCACTTCCATTCTGGAATTGGTAAGGGCTGCAATAGCCCAGCTGGATGTTGATGTTCAGCTTTAATAGTCTGACAGTCAAAGCATCTAGCTATATATTCAACAACTTCACTCTTCATGTTAGGCCAAAAGTACTCCTTTCTTAACATAGTTATCATTTTATGATAACCAGGATGTCCTGAATAAGGACTCTTGTGAACTTCATCTAAAATCAACAACTTAACCTTCGAAAAATTAGGCAGATGAATTTTGTTTTTGTAATTTAAGAATCCTTTTTCATTAATACTGTAATCTGTTATAACATTTTCAGATGAATTTTCAGCCACTTTATCATGTAATTTTTGGTAATTTTCGTCTTGCTTAATTCCTTCCTTGATCTGATTTTCCAGATCAGTTTTAAAAGTACTGATTGCTGCCACAAAACTTAATCTAGCATTTCTGTTTAATGCATCAACAACCTTATTTTCCTTTCCATTAATGTCATGGATCTCAAAATTGTACTCACTAAGGAAAGCTAACCACTTAGCTTGCCTTGCGTTAAGATTTGTTTGATCCAAAAGATACTTCAGGCCCTTATTATCAGTTCTTAAGATGAATTTTCTTCCAATCAAGTGATGGCACCACATTTTCAAAGCATGTATCACTACTGCTAATTCAAGATCATACATTGCATAATTCTTTTCATGTATTTTTAACTTCCTTGAATCAAAATCAATTGCATGACCCTCTTGACTTAAGACCCCTCCAAGTCCTTCGTTGCATGCATCTGTGCATATGACGAAATCCTTATTAGGATCTGCAATTTTTAAGATGGGTGTAGTAGTTAACAATTCTTTTAACTTATTAAAGTTGTCTTGACACTTTTGATCCTATATGAATTTCTTCCCTTTCTTCTGCAAAGAAGTGATGGGGTTAGCAATTCTAGAAAACCCTTCAATAAAATTTCTATAATACCCCGTTATCCCCATGAATGACCGTACATCAGTTACATCTTTTGGGATAGGCCATTCATTAATTGCTTTAATTTTATAAGGATCAACAGAAATACCATCCTTTGAAATTATATGACCCAAATACTGAATTTTATCTTTATAGAAATCACAGTTACTGAGCTTAGCGTAAAGCTGGTGATCTCTAAGTACTTGTAAAATGATTTTTAAATGTTCATCATGCTCTTCTTTAGTCTTTGAGTAAACCAGGATATAATCAATGAATACCACTACAAACTTATCCAAATATTTATGTAGAACGTTGTTCATTAAACACATGAACACTGCTGGTGTGTTGGTTAGCCCAAAAGGCATAACTATGAACTCGTAGTGTCCATAACACATTCTGAATGCAGTTTCGAATATGTCCTTGTCTTTTATCCGGACTTGATGATAACCCAACCTTAAGTCAATTTTATTGAATACCTCTGCTCCGCGTACTTGATCAAATAGATCATCTATGCGGGGTAAGGGATACCGGTTCTTAATTGTCATTTTATTAAGCTGACGGTAATCAATGCACAAATGCATGGTACCATCTTTCTTTTTAACAAATATTACTGGTGCTCCCCAAGGGGACACACTGAGCCGTATGTAGTTTTTATCTATTAATTCTTTCAGCTGAGACTTTAACTCATTTAACTCTAGAATATTCATCCTATAGGGGGCCTTTGAGTTTGGTACCGCACCGGGTACCAACTCAATGGTAGAGTCAAGTTCTCTTTTCAGAGGTAATCTGGGAATTTCTTCTGGGAATACATAAAAAAAGTCCCTAAGGATGGGAATATCCTCTAGTTTTAACTTGTCTTCTTTAGATGTACATTCGTCATTAACAACATTAACAACAAACAACTTACAACCTTTTCTAGTAGCTCTCTTTACTCGTAAGGCAGAAATCTGCCTATGAATTCCTTTCATTGTTTCTGAATTACCTTCATTATTTATACAAGTAAAAGATTTATCATAACAATTCAATATAACTCTATGTTGTTCAAGCTAATTCATCCCAATTAACAGATCATATGGACCTAAGGGTAAAACATTCAGATTAACTTGTGTTTACAGCTGATTTAAAAATACTTCACAATTCTGAACATAATCTGTAACGTTTCTTTTAGTTCCTGTTGCAAGCTAAACTAACCATGCATTATCAAATTTTTCTATTTTTAGCTTGCAATGGTTTACTAAGGTAGGTGAAATATAACTTAGATTTGCACCAGGATCTATTAAAATAGAAATAACTCGTTTTGTATCATACCTTCAATTTTCGAGCATCGATGTTTGATGGTCCGCTTGACAATTCTCCAATGCTGCATTTATCCCGGGCATTTCTCTTGCGATGTCTCCAACTGTAGGTTCTGCTTGCATAGTATGTATGTTGTTGGCTGTCCTCTTATTGTGTGGGAAATATGCTCTCTTGTGTGGTCTGCCACATTCATAACACTTTATGGGTCCTTTTTGTTCAGCATACCTATTTTTATTGTTATTATTATTATTGATGTGATTATTAGGTATATTTCTTGCAGCAGTAGTGTTCTGAGATGTATTATTCCGATAATTATTAGGAAAATTTCTGTTATTAAAGTTTTTCTTAAAACCTCCAGCATTCTGATTAAAGTTCTTCTTTTTATAGTCATACTGATTAGTTTTAGGGTGAAAACGTGAAGGTGGGTAACACTTTCGTGAGAAATCAGTGCAAAATCGTCTTAGCGGAAGTTATTCGGCCGAATAAAAATATTATTCGGCCGAATAAAAATAATTATTCGGCCGAATAATTGACATTATTCGGCCGAATAATTTTGAGGTTATTCGGCCGAATAACCACAAACAGTTCTCCGTCCCGTTTAACGGAGACTCTTGAAATTTGTGCAACCGGTTGCCGGACGGAAAAAAATTTCGGGCAATAGTTTATTCGGCCGAACAATTATTCGGCCGAATAATTGTTCGGCGGAATAAATATTCGGCCGAATAATGGTTCGGCCGAATAGTTATTCGGCTGAACAATTATTCGGCCGAATAATTTTTCTGCATAAAAAGACAGCATCGGCTGCCATTTGGCATTCCCTGTTGGAATTATTTGGACCCCGCATGGGCCCGCAGTAGTCCTCTGCCACCCTGCCGACGCCCCAACCTGCTGCTCGCCACCCCGCTTCTCGCCGCGCTGCTTGTGTTTCACGGCTGGCTCTTTCTCCGCGAATCGCGTCTGCTCTATTGCTGCTGTCGTTCGTCGGTTCTTACGTTTCTTCGGGGTGTGATTTGCGCTTGCTCTGTTCGTTTTAAGCAGCGAGTTCGTTGGTTGTCATTTCTGCTGTCGATCGTCGGTTTTCACGTTTCGTCGGGTTGTGATTTCTGCTAGTTGCTGCTCGTTGGTGGTAGCGTGTCGGTTGGTATGTGTTCGTTGTCAGGTGTGTGTTGGTGGGTTGCTTCCCTGAAGGTGTTGGGGTTTTATCTGAACGGTTGAAGGTGCGTTTTCGCCTTTGTTTTTACTTATTGCTTTTGTTTGTTAATGTTATAGGGCTTATCTAATGACGTTAGTTGTTGTTTGTGAAGGAGATAGGTGTTGTTTTGAGCGTTGCTGGGTTGAATAGAGGCGGCGTTGGGATCGACGATTCTTCACTGCATTTTTATATACAGGTATGCATCGTCGTAAACTTTGTTTTTATGTTGTTGGCAGTATTAGAATTGAAAAAATCTGTAGTGCGTCTTAATATTGGAAGGTTAAATGTTTTAAAATGCAGTTTTTATTTTAGAGAATCAGTTTTCTGTCCATGAACTCTGTTCATGAACAGTTCAGTTCGTGAACTCTGTTCATGAACAGTTCAGTTCATGAACTCTGTTCATGAACAGTTCAGTTCGTGAACTCTGTTCATGAACAGAGTTCTGTTCGTGAACTGAGTTCATGAACAGAGTTCTGTTCGTGGACTGAGTTCATGAACAGAGTTCTGTTCGTGGACTGAGTTCATGAACAGAGTTCTGTTCGTGGACTGAGTTCATGAACAGAGTTCTGTTCTTGAACTCTGTTCATGAACAGAACTCTGTTCATGAACAGAATACCATTACTTATAGGTTAGATATGAATATGAATAATATAATAGTACTAGCTATGATTAGTTAATGATCTTTAGCTGTAATAATGTTGTTATCATTGCTCAAAGGGTATTGGTTCTCTGATTGACGTAAGCTTTTAGATAATTGAGATGAACTAACCCCATTAAAGTAGGCGGTCCTTTCGATTCAATCTAATCACATGCATTCAACAATGAATCTCAACCTCCTACTTGGAATTGGGTATCTGTATAATATCATGAAAACTATGGACTTACTACTACTCCATAAACCATGAATGTTCGTTTGCTATCATAGAAGTTCTGTTCATGAACAGAGTTCTGTTCATGAAAAGAGTTCTGTTCATGAACAGAGTTCTGTTCATGAACAGAGTTCTGTTCATGATATGCTATGATATGCATGAAATTATTGCTTCTTTATATATATGGATATTTAAACCTTAATCCCTGATGAGTTTCATATTAAGTTTTCCAAATTCTCAATAAAGTGATGATAAAGGATATATTAAACAACTTTATAAATGATCAACATGTGGTGTGACGATGTTAAGTCAGGTACAAGAATGTCAATTGAGTTCATGAACTCTGTTCATGAACTCTGTTCATGAACTCTGTTCATGAACAGAGTTAACTTAGAAAGTCACTTAAAAATTCAATATTGTAAGTTATTAAGTATTTTTTTTATAAAAATTAAGGAATGTTTGTTTATTGAGATATAGAATGAAAACATAAGTGATAGTTTAAAAATTAGGAAGGTGATTGAACTATTACAATATGGGATGATTATTGATGTCATGTTTATGCTGCAATATTGTTCTTAGAGTTAGGAGAGTAACTTACAAAAGAAAGTAAGTTATAATATTTTAGGTGGCTCTACATTTTTTACGCAGATCTTAAGAGATATGTTTTTAATTTTGTAGAATGAACATGTACAACTTCAATGTTTGTAAATTGTTTTATCATAGATCTTAACTAGAAGTTTCTTAATAAGGGTATATTTATGTTATACTATTTGAGGAAGCTCTACATTTTGTATGCAGATTTTTAATAGATATGTTTTGAGTTTGTAGAGTTAACATGTACAACTTCAATGTGTGTAAATTGTATTATCATAAATATAAGTTAGAATTCTTTTAATAAGAATACATATATATGTTTAGTGAGATGTTTGTTTGTTGACATATATAATTCAAACATATTTGTTGGATTAAAAGTTTTTAAGGTTATTATACTATTTCAATTAATTGTGTTTTATAATGAAATGATTATTAGATATGTTCTTTATGTTGCAATATTAGGTAGGGTAAGGAATTTTAGTTAATTAATTAGAGTTAGGAGGGGGACTTAAATTTTGTTGGAGTTTTTAATCAAATATTGGCTTGATGCTTGTAGTGGTAGTTATGTACATTTTCAATATGTTAATGTTTGTGTAAATTTAGAAGTTATATCAAATGGAAAGAGAGTCTGCGAAGGGAAAGCGTAGGAGGTCATCACAATCTTCAGGAATTGGTGTTCCAATTGGTAGTCGAAGGTTGTCGAATTCACCGCAGGGTTCAGGTTTATTGCATGGGTCCCAGTCGTTTGATCACCAACAAGTTCGAGGGGGTACAAATGATTCTCCTTTGTCTTCTGTGGGAGAGCGTCGATCCCAACGTTCTGTTGGTATGAACATTAATGTTTAATAATGTATAATTTGTATTTTTTGTGTGTTGAATTTATGGAAAAAGTTAATTTTTGACTACGGCTATATTTGAAGCAGAGCGATGTTCAGAAGATGTGCGTAATTCGATGGAGCGAGGGGAAGATCAAGATAGGAATATAGATGATGGAATAGGTGTGGGTGGAGAGCAGGGTCCTGAAGTTCCTCCTAGAGCTAGGACGACATATGTTCCACTAGCTGAGGGGTGTACACCCATATCAACTTATCCGTCTGATTTACCTGATGAGCTTCCATGGCGAGGTGTTGTGCAACAAACTATTCTTGAAAGTTGTAAATCCCACTATGACAGGTTGAACAATGATCTTTGTTCTTTGGATCTCCCTCCAGAGAGTCGACAAAGTCTAGAGATTGTTTTGGCATCTTTGCAAAAATTCATTGATGCATACGATGAACTTGGACCAACTACAAATAGTTTTGTTCATTTGATGCGGATGCGAAAGGAGCAAGTTATGGGTCCAGATAAGTGGGAGGTTGTGAAGGAGAGAGTCAGTAGAGAACAAGCCAATTCAATGTTCAATTTCAAAGAAGGCCTTAAGCGAAAAATGTTGAAAGTGCAATATTTCAAGCATCCTCAAATTGCACATTTCATATATGATCGATTTCTTGCAGCTTATGGTCGATTGCCTTGGAACGATGAGGTTCCTAATTATTTTGCTAGATTTTTTTATGCGGAGTTTTTTCTAGGTATGAAGCCTAACTATACTGATGTTCCCTCTGACTTTTATGGAGCTGGAAAGGGTAGAATATATAATCGAAAAGGTGCTCTTAGAGACCCTGCCACTATACAACCTCCACCTGAGATACCCCGTCCACCAAGGGTTGTGGCTTTAAGATCAGAGATGGAGACAACATCTCAACTAGGGACAATTGGAAGGGAATCAGTAGGTGATGGTTTAGCTTCAGCTCTTGCAGGAGTAGAAGTTGGTTTGGGGCGAGAGAAGGCTCGCGCTATTCTTCGTCAGAGTTTTGTCTACAAGACGAATGACGAGGTAGATGCATTGAGCATTGATGATCTCAGGGCTTATGCTAAGTCTTGTCGAGATATAGCTTCAGATGTGTTATCTAATGACACATCGAGCATGGGAGAGGTTTGTTGATTATGCTATGATAATCTATTTGATTTTTTATTAATCATTTTGAATTGAATATTTTGCTACATGGGAATAAGTATATTAAGCAAATGTATTTTGTTTGTAGTTTACGAGAATGTTAAATGCAAATAATTTTCGAGTCTCCAGTAGTCAAAATCAAGAGCATCCTAGTCAGAATGAAGAGCGCTCAGGAGAGGTATTTTAATTATAATATTTATGATTGAACATGATATTTTTTTTGTTTACTTGAATTTTAATAAATATCAATGTATCTTATTGTTAATTTGACTTATCTATGCAGGTTTCATTAGATTCCAACTTTTTAGATGATTTACCATCTCTTGTGAGCTAATGATTTTAATTTTTTTGTTTTGGTTTTAAGTTAATTTGCTTAATTTATTATTTGTATCTACTATGTTTTATTTACTAACAAAATTTAAATTTTAGGGAAGAGACCACTTGGAAATTGGGGGCGAAGATGTGGGGTCTTTAATGAATGCCGATATTGGCACTGAGGTAATTTTGTCGAACTAGAAATGATTTTTGACATAAGTTTAATGTTTTATATTTTTTTGATTTATTTGAAAATTGTTTTTGTACATGTTGCAGCTTGGCTCTTTGAGATCTTTTGGAGCCAAAGGAAAGTCTCTAGGGGAAAAAAGTGGTGGACATGCATCCAAAGAATTTGATGTACGATTTTTTTAATAATTGAATTGTTTTGTAGATGAGTTTAATATCTTAATATTTTGAATTTAGTTTAAAATTGTTTAAATAATTTATGATCTAAATTTATAATTTGTTTTTTTGTGTGTTGTAGGTGGAGTTGAGTCCCAGGGAAGGTCCTAGTGGAAAATAGTGGAAAGATATTGGTCGAGATGGATAGTGGTTCAGACTTTATAGTTTTTGTTGATATCTATATATTGGTGTTGTTTTGAACATGGAGGGTATTTATTTTTTGATTATATATATATGTACATTGAATTCACAAGTTCATCAACTCTTTTTTGGATTATATACATGAGTACATGTCCATTATTTCTCATTTGGTAAATGTTTAGAATATGTTTTGCATGAGTTTTGATAATATTTATAATATGTTTCGCATGAATGTTTGAAATGTTTTTATAGGTGCAATCCAAGGTTAGGAAATGTTGAATGATGACAATGAATGTTATGAAGTTAGAAAATGGGAAGTGTTAGGAATGTTTGAAATGTTATTTCAAGTTGGGAAATGTTGAATGTTGAGAATGAATGTGATGGTAAGAATCAATGTTGGAAAAAAATGAATGGGAGGTGTTAGAGAAAAAGAAATGTTGGGAAAGAATGAATGGGAGGTGTTATGGAAGAATGAATGTTTTCAATTTGTTATGTTGAGAATAAGTGTTATTATAATATGTTTTGCATGAATGTTTAAAATGTCTTGATAGGTGCAACCCAAGGGTAGGAATGAATGGGAGGTGTTGGAAATGTTTTTAAAATGATAATCTAAGTTAGGAAATATTCAATGTTGAAAATGAATGTTATGGTAAGAATTAATGTTGGGCAAAATTAATGGATTTTTAATTAATTTAATTTTTATTTTCAATGTTCAGGTACATTTGATGAAGGCTGAAATCATGGCAAATGGGGGTAACGGTTTTTTTTTTTTTAATCATAAGCGAAGATTCCAGGATTGTGAAGTTTGTGCTAAATTAGAGCAATGATTTTAAACAACAATTTGATGAATTTTCATTGATTTGTTGTAAATAATCATTTCTCTAATTTAGCATAAGCTTCACAATCCTGGAATCCTTGCTTGTGATTAAAAATCAAATGATCGTTATCTCCATTTGCCATGATTTCAGTTATGTGAATTTGCACAAGCGATATTTTAAATTAAAGATTTGGGACGGAGAACTTGGTTACAATTTTAAGACATCTATTTAAGATCATATTTATGGTGAAGTATGTATTAAAGAAACATGTTCGATGGATTAATATACTACAAAATTTAATAGGTCTTTTTGTATTTTTTCGTTAGTATTAATCAACCAAAAGTAAAAATTCGGGGCGGAGTGGGCATAGCCACATCCGTTATCTCATCCCTTAGTGGTCTAATAGACATATGGGGACCCGAATAAAGTACTTTTGAATTTTTAAATTATATTTGAATTCATTTTTAAGCATGTTAAAGTACAACCATTTAAGCTTAGTTGTCATTCAAGAAAATATTCATAAAATCTCAATGAAAAAATATATTGGGCACAACAATTTTGATAATTGGACAAAAAATATATTGCACACAACAATTGACATGGACAAAAATATAGATCAATTTATTTTTGATATATAGTTAAAAACATCGTAATGGAATACCATCTTCAACTATCCGTTCATGGTCACATATGGATAGTTTCCATTTTTTGGTTTTCAATTGTTTTTTTGATGGAACTTGTATCAATTTTATTCGAGATGCACATACTAAATGACTATATTGACAACATATAACATCAGGCTCATAATCCTGAAAGTATACATAATTTTTAGTCATATGCGTCTGCTGAAAAAAGTAGCCTTTTAAAATGATGGATCCTCTTTCGTATGTAAATCCGTTGTCGTTGTAGTCTTCCAATAATTTCATTTTTCCTTCGGTGCATCGCATCAAATAATATTTGACATTTTCGTTGTTGTCTATAGGTGCAATCACAGCGAAAACATCTCCTGTGCAAGTTATGATTGGTGTTAGCGTATTTAAATGAATTGAATTGACCACTTATGGCGAAGGATTAGAATGAACAATTGATTAAAAAGTCAAAAACAAGTTTATTACCTTCTCTTACGAGATCTGAAATTCTATCGCCATCAGACGATATTGCTATTTCTTCTGATTCTAATTCTTCAACACTTGCCAGTGGCATTTTTCCTTTTGGATTAATCTCTGTGTGTCTCCAAGCTTTTACGTAGTTGTTTGTTATGTTTTCACAAACTTCTGTAGACTCGACATTTTCAATGCAAATATGACAAAAGCATGATTGCTTTCTACTGTCAAATGCAAACACGTTGTGAAATGATTTTGTTTGAATAGAGTGAAGATCTCTAGTTCCATGTATGGTGCTAGCGTCATATGGTATTGATCTATTTATATCTTGGACCCCAACAAGCCAAAAAAACCTACACAATAAATAGTGTACATGTGTACTTAAATGTTAGTATATACATTTTTTTTAATTTTAAGAAATAATATAAATTAAAAAAATAGTGGACATACCTGCGCACGTCTTTTGATTGTTGATTATAATCATGGCTTAGATTTAATTGACACCATTGGACAACCTCTGCAGCTGAATGAAACCGTGCTGAAGAATAGTTCATTTGCCATCTTCGAAGTGCTCTTTTCACGCATGCTCCTGCACCATCATGCTCACCTTTTCCATGCCCAGTTTCAAAGAAATTCCAGCGATGTTTGATGTTCAGCGCTTTATGAAGTCGACATAACCAAAAAAATGATCGTGAAGATTTAAATTGACCCGCACATCCATCAGACCATATCCAATGCTCTTTGAATTTGACTTCGCGTTTTTTCAGTGAGTCATAGAAAATATTTTCTATACAATGTTGGACAAAATGTGTGTCGTGTGTACGATCATCGCTGATATAGAAGTGATATTCTTTAATCACATCTCGATTGTCACATGTGCTTTCAATGCCATCGATATCCTGTTGAGAATGTCTATATACAACATGGACAAATATCGAAACTTGGTCAGAGTGATAGTATTCACTCTGTATTTCGTTTTGTGCAGCAAATGTATAGTTTTCAGCAAAATCAACCATCGACAAAATTGTTCCGGGTGGAAAAATTTCACGAGACTGTTTGAATTGAAGATCTTGCCATCGTGCTCTATGTGAATGCTGGGTGTATTTATAAATTTCGTTTTCAAATTTTTTGAGAAAATCTGTGACGCATATCTTGTCTTCTAGCAAATCAATTCTTTTGGAACGTGAATCACTAGAACTTGTAGTATAGTTGATGTATTCGTATCTCTTCCAATCAACATTTACATTTGACAACGATTGATCATTATCGATAGGGTATTTATTGTGGAATAACACCAAATTTCCACAATGATGACAATGTTTTCCATTGACACATTTCTTTGAATAAAATAATTCATCGTGATTTCTCTCACATAAAATTTGAGATATGAATTCACGTATCGTCGGCGGAGGTGGTGAATTTGTCCAAAACATTTTACCAAATTCAAGAAACGTGTCATAATATAACTGAAATTGCACATGATAACGGCAACAACATGTATCACGTATAGTTATAGGTCGAACATACCATGGTTTTTGTTGCACAAATGTAGTGATTGATATATTAATTCCACGATGATCTTCCTTGAATTTATTGAACAATTGTACTTGTGTCATGTCCATTATATGTTTTGGTTGGCTTTCATATACATTTCGTGATATTCTTTTGCGTATCACATCTCTTGCATTTGGTGAAACTCGAGCATGTTCCAACCAATATTCTCGTACAATATCTTTAACCCCTGCTCCTAATCTATCTTTGTAAGGTTGTCTACAAATAATTTCCCAACAAGCAAGTTCATTATTTTCATCTATTTGCATTCTGAATTTGCTATGTTTGTATAATGTTTTTCTTGATGTTCCAACTGCTTTTGCTAGTTCTGTTGTCAAACGCTTTTGTTTAGTACTAGCCGAAAGAATTGCTGTATGAATTGCTTTACGTGCAGCACTGATATCTTTCTTCCTGGATTTTCCAAATTTTTTTATTGCATCGCCTATATTTTCCATCACATTTTGTTTCAATTTCGACTCTTTTGTTACTTTGTGAATACCCAATAACGATGTAGCACCTTCTAATTTCTTGGACACTAATAAACATCTCAAAATTTGTGCTTGTCCTGCTATTGAGTAATCTTTGAGAACTTCATCATAAAATTTTGTAGCACGATATCGTGCAACATGTACTGGTAGTTTTTCTCCATATTTGTCGCAATCAATGTCTTCTAACATTTCATCATCAATAGTAAAAGTACCTATACATCAAATTAAATTAAATTTAACATATATCAAAAAATAAAATTCATTATAAAAAAATGAATTTGGAAAATATATGATATATACATACCAGGTTCAATTTCTGGATTTTGAACTTGATCTTCAATATTGATTTCATCGACATTAGCATGTAAATCACTATTTACATCTTCTACAATGTTCTTTTCAACTTCAATTTGTTCTTCTTGTACTCTATTTTCAATTTCCATTTCTTCAACATTGTCATGTAAATCTGTATTTATATCTTCAATAGTTCTCTCTTCCGTTTCAGCAACCCTTTGTTTTTTGGCAATATATCTGAGTTTTTGTTTCTCTCTATTATCATCATCATCACGTTTACGATCAGCTTTTCTTTTACGATTTCTCTTATTGCCCATGGTTGTTTAATCTATAGACGATAAATTAAAGAATCATGTTACTTTATAGTAAAAACAAATAAATTAAGATTTAAAAACATTTACGGAATTTATAAAAACATGAACTGAAAACAACTATTTGAAAAAAACCTCTTTCAATTAAATAAAAAGTGCAAAGCTACTTTGAAAAAAAAACATCCTTGCAAAGAACCTCCTTGCAAACATGTCTAAGAAAAGAAATATTTTGAAAAAACTCCTTGCAAATATCCCTTAAAAAAAACACTTTCAATGTGTTTTGGAAAAAAGAAGAAGAAACATACTTTGTAAAAATCTTTTTTTCAAAAAAATGTTTTCTTTGCAAATATACAACAAGAAAATAAATATTTGGAAAAAACTTCTTGCATTTATATGCCTTAGAAAAAAATTTTCTTCAATGTGCCTTTGGAAAAAAGAAGAAACATACCTTGTAAAAACCTCCTTTTGCAAAAAATGTCTTCTTTGTAAAAATGCAATAAAAAAGAGATATGTTGGAAAAACTCCTTCAATGTGCCTTTTGTAAAAAAGAAGAAGACATAGTTTGTAAAAACCTCCTTTTGCAAAAAATGTCTTCTTTGTAAAAATGCAATAAGAAAAAAGATAGTTTGGAAAAACTCCTTGCAAATATGCCTTGGAAAAAAAAACTCCTTCAATGTGCCTTTTGTAAAGAAGAAGAAGAAACATAGCTTGTAAAAACCTCATTTTGCAAAAAATGTCTTCTTTGTAAAAATGCAACAAGAAAAGAGATAGTTTGGAAAAACTCCTTGTAAATATGCCTTAGAAAAAAAAACTCATTCAATGTGCCTTTTGTAGAGAAGAAGAAGAAACATACCTTGTAAAAACCTCCTTTTGCAAAAATTATATCCTCCTTCCGAAATTAGTTTGACAAAAAAATGCGAAGTTCAAACATGCGAAAATAATGAATTAACTTTATGTTTATTTATATGAGTATAAATTTTTATTTTTATTTTTTTTCCGGCCGACGAAATTTTTTTCCGTTTAGTTATTCGGCCGAATAACCTTCGCTATAAGTTACGGCGCCGTTACGGAAAACAGTTATTCGGCCGAATAATTATTCGGCCGAATAATTATTCGACCGAATAATTAATTCGGCCGAATAATCTCTGAAACATGACCGATTCAGATCTCTGCAAAATTTTCAGGTTTCTCCATTTTCGGAAGGAGAAAACCACCTCTTACACAACAAAACGAATGTCGGACTTCATACCAGTAGATTCATTATTGAATCTACTTTACGAGGGTATAAATTTTGTTGTATATAGATAAGAACTGATATTTTTTAAGTTTTATATTTGTAACATGTGTCGAGTTATGATTCAGCTCTTTAAAAAAACAGCGAAAAGAAAAATCCATAACTTTGTAAATACAACACCAAAAAAATCGAAGAAAATGTGGGTCGATTCATTGACGTGTCTACTTCAAAAGGGTGGTCTTAGATTTTTTGATTTTATAGCGGGTTGAGAGAAAAGTGGTGCAACAAAAAGGTTGTTGAAAATCGACTGAGTTTCCCCATGGATCGACTTTAAAAAAATATAATAATTAGTATAGAGGTCCATTGGATGCAAACTTATAGTCACGCGTTAGTACATTGTGTGTAGATTGTCGTAGCATTTTCAGTTTTTGCAAAACACAAGTCTAACAACGATTTTAGTGGTGCAACAAATCATAACTCTTTTGTAGTCTTTTCATTTTATAAGAACACACTGTCAAACATTTGCGAAATCGACATATCAAATCTTAATAAAAAAAATTGAAAAAATTATGAGTAGAAAGCTAACATAATTCTACAAAAGTTTTCTTTTTACGGCAAAGTGAAATTTTAAATAAAAATATCACTTTTGTTCGCCCGAAGTTGGAAGACATGAAAAAAACAGAATTATTTTCTCACGAGACCCCCCAAAATAGACACCCATCTTCATTTTTTCACCCTTTACTATTCTTCCAACCAGTTGTTCCTTCTCTTTTTCTGTTTTGGTCAAAACAAAAATTTGCCTTCCTCATGGCCTCTTCCAAAGTGGAAGGATTATCATACTCAATACGATATTTTATATTAAATGGTAAACAACTGAGAAACCTTTGCACTTTAGGCTTTTCCTCAACCATGTAGGGTACGTACCTCAACAAGCTAAGAAACTTGCTGCACAGTTCTTTCATGTTCATTGTACCCAACTTTAAGTCGTAAAACTCCTTTGATTTATCCTCAAAATATTGTTCAAACAATAACTTCTTTTTAAACAAACTTTTAAACATAGTCCAAGTTACTTCTTTTTATTTTATGCTCTTGATTCTTTTAAGATCTTGCCACCAGATATCTACCTTTCCGGTCAGATTGTAAATAGCCATCTTGACTTTCAGTTGAGAAGAGTAGTCATAAATATTAAAGTACTTCTTTATTCCAGACAGCCAAGCTTCTGTTGTCTCACCCTTCTCACTTTCACCATTAAAAGTGGGTGGCTTAATCTTTTTAAATTCACCGGTAATCTGTTCATAATGCTTATGTTTTCTCTTTTTAGAGCAGCACTCACTGTTACTACTGTCATAATTTACATCATCATTACTTGAATCAGACTTAGAAGATGAGTAACTACTCCTTTTATCTTTTCTTGTTTTCTTATGCTTATGTTGGTGGGACATTATTTTAGAATCAGCTCTAAATTCTGATTTACTGCCTCTTTCATCACTATGATAGTTTCCCTTTAAATTCTGCTGTAATTCTTCCTGTGCCTTTAGGATCTGTTCATTTTTTTCTTTAACAACTTTTAACTCAGATTTTAAATCCTACACAGTGCGTAAAAATTTCAGAAGACTAGTTGTTTAACTCAACGTAAATTCCTTCAGTGTTATTATGATTAATTTGTTCATTACGAGGAGATCTGTCCTGTGCTGATTCCTCTGGTATTTCCATACTTGCAATTAAAAGTAAATCTGTTCTGTGCAAAAATGAAATTAAATTGCAAAAGTTAGTAACATAAACTTTCTGATTTATTTTTCTGTTTGCACGCATGAGCCTCATTCAGGCCTAGAGTTTGAATTTGCGCTCTGATACGACATGTAACATCCCAAAAATCGCAAAATAAAAAAAAAATGATGTAGCCTAATTTATAGATAAATGCTAACCGCGGAATGATAATAATTAGCTCACAAAGATAATTGTCTCATACAATATGTTTTAATTGTTTTTAAACATGATTATGTACCTGGTTACAAGTAGGATGAAACAGAATAAGGTTTTATTTTGTTATGTGTAAGGATCTGGTAACAATACTGATGATGTTGTTTGCATAATTCTGAAGGGGTTCCTATTGAGTGCCCTTGGGTTTACTTAGCTTTGAAAGCTAAAGCATTGGATTCTTCTTTTGCAGATCTGCAGGTAATGTTATAGAGTAATTCAAGTTTTTACAAGACAGGCGGTAAGCTTCAGCTTGTCATCTCTAGGTTTAAGATAATTATAAAATCTGTTGTGCATGAAGATGTCGATGGTATGTATCTTCAATTTAACTTCGTCACTTGTATCGTCTTTTACGGTTATGATTGCATGTGTCATCAGCAATGTTTAAGCACTAAACTTGTTGTAACTGTTGGTGAGATCAGTGGTAATATAGCCTAGTTTAACTGTCTGAATTTGTAACATGTTTGGTTTATGTGAAAGATAGTATCATCAATATAATAATTGATCCTCCTGGAATGACGGTGGCAATGTAATAAGTTTCGTAATGCTAGTGCTGATGTTTGTATTGCGTCCACATATGAATCAAGGTGTTGTTGATATGTAGTATACAACATAGTAGAGTTTACATCAAACCCTAGTTTTCAATATGGTGTAAAGGTTAAGTAATATTCTACCCTAACCTTAAGCAAATAGCCTAGCTATTTAAATGTAATGTTTAAACACTTACTTTGTGGTAGTCCAACCTATACTATGGCATAGTTGGTTTATAATATAGTTGATATATTAACTATATCGATTCTATGTTGGATATCCTATGGAAACTATGTTAATAACATTGTTGCAATGTTATATGGCGCGAATGATAATATGGGCATGAAATGTTTAAACTCCATAGTTTGGCGTGCATTGCATATATGTGTTATATAAAATTTGGATAAGGATTATGCGTCTAGCGTGAATGGTGTTGTAATAACCTTATGGAATGAACCATGTATCAATGTTCATGGTATTATGATACCTCTATCCTATGTTTGTAACTTATACACGGTTGTATGCAGTTGTATGGCGTTGTAAGAACCCCAAGGCCTTTGCTGTCACCAGACTTGAACTCTGATATGAATTAAATGTTTGTGCAGTCAAGGTTCTGGCTTAAATCTAAGTGAGATCTTCAGCATTCAATGCGATCCTGTTGTGGTCTTGTGGTTGCTACGCTGGCATCTGTGTGTCTGGCTCCATGTGAAAATCTTGATGAGGAAAGATGATGTGTCAACATGTTGTGAACTCAGCTTTAGTGATATGGCATCTGATTGTCCTGCAAATTAATGTAGTCATTGAATGCTATTAGGTCGTAACTCTGCCTTGGTTTCTCCGTAGCTCGCTAGCTCAATCTCGATCGTTGATCTTTGTGGTTTTTGGTAGATGGAAAGTGTAAACCCTAGGAAGACTTGCCTTGATGTTATTTGCCTTCGTGCATTCATTTTATGGTTTTGTTTTGGAGGAAGAAGGCCAACAGCAGCTGATTTACAGGGCTTGAACCTGGGCAGTTGTGGATGGCACTGTGCCTCATAAACCCTGTAATTTTTGTTGTGGAATAATATATAAGTGCTTGAGCATTTGCTGAGAGTGTAATACTGAAATCCTGTGGCTTTCTTTCGGTGGAAAAAAGTTAGTAGGGAGGTCTCGAGTTTGATGTTCGGTTATGAATCAGTTGCATGGAAACTATGTTGCATTGGAGAAATGATTTGGAAGTTGAACGCATTCCAATCGATTGTTTAACAACTGGGTACGTTTTCTGGTCTATCCGCTATGTAATGTATTTCTTCGTTTGTTAACAGTCAATTGATAATATTGCTAACTCCTCATAGTTTCTTTTGGTAGGCAATGCCAAGGTTCTGTACTCCATGCTCTGGTTTGGTATCAAATAGGATTCGGTGGTCAATGGATAGCAATGCAGCTAAAATGGTAAGCCTGGTGGCAAACCCTCGTAGGTTCTCCTAGCAGAATTCATGGCAAACAATGTATCGTCAAACATGGAAGTCGTGGTTATAAAACTCTGGGTTGTTGTTTTAGTTTGCATACTCAATGTAATAGCTAGTAATTGCATAAGGTTTGAGTTTAGGGTTTCGATCTTGGAAACGATCCTTTATTTTGAATTTTGGGTTTCGAACTCTGTTGAGATACTAAAATAAATGTTATCAATCCTGTGTTATGATAGTTGTTTTTTGTTTCAATGTGTTGGGTTTTAGCCCGTGAACAAAACTATGTCTCATCTATTCAAAATGTGGATGTGATAGTAAGTATCTCATTAGACCTCTGCGTTGGAAAACGATGTGATACGAATGTGCAGCTGTGTAGCTAAATTTATGAACACCTACGACATCATTTTATTTAATGTCTGTGAGGTTATGAAAATGTTTACACAATTCGGGAAAAGGAAACGCATGTTACTGTCATTTGATCTTTAGCTAAGTGTTGAAACTATATGACATGCTTCGACCAAATGCTTCGTCTTCGACCATGTAAATGATTAAGTAATACAACTATAAGTCTGTCAGGGTTTAGGGTTGTAGTTAAGTTTAGATTGGATGAAACAATGATGACTATTGATACGTTTGGCATCTAATCGAATTTGTGTGTACTGTTTGACTTTTTCTCCTACAGTCATTGAAATGTCTTCACTTTGTATTAATGTTTGAAATCAATGAGTTCGATCTACAGTAATGATTTGTGATGTGAAAATATACTTAATTTGTCTACTGTGAGTAAAACAAGAAAATGACAGAGAGCTTATTCATTTAGCTCGATCCTGTAACAACATTTCAATTATGTGTTTATGATTATATGTGCATGTAAAAATAAAAACATTAAACCCTAACTATATAATAAAAGAATTTGTTTGCTTAACTACTATGTCTGTACAGTAATAGGAATATTAGTAATAACAATAAACTTTGAAAGTATTTAAATGTAGAATTACAAACCCTAAGTTAGTAATGTGATGCTTTTTATTTGTCTAACTGTCCTATATGTACAATAATGATATTAACAACAAACTATAATTATTCTTTTGAAACTAAACATTGGGAAAAACAAAAATGAAAAGAATGGAAATAAATATGGTACTGTGAGTAGGATACAGTAGATATTGCTAAATAATAACAACAGATAATTTTAACAAAATATAAAAATAGTACTTCCATCACCATGGCAGTTTGCCTATCCTATCTTATCTATCTTAATCTGTTTTTGTACTAGAGTACGATGTTGTTCCTTTTTGCATGGGGAAAAATACAAAAACAATTTTAATCAATCATTTCATATTTATACAAAATTAATAACTTATACAGGAAACTGAAATAACTTATAAATTAAATAATGAAAGTTTAATAAACAACAGAATTGTAATATGCAGAATAGATAACAGAAATTAAAAATAAAACAATTAAGACAATAGAACTTGTAACTGACAATAGAGCCGACAAACACCCAAGGAGGCCTGTTCCTCCCAACCTGCTTAAGAAGAAGCAGCTCAACTGCTGACTTCTAATGAGCCCCCGAGCTTGCTTACTGATCCAGTAAGTGGGTGGAATCTATGTAGAAGCAAGGCACTCAAAAATACCTTCTCCACTCGGTATCAACCTCTTGAAACAAATGCCTTCTCCACTCAGCATCAAACTTCTGAACTCAATAAGAGTTTTGCAGACTCACAACATGATCAAAAATAGCATATCCCCTCATCAAATCTCTTGGGTGCAACACAGCAAAACCCCAAGGTAAATTTCCTCGTCAGGAAAAGTGATGAACTTTAGTTCAATATTTGATGGCTATTATATAGACTGCCTAGGTCTTTTAGTGGTCAATTTGGAATAAATGAGCCTCAAGCTCCAGTCCCATCTTTCAGGGCACTATGCCCACATTTGAAGGGAGTTGTCCCATACCAACAGCGAGTTAGTTGCATCATGATGTTGCCATTTGTCCATTGCCTTCTACCCCAGATTCCATTCCACCTAGTGGATCAGTGACCACTCTTTCAACAGTTCTCTTAGGTGTTTGTCTCCTATTTTATTTATTAAATAATAATATATTGTGCAAATTACAGTCATCCTTGGACACCTGTCCAATAAAAACTTTACAATAAAAGTTATCATAATGTTTCTAAACACAAAATGTTTTCCAGCTTAAAGGGTATGTTACATGTTCGCAGATTGTTGCCAAAAGGGATGGTGAAAAGGGGTTTTGTTGGTTCTTTGAACCGCAAAGAGCCTAGGTCTTTACAGAAAACCTCAAGATATCTATGTAAGCCAACAAATGGTTCCATTGCGATGTTGCCACTAGAGGGCCTGGACAATCTGCACTTGTAGGTTGTCGAAGAGATCCATGATTGAAGTATGGTCGCTCTGACCCAACACAATCAATTGTAGGAAAATTTTAAGTAGTTGCAGGAATCAAGCTTAAAGAGGACCATGCAACCTCAAGATAAGCATAACCAACGAATGAGATTAGAGCATACGGTCGCTTCGGTAGTAGCAGAGATACCCAAATGTGGCGAGCAGCCAGAACCTGCAGACACTATCCTTAAGATTGGCTTGGTGGTCAACGATCTTAAGGTGGTCAACGATCTTAAGGCTGAGATGAAATACATGGAGACTGATTACCAGGAAAAGATCACTACCTTGTAAGCGAAGAGTCAACCAAAGACACCACCTGATCAATAACAACTTAGAGCAGTGGAAGTGAAAGCTGCTGCAGAAAGTATAGCTAGTGAAGTGGCTAAGTGCCAAACTTTGTTGGAAGAGGCGACAAGAACATTTACTGCACTGGAAGAGGACCCAGAGCTGCTGGAATTCGAGAACACTGTGAAGGAAAAATAGGCCGAGTTCGAAGCCGTCAACGTGGAGGTGAAGGCCCTGCAGCCAAGAGAGAAACTAAATATATATCAGGAAGTCATAGAACTTAAGAAGGAACTTCAAGTATTGAGATAAAGGGAGACTGAAGTAAGAGATAAAGCATAGTCCCTGTAGGAGGAATCCCACGAACTAACACAAAAGATAGAAGGAAAGATGATAGAGCTCCGTGACACACATGATTCAGTCAAGGAGCACACTGAGAATGACATAGAACCAGATGTGTTAGACACCATCAAATGTATCGAACATGATGCCAAGGATTCAGTTGCAAAGCTGAGTGCAACCTAACAAGATTTTGCAGCTAAGTTAGCTCCGCAAGAGGAAGAGCAACTAAGTGAACTAGAAGTTGAAAGTGGCTCGGGGACGAGCCACATGTAAGTGCTACGGGCCTCTTGGGCCTAGCCCAAGTAAGGAATTTTTGGATAAAACAGTTTTGGAACCATGAAGTTGAGGGTAGTTCAGTTGAAGACTTTTTGGAAAAGATAGTTTTGGGAGATCCGAAGTTGAGCGCAGCACAGCATCGATAGAGAAAGGAAGCCAGTGTCGTGAAGAGACAACGATGTGAAGAGCCTGAACCGCAAGGATCTGGCAAGGCAGAATGTTGGAAGGAAAAGAGTACATATTCCAGTAAGACCATCGGTGGTCTATTTTTGGTTAATATATTCCATGATTACCAAGCAAGCGGGTAAGGAGTATCGCGGAAGGAAAGTGACCGGTCACATGGGAAAGGGAAGCACGATGTGAACTAGCTACACAAAGATGTTAGAGAAGGAATGGCTGGGTGAAAGCGACAGTCGGCATGCGGTCGACATGGTAGGCTGAAAGCGACATGACCACGCGTAGAGGATGGCCACGACTGAAGAATCACTATCAGCACCTAATAATCTAGTTAAGGGAAAACCGCGACAGTTTTGGGAAACCTTAGGGTTTTTTCCTATGCATTGTAAAGAAATGACCTACGGGCATGATCTATAAGAAGGCACATTTTGTAAGGGAAGGGGTTAATCTCAAATCTTCATTGTATAATCTTGAGCAATACTTGTTTGTTTTGCTGAAAGCCATTGTAAAGGATCTGCAGCTGTGTGCGCAGAGACCTATCAAGAGAGAAGAGAGTCTACAGCTGAGTGTGTAGATTGGAACTGTTGTACCCTTCCCAAGATAATATAACAACAGTTCCTGTGGACGTAGCTCCCATCTTGGGGGTGACCCACGTTAAATTCTGTGTTGTGTGACTGTTCATGTGTTTGAATCTGCATATTTGCTTACAATGAATGCTTAAGATCTCATTTATTAGTTTATATGTTCGTACTTTTATATGTATTCGCCACGAAAAATGAAGATGGGAATAATATGTTAATTATCACATATGTGAATGAATGTTATATGCATAGGTCTTTCTAAGTAGAATGAATGCATAAGTAGATTGGGTTAATACTTAAGTCATTGGAGTTCGTGCCGTGCGACTCACTTGAAGCACAGTACCAGAAGTGCACAGTATATTGTGTGTTGTCCTATTCCATAAGTCATGGGTTGATCCATGAAGATGGTTCACAATTTTTGGCGAGCGAAGTGCCAAAAATTTGTGTTACGGACTTCGATTGAGGTCTTGTAAAGCCCTCAATCGAGGTATTACAACCTCGTTTGAGGGTTTTAAAAGACCTCGATTGAGGAATTTAAAAGATCTTGATCGAGGGTTGAAACAAGACCTCGATTGAGCTATTAAAACCTCGATCGAGGGTTGAAACAAGACCTCGATCTAGATTTTCAAAAGCTCGATCTAGCTTTTCAAAAGCCCGATCTCGCTTTTGAAAAGCAAGATCTAGCTTTTGAAAAATATAAAAAAAAGGCTCGCAACTTGTTTTTTAGGCCCTTGATCGAGGGCTTGAACATACCTCGATCGAGGTATATGTTGATGTATATGTAACTTCGGAATGTATTTCACATATATGTATATTGTATTCCTATAGAGATGGTATTATTCCTCTATAAGGAAGTGTCGTCATTTATATTGTAAGTGTCGTAAGTTATACTTGATGGGTTATTAGACCACCTTATTTGGGGTCGGCCCTGTATAAGTCATGTGGGTCAAAGGGTTATTAGACCACCCTATTGGGGGTCGGCCATGTGGGTCAAAGGGTTATTAGACCACCCTATTGGGGGTCGGCCCAGTCAGCATTATGTTATGTGGTTAAGTTCGAGCCTACATGAGTTAGGTAAAAAGGCAAGTCAAGTCAAGTATAAATAGAGTGCGGGAGGCACTCTATTTACTCACTCACTTTTCACACATGCACTCAAGGAGGAGTGACGCACATATGGAGGAGGAGGATCTGCTGCTAGGCTATGGATATCTCTCTTGGTTGGTTGTATCATTGCTCTATCTCTGAGGAAGTTATTGGGGTTTTTCACCTTTATGGTTTTCCCCAAGTAAATCTTTGTGTCTCTTGTGTGCTTGCATTATTGTATCCATGGTTGATATGTTGTAGATATGCTGTACATGTTGTTCTCTCAGTTAAGATCCTAGATCAGATTGAAGTAAATTCTGAAAATTTAACATGGTATCAGAGCTAGCCTGAAAGAAGGCATGATATGGCATGTATGACACTTGTTGCACTTACGATGCTAGGGCTTGATATAGCAAAAACCAGTCATCGTAGAACTTTCGCTATAAATCCGTTTTGGCGAAGTTTTCGGATCTGAAATTGTTACCGGCCGAAGATAAGATCTCCAGGTACCTTGTGTCCAAAGGAAAACCTCTAATTCGTTGTAGTTTGTGATTTATGATCTGTGCAATATAGGGTTTCTGCCTCTTCCAGATCTGAGTCAGAATCAGGTGACCTTGGGAAAAAGGTCATAACTTGGGCTAGGAAGCTCCAAATGAAATTTCGTAAAAAGTGACAGGTAGTACACAGTCTGTACTATCTCAAAAAACGTTTTCAGAGGCCGAAGTTGAACCAGTGACACGTGGCACGCCGTACAAGTTCGCTCTACTGTTTTATCCCATAAACAGGTCACGTTGCGACACTTGGCATAACTCTCTCTCAGAAAATCCAATTGAGGTCAGAACTGTCAGGATGGAAAGATAACAAGCCGAGCTATCTCAGAAAACGTTTTTAGAGGCCGAAGTTCAAACAGTGACACGTGGCACACCGTACAAGTTTGCTCTTCTGTTTTATCCCAAAACAGTTCACGTTGCGACATTTGGCATAACTCTCTCTCAGAGAATCCAATTGAGGTCAGACCTATCAGGATGGAAAGGTAACAGGTCAGGCTATCTCAGGAAACATTTTTCAGACCCTGTGGATCAAAAATTTCGGAGTTACACCAGAAACAATCAGGTACATATTTCTGTCAAAACAGAATTATTTTTTGGTACCTTCATTCATGGCTTCCGGAATTTAGGGCTTTGAAGAAAGTTGGAATTTTTGTAATCGGAGACCACGGCTGAATGCTACTCATCAAAATAAAAAATTTAGAGACCAAAATCAGAATTTTTGGTTGGGCAGAAGGCCGGGCTTGATCAGACCATAGTTCGGGACTTTGATCAGGAAAGTGGAAAATTAGGGCTTCTGTAAAAATGGGAATTTTTGAAATCTGAGACCACGGCTGGAAGCTCCTCAGAAAAATAGAAGCTTAGAGCTTTGGATCAAACCTTTTGATTGGGAAAAAGAGTGGGATTAATCAAACCCCAGTTCAGGGTCACGTCCAGTGAATCCGAAAGTTTCAAAGGCAAAATTGAGGAGTGAAACTTTGCAGTTTTCAAATTATGAATATACCAATTTGATCAGCTCATCAAGGCGCATATTTCTATCCTTTCGGAAGTTTGAAATTCAAAGTTTGAATTTTTGGGTTTCTCTGACAAACCCATATCCAGCTCTAGGTCCAGTTCTTGCAAATCAAGTGGATTGGGTTAATCCTAGAAGAAGATGGATTGGTCACCTACATAGGTGAAGAAGTTCCTGTTTCAGAGGGAGATAAGGCTAAGGCCTTACATAAGAAGATTACTAGCGATCTCGACAGGTATGACTCATCAAGGTATGTCTCGATATTTGTTCATGATTAAGTTTATGGTATGCTTGTCTTCATGTTATTACGGTTAGTACACTCTTGATTTTAGACTTGTCATATCACCTTAATAAAACTATGAATGCACGATAGAAAATATTCATTGATTAAGGTGTTGACACTTATGATTGTACTAATGCATTATGGTGTTGTATGAGGTTTATGTTGTCTACTAACATGAAAGGTACACCAAGAAAGACAAATCATGTTCTGGTCCAAGAACATATGATCATGATAACATGAGGACAAAGATTCATCCATTGTCATGGATCTCATAGAAGATCCATTTACGAGGTATGTATAAATTGGTTTTGTAATGGTTAACTTATGAGACATGCAGGTTACTAGCACAAGTCATTGACGAAGAACAAGAATACATTATGCGGGTATGTTAGACATAAATAGCTAGCATCCTAATCCAGGTATGTTTTTCCTATATCAAGCTAGAATCCTACCTTGGGTTAGGATCTTATACTGTTGTGTTGTTGATAATGATTATTCATGAAGTCATAGGTTTGAATAGTCATGGTTGTATACATATTATGTTTCTTACCATATTTGATGATATGGCTAACCAAAAGAATCATGAAGGCATAAGTTAGAATAATCATGGGTATATGCATATTATGTGTCTTACCTTAATTAATGATATGACTAACCCGAAGAGTCATAGGTTTGAGTAATTATAAGTTTAGACATGTTATGTTTCTTATGATTTGACTAACCATAAGAATCCTACATAAACCTTGAAAGCTAATGCTTATTATTTCTGCTTGAAATGATCATGACTATACATGCTTGAGATTATTGTGTTTTAATAGTATACTAATGAATGTATGATTTTATATGAGTTCACAAGGATAACACAATCATGATACTAATAAGCATGCATAGGGACCAAGGATGAATATGAGTTCAAGAACAGGTAATTTAGGAAGCAAAGATCAAGAGGGAGCACACTCTAGTTGTTCCTGCAAGAAAGCAAAGGAGCACACTTCAGTAGTTTCTGCAAGGATGCAGATATTCAGAGGGAGTTGACCATCTCTCTACATTCCACAATAGAAAGGTGTAGAAGAAGCTACTTCAGATTAGGACTCCAGCAGCTCCTGCAAGGAAGCAAAGACTCAGAGGGAGTCCACCCAACGAACAAACAAAGATAAGTATTTTAAATTATCATTTCTTGCATATTTGTTTGTTTAAATAATACTGTTCAATAATGTATACACTTATGTTCCTAGAATTAGGTTGTGTATTATGCATATTAGAATAGTTGCATTGATGAACAGTATACTACTAATATACATGGGTAAGTGGCCTATGGCACTGTACAACATTCCATTGCTACTTATCTAGAATGAAACCTCTTTGCTGACATGTTGGGAGTTGTGCACACTCTTAACAATGTTCTGGTAGAGATTGGAAGGCATCTAGAAAGTTACGGGATATGGATAAATGTTGTATTGAAGCATTGGCTAAGATAATTGCATGAGTGTATGACATATTTCTTTATGTGTAAGAATTTGTTCTGAAAACTATGAGATGTTTTCTAATCATGCAATTTAACTTGTTGTGTAGGAAAGATCGTATGCCATCTCCTACAAAAGAAGAACTACAACATTTTGTTCCAGCAACAAAGATATCTATTGAAGATATTGAAGATATTGAAGTTCCCAGGATCTGGGATGAAGAAATGGAATGCCATGATCCGTCGATCATGAAGAATGATGTTTGGGATGTAGTCCCAAGATGTCAAGGGAAGTTTTTTTATGACTTCCAAATGGAACTATCAGATCAAGCATGTTGCAGATGGCAGCATTGAGAAATATAAAAGTGATAAAATAGAAGATGCACCAGATGGATCTCAAGACAGCATGGTGTAGTCATATATGTGTGCAGAACTTGGTATGGTAGGATAGACAACTTTCTATCCAGTTTGGGCGTTACCAAGAGTAAAGCAGATTCCAACCTTTTCTACAAGGTTGAAGAAGGCAATCCAGTGATACTATTTTTTTTTTTATGCAGATAACCTGTTTGTTACAGGTAAAGATAGATTGATTGCCGACACGCAGCGGAAGCTTTCTTCCAAGTTCGAGATGATGCACTATTTGTTTTTGGCATGGAGGTGTGGCAGAGTGATGGAATCTTCCTTGGACAAGGGAAGTATGCAGTAGAGATCCTGAAGAGGTTCGGGATGATGGACTGCAAGCTATGACCACACCTATGGCATCGAATCTGAAGCTTCTATGTGATGCTTCATCTGAGCTGGTTGATGTCTCCATGTATCGTCAGATGATTGGGTCCTTGATGTACCTGATGAACACGAGACCAGATATTTGCTTTGCTGTGAACACATTGAGCCAGTTCCTGACGGATCCAAGGAGTGTTCACCTGGTTGCTATAAAGCATATTCTGAGGTACCTGAAGGGTACAATGGATTATGGGCTCAGGTATGAGGCGAATCAAAAGTTTAACCTGCAGCGTTATGTTGATTCAGATTGGGCTGGCAGTGCTGCAGATAGGAAGAGCACATCTGGGTGCTGCTTCAGTATGGGATCAGGTGTGATCTCTTGGTTTAGCAGGAAGCAGTCCTGCGTAGCACTGAGTACAGCTGAGGCAGAGTATGTTGCAGCCTGTTCAGCTAGTTGTGAGGCAGTATGGCTACGAAAGCTACTGTCTGAGTTATTTGATCTCCATTGGAAGCTACTGGTATCTTCTGTGATAACCAGATTTGTGTGAAGCTGTATGAGAATCCAGTGTTTCATGACAGGTCGAAACACATAGAGATCAAATATCACTATATCAGGTATATGGTATAGAGAGGAGCTGTGAAGCTCCTGTATGTTGCGACGGACGAGCAGATTGCAGATGTGCTGACGAAGCCACTAGCCAGGGTGAAGTTCGAGTACTTCAGAGAGAGGCTTGGCGTTCTTCAGATCGAGAACACTTCGAGGAAGAAGTGATGGACACATTTGCTGAAGCCATTCCAAGCATGTGGGAAGGAGGATCCTTCACATGGCTGTGGATGTAAGCGTTGGATGATGAGCATCAGGATGATGTTCTGGTTTCTGCCTGGATATGATCAGTTGGATCACTTATGTATGTACGCATCATGTTGGATGCTGGATATGATCGGTTGGATCATGTGTATGTATTTTGTATGAACGCATCATGTTGGATGCTGTTGGATACATTGTGTGGATCATGTATCTTTGTATGATCAGGTAGATCATGGATGATGATGGATACATTGTGTGGATCATGTATCTTTGTATGATCAGGTAGATCATGGATGCTGATGGATACATTGTGTGGATTATGTATCTTTCTATGATCAGGTAGATCATGCATACTGATGGATACATTGTGTGGATCATGTATCCTTGTATGATCAGGTAGATCATGTATGTTGATGGATACATTGTGTGGATCATGTATCTTTGTATGATCAGGTGGATCATGTATGTTGATGGATACATTGTGTGGATCATGTATCTATGTATGTATCAGGTGGATACTTGGATGATCGTGGATGACGAGCTTCTCCAGATGACATGCAGCAGGATGTTGCAGTGATGATGATCAGGATGATCATGTGTACATCAGGATGATGTTTGATGAGTATCAGATGATACTTTGTGGCCGTGGATCAGGTTGTGCAGGAAAGCATGTAATTTGTGCCCTGGGAGATTTGCAGATGGTCTTTCGAGGTTTTTCCTATGGCATGTAATTCGGTGCCCTGGGACATCTGTCAAATGCTCTTGCAAGGTTTTTCTTGGGAGGACATGTAATTTGTGCCCTGGGAGATTTCAGGTCGGAGTTGTGTACCCGTAACATCCTGAGATGCTCTTGCAAGGTTTTGTCCTATGGCATGTAATTTGCTCCTGGGAGATCTGGACAGGATGAAAAAGGCCTCAGATGCTTCAGCCAGGTTTTGCCATGACCACATGTAATTTGCTCCTGGGAGATCTGGAAAGGATGAAAAAGGCCTCAGATGCTTCAGCCAGGTTTTGTGGTGGACCACATGTAATTTGCTCCTGGGAGATCTGGACAGGATGAAAAAGGCCTCAGATGCTTCAGCCAGGTTTTGTGGTGAGATCACATGTAATGTGCTCCTGGGAGATCCGACAGGTAGAGCCGCGTGCTCGTAACAGCCTGGGATGCTTCAGCCAGGTTTTGTGATGGGTCACATGTAATGTGCTCCTGGGAGATCCTACAGGTAGAGCTGTGTGCTCGTAATAGCTTGGGATGCTGCAGCCAGGTTTTGTGACGCACGTAATAAGTCCTGAGGATTCCACAGTATGGCCAGTGATGATGAAGACCTGCAGGTGGTGGGCCTACATCCAGTATGAAAAAGGACTGGCTCTGTAGAACTTCCTATGACGAGTAGATTCAGAGATTGATTGAGATAGCAGCAGCAGTGACGATGATGATGACTCGATGATGATTATCCAGTGACGATGATCCAGAGAAGATGACTTGTGCTAGAAGAACTGTGCTGAGAAATACCTTCCTAGTTAAGAGGGAGTGTTGATGTATATGTAACTTCGGAATGTATTTCACATATATGTATATTGTATTCCTATAGAGATGGTATTATTCCTCTATAAGGAAGTGTCGTCATTTATATTGTAAGTGTCGTAACTTATACTTGATGGGTTATTAGACCACCTTATTTGGGGTCGGCCCTGTATAAGTCATGTGGGTCAAAGGGTTATTAGACCACCCTATTGGGGGTCGGCCATGTGGGTCAAAGGGTTATTAGACCACCCTATTGGGGGTCGGCCCAGTCAGCATTATGTTATGTGGTTAAGTTCGAGCCTACATGAGTTAGGTAAAAAGGCAAGTCAAGTCAAGTATAAATAGAGTGCGGGAGGCACTCTATTTACTCACTCACTTTTAACACATGCACTCAAGGAGGAGCGACGCACTTATGGAGGAGGAGGATCTGCTGCTAGGTTATGGATATCTCTCTTGGTTGGTTGTATCATTGCTCTATCTCTGAGGAAGTTATTGGGGTTTTTCACCTTTATGGTTTTCCCCAAGTAAATCTTTGTGTCTCTTGTGTGCTTGCATTATTGTCTCCATGATTGATATGTTGTAGATATGCTGTACATGTTGTTCTCTCAGTTAAGATCCTAGATCAGATTGAAGTAAATTCTGAAAATTTAACAGTATAGTTAAAAACCTCGATCGAGGTCCTGTTAAGCCCTCGATCGAGGTATTTTAAATACCTCGGCGGAGCAAATAGCTTGATCGAGGGCCTAAAAAATAGGCTGAGAGCCCTTTTCACAGCAGAATGAAATTTTTGTCTGCCTTCCATAGGGTTAAACCATGTCATTAAATGCACATTAATGGAAGGACTTGATACCATTGGATTCGTCAATGAATCCTCTATACAGATACATAAAATTTATGAATTTTTATCTTCGTATGTCTTTTGTTTTTAAATTTCTACTAAAACGTGCCCTAAAGAACCCTGTAGACAACTTTGATTGAGCTCAAAGATAAATCCACAACATTCAAAATACACATCCAAAAAATTTGAAACAACACACAAGCACTAGATAAACGCGTCCTATTCAAAAGCGTATTTTTAGTTTTGCAAATTATGTAAAAAATCGAAAGCTTTGGTGCCCACACACACATGTGTGCAAAATGCGACTGAAATATTCATTGGTCAGTTTCAGGAAAATAATAATAAATATAATTTTTCAAAAAAAATTAAAAGAAAAATATGTAAGCACTAGTTCATTCTGTCTAGATCATGTTCACATATTTCATTTTTTTAAATTATTACTTTAACATTAAATTATTGTGCACACACACAAACTACTTGTTAATTTCTCTTCAAATTTTTAAGTACACATGTTTCATTAAATGAAATTTTAAACGATAAATGACATTGATGTATTCCGAAAAAAAATATCATTGGAAAGCCAACATAATTCTCTACATTTCTTTTTTTAACCGCATGTCCAAATTCATGTGGAAAATATGAGTTTCGAGGGCATCAATTTAATACATGGGTAAAATTTCCATTTTTCATCATCATATTTGGCCAAAAATAGTTACCCATCTTCATGGAATCACCCTCATAAGATAAATCATCTAAGGCAATTGATCAATGGATAGGAAATCCTAAGTAAAGTCACCGAAGTTAGTTAAGTCTGGATAGGAAGTGTAGTTATTAGTTGCGTTGTCCTGTGGTCGAAAGACCATCTGATATCGCGCAGTCCTTGGATCGTGATAGTCTAAGTGTTGACCACAAAGGGGTTAAGATTCGCGCAACCCTCAGTTCACAGCACAAGTCCCGCAGTGCGTTTTTTTCAGATCTGTTTGAGCACTCATCACCTAGCTATGGAAACCTTATTCTGCAGCTCCTCCATAACTTTTCCTCGGGTGAGACCTTAGTCTGTTCGCATATTTTTTTCGAAAGGGCTAGTGAAAAGGGGTTTTATTGGTTCGTTGAACCGCGAAGAACTTGGGTCTTTACAGAAAACCTCAAGACAGTTATGTAGGCCAATACCTATCATATCTAGAACCCATAGGGTGCATCAATTGGTATTTAAGCTCTTGAATTTTCTAGTAGTTTTCATCCATGGCTACTTCTGAACGGCCAAGGACTTTTGGTCGATTGAAATTTTTTGAATTCTCTGATAATTTTAAACCTTAACAGTGCAGTATAAACTCATATAGATTCTTAACCATAAATAGAAAATACAAAATGGCACACTCATAACAAAGAGATTTTCACCTGGAAACCCTTGACCGGGAAAAACCAGCAAAAATTAGAGCCGCACAACTCTTTTCATTATATGTTTTTTTAACCATTTACAATACAATATATAGTATTTGCAGCATCTAAAACCCCAATCCCTTTACTGGGATTAGAAAGAATACACTGGGCTGAAACAACAAAAAACCAAAAACAGCCCAATGGGCCGATACTGGGGAGGGGATTGTGGTGTACACGCACCCACCATGTGAAGAGATATAACACACCCAACATTCTCCCACTTGTTGTTCTCTTCACATACAGGAGAAATTTATGACTTCAACAGTCCAAGGCAACAATGCCCATGTTCTCTTTACACCCAGCAAACTTCTGAGTACTCACAGACTTTGTCAAAGAGTCTGCAACATTTTCCAAAGTATCAACCTTCTCCAACAATACTTTGCTTTATTCAACCATGTCTCTAACAAAATGGTACTGCACATCAATGTGCTTTGTCTTCAAGTGATAAGCAGGGTTCTTTGCCAGAAAGATTGCACTTGAGCTATCACATCCTATCTTCACTGCTTTCTGAACAAAACCTATACCTGAACACAACCTTTGCAACCATACAACTTCTTTACTTGCATGGGTAGCTACCATGTATTCAGCTTCTGTAGTTGAGAGTGCAACTACAGCTTGTCTTCTACTCATCCAACTGATTGCTAATCCAAATAGTTTAAAAACGTAGCCACTTGTAGATCTTCTGTGATCAAGATCTCCAGCCCAGTCAGCATCAACAAATCCTTTTATATCTATCTCTTTGTTTAGTTCGAGTCTTCCTTGGTAGCAGATTGCAACATTTTTAGTGCCACGCAAATACCTGAAGACTCTCTTTACTGCAGTCCAATGTTCCTTTCCTGGTTCTGACATATATATGCTCAAAACTCCCACTGCATGAGCTATATCTGGTCTAGTACATACCATAGCATATATCAAACTGCCAACAACACTAGGATAGGGAACATGAGACATGTCCTCTACTTCTTCCTGTGTCTTGGGACATTGTTCTGCAGATAACTTTAGACCTACAGGAATGGGCACCTTCACTGGTTTGCTTTCCTGCATATTAAACCTCTTCAATATTGTCTCAACATATGTCCTCTGATTCAACCAAAGTTTCATGTTTTCTCGATCTCTTTTTATTTCCATACCCAAAATAAAATTTGCAGCACCAAAATCTTTCATGTCAAATTCAGATGACAACTGATTTTTGACATCCTTGATGATTTCCTTGTTGTTTCCAATTAGCAACATATCATCAACATACAATATCACATAAATAAAATGATCACCAATTAGTTTGAAATAAACACAGTGATCAGCTTTGCTTCTTGAGAAGCCAAGTCCAAGTATATAAGTATCAAAATTTTGATACCACATTCTTGGAGATTGTTTCAATCCATAGAGGGACTTTTTCAGCTTACAGACAAGCTCCTTTTTACCTTTCACCACAAACCATTCTGGTTGCTTCATATAGATTTATTCATTAATTTCTCCATGTAGGAATGTCGTCTTTACATCCATCTGCTCTACTTCAAGATCAAAAGCAGCAGAAATAGATAAAAGAAATCTAATAGAAGTTAATTTTGCAATAGGTGAGAAAATCTCACCAAAATCAATGCCCTCAATTTGGGAATAAACTTTTTCTACTAGTAGAGGCTTGTACATCTCCACTTTACCTGTTGCATTTAACTTCGTTTTGAATACCCATTTACTTCCAATAGGTTTTCTTCCTTTTGGCGACTCAACCAGATCCCATGCCTCATTTTTGTCCAAGGCATCCATTTCTTCCATCATGGCCTTCTTCCATAGTTTACTATCTTCTGAATCCATTGCCTCTCTAGCAGTTCTAGGATCATCATCAGTAATAGATAACACAAAATTAGAGCAAAAATCAGGTGGACTATACCTTTCATCTTGTCTTCTTACTCGGTCAGATCTCCTCAAGACCGGAGTCTGTGGTTCCGCCTCTTCATCTGATTCAGACGGATCTGCCTCTTCATCTGATTCAGATGAATTTGGTTCCTCAAATGAACCACCTCTCTCATCCTTGATATCAAACTATAGTTTCTCTCCTTTTCATTTGGTGCATATTCAATCCTGGAAGTGTTTTCAACTTCTCTGAAGATCACATCTCGACTGTAAACTACTTTCCTTTTTACTGGGTTCCACAGCTTGTAACCTTTCACTCCATCCTTGTAGCCAATGAAGATGCATTTTTCTGCTTTATTATCCAACTTGCTCCTTTTTTCCTTTGGAACCTGCACAAAAGCATCACACCCAAACACTCTGAGATGCAAGAGAGAGGGTTTCTTACCAGTCCAAGCCTCATGAGGTGTCTTGTCAACCAACGCTGATGTGGGTGTCCTATTTACCAAGTAACACGCAGTGTCAACAGCTTCTGCCCAAAATTGTTGTGTTATCCCTGCACCACTGAGCATACTCCTTGCATTTTCCATCAACATCCTATTCATCCTTTCTGCAACCCAATTCTGTTGAGGTGTGTATGGAGTAGTCTTTTTCCTTGCTATTCCACACGTCTTACAGAACTCCTCAAATTCATTTCCACAGAATTCTCCACCATTATCTGTTCTCAGCACTTTTATTTTGTTTTCAGTTTGATTCTCTACAAGAGCCTTAAATTCTTTGAATCTATTAAAAACCTCAGATTTCTTATGCAGGAAATAAATCCATGTTTTTGTTTAGAAATCATCTATGAATGAAACATAATACATAGATTTACCTAGTGATGGAACAGGCATAGGTCCAAACACATCACTGTGCATTAACTCTAAGATTCCTTTAGCTCTTACAACACCAGATGAGAATCTTACCCGATTTTGTTTATCATATAAGTAATGTTCACAGAAATCAAAATCTAGTGTGTAATCAAACATGCCTTCAGCCATAATTTTACCTTGTAATAGTCAAAGACCCTTCTCTCCAATATGTCCCGTCCTTCGATGCCATAGCGTTGTCTTCTCACTAGAGACGGTAAGGACTCTGTCTCCTTCATTTTTACCCTCAGGAACAATATTACTGTTACATCCATTATTAAAAGTGCTTCCCAACAACTTGTATAGAGTTCCAATCCGAACTCCCCTCATCAGCACCATTGATCCTCGAACCATCTTGCATGTGTTCTTCTCAAACATAGTTTTCACACCTGCATCATCCATTTTACTTACAGATATGAGGTTTCTAGCCAATTTCGGAATGTGCAGAACCCCGAGAAGAGTTCTAACCCTTCCATCTTTGAGCAGTAGCTTGATCTTTCCTCGACCTATGATTTTCGCTACCAAGTTATCTCCTAGGAATACATCACCTCCATCATACTTTTCATATTCAGAAAACCACTCCCTGTGAGGAGTCATATGAAAAGATGCACCTGAGTTAATCAACCATGAATCATGCTCTGCATGTGTACTTGAAGATGCCAAGTACACATCTCCTCCTTACTCTATGGATTCTTTCCCATCTGCGGATGGAGCATCATTAGATCCTCTGCTTTTATCAATATTTTTGGATTTACAATCCTTCTTGTAATGCCCAACTTTACCGCACTTCTAGCATTTTCGTATAGAAGTTCCTGGAGATTTAGATCTCCCTCTAGATTTAGCTCTGCCACCTGAAGACTTATTTTTAGATCTGTCTCCAAGGCGACCTCTCACAAACAAGGCATCCTTGGTTGAACTGTCCATGGATTTCTGCCTCATTTCCTCTAATAGTAGGGATGCAACCACATCATCAAAGATTAGGTTGGTTGCATTACTCCCAACAGCTATAACCAGACTATCCCATGAATCTGGTAGAGAGCACAACAAGCTAATACATTTTTCATCATCAATAATCGTAATGCCAACAGATGTCAACTGACTTACCAGAGTATTGAAAGCATTTAGATGCTCTGACAGAGAGTCTCCTTCATCCATCCTTAGAAGGTACAGTTTCTTTCAAATAAATAACTTATTTACCAGGGATTTTGACTGATACAAATTTCCCTAGCTTATCCCACAGTTTTTTGCACTATCTTCTCCAGATACGTTCACCAACACCGAATCTGAGAGGCAAAGTCGAATCGTGCTCCTTGCTTTTCTTTCCAGCTTATCCCATTCTTCTTTTGCCATACCAATGGGCATGGTACCTAGATCTACTGCGATCCATTGTTCTCTATCTACCAGAAGATCTTCCATCTTGAGCTTCCATAGCTCAAATCTCTAACCGTTAAATTTCTCAATCCCGATTCTAGAAGTGCTCTCCACTCTTTCAACAAAAGAATCACAGCTGCAAATCTCCCACTGAAACCAGGTTTATCACAGATCTAATATCGAGCCAAACCCTTGGAAACAAAGGCGTCTCTCTGAACCCAATAATGCTCTGATACCAAATGATAGTTTTAAACCTTAATAGTGCAGTAAAACTCATACAGATTCTTAACCATAAATAGAAAATACAAAATGGCACACTCATAACACAGATATTTTCACCTGGAAACCCTTAACCGGGAAAAACCAGCAAAACTTAGAGCCGCACAAATCTTTTCATTATATGTTTTTTTAACCATTTACAATACAATATATAGTATTCGCAGCATCTAAAACCCTAATCCCTTTACCGGGATTAGAAAGAATACAATGGGCCGAAACAACAAAAAAGCAAAAACAGCCCAAAAAAACAAAAACAGCCCAATGGGCCGATACTGGGGAGGGGATCGTGGTGTACACACACCCACCATGTGAAGAGATATAACACACCCAACATTCTCAAAATTTTTTGGGTATTCTCATCAAATCTCTCGTCAAGCCCGTGAGAGGTTGCCTAAATTTGATGGAAGTTATGAGGTATCTGTTAGAAGGCACCTTGACCTCTTCAAGGAAGTTATTAACAAATTATCTATAACTTATGAGGATGTATGTATGAAACTAATGGCCTTCCCCTTTCCGATCCTATTGTTGAAACAATAAATAATCAAATATCAATTGAATTTTCAACGATCTGGAGATGACATTAACTGCCCTTTTTCTTTTGAGGATGAGTCTTCCACTTTTGAGTCTGTCAGAAATCTTTTTAAAGAGACAATCCCTAATCATTGCATAAATGATGAAATTTCAAATCTTTTTTTAGGCATCCCTACCCTTGATCGTGAATAAATTTCTGAGGTTGAGCTTCTAATCAGTGAATCTATTGAGGATCCTCTTGAAGAGAAACCCCTTAATCATTATGTCATTAGCGATAGTTCAATTTCGTATCATGTGTTTGAAGAAGAAGAAAATGGGGATGTGAACCAAGCCCCTTTTGAGGTCATTTCACTTGATCATTGTGCAAATAATTAGGAAGTTCTAAATAAGCTTGTTAATTTTCTCCTTCATCAATTCAATGAAAATGATCATTTATTTTCATATGAATTTAATGATAAATCAATGTAAGAACAATCTCAGTGTGAGGATGAGTTAGTAAATCCCATTAGATGCTCTGGTCATTGTTCAACTTCTTATGGTGAATCCTTAAGTGTTCCTTTACCATGCTCATCTAATTCCTGTTAGGATATTCCTATACTCCATCCTAGTCCTTCTTGTATTTCTATCATTTTCAATCCTGCATGCAAAATTAGGGTTTGCATGCAATTAGGGTTTGCAGCACCAGCACCTAGCCCTCGGCAAACTAGCCCCAACAGCTTCTCTCGGATCAGTCTTAGCTCTCCTAGAGCTTAGTGCGCCCTCTTTTCAGTTATTGCATGAGAAGGGTGCCTTTCTTCATCTGCCAGTCCAATTTAGTTCAGTTATCTTCAATTCTTCCTTGATTTAAGGATTAACTTACTCCTAACTGACCTTATCACTCTTTTGGACCTCCAGTGTGACTAGATAGACTGTTTTGACTCCAGTTAGCTCCATGAGCGCCCCCCACTGAGTCTCCTTCCCTATATCAGTGCTTCCATGTGCCAGTTACACCAACCACACTCAGTTAGACTCAGTTTGACTCCCTGTTGATCACTACTTGTGCATTGATGACTTCACTGATGACGAGATAGACTCCTAGTTTGGCACTGATGACTCTCCACTGATTATGGATCTGTGCATGAAGGATAATTCGAATTACACCTAGTGAATTTGAATCCTCATACTCAACATTGTATATTTACCCGGTTACTATTCTGATTAATGTAATGTGTGTAATGATTCTGCCTCTATTGGATCTATGTTCTATTGCTTCTCTCTTCTTCCTTAATTCCTTAATTCTTTCACTGTGAGGTTTACATCATCTCTTTGGATCTTATGTGGGCAATTTCACATGGTATCAGAGCCTTGAGAGTATATTCTACCTCCATTCTTGAGAGTTTTTTGCAGGTACTTTGAAGTCCCAGCAGTTGCAGCAGCAGATTCAGTGGCTTTCCATTTGCACTTGTTCAAGCAATCAAAATGAGCAATTCGAATGCTCCTTCTTCTATACTTCTCACTCCTTTCAATTATTTCGAATGGAAGAGGAAGATGATAATACTCTTGCTATCAAGAGGGTTTACTAGAGTAGTTGAGGAAAAAGATGCCATACCACATCAAGATGAAAAGAGAATCAAGCACCTAAACAAAATGGATGAAGCTTTTGGATTCATATGCCTTCATATATCTGATGATCTATTGTTTCATGCTGATGGATTGAAGTCTCCATATGATTTATGGATAAAATTGAGGAGTCTTTTTGGCAAACAAGACGAACTGAGAGGCTACATTCTTGAGAATGAACTGGTTGCCCTTCAACCTAGCAATTTCGAGAGCATCCAAGATTTCTTCTCCAAATTTCAGAATTTGGTTTTGCATTGCAAGCAATGTGGCATCACTAAAAGTGATGAGCAATTGATACTCTCTATATTGAGCAAACTTGGATCTCAATTTTCTGTCTTTGTATCTACCTTTCATTCTGTTCGAATGTCCATCCCTGGATGGAAGTTTCCCACCTTAAGTGACTTCATTGAAGCCCTCACTCAAGAAGAGAACAAACTGTTTCAAATGGGTGACATCAAAACCTTCAGAGATCTAGCTCTTTTAGATGGTGAATCAAGTGGAGCGAATGCAAAAGGGGGACAAAAAGGCAAAGGAAAGAAACCTTCAAGATCCAAGAATGACAAACAAAAGAGACCAAATTGTACCTACTGCAAGAGAGGAAACCATCCTGATCATGCTTGCATGCATAAGAAGATTGATCTTCTAACCAAGCTTCTTGAACAAAACCAAATTGTTGTTCCAAAAGAAGCAAAGATGTCTGATTCTGGAAGTGGATCTAATGATTGTCATGCATTGATGGCTGGTTTTTCAAAGACAAAAGCTCTCCTCATAGATTTTGGAGCTTCGAACCACATGATGGCACAAGAAGAATCCTTCTCCTCTTTGGATCTCCAAGATGGGCCTACCATTCACATGGGAGGCAACTCTCAGATTTCTGCCAAAGGTTTGGGTACAGTTCATATGGAGCATGGTAAGTTCAAAAATGTCTTATTTGTTCCTTCTCTTACAGCTAATTTGTTATCAGTATATCAAATGACTCATACAGGATCTCCAAAAAAAGTAATTTTTGGTCCAGACATAGTAGAGATTACAGAAATCTCCATTGGAAAGGTTATAGCGAATGGGATTGCTAATCATGCCTCAAAGGCATATGAGTTCTCCCACTTCATGCCCTTCTCTCCAACTATCCCTTCAGATTCTGATGAAGATCACAGTGACTTGTCTTCCAGTGACTCCTATTCTAGTGAGGAAGAAGATCAAGATTTTGATGTTGAGATCATGGTTCAAGAAGATTCAGAACCACGGGGGATTCACTAGCAAGGCAATATCATATCACGTCCATTCACATTGGGGGTTTGAATACTCTTAAAAACTTCAAAAATATATTTCCCCGTATTAAGGGATCAAGGGGGATTTTTAATTTGACATAGTAATATAAATATTGGGAGTTATTTTATTTGGATGGGCTGAGGAATAACCTCCAAATCGTGCGATGGATTCATACCTCCAAATCATGGGCTCAATTCATACCCACCTAAAACTTAAGGACCCTCCCTTTTATTTGATATTGCTTATGATCATAAGTTTTGCGCCATGCATACAATAATAGTGTACCAATGATAATATCAATGGAAGTCTCTTTGGATTACTGGCCTTGAGAAATCATCATTTAATAGATTATTTAGGCTTGGTTTGAATTGATTTATATTGTTTTCATCTTTAAGTTAAGATATGTAGCTAATCAGGAGTTCCAGAGTTGAACAATTGTATTGTATTTTTTGTAGGCATTCGAGTAAAAGATCTAACTAGTCATTTTTTAGGATGGGGTTTAGGTGGGTTTTGAGATTCAATCAAACCTTACTCCACAACAACCAAGAAAAGTGAGATGAATCTTCCTTGGTTGAATGGAACCAAGAAAAGTTAGATCAATCTTTCTTGATTAATTATTTCTTTCAACTTTTTGTATTCTTCTTTAACATTTTCACATTTCCAGTTAGGAATAGTTGTTAGATTGAGTTATATCTGGCACATTAATAATTGTAATTTCAATTCTTATATACAAGGCATCCATCTTAATATTGTATTGGAACTGACATGAACATAGGTGAAAATATAAATCCTTATTTACATACCCTATGTGTTATCATTACCTTGAAATGGTACCATATAAGTTTCACCATCTATGTATCTTTATAACTATTGCATGCTTGAAACCTAACAATGGATATTTTTCTCACTTCTGTAAAGATACAAAAACTAGATATAACCCAAGAAAACGAGTAACTAAATGTTGTTAATTCCCTTTATTGCAAGAATAAATGTAGAGGAAGTGGAGGCAATTAATTGCATCTTGTGAATGACCCAAATCCAAGCTATGCACATGATCATATGGTATTATTGGAAAATAAGAGGAATTTTTCTATGTTTATTTGGATTCAAACATCAATGATGTTTGTTTTGATAGGAAGGCAGGGGAGTCCATCCATGAAAGGGTTTCAATTTTGAATTTTTATGGAGTTTAATTTATTAAGCTATATAAAACATGACCTCTCTATGGCTATACTTGTATTTACATTATATAAAATTTGTAGATTAGCAGGTTGTGGTGTGAAACATATGCAATTCTCATCTTTTCTAAGCATTGCACTAACTACTAGATTATCAGTGTTTTACATTCTTTGTTATGTTAATCTCTTAATTGGGTTTCCTTTTACGCATTTTGCCTTCCCCAATACTATTATGTCGGGTCTTCCACTATTTGATGATACAAATTGATCAGTCACCCCTACAATCCTAGTGGGATCATTATTAGAATTATACTATTATTTTATTTAGCATCATGTTTGCTTATACTAATATGTGTTAGGGCTCTTTTTTGTTACAAGTTGATAATATGATATAAAGGGGGTATTAAAAATGGGTTGATAAAAATGGATACCTACAATATATGGTGAAACTAGGGGTTTTCTTAATTGGAAAGGAATATTAGGAGGGGAGATCAACAATACAATTTTAGGAGGCATTTTCCAATATTTAGTGAAATTAGGGATATTCTTTAATATCATGCGAACGATCGTGCTATGTAACAAGTTCACTTAGTGAACCCCCCGTGTTCAGAACCAACACCTATTCTTAGTCCAGATTCAAGAGAAATATGTTCTCACACAGTCCTTGCTACTACTAAGAACACAGTTGATGATTTATTTGCTTACAGAACTACTAGACTTCAGCAGCATGCTAACCTTGCATTATGCCATCCACCTCTCCATGAGAGATGCAGCATGATGATGGGGTTTACTCTTCCATTCTTTGGGAAAACTCATCATGATACATTCGCTCCAGTGACAGAAAAGGTTCCTGAAAGACTTGCTACATTCAGCACATTCTCTAGCACTTGCATTCGCACTTTACAGAGGATTAGCTTACCAAGTCTCTTTGCAAATTTTTCACTGATGAAAGCTTGCTTCTTTTCTGCTTAGAGTAATGGCTCCTTGAGTTATTCAAAAATATAAAACAAAAAAAAAGGGAAAAAGAAAAATTGAGGTAGTATTCTTTTATCATTTCATTGATTGTATGGGTGACCTTTGGTCCTAGTTATCAGGGCCCAGGATGGATTAACGGGGGGTGTTAGGATATTCCTATACTCCATCCTATTCCTTCTTGTATTTCTATCATTTTCAGTCTTGCATGTAAAATTAGGGTTTGCATGCAATTAGGGTTTGCAGCACCAGCACCTAGCCCTCGGCAAGCTAGCCCCAGGAGCTTCTCTCATATCAGTCTTAGCTCTCCTAGAGCTTAGTGCACCCTCTTTTTAGTTATTGCATGAGAAGGGCGCATTTCTTCATCTGCCAGTCCAGTTTAGTTCAGTTATCTTCAGTTATTCCTTGATTTAAGGATTAACTGACTCCTAACTGACCTTATCACTCTTTTGGACCTCCAGTGTGACTAGATAGACTGTTTTGACTCCAGTTAGCTCCATTAGCGCCCCCCACTGAGTCTCCTTCACTATATCAGTGCTTCCATGTGCCAGTTACACCAACCACACTCAGTTAGACTCAGTTTGACTCCCGGTTGATCACTACTTGTGCATTGATGACTTCACTGATGATGAGATAGACTCCTAGTTTGGCACTGATGACTCTCCACTGATTATGGATCTGTGCATGAAGGATAATTCGAATTACACCTAGTGAATTCGAATCCTCATACTCAGCATTGTATATTTACCCGGTTACTATTCTGATTAATGTAATGTGTGTAATGATTCTGCCTCTATTGGATCTATGTTCTATTGCTTCTCTCTTCTTCCTTAATTCCTTAATTCTTTCACTGTGAGGTTTACATCATCTCTTTGGATCTTATGTGGGCAATTTCACAATTCCATCCATAATCAAGATAATTTTATTCACTATTTGGGGTTGGATAATTGCAATAATTTTTGTCCTCATATAATAGCTCAGGTTTCAAACTTGGAGATTCTTCCTGGAATCAAGAGTGTTATTAACTTGAATGTCTCTCTCCCTCTTTTAAAATTTCAAGGTCAATTATCATCGGTCATGTGGGAGAAAACATATGTTTTCAATCCACCCTCC
The DNA here is from genome assembly GCA_027924585.1 of Larix kaempferi. NCBI lineage: Eukaryota > Viridiplantae > Streptophyta > Pinopsida > Pinales > Pinaceae > Larix > Larix kaempferi. The sequence goes on along the minus strand of BSBM01001081.1, from coordinate 45,236 downwards.
CATCCCGTCTTTTCGAATCGTTTTGCTTGGGTTTTTGTTTGAATATATTTTCTGGGTTTCTGAGTCATGAGTCTAAGGGTTTCCAAGTGGCCAACTATGGAACTTTTTATTCTATTGTCTAGACATTTTTGGTTTATCCCATTCATTGCTTAATTGAAAAACTATATAAATATCAATTTCATTTCTTCTCGGTTATAAAGCAACAATTGGGGTTAATCTTGTTTGTGAGGTTGTTAATTTATATATTTTTCTCAATTTGTTTTGTCGATGGTCATAATTCAAAAAAAATTGAATATTCGAGAGAAGTGAATGAAGAAAGTAGTTTGAGTCAACGGAAGTTGGGTAATTCATCACATATTTTCCCTCCATCCATCTCAAAGATCAACTTGCATAATTTTTATGAGCCTGTCAATTCTTTGATGGAGGATGTTTGCATCAGTCAATCTTCTCCTTGGCATGATTTTATGTTGCACCATTCAAACCCTTTCTCAATTATTGAACAATCTAGGAAAATCATAACAATAAATTCGTCAATCTCTAATCCAATCCTCACCTGTTATATTAAAGAACATCAAGGAAAGATAATTAATCTGTTTGATGAGTGGTTGCACTGGATTTATGATTTTACTTAGCATTTTCCTGTCTGGTTAGTGTTGGTTGTGGAGCGAGATCTTCTAGTCTCATAGATGATATTGTATCAACCATGTTTGTACCCCAGTTCTATATGATATGTAGGTGGACTGTACACTCACCCCAGCGGGGGGGTGTGGGGGGCCATCGTCCCCCCTTGGGGTTCCAGGGGGGACCATCCCCCCTGGCTAGGGGGTCCGGGGGCAACGCCCCCGAAGAAAATTTTTGGGGGTTGTTTTCGCCAGCTGTTTTGCGGGCCCATGGTTTTGGGTATCCCGTGGTATTTTCCCATTGTATTTCCCTTATAAAAGAAAGACATTGTAATACGGCTAGGGTGGTTGATGTATTAGGTTTTATGCATTGCAAAGATCTTTGAGATCAGGAGAGAGACTGTGAAACAGAGAAGAGGAAGTGTAGCGGTTGTGCTGCAGGTTGTATCCCTTCATCATGTTGGACGATAATAATAATAAGGACTGGCAAATTCAGTGTGGACGTAGCCCAAGTTGGGTGAACCACGATATATCTGTTTCTCTCTTGTAATGTGTATGTGTGATTATATTTGCATTTCTGTTTATTGTTATTGCTCTGCGATCCTATTTTTCTAACAGTTAGAGTAGGGTAGGTAGGACCGAATAAGCTCACTTGAGCAATAAGATTTGAGTGTCTTTCTTTTTCTGAGTGTTGGGTGTATTCTAAATTTTTTTCTGAGTTATTTTGATTTTGGTTTTCTTGCTACTTCATAAGCTCTCCTGCATAAAAATAAATAAACAAAACATGTTAATTGTTAGATTAGTATTTTATTTTCATGCATATTTATATATATGTGGACACAAGAATGGTATGATAATAAAAGATAAAGGGGTTAATGCATATATGTACATGATGTACATGGTTGGATTATGAGACTACTATAACTTATATACCTATAACTATAAATTGTATACCTATAAGTTCCTAAATATTCTTATGTTTTTTTTTAATGTTTGCAAAGGGTTGATTTGTCACATACCCAAAAAAAAATCATAACCCGAAATGCTTAAAACAAATTAAAAATTATAGACATACCTGGTTCATATAAGCTATGAAAATTGCTTACTTGAAAAATTGCCGGAAAAACACTTGGAGAGTCAGCTCTTTCCAACCATAGGAGAGAGCAACTCGGTTGTTTGCTCATCCCCACCCCCAAGCTGGATCACCACCACAACTACTGGACCAGCACTACTGCAACACAACAATCCTACCTTGGAGTCTATAACAGTAAAATCGATGGACATATCAAATAAGAGGGCTAAACAAAAATGCTCCAGCGAAATGGTACTCCTTTGCACAACATCCTTGATGCTCTCTCAGTGCCCCTCTTTATAGTATTTGCCTAGGTCTTGTGCCATCACCAACCCAATCCCAAGTAATCATGAGATCCTATTTTTGTGGATCTTGTTGGAGTGTTGAGGTCTCCACTTGGATTGATTGATTTTTATCATAATGCTTGTGCTATCTCTTGTCCATAGTTGTAGGTGGTGCCCCCTCATGTAGCTGAACTCTCCAAGTGTCCTTTTCTTTTATTTATATATAGAAAAAAATAGTTTTATGGTGCAAAGTATTATTTTGAGTTTTTTTTAACAACTATTTACATAAAAATAATTTCCAAAACATTTAAATCAAAATAATATGGATTTTGGGGGTGTTACATTCTCCCCTCCTTATTTTTAACACTGTCCTCGGTGTTCTTTATTCATACCTCTCTTGCTCATTCTGGAACATGGAGGGAAATGCCTCTCACATTTTATCCTCGATTTCTAAAGTTGCCTTTTCAAGGCTAAAGTGCTTCCATTGCACTTTACATGAGTGATTGCTTGGTTTTGCAACCTCTGTACATGGAAAGGCTGTATCTGAATTTTGCTGGTATGAAATTTTCCCTTAACTTCATCCAGCATAAAAAGTATTAGCTTTGTTCTTCATACCATATTGAAATCGTTAAGAATATGCACGACTCTCCATTTACATCAACAAAAACATGTAAATCATTTAACCAATAGGAACTATTTCATTTATTCTCAAGCCTTAATTTTTCATCTCGTTAGATGTATCCAAGGACCAACTTTTCAAGTATTGATGGAATAACTAACAACTGAGATCATCGTTTCTTCTTTAAAAATCAAGACAAGACTATGAATTCATGTTAACAAAATTTTGCTACGAATGACTCCTATTTATGCAAAGGATTCATTTTAGGGTATTACGAGCAATATATATATATCCTTGTATGAGGTTTCCCAACCAACTATTCTACAAAACATTTCACTTTTCGTATATCTCTATACAATCGTCTTTTGGTTATATTACCATTTCTACTTATATTCTCTTTTCAAAAGTAACTAATGATCACTAAGAAAGCAGTTAATTTTAACATGATATCAATCTTCATTTTCCCTTACCTTTACACTAAATTCTGTTGAAATTAACATTTGTACGTAGATTGTATGTCTAAACTTACCACATGTTAATCTCTTAATTACATGATGTTTTGATTATCGAAGAAGAACATTCCTAATTCTTTTGTTCTTGACCTGAACTTTACTAAACTTATAACATGTAATAGTTTTAAATTCATAATTAAATAACAGTGGGGAAACTACTTAGTTTACCCTCAGAGATGTACCTACAACATTTGTCAATCATACTTAAAATTTATAATCTATGACAAAATCATTCATAGCTTACCCAACACGAGGTGATGCCTATTTTTGGCGTACCTCCTCCCTGTGCTCTTCGGGGTGGTAACAAAACTAGTGTTACTAACTAGCACACCCAGTTCTAAGAGTACACTGAGTGATCGCAATACTTATGTTCATTTCTTAAATCATCCAATACAAGAAGCATCTTACTTTTATTCTTCTTATTTGTAGGTTTCCTAAGTTCAATATTTTTGTTGAGTTATGGTTTTTAATGAAACTGTCATAGTTCATTACCTGCATTTATCTCAATCATTGTTAGTCACAGTGATATATAACTATTAATTTTCAAAGACAAACATAAAATATCGTAATCATCATATTCTTCATGTTCTAAACTCTTCACTTAGCATTATGTCAGCTATATCTTTATTTATCAAGTCACGACAACTTGTATTGATGCTCCAGAGTGCTCTGACTCAACATCAAATCAAATGTAATATTTACAAACAATATTGATGTTCCAGAGCCTACCTTCTCAACATCAAACATAATAAATATAGATAATCGTGATGTTCCAAAGCCTACCAGCTCGACATCCTATCATCATACTAAACATAATAATCTAGGTAATCTTGATTCTCTAGAGTTTCCCGAACTCAACTTCAAGTTATATTAGTCAAAAGTACTGATGCTTGAGAGCCCTCTGACACAATATCAATCATTGCACTAAGTCCTTCGGGACATTAATAACACTAATACACATCAAGTATGCTAAACATCATCTTACACCAATTTCTTAATCTTAATGCTTCTAGTCTCTTGCAAGACAACTATTCCAACAAAATGTTTTTTGACTTCCCAAATCAATTACTTTATATGCCATCTTTTCAACTTAACATTCTCATAAATGTTACTCTTACTTCTTTCTATTGTTTCAATAGGATTTCATATTTATGAACTTGTTTCGTATTGAAATATATATCATTCAAGCAATTGGCTATCATTTTGATCAGTTTTCTCTAGCATACTGCTATCTTTGCAAAACAATCATTTAAACCACAATTCATATTAGAAGTTACCTCTTGGATTACTTTTCATTTATAAAACGTGGCGAAGCTTCTTGCACCCATGTGCACCTGCATGCTTCACTCACAATTTCTTGTGAGAACATAATTGTAAGCAAGACGTATAATATCAACAAGTTTCTTAATTGATGCATTTAGACCCCAATGTTATATTGGATGCACAATCTAGATGCAACATTTTTTGTTTTTATGTACAATGCTTGTCCATTTAATATTCATAACAGTATGTCAATATACTTTACCTTGTCATATCTACATTTCTATATTAGTTACCCCTACCTACATATATAATTTACCCGATTTCCTTGGCAAAAATAAGGGAAATGGGGTATGGAATTTTTTCCTTTTTAACTTCAACTTAACAGCAAGTTAGTTCCTTAACGAATACTTAACATCATAATGTCGAATTTACTCCTATTATTTGCATTCATAAAATATGATGCAACCACTCCTTTTCCATTTTAAAGACAAGTACAATGTCTAACATAATTCTCTTTGAATTGCTTATAACTTTCTAGTTCAACTTCGACCACATTAATTGATAATGTAAATACATTGACCTTTCCTTACTCTTCTATATAATGAAAAATCAGAACACTCAACCATAAATCAATTTATGACAATGTGGTCGATTTATGACAAGTTAGTTCCTTAAAGAATACTTAACATCATAATGTCGAATTTACTCCTATTATTTGCATTCATAAAATATGATGCAACCACTCCTTTTCCATTTTAAAGACAAGTACAATGTCTAACATAATTCTCTTTGAATTACCATAAATCAATTTATGACAATACCCTCTTATTGAAGGTAATAAAGTCTTTCTTTTACGTAATTTGTGAGACTATGTTGACTTTAATAAAGGGCTCACATGTCATGGCTTAGATCGTGTTTGCTATAAGTAGATATCCCGGCAACCTTTTATATAATTCTTAATATAAATAACAACATATACTTTCATACAAGACATTGAATCTTTTAGTTTAAATACATACTCCTCCTAAAAAGTTATCCTTTTAAAGGAAAACTTTTATCTCTTTTCATATAAATATGAAACCTTAATCAATATTTCATAGGTTTATGTTTATATTAAGCTTCCACTTGAGAATTATAACTCTGTATGTACAACACATAATCTTGAAGGAGCCTACCAAATATATGTTATGTTCATGAAACATAGCTCATCATCAACCGATAAATATTCCCCATTAAAATTCTTTTCACCCTTGGTTTATATATATATATACACATTCACGTAACGATACTCTTCACCTCTAAGATCGTACACATAACTTTAATTGTATTCACCAAAATCACACTACTCATCTCATATATGTTTTCTTAGTGTTTTTTTCCATAATTGCAATCTAGTAAAATCACAATAATATAGACGCTGCCTACATAGGTAGGAAAGCTAAGCAAAGAAAAAAAACGTGAAGAAGCAGCATCCAACATGGTGAGTTGTTTCCATTCCCAATTCTGAGTATGTTTAGGCGTTCGAAGGACACCAGGAATTTATACAGCAAACACAATTTATTAATGACTTTCCTAATTTCATAAGCCGAAAAGAAAAAACCTAAAAGCACATATACCCAAATTTTGGTTCATTTATTCAAAGGATCTTATCAATCTCAATGGTTTTGTTTATCTAACATTGTCATATCATTCGGCTGGGTAATTGAAACTCAAAACGGCAGGCCATCAAGAGGCTGTATAAAAGGCATCAAAAACTTCTTCGATGACCACAAAACAGAATGCTACGAACCTGATGGGGGCAATGGGTTCTGTACCTCCCAGATTGGTGGATGCAATGCACTATGTGCTTTTGTATAAACATTTATGGGCCAAAGAAACTTTGATGTTCAACATAGATTTCAATCGTTCAAGCAAATGAGGGTCTTCTATCTACGGATCTGCTCTGACGATTGAGCTCATGACTTTAACAATCTGACTTGCTTCCACCAACTATCTGTCCTATTTCAAATAAAAGGCATTAAAAAAAATTATTAGATCCTGTGATCAAACTATTGTGCAATTCTTCTTCACAGAGTGATTTGGCCATCCTTCGGGATCAATCTGCAATGAAAGCCCAAATAAATACGCAGCATTCTGGGCATTAGGAATTGTTTGTAGCGCATTACATATCAATCCGCAATAAGGATACATGCCAAAATATATCTATTGAGACTCCAACGATGAAATAAGCCAAGGAATTCCGCCCTTGGACATATCATTCCATAGTACAGACATACCGATCAAAAAGTCGAAATCAGGCCACAAAAGATCATCCACATTGTCACAAATGATATTTCTTCACTAATTATGCATCGGCTCAGATTCATGCACAGCTTTGAGACCTTAAGAGAAGTTCCTCTTCCTTTGTATAAATAAAAAGAAATAACACAGATATATCTATTTCTACGAGTTAATCCATCCAGAGACCTCTGAACTCAACTACCAGGACAAGTTCCAAAACACAAGCAACAACGGTTTTAAGGAAAGTTCGATTCTCAAGATGGGTTCCTAAGGAGCAGGCATTAAGACTCAGCTTCAAAAAAAAAAATGATCATTACACAGAAAAGACAGACGGATAATAACTGGGCATGCATCAAAGGTTGCAATAAACAGGTGGATCCCTTAGAAGTCTATCGACTTGGGCGAATACTTTTGATTCCTTAACCGTCAGTTTATAACACGATATATTGACCCTGGTTGGCAGATCGATTTTGAGAAGTGGATCGATTGTACCACACTGTCACACTACTCCATTTCCCTAATTTTACCTACCATGCATATATTGTTTACATCGCAGAACTCATACATACTATCATATGTCTACAACATGAATTAGTTTGATAACTTCAAATAGCTAATCCATACTATCAATATTTAGAACATAACACATTTGTAGTTTAAAAGAAACAAAATCTCATTTGAGAAACTATATACACACGCATATATATACACGTGAATTTCTTTAAAGTGCAAGTTGAATGGCAGTATCCTTTATAACCGATATACACATATCTCTGAGTACTCCAGTTACTTTCCATAAGATAATTATTCAACAAAATAAGTATTCAAACCTACGTACATTTCATGGGATAATAAAGGCATTTCATAAGTTGATTATGAGACAAAATGTTTGTAAATCAATATAACCATGTGTAAAACAATACAATCTCTCAAACCTGATTGTATTTCAAAATTGTGAAGCAATATAATGTTTAAATCATAATGACGAAACGTTATAATTTATGCAATTGCAATCTATTTATTTAAAACTAAATACCTTTCATGTTTGAATCTAAGTATATATTTCATTGAACAAAATAAAATTATGCAAAGCTACGATATATTCATTTCAATACTAAATGTATTTCAAAGAATAAAAACATAAAGCATCATCACCATTTCATATTTTAAGGCGCACAACCATTTACGTGTAAGGCACAAGAGGAGAGGGGTCCACCCTACCCACGACTAGATTCACAAGTAAACCAGAAAAGACACACGGCATCAAACACATAAATGACCGCACACGAGGAAGAGCTACATGCAGTCGTTTAGCGGTTGGAGTCTTGTCTAGACGCAGAGCAGTTTACATGCAGTCATTTTAGCGGTTGGTGACTTGTCTAGACGCCGAGCAGGAGTTTGCGGGACAGATCTCAAGAGAATCTGTCCACGTAGAAACCAATGAAGGAGATCACGCTTCCTTTTCTCCTTTAAAGACGTGGGACCGGAGTGAGGACGCTAGAGAACACCGAGAACCCTGTCCACGTGTCAATCCTGGGCGACAACTCGATGTCAGGGATTACAACAAGATGGAAGGTGTTGTGAAAAACTCAGTTTTTGAGACTGTACCAAAAGGTTGGCATAGACTTCAACGTGGGAAAACTGTAACGACGGAAAGCTCAGAACGCGGGATGACTTGCCAACATACAGGAACGAAGCGAAACAACTTCACGGTTATAGTGAAGGTGGGTAATCACAGACGTATAAACACACTCTGTCAGTGGATAGCAAGAATTGGCAGTACCACGATGTAGCGGAGACCACCGAGCACGAGCGCAACACTGATTTGCTGGTAGCTCACCGCAGACGCCGGATTAACTTACGGGAGTCAATTATTCTCATTAACACAAAACGTCGAGCTATATCACTACAAGATAGATACGCCAGATGGAACCCTTCTACGTTTTATAAACAACAAAGTAGGAATGCCGTCCCTTCCCGTGAGGGATCGGGCCATTCCTCAAATATTATGCATACATGTCATAATAAAAACAAAAACTCTCTGCGTTAATGTAAACAGTAGATAGAATCATGGGAATGCCGTCCCTTCCCATGGGGGATCAGGCTATTCCTCAAAGAGTAAGCCAACGCCTTTCGATGTGCTCAAGGAAGGGATCGGTAAATCAAATCGGAAAAAGATTCATAATTGCAGCAAATCTAAGGATCCGTAAGAGTAACTCATACAACAGCTTCTATAATTTATTCAACTACTTAGCTTGGATTGGTCTTTCCAATTTAAAATTTGCATAATTTAAGATAGAAGGAACTTTAGCTAATAGCTGGGAAAGGTTTCCTTTTACATTCATGTATACCGAATACTACCATTTCCAGCTAGTTTAAACATTTTCAATCTAGCATTATTCATTGCGTCCAGCTACCATTCATTTTATATGTGGCAGCGTTTAACGATGGCAATCTATTTAGTCGAATCCAATACAGATCTAGAGAAGACATGGGGAAAGCAACGACAAGCCCTAGGCCCCAGCATTTGAACATCGCTCTAATACCAATTGTCACATACCCAAAAAAAATTCATAACCAGAAATGCTTAAAACAAATTAAAAATTACGGACATACCTGGTTCATAGAAGCTATGAAAATCGCTTACTTGAAAAATTACCAGAAACACTTGGAGAGTCAGCTCCTCCCAACCATAGGAGAGAGAAACTCGACTGTTTGCTCATCCACACTCACGAGCTGGATCACCACCACAACTACTAGACCAGCACTACTGCATCTCAGCACTCCTACCTTGGAGTCTGTAACAGTAAAATCGATGGACTTATCAAATAAGAGGGCTCAACAAAAATGCTCCAACGAAATTGTACACCTTTACACAACATCCTTGATGCTCTCTCACCATAAAGCTAATAACTTGATTCCTAACACCTATTGGTTCATACGTGAAGGAAAATAAGGTATTGTTAGGGGTGTTGAAATCAATTTAAGGAATATGTATGTATAGAAGTTATCAGAATTATTAAGAGGATGTGTTTCCATAGGACCTGTTGGTATATAACTATATAGACAAGCTCACAAATATAACATAGTGTAGATTTGTATTTTATGATTGTATTAGGATAATAAACATGAAAAAGATTTTTTTTCTTTTTTATATAATTATGATTTTTGGGTACGTTAAAAGAACCATGAAACAAGGATATTGATATTTTTACTCTTAGTACATATGTTCATGATGCAAACAACTCACTACATTTGAAGTAATGAATATTGGTTGACAAGGAGAATGGTCTGTCACCTAGTGATAGTTGCAATGTTGATTGCGTGAAGTTTAACCTTCTTACAAGATCTAGTACACCATAGCAAATGCATTGTTGAGTATTATCTATGTTGATAGAAGGTAAAGGAAGGAAAAACGAACTAGAGTAATCTAACCGTAATTATATGAGCTAAGGTATTTAAATTTCGTCTCATCATATGCATACTAGAATATATCTCTAGTTATTCTACTTTGTAAAATAATAATAATAATAATTTTACCCTATTACAATGTCATAGTGCATGTTTATACCTTCACATGAAATAATTGTGTCAACATAGTGATGTATAATTACTAGATATATTGACATAGTACATTGAACCTTGATTAACATGATTTGCGGTTACAATTCCAAGATGTTTTATTGTGAAAAAAAAAGAAATGTCTCCTTAACTTTCAATGCTAAGCAAGGCTACTTCTATTTCTTCACATGCAATTGTAGGTAAAAGTGTTTGATTGATCGGTACCATAGTCTTGTAATCGTGTTATGTAAGAAGTATGCAAGTGAAATGAATATGAACTAATATACATGCACAAAACAGGTTGAAAGGATATAATTAGTTCATTATAGGATATGTAAGGATTATGATGATTAGAAATCAAAATATTGCAAAGTTTTGAATTATTATCAATGTTTAAAAATAATCATATAAGTGATGAAATGATTAAATACGAAAGCATATGAAATGCAATAATTAATGGCATATAGTTGATTTGAAGTTGACCAAAAGTTGATTTGGCCAGTAGATTGTTGATATGATAACAATATAACGTTGTGACTAAATATGAAGTTTTAACAGATTCAAAGGACTTGGATGGTAGTAAATAATAGAGCCATGATAAGAACCAAGTTTATTTGGTGCAAGTAGTTAAATGCTATGTTTGAAGGTAAATACTAAATAATAAGTTCATTATTATTGATCCATGAATGGGAAAAGACAATATAGAGATGGAAAACACCAAGTGGCAAAATTGATGAGTCAACCCCAACATACTAAAGTAATTTCCTGGACTCAAGGAAGTGAGCTTGAGTGGAAAAGAAAGTAAATTCTTGGACTCAAGTAAGTGAGATTGAGTGGAAAAGAGAGAGGGCAGGTGATCATCAATGGAAATACCTAGGCAAACTAAATTAGAAATGACATCAAGGGAACATGACATCGTTTGATGTTCTTTTGGGGATGAAAACTTTTGACTAAAAATCAAAAGAGGAGTAATCACAAAAATATTAAAGACTGAAAGACCAGTTTTTGATGATAGTTCTTAAGGGAGAGTTCTGTGAGATTTGTTGATCCTTTAATTCCCAAGGTATAATAATGGTACATAGTGGTAAAAGCTACCAAGTAAATTGGTTGTTAGCTTCCCTAATGTTTAAGTATAATGTATGAAAATATTACCATAGGTAATGCGAAATTCATCTAAATATGCGGGTGAACGTCAAGTTTTTGGGTTGGTTTCCCAAATTTTTTTGATATAATGCTACTAACCTATGAATGAAGAATATGTCCATAGCAAGGTAACGACTGGATAAGAGGATTATTGTCCGAGAGTAAACATGAAGGAAGGTCCTCCAGAAGATAAGTAAATTGTTGTTTTATATATGCATTATTTTTGTTATATTAAAAAATGATCATACACATATATGTATATGTTTTATGGTGAGAAGAGCACATGTTGCGATGAAAAAGACTTGAAAAGTGGCCATGAACAGTAACAACATGTAGGTTATGAAAGGAAGATGAACAATAACAACATGCAGGAAGGGTAGAGGATCAAAGATGATCAAAAGTGGAAGATAAAGATCTAAAAGTTGTAGTCAAATCATTAGTCACAAAGGTCTTCAAAAAAATTAGATAAATATTTTTTTATAAATTAAGTTATAGAGTGTTTTGCAAGATTCCACTCTTGATTATGGAGATAAAGAAATATGTTCAAGCATATGGTATTGATTAAGATGGTGATTTTAATGAAGAAAATAGTCCTTTTATGATTGTATTAGTCCTGACTATAGAATTTTTTTTTTATAATTGCACAGTATTTAATTAAATAAAAAGATAAGATTATAGAGTGTCCAGGGATGAAGAGTCAATCCCGACATAGCAAAAATAGTTGAAGTAGCAAGAGTATTACAATTCAGAGTATTACAAACCATCTTGCCTAAAAACAGAAAGTTGCCATCAGTGGCACGACCAGAGAACAAAGGATTACCTGAGCATGGACGCAAAACTTACAGAAAACCGGAGTGAAGAAAAAACAAAAACCAAAGTGGAGAGACCCGGTCCTCTCATCGAGCTCCAAAGAAGCCATGAAACAATTTACTCAAGTGGGAAATATTCCAGGATGGGAAAGCACCCTGGAAAGTCATCCTTCGAAAATTGACAAGAAGCGACTCAGTCTTCCTGGAAGCAAGAAGGTTGTGCTCGACATGGCTTCAAAGACGTTTGTAGGATGGGGAGCCCATCGTGGAAAGAATAAAAAAATGCACGGGAGGAGCCACAGGAGAGGCAGGGGCAATCAAAAAAGGATCTGAGGTATCCGTAGCAGCAGCTGTAATTGGCCCTTCAGTAGGGATGCTAGAGACACAGGTGGGGCCGCCATCGCCTTTTCCAGCAAAGTCGGCCTGGACTGGGCTTCGGCTCATGATAGTGTGCTTGCTCCAGGAGAAGGTGGCGTCGAGATTAGCCAGAATCTCGTCTAGTGCAACCAGCTTGGCCCTGGTGGCAAGCATTTGGTTCCTTGCAGAACCCCAGTTTCCTAGCATATCATCTAGAATATTCCCCAACATATTTTTCTTGAGCCAGTAGTGGTTGATGGAACCACCATTGGAGTCGGAGGCCAAGTGGTTTGCCCCCAGCTTCCCCTCCCAGTCTTCAATCAGGTTGCGATTGGAAAAGGAGATGCAAGTATCAAAACCATCCCAGAGCTTGGGGCGCTCCGGCTCCTGGAGAAACGATTGCCACCACCTCGACGAGATAGACCACGCGACTTGGCCATGGTGGAAGGAGTTGTGGGGTCGAGAACCAGAAATGCAGTTGAAAACAAGGGTGAACAGAGTCGAACCAGAGGTTCGAGGAAGAAGATGGAGTGTCGTCTGTGGTGTGCATGGACCCATTTAAATATCGAGGAGACTGGAAGCCTTTGATGGTGTTCACACGAGCCATAATTAAGATTCGATAGCTGAATTGAAAGAGGCAAGGGCCAAAAGGATGGCAGCATTGAATGCGTAGAGGGACGAGGTGCGGTCGAGTAGTACCAGGGTGGCGGCCAAATGAAATGTGAGGGAACTTGTGAGCGAGAGTGTTGGAGGGTGCCATTAAGCCACAGGTGTGGAGGTGGCAAGCTGTGGAGGCGGACAGATGGTAGCGCAGGTCGATGGGCAGGCAAAAAAGTGTGGAGGCAAGCAGCAGCATGGGTAGGTTGGAGACTGGGCAAGAGAACATGTGCAACATTAAGGGCGCGGGCTGCGAGGATCCCTCCCCTTGTGCTCTCCACGTGCTGGGCGGATGGCCCCATGGGTCATGCTGTGTAATTTTCCTTCTTAGGAATTTTATTAAAATGGCATTTTTTCACTTTTTTCCCTAGTTTGACCTTTGGCTAGTTTGTATCTCTACGTCCCAAATTTACCCCAAATGATCCCAAATCTTTTGAGAAGGTATATGAATGATATTCGAACATAAATATGTGTTTCAGGGATGCCTTTGGACCTTTAAAATACTTCTGCAAATCCTCTTTCAATTCTGATCAATGTAGGTAACTTTACTGGTGATTTCCCTTTGACTAGTATTGGTCTCTAGGTCTCAAATTGACTCCAAATGCCTTCAAATATTCAAGGAAGGTGTATGAATGATATTAGAACTTGAATATGATGTTTATGGATGACATATGGCTACCAAAAGACCTATGCAAACTTTCTTAAGATTCTGGACCAATTATGCAATTTTACTAGTAATCTGGGGTTCAAATCCCCATGGGGTAAGTACTGAAAATGGCTTCCCAAATGCCTCCAAACCCATTCAAATTTATGAACAAAGGTATGTAAGGTGTTAAGTATGTTATTAAAGTCTCATATGCACCATTAATGGATTATTACAATTGTTCTCACCCTCTCCCATTCAACTGCAAAAATCCCCAATTCGACCTTTGGGGAAATGACACTATTTCACCTCCCAATACAACTAAACTGAGTAAAAATGCTTCAAATGCTCAATTACAGTACATGAAACTTGTAGAAGACATCCATGGCAGTATATTGATAACAAATATATCATAGAATAATCCATTCATTCGAAATCATCAGCATTACATTGATTCACAACAAGGTAGTGGGGAAATGGCACTGTTCTTTCATTAAAATTGAGATTTATGCATTTCTACTTGTAATTTCGACCTGAAACTTTCTATAGATGAAGAAAAGAGTATTTACTTCATATTACAAAAGAAATGGGGCATTAAAAGCTCCCCCAAAGAGTACAATAGCTCACCAAAAACTTCCTCCCTCAAGGATCAAGAATATGCCATCAAAACTGGAAATGGTTGAAGGAGTGAGCTGCAATAGAAGAAACCATGAGCTTCCTTGTATCTTACACCTACAAATAAAGATTCCATTAAAGCTCCAAATGAAAGGTCTGAATGGCCTTTCCAATTACCAACTTGGATGGGAATCTTTCACCCTTGAAATTGGCCAAGGCAAGAAACTAGTCATCCATTAGCTCTCCCTCTTCACAAATGCAATTGCAAATTCTACAAATGATCAAAAGCTGGTTTCATTCTTTGTTATTGACATTTATAAACTTATAATGTCCTCCATGGGTCGAATTCCTTCCAAGAGACTCATGCCAACTCAAGTTGGGAAGAGATTCCATAGAACGCCACTTGTACAACAATTCCTAGTCTCCCACTTCCACCAAATCACATGTGGAAGCATCTTAGCTGCCCTAACACCCTTGAGTGCCCTCTTGGAGTCTATTTTTAGCCCTAACATGTCATATATGTCATATGTCAGCCTTCAGGTCTGATTTGTGTCATAGGTGTCATAGCATCTTCATCATTGTTGTCATAGAGCTAGGGAATCTAGCCCAAGTGTCTCACTAGCTCCAAATTGCCTCTTCCTCTTCCATGGGACTTACTCTTCCTCTATATTTCGACCTTGGATGAGTCATGCAATGAATAATACCTTTTGGACTCCCCCAAGTATGTTACCATTCACCTTGACTTCGAATTGGTGAGAGAATGATGCCAAGTGTAGTGAGAAAATCTAGCCATATGTGGGTCCCACTTCCTCCATGTGTCTTCATGATGAAATGCCACTTTGATTTTCACTTGTATATATTTATTTAGCTCCTTTATTAAATATTTATGCCATTCTAATGTTCAACATCATTTATTATCCCCATTATTCGAAATCCCAAAGCTTCCACCCCAAACCTAGGAAACTAATAATTTTCCTCCTTGGCAATTATTTGACCTTTAGCATCAATTTGACAAACTCTAATGAATAGGGCCAATGTGATTAGGCCATTGTGACCCAATGCCATATTTGGGACATGACATGCTGACACCCGCAACTGGGGTGCCTGACTATAGATTATTGTTTTGAATGTTATTTTATTTTTTTTATTTAGGAAAGATGAATTATCTAATTGTGTGTTTAAAGTTACCCTAATAGAAGAATTTACATCATTTTCCCTTGAGCTTTATAAATTTGGTACTTATTGTTAATATTAAAAAGGAGTTAATTCAAGCTTATTTAGTTCTTTGTCAAAATATGTGGAAAAATAAACTTGTTATATTTCTTAAAGGATTATTGGTTTACTATATAATATTGGATGTAAATTGATGAAATCAATGCATGTTTATGTAGAGCTATATAGAATGTATTTCGAGTTATATGGAAGATTTACCAATTTAAAGTATTAGTGCATTAATGTTGATGATGGTCACATTGTGGTTGGGATAGAGTATTTAGCAAACAATTAACCAAGTAGTTTGCAAAGATTGTAAGGTCAAGACTCTCAAAACTTTCCATGATAAAATTATCGGAATTGAACTACATGTTTCTGATATGAAATGCCCTAGTATCCTATTAGCTTGCACTTCTTCCTTCTATAAAAGTTTATAATGTTTTCCATGTTTCATTAGTAAAAACTTATATACGTGATGCTACTCATATCATTGATTGGGGTGTGATTCAGGTAGAAATCGAGGGTGAATTCCAGATAGAACCTTTGTGTATCCTAAATAGGAAGGAACTTATGCTACAGAATCAAGTCATCTCTCAAATAAAAGTGCAATGGAATCACTTCATCCCTGAGGAGGAGGGATGGGAAATGGAGGATCAAATGCGAGCAGCTTATCCTTCCATGTTTTGGAATGAGCAAGAAGATTCCGAATAAAGAACACCAAGGACTGTGTTAAAAAAAGGGGGAGAAATGTAATACCCCCAAGAAATTTGTATTTATTTTTGATTAAGTATGTCAAAAAAAATATTATTTGTAAAAGAGTTATAAAACTCAAAATAATCACATGTAGTGTGAGTGGAAATTTTGCACAACAAAAATTATTATTATTATAAATAGAAAGAAAGACACTTGGAGCAAAGAGTTGAAAGAGGGGACACCACTGTTGGGCTTCAATCCACTAATGCATATCGAACCTTAAATTTATATATCAATCTGGGTCTGTAAGCTTAGAGGCATATCCAAGTTTTAGGACCTAGAGCTAGACTTGCTTGGTTAACCTAATTTTAATTGAATCTACTGTCAGATGAGAAGTACTGTAACTTTAAAGATACAAAAATCCTTTTACAGGGATAGCTTCATCTGTTCTTTTAAGTACACAGCAATCTATTTAGCAAAGAAATCTATTGATGAAAGAACTGATATAATCAAAGCAATTTAACAAGGATTCTAACCCTAAGATACAGACTACAAAGTTCTACCTGACATCCCACTAATGAATGAACAATCAACCATTAAATTCCCTTACAGGACATTGTTCGTAATTGATAATTGTTCTAAACACTTGAGCAGCAATGTATGATATATCAAAATCATAGTCTGAACTATTCCTTTAACATTTAACAAAATAGAAGACAGAGCTCATAGTAATGTAAGTGATGTGTAGCATTAACGAAATCGTGGCTTGAACTATTTAAATGAGAACAGAGCTATAATAAAATTAATTGAAAAACTAACTGAATTCGTTCTGCAACAATAAGCTAGCCACTACAGGGATTAACACATACCAATGGCTCAATCTAAATCGCATGCATCAAATTAAATCGTTGCAAACATATAAATCGCATACACTGGCAATGTAATGGTGTGCGAACTCAACAATGGGGGCCCTCCAGTGCCTCGTTCCACACACAGTCGAAAATTTATAGAACTGAAAGTCTAATTGTATTCACCATAAATCGATTACACAGTAAAACCACGCAGTTCAGAAGCAGTATGCGTTCTTCCCAAAAATCGTGATTATCAATCCAATGTTTTGTGAAGTACTTATACAAATTCAAAAGAAAACTGGAAATGCTATAATCTTGTAAACTAATTAATGAACATAGCCATCGAGATCCTCATGTAGAATCGTGAAACTCAATAGAATCCAAACTGCCCTACTTTTGTGCTGAGTGGTAGCACAGGTGGTCATCTTGGACCGACTTTGACTTGCCATCTGTGAGAGCCACATCATCTATTCGTTGGAAATGCGTCCATCCTTGGACATTGAGGATCTTTCGTCCATCTTTCAGTTAATGCCTAGCTATCCTGCAAGTGCTCAACTTTGGAGACATTACGGGAAGTTAGCACATCCTGTAATTTTAAAAAAAAATTAGTTTAAATGCTCTAAAAACCTCAAAATTCAATTTGTTAACAAGCAATGACATTAATACCTTTTTAAACAAAGTCTGTGGTGAACTACAAGCTTTATAGATCGGTATGAGGGTTTTATGGAGGAAAAAGGAGGATATTTAGATGACAAAAAGAGGTCAAAATGGTGCCCAACAACCACCATGAGACAAAGAACAAGTGTATAGAAAGCAAGATATTTTATGTCAATCAAATCCAATCTAAAATCTCAACCACCAGACATGATCCAAAATTAGAGGGATCAAGAGATTGATTGAGATTTGATTGAGATGACACAAGACCTGGGCAAAAACTATAAATTGATGCACTGAGATAGCACAGTACGTTATGTTGTGCACGAAGAGATTGGTTAAGTATTTCTCCTGTTGATTGTAAGTCCATCATTAGATCTACTACAGGAGCTTGGAGAGAGAGTGATGCGTTCATATTTGCTTTGCTAGTTCAATTGTTCGTGGTGGTGATTCAGCTCGGGGGTGTAGTTGGACTAACAGATTTGTTGTTCTCTTCTATAATAACTGAGAGGATCTGAATCTCGAAATAAATTTTCCCATACTTTTCAAGTAAATATGTTATTATTTGTTTATATTAATGATTATTTAAAACTACAATAACCTAGTTTACTTATAAAATATTTTTAGATATGTTAAAAAGAAAGAGTTTAATTTAAGAAAATCTAACTTAATAAATAATAGCCACTCATATATATTAATTTTCAATTACAAATTACATTCTAGGTAAAAAATCTTGAAAATGAAATGGTAGGTATCCAATACAAGAGAAAATCCTTAAAAGAAAACATAAACTATAACATCAAAAACTGATGGAAAGTTAGTGGGTATTAATATAATACTAAAATATAATTTTAAAATAAAAAATCTGAAAGAAAATCGTTACCATTGAAGTCTACTCTATGTAAAACATATGTTTGACTATTATAGTACACATTATGTTTTATTTATGTTTTATCTCATATTATATGAAATGGTATGAGAGTGATTCATCTTTAGTTTCCATTTCCTTAGATACTTCGAATTTCTATAGCCATTATAGTGATCTACTTCCTCACTTGTGACTTTTTTTAAACTAGGAGTATAATATTTTAGATAAATGGTTTGCAATCTAAATTTATGCCTAAAATCAACTCTATTTAGTTTTCTTTAATAAAAAATGTGAAGTCAATAAATACCTTTGATTTTATGAAGCACATTTTCCATGGTCTTTATAATATATATTAATCATATTATATGGAATATTGTTAATTTATTATGGAATATTGTTAATTTATTAAGGTGTTTCATGAAAAAAGTTTTTTTTTACATATTTTTTTTATTCTTGATGATTTAAAGAGGATGGAGAGGCTAAATGTGTGATGTATTTTTATGGTGGTTTTTGGTCGGAAGTAATTTTTTCCCATTAAATTTGATTTTTTCTGCAACTCAAATCTTTTTAATGCAGAAACTAATTTAGTACTCTCAAAAACCCTTAGGATTTCCCAAATTTGACAACTATTATATGAAATTTCCAAAATTCATTGCCGATTCGATAAAAAAAATGGTCGAAAAAAGAAAAAAATGGTGACGAAAATGTAGCTTGTTTAGACTACTCTTTTAAAGAGGTTTGTGATTAAGAAACAATTATCTGAATTTTTATTTACATTTTTAAGTTTGTCTTTTTAGTGTTAAAATGAAACAAAATCTAAAATTGTATGACAAATATAAATTAATAATTAAATACAAGAGCCACGTGGTGGCAATGTTCTTGACATTGCCACATGCTCTATTTGCATAAATTTGTATGGATGAGCTATTTCCTTTCAGTTGTGGACAATTGATGGAGGTCAAAAATGGTTTAATTCAATGAAACAATTACCCTATTGCTAATTTGGTGAGAGAGAATAGATACATATGTAATCAAATTTTTAGATAAGAGATTTTAAAAACATAATAAATTCAATTTTTAATAAAGTTTTATCTAATTTTTTCTTTTAATTTCAATTATATAGATAGTTTTAAATAGACTAAATCTATAAAACAAAGTTTTCCAAAAATAAGATTCCATCTTGATATCAAGCAGCTTAACTCATATGATATAGTTCACCTTCCTCTTATGATTTGATCATTAAGTATCCAACATTGTGAATGTAATCGATATCCAATGAGTTTCATACTCTAAGCTTATAGATCATTGTTGTAATTATCATTATAAATACATGAGCTCTGTAATGTCCCCCATTTTGACCCTTGTAATATTTTGGGCTATAATGTAAATAATGTATGCATATTATGTATGATTCCTAGCGTGGAGCTCAAGTCCAAGGCCCCGCTAGTGAACGCTCGATCTAGAAGAGGCAAGTATTTAATATTATGCTACCCATGTGCTAGTGAACCATGGAAATTGTAAATATGCATTTTAATATAGATGCCCACAACTAACTATGCAATGCAACAAGAGATGGGGGCATGATATTACAAGGAATTGGGAGGAGAATATTCAAACCCTTGAGCCAATTGAGTCAAACCAAGTGTCAATCAGAGAACCCATGAACCCTCAACTATCCATGTTGACTTTTGTACCCAATCATTCATTTCTCCCAAGAATTGGTTGAGGTAGTTAATGCCTTGGGGAATGGAGAGGTATGGCTACCCAAATTCGAGTATGGGAAAGCCACCCTTCCTAGAGATTCGTGTTTGGCTTCTTGGGCAAGTAAAGGGCCACGAAATTTCCCCCAAGCCATTATTCAACCATCAGTCTTACTCCCTCATGAGTTGAGAGCTACCTGGGCAGTTCCCTCCATGAATTTCCTGTGTTTACCTTCGTTTTCCTAGCTGAGAAGGGCGTTTTTGTTGTGGCTAACAGTGGAGAAAACGATTTGGGGTTTAATTGAGGCCATTTTGGCCCACTGAATGCTCATACATCTATGGGAGAAATCGGTTTTCTTCCCTGGGGCTGATTCCCTCTTCCCACAATCTGTTTTTGGTGTGCCCACGTTTTGGGTAAAACCCATAGACCCTATTCTGTGAATCCATGGTTGAATTGTGTATCCATGCAAGTTTTGAGCTACTGTGTGTAGAAGAATGTTGAGGTTGAGATGGGTATCCATTGCTTTGGCCGTGCAGGGTTTGAGAGTTCCAAGTTCCTTATAGATATCATGCCCAGCTCGGGGGTGGTCTCTCAGTGCTGAAATAATACAGGCTGGGCAGAGACCTATGGTTGGGAGGAATGTTGCAGTGACATAGCTAGTTGTTGGGACAACATTACATCAAGATGAGTATTTTCTTCTGTAATTACTTCTGTAAATGTATTAATTTGTTGGCTGTGTTAAATTGAATGGCATCATGTAATGTGTGTGGATGAGGTTTTCATTCCGTTGTGCATGTTTAAATGATTTACATCTGCAGACATGTATTTCTTTGCTTTAAAATAGAATGTATAGGTTGAGTTTATGTAAAAGCCCTAGGATTTGTCATCATGTTCCCTTCCTTGCATTGGGTCCAAGGGTGGGGACATTACAAGCTCTCTACACTAATATGAAGAAGCTAAGTAGTGTTGATGCAGGGACACGCCATCACCGGCCACACCGTCTCCTTCCTTTTCACGCCAGTCAACGTTTCCAGAAGCAGGCCATCGATCTGCTGGAACTGCCGCTTCAGCCACGGAGGTGTTAGTCAAACTCTGATAAATGGCATTTAAGCTGAAAGGAAGCAGAGTGGTTGTCAAGCCAACAACCCAGAAAAACAGGGTGGACGGTGCATCCATTGTTGAAGATGAGCGAAAGCCATTTAATAGCTAGCATGGCACAAACGTGTAGATGTGGGCTTCTGCATCAATAAGTAGATGGCGGACTCCTGCATTTTGATATAGCGAGACAGAAGAAGAAAAGCCTGTGCACTGGTTCTCTTCAGTCCTGATTCATATGCTCTGAGTGTTTGCAAACACTATGTAATTTTCCCCTTTCATAAAAGATCTGCAGCAGCCCGGAGACGTAGGCTAAATTAGCCGAACTCCATTATCAATCTTGCGTGTCTTGATTTTCTGTTTTAAATTCGTTCTCCCAAATCTGATGCAGGGGAAATCTACGTAATTTGCCCAACAAGTAGTATGTTGTTATTCTAACCAATGCGCATTGCTCTAATGATGCTTACCCTATTTTATAGGTATTACTCATATTAAAATAGGCATGATTAGACATGTAATCCATATATGGGTAATCTCTATTCTATTACACTACTGTCAATAATATAAGCACTGTTACACATTAGCTAATATGCATAATTAACCTAATACTCTTAATGAGGTGATTCACTCAAGAGAGTATAACTACGTGTGTTTTATTAGTTGATTGCTTTTATTAAGTAAGCTCCAAGCTATTACGATACATGCTCATGCTTAACTAGAACCAACATAAGCAATGGGAATACTAATGGTGATAATATGCATAATTAACCTAATACTCTTAATGAGGTGATTCACTCAAGAGAGTATAACTACGTGTGTTTTATTAGTTGATTGCTTTTATTAAGTAAGCTCCAAGCTATTACGATACATGCTCATGCTTAACTAGAACCAACATAAGCAATGGGAATACTAATGGTGATATAACCTGATAAGAGAACCATTACTTGCGGTATTACAACAATGGAATTAGCTTAATTTCATTGCTTAATGACCTTGTTTAAATCAAAGACTATTATAGATTAGGAATCATAACTATACCATAAGTAGTATGATTAGAATACCAATGGTCTTAGTTCTTGTGATCAAGCTGGGCTATGTTGTGCATAATGTAATGATTACAAGATTGAACCTGTATCAACTTAGACCTAATCAATGGGATACATACTAGTAATTATCACAATGCAGTTACTACGAATATAGATATACCGCATTGTTCTCGAATATGATTAGGTTAATAGTAATGCTTATGATGAACTTTGTTAGATCCATGTATGTGATAGCTATAGGTAGAGGCTGCAGGTCCCAATCATTCTCTATAGAAGGAGGGGGGAAACTAGGTACTGCTTTTGGGGGACTAGGACTTCCGACATGGGCTGGGGAAGGAGGAGATTTGTCTCCGTATGGTTTTTCTGGTGGGGATGGAGTCGCTTTTGGTGGTTTGGTCACTGGAGAAGGCTTCTGATGGGGAGGATGAGGAGTTGGCCATGATTTTGGTGGTGATGGAGGAGGAAGGGGCTTGTCAACTGGTGGAGGCTTGACATATGGAGCAGGAGTTGGTTTTGGAGGTGAAATCTCCACCTTGGGAGGAGGTGGAGATTTGTACTTGTATGGAGGAGAAACTAGCACCGCCTTATAGGAGGAGGTTGGCTATGCACGGGTGGTGGTTTCTCCACTACCGGGGGCTTGGGGAGGGGTGTGGGTGCAGGAGGCGGCTTATAATGGACTGGTGAAGGAACGTGAGATGGAGGGGGAGGAGATTTATAAGGGTAAGGTTTCGGAGGCGGGGATTTATAGTATGTGGCAGCGGACGGATTTGCAGCACAAATGCAGCCAATAATGAGAACGAGCCATAACTTGCAAATGAATTGGACGTCCATCTTTGAGAGCATTGTGAGAAGAGAGCTGCTACGTTGGTATAGCATGCTCGTATTTATAGGAGCCTTGAAAGGCTTCGAGGAAGTGGCGGTGGTAAATTTCGCTCGTTCAAAGCGTGTGGGGCCATCTAGCGAGTCGTAGTTTAAATCAGATTAGATGTTTGGTCAAGGGTTGCTCTGCCGACAAAATATAATATAATTTTGACAGCCATCCCATTACTTAATCGCACTTTAAATAATAGCGGCTTTAATCCCTAAATATAACACTAATCGTCTCCGGAGCTGTTTGGGAGTTGTTTTTGCAGGCTGTTCACAAATATTGTTGGGTGAAATCTGTTGGCGCCGCCATCTGGGTGTTGACATTTTTGACAAATTCTAGATTTAAAATCTCGCTGCGGGAGTTAAACGTATGACGTGGAAGTTATATACAGTAGCATAGATATAGATGAGTAGTATATTTACTGAGACTACAGTTTCAGCAGAATTATATTTATGCATTTGTTTTCCCGTGCAATGCACTTAGACTTATATTGTGAAATCTGTGTACAGATAATTTGTCATCTTTTTAGTGGAAGACAACATAAAACTACGTTGTGGACGTGAGCGATGTATATGACCCATAGGACCATAATAGTTGTGGTTATTTTCATACGAAGTTTAATGCATGATACATGAAAAACGATATCAAAAGATGCATTTGTAGATACTTTTAAATCAACAATGGCTATAACAACTAGGCGGATGGTTTTTAGATAGATGGTTAGCTATCTAAATTTATGTATGAAATCAATTTGATTGATTAATCTTTTAATCAAAAGTGCGAAGTCAATAAATATCTTTGATGTTAAGAAGCCGATTCTCCATAATCTTTATAATTACGCCGATAGGCGTATTCTTTCAACTTTTCGGGGTGGCTCTGGGGTGGGTGATTTATTGCATATTTAATATTCAATGGTTAGATTTTAAAGATAGAAGAATATGCTTCGTCTGGTGCATTGATGAAGCACTCAGATTTGCTGTGTTAACTCACGGGCAACTTTAAATTCAAACGACACATATTGTTTAAATTAAATTATTTGCAAATGCCAAGTGCCCACTCCGCCTGCCACTTCCCAGTGCTGGAATTAAACCGCTCACCTCCACTCCACGCTGTACCCCCGGTCGACACCATGGTGGAATTAAATCGCTCACCTCCACTCGGCGCTGTAACGCTCAGATGGAAATAGCATGCAGAAGAGCGAGCCATATTAATATTAAACCGCTCACCTGCAGCACCGCAGAATCCACCCCAGAGGATCGTGCAGAAGAGCGAGCGTGCAGAGCCAGCCAGCGACCGGACCGAGCTTGCAAAAAGAAGCAACAGCCACCTGCAAAAATAGGTACGGATCGGACCGAGAGATCGAACCCTACCTCTGATAACTGTCAAACTTCTAATGCATATAATAATCTTTGCAGGGTTCTGATTTTTTCAAAGGCGCTGTAGAACAAATTTGCCTTTATTCTTACCTTTGTTTGCGTTCGATTTAACAATTTTCTGATCATTCTGCTCCTGACTAATCCGAACCCTATGAAAATGGTATTTGTGTTGGGGTTTTCGAGCGCTTATTTTTTTTGAATGCCCATTACCTAGCACACGTTAAGAATATTCAATTCAGAAAAATAAATTACTTACAGTGCAAGACGATTTAATAGACTGTATGTAATCACAGCCCCAGATGTTAGGCTGAGGATTGGGAGTTCTTTGAATAAAACCGGTTTGCATATCTACAGTTGGAGGCGATAAAGCACAGGCCTTCAACAGAAATACTTTCTTCTTAAAACCACCCAATCTTCCACTGTTGTGGACTCGAAATGGCTGAGGCATATCGCGAACTAGGTTAGACGCACGGTTCTCCGTGAGATGAACGGCATCCCAAAAGATATATTTTGATGCATCAGAGCATGTCAATGGATTTCTCCTGCTGCATGTATATGAAACCTCTATTAGACTAGTTCCGCAACAAGCTTTCCTTGTATGTTCGAATCCTGCAGGTATTTCAAAATAAGAAAACATAAATCACTTCTACCATATAAATCTAATATATGTATGACTTTTGGCAATGCATATTTAAATTACCGTATTTAGCAGGATTTTGAACCATATCAATCAACGGACTGTATGTATCTGAATAAACAATTTTGAGCCTGGAAGTTACGCCCTCAGGAAATCAAGCATTTTCTGAAGTTTTATATTGTAGCTAATTGCATTCTGATTTTGATCCTCCAAGCAATTTCGTTCCTTTTTATATAGGTTTCTGATTGTTCTCTCTATAGGCAGGCACCCCAATGGAGGAATGCCAGAAACCACTATTCTGCGTGCCCCATAATTGTAGATCTCCTGTCACAATAAGTTTTTTCAGATATATTAAATGTATCAAGAAAAGCTAACATGTGTCCCATGCATGCCTTTTGCTAGATTATCATTAAAGATTTTCATATCATAACGTTAACTTAAAATTAGGTCTAGAAAGTGTAAATTTATCTCAACCCTAAATTTAATTTAAGCTGGATGAATCTAACTGATAGATATAATGTTACAGGAGAGGAGAGGAGAGGAAATAAGTGATATACCTTAAGAAAATTGGAACTGATCTGTAGAAGGTGATCCTGGAATTGCGAAACATTGTATTGCAATTGTGTGTATGGATTGATATAATTATTAATTTTATGACCGGATCATTGATATTAAATGATTGGATCATTGTTATGTTAAGATATATTGGGATCACTGTGATTGAAATATGGTATCATATGGTATCCATGTTTCTCCTACATTAGACTTATAAGATTAAAATCAAAGCTATTTGATAAAGAAAATTATGTACGGTAGGTTACGTAGTGTTAAGAACAATTGGTTTTGATGGTTTCTTTAAAAATAATTGTTTTTGGTGAATACAAATAAAAAATCCATTAAATAACATGCGATTGTTATTGGATTAATATCTGCGACTGTAATTTGAAACCTTTAGGGCAACCCACCATATGAGAATTCGATCCTTCCTGCATCGAGTATTCGCATAATGAAACAAAATATACATTGAATATGACTTTGCTACTGGGTGCTTTAATCCTGATCATGTCGAGTAATCATCCTGATCTCTATGTACTCTGTGGCTTCAAATCGCTAGCATTCTGGATCCTAAAAGTTGTCCATTAATACAGTGAATATATTTAGATACCACAGGTTTGCTACGACTTCCTCGAGTCTTTTGTGGAGAGCGACAAGCGAGCACAGCGCAAGAATCTTTGACAAAGCCAACTTGATCGCTTTCATCGCACCGAACTGAAGATTAATTGTAGGGATTAAAGCAGAAATTAAATAAAGTAGTCAACAGAAGTTTTCAGAGACAAATATTCAATAGAATAAATAAACACTGAATTGTGCCTGAGCAACAAATCGACTCAGTCATTCGTCTCTTAGATTCATGCATAGATTCATGCATGTTGTATTACTAAAAGCTACATTCGAGAACCTTGTTTAATCATTCAGGCAAAACTGATTCACAATATTATATAACTGATTCGTAATCTTATTGAAGTTTATTATGTTCAGGGTCAATATTATGGCTTCAGTCTCCTCTTATAGCTCATCTTAATAAAACTCAACACTGGTCTTAAACATAATAGATATGCGAGTTTGGTCAAGCCTCTGATGATGCCTCTGTAAACATGTGCGGAAGATAATCACTTGGTCATGATCTGAAAATCCGAATTAAACTAGACCATCTATTACCAGTTCAGTTTTATGATAAGATCATCTATTACCAGTTCAGTTTTATGATAAGATGTACGTGATTGTTAGCGAGCTAACCAATACTTTATTAAGCTAAACAATTATCACCACTTTGAATATTATATATGTTTACTTTATTAAGCTAAACAATTATCACCACTTTGAATATGTTTACTGATTTGAATATTATATATGTCTTTTTGTATTGTTGGGAAATTGGGGTAATTTTATATATGGTTTTTTGTTGATTGGCTACTTTGTTATATTCTGAGTTTTTAGAATTGAATTAGGCAGAAAAAAGTTTGCTTTTACAATTTGAAATCACAGTAAGAGAAATTAGGAAAATAATTAGATCAAATTCTTACAATTTCTAAAGTAGATCAATTGCCCCCATTGTGTGATTTTTAGTATAAATTGTTAAGTTTTTGTTAATTTGCTGAAAGTATATAGAAATCTTAATTATTAAGATTTCTTGTAAAATATTGGTTCATTCACTATTATTTATTGGTAAATAATAAATTTAAGAATTTTTTTGAATTAAAGTAGATGGTATTTATTTTTATGTTGTGTAAATATTGTTTTAGAATTTTAGGATAAGGTTGGCGTTGGATTTTCTAATTAGATTTGAGATTTTTATGGTATAAATATGTTTACTGATTTGAATTTGAGTCTGTGTTTATTGGCAGATTCTGGATATTGGTAGATTGGCCATACAGGGAGATTGGGTGCATTGCTCTTCAAGAAGAGTTTTGAGAAGATTGGGTAGATTACTCTTCAAGAAGAGCTTTTATTTCAAGGTAATGTTCATATCAAGATTTTTTGAATAGTTTTATACATTGCCATATTGATTGCTTTTGATGTTTAGAATTATGATTCTAAATAAGTCAGATATTTGTTTTGGCCAATTTATTGTTCTGTATGATCGGAAGATAATCACTTGGTCATGATCTGAAAATCCGAATTAAACTAGACCATCTATTACTAGTTCAGTTTTATGATAAGATCATCTATTACCAGTTCAGTTTTATGATAAGATGTACGTGATTGCTAGCCAGCTAACCAATACTTTATTAAGCTAAACAATTATCACCACTTTGAATATTATATATGTTTACTTTATTAAGCTAAACAATTATCACCACTTTGAATATGTTTACTGATTTGAATATTATATATGTCTTTTTGTATTGTTGGGAAATTGGGGTAATTTTATATATGATTTTTTGTTGATTGGCTACTTTGTTATATTCTGAGTTTTTAGAATTGAATTAGGCAGAAAAAGTTTGCTTTTACAATTTGAAATCACAGTAAGAGAAATTAGGAAAATAATTAGATCAAATTCTTACAATTTCTAAAGTAGATCAATTGCCCCCATTGTGTGATTTTTAGTATAATTTGTTAAGTTTTTGTTAATTTGCTGAAAGTATATAGAAATCTTAATTATTAAGATTTCTTGTAAAATATTGGTTCATTCACTATTATGTATTGGTAAATAATAAATTTAAGAATTTTTTTGAATTAAAGTAGATGGTATTTATTTTTATGTTTTGTAAATATTGTTTACTGATTTGAATTTGAGTCTGAGTTTATTGGCAGATTCTGGATATTGGTAGATTGGCCATACAGGGAGATTGGGTACATTGCTCTTCAAGAAGAGCTTTGGGAAGATTGGGTAGATTACTCTTCAAGAAGAGCTTTTATTTCAAGGTAATGTTCATATCAAGATTTTTTGAATAGTTTTATACATTGCCATATTGATTGCTTTCGATGTTTAGAATTATGATTCTAAATAAGTCAGATATTTGTTTTGGCCAATTTATTGTTCTGTATGATTTTTTTTCTTGAAACCTTCTTGTTTCTTGTTTATGTGCATTTCATTTTGTTTCTGTGCATTTCACTTCGTAGTTTGGTATTGGGTTGTGTAATTAGGATATTATGGGGCTAGATTTTTTTGAGTGAAATCTTTATTCAGCAAATTAAGAAATTAAAATTTTGATTTCCATACTTAGATTTTTAAATTTAGAATTTGATTAACAAATTTAAACTAATTATTCATATGAATATCAACTTAGTTCGTAGATTAATTATCCTAATATTTTTATGTAAGTTTGCAATCTTCAACAGCATTATTAAGGTAGCCCAAAGAATAGCCATTATTAAGGTAGTACAAAGATGATAATATTTGAGATTAAACATTATTAAAGTAGATGGTATTTATTTTTGTATTTTGTAAATATTGTTTTAGAATTTTAGGATAGGGTTGGCGTTGGATTTTCTAATTACATTTGAGATTTTTATGGTATAAATATGTTTACGGATTTGAATTTGAGTCTGAGTTTATTGGCAAATTCTGGATATTGGTAGATTGGCCATACAGGGAGATTGGGTACATTGCTCTTCAAGAAGAGCTTTGGGAAGATTGGGTAGATTACTCTTCAAGAAGATCTTTTATTTGAAGGTAATGTTCATATGAAGATTTTTTGAGTAGTTTTATACATTGCCATATTGATTGCTTTTGATGTTTAGAATTATGATTCTAAATAAGTCTATTTCTATGCCTCTAGAAGATTCTCACAAACAAAATGTAGATTAGGTTTAAGTTTCCACTAAACAATTTAACTGAATTATATATATATTGGGAGAGACATTCGGCAGATTGGGTAGATTAACATTAGGTGATAGCATTTACCTCCTTGAAACACATATATGTAAAGAATTGTAATTACTTTAAGTTTCCACAAAACAATTTAACCCAATTCTATATATGTTGGCAGATCCGAGATATTGCCCGATTGGATATTGGGTGCATTACTCTTCAAGAAAAGCTTTTATTTCAAGAAGAGCTTTGGGCATATTTGGTAGATTACTCTTCAAAAAGAGTTTTTATTTCAAGGTAATGTTCATATCAAGATTTTTTGAATAGTTTTATACATTGCCATATTGATTGCTTTTGATGTTTAGAATTATGATTCTTAATAAGTCTATTTCTATGCCTGTAGAACATTCTCAAAAACAAAATGTAGATTACGTTTAAGTTTCCACTAAACAATTTAATTCAATTATATATATATTGGGCAGGGACATTGGGCAGATTGGGTAGATTACTGTTCAAGAAGAGCTTTTGTTTCAAGATAATGTTCATATTAGGTTATGTTTGGTTAATATTAATATTGAGATTAGGTTGATGTACAATATTAATATTAATATTAATATTTACATTTAAACAATGGTACCTTACATTAATATTAATATTAATATTGATTGGCTTTAATCATTAATATTAGATTTACATGAACTTTAGGTTATAGGTATTAGGTTAATATCACCATTGATATTAATATAAGATTATCATTAATATTATGACAAGTTAAGATTATGATAGTCTTAATATTACCATTAATATTAAAATTATTATTAATATTTATATTAATATTAGGTTATATTTGGTTAATATTAATATTTACATTACGTTGTATTTGGTTAATATTAATATTTACATTACGTTGAATAATAATACTAAACATTGGGTTGAACATTAATAATAGACATTGATATTAAATACTGATACCTGAAGCTCAAATTAGTACTAAACATCAATACCTTAAACAATAATACATTTTATTAAGTAATAAACAATAATACATGTCATGATAAACTATTACATTATAAACAATAATACATTGAACATTATAAACATTATGACATAAACATTTATACATTTTTAAACCTAATATTTAAACATTTATACATTATTAAAACTAATATTTAAACCTAATAAACCTAATATTTAAACCTATTGTCTATTAATAGATACACATCTGTATGCGTTAATATGGCTTTATATATACACATTAATATTATATACAGTAACAATACATATGGCTTAATATATACAACTTGCTAGATACACATTAATAGATAGACATTAACATTAATATTAAACATTAAATTTATATGTTAGTATTAATAAATTTTAGGTTTAAATATTAGGTTTACATATTAAATTTCAATATTAGGTTTACATATTAAATTTCAATATCCTAAACCATATATTTGATAATTTAACATATTTTTATATTAGGTTTAAGATTAGGTTAAACATCTCGTTAACATCTATGTAACTTTTTATAAAATACATAAGTGCATTGTAAACATATATAAAGTTTAACATTAGGAAAAATACATTGAGTAATAAACATTGGGATAGCCATTAAATAATACACATTACAATAATCGGTAAACATTATCAACATTAGGATAACCATTAAATAATAAACATTACGATAATCATTAAATAATAAACATTACGCTAACCATTAAATAATAAACATTAGGATAACCATTAAATAATAAACATTACGATAATCGTTAAACATTATCAACTTTAGGATAACCATTAAATAATAAACATTACGATAATCATTAAATAATAAACATTTGGGTAACCATTAAATATTAAACATTAGGATAACCATTAAATAATAAACATTGCGATAATCGGTAAACATTATCAACATTAGGATAACCATTAAATAATAAACATTACGATAATCATTAAATAATAAACATTTGGGTAACCATTAAATATTAAACATTAGGATAACCATTAAATAATAAACATTACGATAATCGGTAAACATTATCAATATTAGGATAACCATTAAATGATAAACATTACGATAATCGGTAAACATTATCAACATTGGGACATAAACATTCATACAAATTTTTTTTCTAAATACATTTTTTTCTGTATTTTGTTATATACAATTACTGCTTTGAAATATTCAATATATAGCTATTATTGACTTTTTTTGTATTTGTTGGTTTTTCCTAATCTGTAGTACAATGGATACTGCAATGGATCCTTCTACGTGAGCTTTCTACCGGTTGAGATACTTCAAATGATATTTTTATGGCTTCCACTGTCTACATTATTTCGCTTCAATCAATATCTAAGATGTGGAATGAAACTATATGCAACAATCTTGTTGGGAGGTGGCACATGAAACATAGGGAAGAGATTGGTTTCTTCATTGAGAATGCAATCTATATCGAGCTGAAGCTATGTGTCCGTACATTAATAACAAAGGTGTAATATCACGTCTTTGTATCCCATTCCCAAGCACATTATATACACTTGAAGGGTTCATGTGGTTGCCTTCTTCTGTTATCTATCCCTGATCCAATATCCTGTTGTAAACAATATTTTGTATTGAACCCTTTCACCCAAAGTATGCACCTTTATATGATCTATTGAAATTGGAGATTGGGGCTTCTTCACCATCTTCAGAAACATTGGCGAAGCAAAATATGATTGGATACACATAAAACATGCTTTTGAGAGACAGGGGTCAAAATATAGTATGTGCAGCAGTATTAACAGGACCTGGAAAGATATAGACTTATCTAATGCTGAGCCCATACCTCCTAGGATGGCATATTTTATAAGGGAAAAATATACTGGTTGCATGTTGAGATGTTTATATCTGATGGAAGCCCAAGAATAAAAAAACAAGCTATATTCCCTTGATATAGAGAAAAATAAGTGGGTTATCCATTTTGTCTATCGGTGAATTTGGTAAGGGATCTATGTGTCTCGCGCTTCATCAAAATCAATTATTGTGGATTGTACATCATCGTTTCACTCTTGTGTGGTCTGGTGATATAATGCCCGATTTTGAACATGGTGTGCGGCCTCCTACACGGTCGAATGAATATTGGGAAGATGGTTGTGGAATGAGCGGGACACTCCTCAAAGACCCTCACTACAGATATAAATAAGAAGTGCAATGGATATCTTCCATTCCGTTCGATGGGGGAACATTGTACTTATGTGCAACTTTGCCCAGATACCTTTGTTGTATTATGATTTGACAAGTCAAATGACACACTTGTTGGAGTTGATGACTTGACAATGTCTGAACAAAATCGTATTTCCATGCCCAAAAGACCATACTTGTAGTGACTTCATTCTTGATGGGAATTTTTTCCCGCTGATCCCAGGCATTGACTCTGCATATGACATTCCCCTGCGCGATTGATCTATGTTTGATTTATGTGGCTGTTCTTCACTTATTCAATACTTATTAATGGGAGCATATTTTTGTCTGTAATTAAATTATGGTTTACTGATGAGACAATAAATATATGGTTGCATATTTTTATTAATTTAATTTTGTGTAAATGATAAGGTATGTTGACATTATAACATTTAATATGTATTACAAAATTTTCATATTTAAATTGCAATATATTTACATGAACATATTGACATTACGACATTTAAAATATTTATTGTTTCCATTGATGATTTCTAGTTTTTTTTTGTGGTAGGCAGTTCGGTTCTTCGATATGGATCCATTTATTTGGTCTAAGATTCCCTCTGAAATAATAGAGATGGTATTGCAATGGATTCCTTTCTCCATCTTGGTTCAGTTTAGACTTGTTTCTAAGCATTGGGATGTTTCTTCTCCAGAACCCTTCTTTCTATCGACATGCAATCGGTTCTCAGAGATTAAATTTGGATTTCTGGTTCCCGTGTTCAACTATGGAGAAAATCCGTTCATTGTTGCCTACCTAAGTGAAAATGGTTGCATATCTCGTATCATTCTTCCATTTATAAAATCAAGATACGAAATTGAGTGAACAGTTGGATCCATGATTTTGTTTTCTTCACCGACTGGATGCCCATTTTCAAAAACATATTTTGTTGTCAATCCATTTACAAGGGAATTTAAGAAACTAGGATCTATATGGGTTGGTGATGGAGGTTTCCTTCACCTTGGTGGAAAAAATAGGTTCTCAAAAATATGAATGGATTGTTCTAAAACATATTTCTCATAGAGTTCCATCTAAGTTTTACATGTGTAGCAGCCTTGACACTTGCTGGAGGAGGACAAATATTCCTTACGGTGGCGTTACACCGCCTAAGCATGCAGTGTTCCACGAAAATAAATTCTATTGGTTGTATATAGACACGGAATATGAAGAGTACCCTAAATATGGATACACTATCTATTGGCTGGATGTATTTCAAAATGATTGGGGTTTTTCGTTTGTTCCGATCACTGACATACAATGTATGTCACTTGCGACATACAACAATCACTTATCTGCATTCTCTTTAATGGTTCAACATCAGTTTGGGACTATTCAAGAAGTAGAAAATTTTCAATTCAGTCAACCATGTTCTCAATGGACAGAGGACAATTTTGAGGACGATTGGGGATTCAGATGGACCCTGTTGCATCACATTTCTATGGATATAAATAGCAAATGCTTTGGCTATCTTCCATTGCAAACAGTGAATGGGGGTAGTTCATTTTGGAAAGAATGCTCAACTTCCCTTCCTATTATATCATCTGACAAGTTACCTCTGTATCCCAATAAGTATTTATAATGTATCAATGCTGGAGATTTTTGGCTCTCCCTTCCCATTGCTTGACAACTTCAATGATTTCATTGAAAAGGGAAGTATTTTTCCGCTTGTTCCGAACACAGATTCTATTGAGCAAATTCCACCATTGAGTGAAGATATAATAAATTAGGATGGTAGACCACATTCAAGTGGTCAACTATTTTTTACATGTAATAACCATTTATACACATTTTGTTTTATGGAATAAAATATATTCTCCATTCACTGTGTGCTTGCCAATATGTTTGTTCTATTATCCCCAATTTTCTGATATGCATCTATATTTCAAAACACATTTTTAAATGTGTTTCCGATGCCTTTTCATCTATGCTTTTCTTTAACATGTGTCTAATTGGATTTCTACAAATTAGTATCAAATACATTCATATAGTTTTATTCTATGGTCATCTCCACATTATCGTATAATATTTGTTCCTCTCTTGATATGTAGAAATGTCATCTGAAGGGACAAGTAAACGTAATAGGAAACGCACTCTATCTCCAGCGTCACGTGAAAGAGCAAATGAATGTCAGCGTTTATGGTATCATCAAAATAAAGACGCAATAAATGAACGACGAAGGGCTCAATATCGTAGAAGTAGGGATGGTGTTACAATTGGAAATGAATTTCCTGATAGCCGTAAGTATCGGAGTTTAGCTCATATAATGCAAATAACATTTCCTATTCCTATTCTTCCACAGTCTCCTAACAACAATATTTTTCTCCGTGAAACATCTCGTGTTCTGGAAGATGATCGTTCACATAATGTAGATACAAACCATATTTCTCA
The DNA here is from genome assembly GCA_027924585.1 of Larix kaempferi. Taxonomy (NCBI): domain Eukaryota; kingdom Viridiplantae; phylum Streptophyta; class Pinopsida; order Pinales; family Pinaceae; genus Larix; species Larix kaempferi. The sequence continues at coordinate 9,870 of BSBM01001081.1, read as the reverse complement.
CTCTTCCATCGGTGCAAATGATGCATGTGAGCATGTACATGTGTTACAAAACATGCACACTGAACATATTGATGTTCCTCAGCAAATACCTCCATCTCCAGTTGTGGGTGATAGCAATATGCTTGGAGATACGAATGGTATTTTTCAAGCTCGAGATGAACATGTTGTTCTCCAACGAACTGAATCAGCTATCCCTCATACTATTTCGCTTGGAACGACAAAGGTATTAAACACAACATCCATATCGAATATTATTGAAATAGTTGATAATTGTTAACAATTTACTAGAAAATTGTGCCTTTCTTGATTTATCATTGCAAGCAGGGAACTATTCAATGTAATCCAATTAATGAGGGAGTGCAATCTCATCGAACAATGAATGTTCGAAGTGAACCAGGACCATCTTATTACCGTCCTCCACTGCAACCTCGAGATGAACATGTTGTTCTCCAACGAACTACATCGGTTATCCCTCATACTATTTCGCTCGGAACGACAAAGGTATTAAACACAACATCCATATTCAATATTGTTGAAATACTTGATCATTCTTAATGATTTGCTAAAATTTCTTACCTTTTTCTAATTTACCCTTGCAAGCAGGGAACTGTTGAATGTAATTCAGTTAATGACGGAGTGCAATCTCATCAAGCAATGAATGTTCCAAGTGAACCAGGACCATCATATGTCCTCCACTGCAACCTGGACCCTCGAATTGGCAAGAAAATGTAAATTTTATATCGACAATATTTCATATTTTTTTTACGTCTCTACTTATTATTATGTACACTTTTAATTTTTCCAATCATGACTCTTATTGTATTGCGTTTCTAGGAGACCATACAATGCAATCAACTTCAAGAAATTCCATCCACAAGTTTTAGAAAAAGAAATTTTCATGCTTCTGCAACCATTCCTCCTCCGCATGCCACTCTGCCTAGATTTCGTACGCATGGAGATAATGAACATGTTCTCCATCGTTTTGATAGCAACATGATCGCAGTTCATAAAAAATTTCGACATAGGATTGATGTCTTGTCTACTGTGACAATGTGCTATGTTTGTCGTGAATCTTATCCCGGAATACAAGTTAGCAGACAATCTGATGGTCCTATTTGTAAAAGGTGTAAGGTGTGAACGAGGTTCCCATCGTTTCTCTCATTGGAATAACATGGATCCGGGTGAACAACCTCATGTTCTAAGAGTACTTACCCAAGTAGAAGAAATGTTAATAGCACGAGTTAATCCAATATTGCAAGTGACACATGCTCGTGGTGGGCAATATAAATATAGTGGCCACACTATTAGCTTTCCACAAGATATTTCAACTATTGCAAAAAGGCTTCCACGACATGTTGAAGACCTTGACATCATAATTGTGAGGAGACATAATGCAAAAGGTAACTATTATGACTGTTATGTGAAAAAATCACGTGTGATGGATGCATTGCAGTACAAAATTGCAATGGACAAATACTATAGGGATGTTGAAATCGACATGGAATCAGTTGCTTCTCTTCCTTAAAGACCAATTGATGTGTCCGACAAGCTTCGATTTGTTGATAGTGAAATTGAAGAAATTGCCAATAATGATTAGGACATTCAAGGGTTCGACACTGTTCATTTACACTCTCATCCTTCTTCATTTGCTGTTCGACAACCAAATGCACGAACAGAAGTTGAGGAAATAAGAGCGTTTGTTGAAAATGATAATTCAGGACCTCCACAGCCATTAGACTGGCCAGATATTGGTTTGTCTCCAGTTAATGAATACAACACAGAGGGTTTATTTGACATGGCATTCCCTACTTTGTACCCAAATGGTGATGCTGATTGGTTGCATCCACGGGTTTGCGACATTTGCCTCCATGAATATGCATTGCATCTACTCAGATACTTTGATCAAAGATTTGGAAGCCATCCACGCTTCCGTTATTTCTTGCTAAACATGATTATGCGTCATCGTAGCCAAGCAACTGCTGCAGTATTTGTACATAAGAATATAGATGACAATGCACCTATAACAATTCATGACTTGCGTCAAAAACTAAATGATTTGCCAAACAATAAGTTGGCTGAGCATCTCATGCGTTTCGGTTCTACCCTCAGAGGTACAAGGTCGTATTAGACAAAGTGTCGTTCTGAACTCACTGATATGATCACTCAGTTGGGTTGTCCAACATTGTTTTTTACTTTGAGTGCGGCTGACACAAAGTGGCCTGACTTACATAATTTGATGCCAAGAAACACACACTTGGCTTCCTTAAATGAACACCATAGAAGAATTCAAAATGTTATCCAGTACCCCCATATTGTGGCAATGTTTATGCACCAAAGGTTTATTATCTTTCGCGAAGAAGTCATCCAAAAACATATTGGAGCAAAAGATTTCTGGTACAGGTCTGTTTTGTTACTTTTATCTTATATAGATCGCCTTGAAATTAAATGCACCATTTCAAATATATTTACTTTATATTTTCTTTGTTTAGGTATGAATGGCAACATAGAGGCTCGGCGCATGTGCATGGTTTCCTATGGCTAGAAGGGGCACCTAACATGGATTTGTTAGATTGGTCGAACCCGTCTGCTATGGATGATGCGAAGATTTTCTTCGATAGATATGTAACTGCATGGAATCCATGTGATGCTCACCAAAGGAACATATTCGTTCCTCGAATCATAAATGATGATCCTTGCTTGTTGAACACGAGACAAATTTTCTCCTCCAATCCTTCAGATGATTATGAACACTTATTGAATCGTGTCCAACGACATACAAAGTGCAGTTTAGATTCTTGTTTGAGAAAAAAGGGGTCTATACTCACCTGTCGCTACAATGCCCCATGGGAGGTCCGCAATGAATCTAGATTATTCATAGATGAGAAAGGTCGAAAAAAATATGAGCCTGCACGTAATGATGATAGGGATAATGTTCATAATGTTGATCTTCTTGCAGTGTGGCGTGCTAATGTTGATTGTCAACCTGTGCTTTGTACTCATGCTGTAATGAACTATATTGGTAAATATGCTTCGAAGTCAGAAAAGAGATCTGAAAGTTATCAAGACATGTTGACAAGAATTACAGATTCATCTGTCTCTGAAGATCCAGTTTTGTGTGCATATAGAAGATTCCTTGCTGAGACGATTGTTGAGTGTGACATTGGAGCTCAAGAAACATGCCATATGTTGCTAAAGCTACCTCTTCTGATTTGTAGTCGAAAGTTTTTTTCCCTACCTGTTGGTAAGAAGGTATTCCAGAAAATTTCTACAAATGGTCTTCAGTGTTCATCTCAGAACACATTTGTTCATATATATCAACAACGACCAAATTTTCTTGAACATTTGTCAATGATAGAAACAGCAAGATCTTGGTCCTTTGATGCCCAACGTAAGAATGATCAGTGGAAACCTAGGGATGTGCAGTCCATTGTTCGAGTTTGGCCAAGATTTTACTCCACTCCCAGTGAGGATTCAGATGAGTTTGAAACCTTCTGCTTCACTGAGTTACTTTTGTATAAGCCATTCCGCAACATCTCCATAGATATAAGTGCTTCAACTGAAATGGTCATTGAAAATTGGAGGAATTTTCGATATCGAGCATGGCATGTTAATCGGCACCCTTTTCCATCTGATCATGTTGAAGAAGAAGAAGAGGATTCCCATGGGCAAGTAGTCAATGATGATGATGAATTTGAAGAATGGCAGATTTTATCTCGAGTGGTTCCTCCAAACAATGTCGAGGCTTCTGACCTTCAAACTCTTGGCAGAAGGGACTTTGATTTGTCTTTTAATTGGGAGGAAATAACAACTTCAAATCCTATTGCAGAAGAGGTCGTGGAATTTATAAGGAATGCTCAATCAAGGGGTATTGTTGGTGTCCGTTATGATAATACAGTTGCCTCTCCCTCTTCCCTCTCAGCAAAACAAAGACTTGCTTTTGACATAATTTTACGGCATTCAGTTGAATATGGAAATTGTGAACCTCTCCAAATGATTATTCAAGGAACTGCTGGCACTGGAAAGTCTTACCTTATTCATTGTATTTCTCATGCTCTTTCTGCTTCGACATCTACTGGAAAAATTCCATTGCTTTTGCTTGCCCCAACAGGAGTAGCTGCTTTTAATATTCATGCAAAGACAATACACTCAGCTTTAAAAATCCCTCTCAAAGATATGAAAGCACTGCAAGGCCAATCTCTAGCAATATTTCAAGAAGAAATGAGGGATATTCGTTACATTTTGATTGATGAAATGAGCTTCATAGGATCAAGGTTTATCATGCAGATAGATTCTCGATTGCGAGAAGCATTTCCTGAGAATAAATCTATTCCTTTTGGTGGCAGATCGATCATTCTTGTTGGTGACATTTGTCAATTGCCTCCTGTCAAAGATAAGCCTTTGTATGCAGGTAATACAGCGGCGAAAGTTTTGTGGAAAAGATTCAATATTGTTGTCACTTTGGATACAGTATTTCGACAGAAAGGTGATGATCCTAGACAAACATCTTTTCGGAGACTGTTAACTAACATAAGAAATGCAGAACCGCTTCTTGATGATTGGAATCTTCTTATGTCGCGGGTTGATTCCAAGTTAGATCCAACAGAAAGGAGTTTATTTGATTCAGAAATTCATTTGTTTGCAACAAATAATTTGGTCACCCTACATAATAGGATCATGTTGAAATCTTTAAATTCTCCAATTGCACGATGTGTTGCTGAGCATACAAGGCGCAAGGAAATTGATGTTGCCGACGATGACCAATTAGACCGTGAAGTCCTCTTATGCCCAGGTCAGCGTGTCATGTTGACATGTAACTTGTGGGTTGAAGCTGGATTAGAGAATGGTGCACTAGGTTGCATTCAAAACATTTTCTATATGCCTGGCACAAAACCTCCTCTCCTTCCAATGTACACTACTGTTCTTTTCGATAAGTACATTGGTGCTCCATTTGATATAAATAATCCAAAAGTTGTACCAATAACACCTGTTATTAGAGGAAATCGTAAGCAAATTCCACTGAAGATGGCATGGGCCCTTAGTATTCACAAATCACAGGGTTTGACTTTAGAACGAGCCACAATTGATATTGGGAGCACAGAGAGGCAAGGCCTGACCTTCATAGCCATATCAAGAGTTAGATCAATAGATGGCTTGCGCATATCACCGCCTTTCTCTTTTGAGCGTTATTTGAAGATGAAAAATGGTGCATTTGTAACGATAAGGAAGAAAGAAGAGCAGCGCTTGAACTCATTGTCATTGTGACATCCTTTAAATAAATTTTCATTCATCGTTTCAAGTTACTATTCCTATTTTTATCTTTTCATATCTTTTGTAATACCTTTGTTTCCTCTGTTTTTGCCTAACTAATACTTTAATGAAATGTACATCTTATTTCATATTCAATGTTTTTTTACATATCTTCATTTTGCACATTATTGATGCCAGATCCTCTAAAATTATATTTACTCTAAAATTATATTTACATATCTGTATTGTTGTATTTGCTTGTTTGTAAGTTATGAAACTTGAATGATTCATTCATATTAAACATGTTGAATGTTTACATATCAGTATTGTTGTAGTTGATTATTTGTAGGTTATGAAACTTGGATGATTCATTCATATTAAACATGTTGAATGCTTGTTTGTAGAAATTTTTTACTTTGTTAAATATACTATAACCCAAAAAAATATGTTTACCTGTACAGTTATGGAAAATGCATATGTTTCGAAATTTTCCTCTACTTTAGATGAAATAAAGCAGCAGCAAAGCTTCATCATGTACTTTAAAAACAAGATCAGTAGGAAAAATGGATTTGAATGCCATCTATTTGATGATCTCCTTCTCTTCTTATCAAAGATGAAGGAAATACTTGAAAATTTCCTACATCTTTGTCAAAGAGAGGCAGTTCGAAAGATTCGTAGAGAATGGATGCAACGACAAAGGGGCCGTTCTGTTAGCATTGATGTTAACTGGTGTTTCATTTGTCATAGATCAGGTTGTGATTTTGATTATTGTGAAAGATTTAGAAGATACAGGTATGTTTACATTTATTTCTTCTATTATCATTTATGATTGCTTTATCCATTTTCAGTTCATTATAAAAAGTACAATTAATGAATAATTTTTTCATACTACATTGGTTTCTTCATGCAGAGTCATTGAAAATGGATCTTCGTCTAAATTTCGTTGGGCTTCTGATGAGATAAGGAAACACATGGAATTTATTCAATATTTACATAATTCTGTTGCAGACGTGATTGCATCTAGATGTCACCTTTTCAATTATACACTTCATTTCTTTTCTACGCTCAGGGCATCACTTTTCCAAATTGAACATATTTGTCATAACCATGGGGTTGATGTTAATTGGTTTTGTATATGTCATGGATGTTGCAATTAAATATGTCTCAGAGTTTTCGTGTATATTAATTTTGACAGTGATGATTTTATATTTGAAATAAGGATGTTAACTTGTTTCAAAGTCTGAATTTTAATTTCAAATTTTTAACTTCTCTTCTTAGACATGTTTTATAATTCCAAATAACGAATTTTTTAATAGACTTTGTAATAGTTATGTGTTGGTTGATGTGGGATTACCTCAGTACAAATTTGTTATACTTGAAATATGCTGATGTTAAACTCAATGCAATATTAAATTTTGCATTTTATCTTTAATTTAAAAATATTCAATTCAATAACACGAAAAAAAAAAAAAAAAAAAAAAAATTTAAATACTTTTACTAATTTATGCAAGATACATTTTTTAATATATTTTAAATAAGGTCTATTATAAAATAAAATCAAAAGTAAATTGGTTTTACTGCATTCATTCTTTACTTTAAAATTGCCCCTATGACACAATCAAGCAGTATTACATGACAATAATATTTAAGTTCTCCATATACATTAGCAACTATTTCATACTACTATTTCACCATTCATTATATGTACCTTAAAATTTTCAATTTCAATAATGCAGAAAATAAATATCCTATTTCTTTAAAATAATTTTACTAATTTATACACAATACATTTTTAAATCTATTTTAAATAAGGCATATTATAAAATACACTGAAAAGAAAATTGGTTTGATTGTATTCATTCTTTACATTACAATATTCCCAATGACACTATCGAACTCAAACAAAATCGACATTATTATGATTGGAATGTAATAATGGTATTACATGACATTACACTCAACTCATTCAATCTATTTTATTTAACATGAAAATATGACATAATATAAAACTGTTCGATATACATTACTAAAGTGATAAATATATATAAGCCAATCATTTGTTTCATACTATAAAAGCCAATCATTTGTGTCATATATGTACCTTTAATTTTCAATTTCAATAATGCAGGAATTAAATAATCTGTGTCTTTAAAATTATTTTACTATTTTATACATAATATTTTTTAAATATATTTTAAATAACTTATATTGTAACATACAATCAAAAGTTGGATGGTTTACCTGTATTCATTCTTTACTTCAAAATTCTCCCAATGGCGCTATCGAGCTGAAACAAAACCTGCAATATATGATTAGAATATCATAATGGTATTACATGACATTACATTAAAGTGCTCCATATACATTAATAAAGTGATAAAGCAATATGGAAAGCCTTTTATACTACTATTTGAATATACATGTCTTGTAATCAATGTTGTCATTCACATTCTTTCATCTACTTACTTTTTCATTATATGTACCTTAATGAAGAAAATAAATATTCTATTTCTTTAGCATGTCTTCTACCACAGACCATTTATTGATTGATCGGGACATTGGGTCCATGGCACAGGATTTTGTCACAGGTGTTATAATGTTATGAAGGCAGAACTAAATTTTTTTGCTCTTGCAGTTTTGTATATAGAAATAGAACATTATGTAAACAGCATTTCCAGTTTTAAATGACATCGATGAAGTATATACTTACGTTTTGTAAAAGATGTTATTACTCACACAGTGAGAACATCGTAGTTTTTTTTGGGCACAATACAGGGTGATAGTTACTGCAGCATTACACTCCACTCTAGACGAGTGAGCTGATCAATGTAATTTCGTACTCCATGGATGAAATGAAATTAAGCTTTTTTTCACGGAAAAAAAAATTCCTATTTCTTTCAAATATTTTTACTATTTCATACATATTGGTTTTACTGTATTCATTCATTACTTTAAAATTGTCCCAATGACAGTATCGAGCTCAAACAAAACCTGCAATATTATGATTGGAATGTTATAATGGTACTGTGTGACATTACGCTCACCTTATTCAATCTATTTTATTTAACATGCAAATATGACATAATATTAAAGTGCTCCATATACATTACTAGAGTGATCAAGCAACATAGCAATTATTTGATACTATTATTTCACCATACATGTATTTTAATACACCAGGCAATATTATGATTGGAATGTCATAATAGTATTACATGACATTACACTCAACTCGTTCAATATATTTTATTTAACATGAAAATATGACATTATATTAAAATGTTCGATATACATTGCTAAAGTGATAATTCTATACAAGCCAATTATTTGTTTCATACTACTATTTCAACATTCATGTATTTTAATGTATGCAAGTTTCTTTCTTGTACTTGGTTTTTCATTATTTGTACCTTCAATTTTCAATTTCAATAATGTAGAAATTGAATAATCTGTTTCTTTGAAATTATTTTACTATTTTATACATAATATTTTTTTTTAATATATTTTAAAGTTATTCAGTTTGAGTGTATTTATTCTTTACTTCAACATTGTCCCAATGGCATTATCGAGCTCAAACAAAACCTGCAATATTATGATTGGAATGTGATAATGGTATTGCATGACATTACATTAAAGCGCTCTATATACATTACTAAAGTGATAAAGCAATATGGCAATTATTTGATACTACTATTTGAATATACATGTCTTTTAATCAACGTTGTCATTCTTCAACTTACTTTTTCATTGTAAGTGCCTTAACATTTTCAATTCAAGTAATGCAAAAAAAAATAATCTATCTCTTTACAATTATTTTATTAATTCATACATAGTACAATTTTAAATGTATTTTAAACAAAACCTGTAATATTATGATTGGAATGTCATAATGGTATTACATGGCATTACACTCAACTCATTCAATCTATTTTATTTAACATGAAAATATGACATAATATTAAAATGTTCGATATACATTATTAAAGTGATAAAGCAACATAGCAATTATTTGTTTGATACTACTATTTCAACATTCATGTATTTCAATCTATGCAAGTTTCTTTCTTTGAATAATTTGTTTCTTTAATCATTGACATTCTGTTTCTTTCTTTAAATAATCTGTTTCTTTAAAATTATTTTACTATTTTATAGATAATATTTTTTTAAATTCTCCCAATGGCACTATCGAGCTCAAACAAAACCTGCAATATTATGGTTGGAATGTGATAATGGTTTTGCATGGCATTACATTAAAGTGCTCCATATACATTACTAAAGTGATAAAGCAACATGGCAAAACATTAAACTGCTCTGATGTTGTCATTCTTCAACTTAATTTTTCATTATAAGTACCTTAATATTTCACATGATCCAAAACCTTTTACTAAAATTCAAATAGAAAAATACAAAGGTCTCGTTTGTAGATTGTCATATAAAATTGCAAACAACCTATCTTAGATAAAAAAAAATTCTCTCCTTTTTATAATGTCAATGAATTTTTTCGAGTATGTTTAAACATGGTTAGAGTTATTATTAATATAACTTCATATGGATTATTTATTAATTATTTATATTAATAATTAATAATTATTACTATAAGCCACATTACCACTTTCATATTAA